>CM061542.1:36622868-37845993 GCA_030864215.1 Capsicum pubescens | reverse complement strand
GTTTATCATGAGAGAACCAAGCAAATAGAGATTGATTGTCATTTCGTTAGAGAGCAAATTCAAGAAGGGTTGATACAGACAGTATCACATTGGTACAAAGGAACAACAAGCAGACATCTTGACGAAGGGACTGCTTAGATATCAACATGATTATTTGATGTCCAAACTTGGAGTGCTAAATGTGTTTGCACCCATCAGTTTGAGGGAAGTCTTGAGAATGGTATTACTTGAAGGACTATATGATAAAATTGGTTAGAGAAGTTAGTTACTAGCACTAGTTGATTAGACTGAAATGCCTGCTGTAAATGAGCTGTAATTAGTTGTGGTTAGTCAGTCAGTTATTAGATTCTTTGCACGGTAGTATAAATAGAGAGATATACTGTTACATTGGTAGAATGATCAATTCATCTTAGCTCAAATAAAAATATCCTTTTTTCCTTGTTCATTCTCTCTCAAGCTAAACTTTCATCAATGTATTCTACGGCCTTGCTAGCAGATTTTAACAATAAATATTTTCACAATTCAGATAGTAACAGGAATTGAACTGCACATTTTTAGGCCCTTTTCCGGTCAAAAATAGATGGTCCATTTATGTTTATTTCAATCACAGTTCCTTAAATGATAAGACGGAAAACCTTTATACACACAAGTAGTGCCAAATTTACAATACATTCACATGTAAGCTTTAGCACATCCAGAATTCATAAACACTTACAAAATTTTGTATTCCATATTAGTTTCCTAATTTTCTTCTTTTCATCTATAAGGTTGTTTTCACTGTTGTAATTGCTTCTCTTACAATTCATATTTTAATTGTTTATATCATGAGTTAGAGTGTAATTTCTGCATAGTAATCAAACATAAGTTGGAAAAGATTTCAACTTAAACAAACGTTACAAAATCATATTAAGGAGGAGTGTAATTAACTTGTCAACCAAGACATTGAACTCATCAACATCACCGTTACAATAGTAAAACAATGGTCACAAAAGAAGATCGATGAATGGAATAGGACAAAAAGACCATCCAATAATGGAAGAAAACTAAATCTAGTGGATCGTGTCAGCAAAGGGTACATAGGCTCTAGTCTATTTGTTGAACGAGTATTGTTCATACCTCATCGAGCAATCAACAAATTCAACTTGGCCTCCAAGGCTACCATCACAAGTAGTCATCAAGTAATTTCTTGCAAGTCTTACACAAGTATCACAATCTGAATATGCAACATTTGAACTACAAGTAGCATGTCCATAAGCTAAAGCATCATTTATATAGTAATCATAACCTTGTTTTGGTGTCTCATTACTCAACTCTATAAGAACATAATAGAAACTTTTTGCAAATGGGCTATTTTTATCATGCATATTACCATTGCATGTATGGTCTAATAATTTGGACCCTGGAAATTGACTTCTCAAAAAGCAATTAAAGTACCCCAAGTTGACAATTATAATTAGGAATGTGGTTAGCACTCTAGTTCTCAAAAGTGAACTCATAGCCATATGTATCTTCAATTTCTTTTTTGTGTTATAAATTGAGTTTAATTCTTAATTTATGTCCTTTAATAGATTTATCCATCCATTGATTTCTCCAGCAATGAAAAGTAAGTATTCAATTATTTTATCCATCCATTGATTTCTCCAGCAATGAAAAGTAAGTATTCAATAATTTTGGTATAACCTGCCTATTGTTATATAAAATTAAGGGTGTCTAACGGGCCGGGCCGGGCCAACCCGGAACCGGCCCTCCCATTTTACCCGGGTTCCGGGTCGGTTACGGGCCGGGTTTGGGGTTAACCGGGCCGGGCCAAACAGTAAAAAAATTAAAACCCACCCGAACCCGGCCCACTTAACCCAATCCGGTCAAACCCACCAAGATCCGGTCAAACCCGGTCAAATCCGGTTAAAAACCGGTCAAACCCGTTTAAAAAATAAATAAAAAATCCAATATACACTATCTACACTCCAATATACAATATATATTTTTAAAAAAATATATAAAGTATAAACAATTACACATATATACGTACCATTCAATATATAATTATATATGACTATACGTACTACTTTAAATAAAACATATGCTACAATAGTATAATATATATATATATATACACTACAATATATATATATACTAATTTATAAAACATATACACATGTATACGTTAAATATATACTACTTTAGAAGATATATACACATATATATGCACCATTCAATATATATGTACTACTTTAAATAAAATATATACTACAGTATAGTGATATACATATATATATATACAACAATATGTATATATATATAGTTACATACTAATTTATAAAACATATACACTTGTATACTTTAAAGATATACGTCTATAGAAGATATATACACATATATACGCACCATTCAATATATATGTGCTACTTTAAAAAAAGTATATACTACAATATATATACTAATTTATAAAACATAAAGTAATGTATACGTTAAATATACACGTCTATAGAAGATCTATTCACATATATACACTCTATTCTATGTATATGTAATACTTTAAATGAGATATATACAATATATATACATTACAATATATATTTGTATAGTTATATACTAATTTATAAAATATATACACATGTATACGTTAAATATACACGTCTATAGAAGATCCATTCACTCTATTCTATGTATATGTAATACTTTAAATGAAATATACTATAATGTATATACATTACAATATATATTTGTATAGTTATATACTAATTTATAAAACATATACACAGGTATACATTAAATATACACTTTTATAGAAGATATATACACGTGTATACGCACCATTCAATATATATGTACTACTTTAAATAAAATATATACTACAATATAGTGATATACATATATATATACAACAATATGTATATATATATAGTTACATACTAATTTATAAAACATATACACTTGTATACTTTAAAGATATACGTCTATAGAAGATATATACACATATATACGCATCATTCAATATATATGTACTACTTTAAAAAAAGTATATACTACAATATATATACTAATTTATAAAACATAAAGTAATGTATACGTTAAATATACACGTCTATAGAAGATCTATTCACATATATACACTCTATTCTATGTATATGTAATACTTTAAATGAGATATATACAATATATATATACATTACAATATATATTTGTATAGTTATATACTAATTTATAAAATATATACACATGTATACGTTAAATATACATGTCTATAGAAGATCCATTCACTCTATTCTATGTATATGTAATACTTTAAATGAAATATACCATAATGTATATACATTACAATATATATTTGTATAGTTATATACTAATTTATAAAACCTATACACATGTATACATTAAATATACACTTCTATAGAAGATATATACACGAGTATACGCACCATTAAATGTATATATACTACTACTTATAAAATATACTACATTATATATACATTACAATATGTATAGATATACTTATATACTAATTTATAAAACATATACACATGTATACGTTAAATATACACTTTTATAGAAGATATATGCACAAATATACAAAACATATGCTACTTAATATAATAAATTAATAATATTTGGTAGTAAATTAATAATATATTAGAAGTAAGTTTTTAATTTAAAGTAGAAAACTAGAAATTCAATTTAAAATTTTAAATCGTTAAATAAAAAAAAATAAAAAACAACGACTAAGGAGTGAATGAATTTGGGGAATTTTATTGATTGCAAAATGATCCAAAATTTATAATTTACATGAATGAAAAATCTATAAATTATGCATCATTTTTTCCAACTCATTCATGTTAATATTAATGGGAACTTGCATAGGATAATCGAAGTCAACGGGGGCAAAACCATGCATTGGACTTGATTCTGCGGAGTTCTCCCGTGAAGTCATAATTTCTTCAAGTTTCAGCTCGTCGCTCGGCTCCGGTTCCATTCCTTGGTTTCTTCTTTCCGCTCTAATCCAATCTCTGAGGCAAACTAGAACATTCATTGCATTGCTTCCCAATGAGTGTCGGTTGTCTCCAAGCTGCTGTCATCCCTGACTGAAGGCGCTCTCTGATGCAACGGTTGACATTGGAACATTCAAGATATCTCTAGCTAATCTTGAAAGCACAGGATATTGTGATTCACTATTCCTCCACCAATCCAGCGTGTTGATCCGTCGTCTGCGATTCTCTGGTGCCGTCCGAAGATAATATTTCAGCTCTTCCCGATAAGTTGATGTGTAAGTTCTCTCATCAACACTGTTCCAACAATTTAAATCATAAAACGAATCAGAAAAACCACTATGTGCCGGCCTTTTAGAAGATGATGGCTTCTCGGGAGGATGAGGAGCGACAGTTGGAGTGATATTTGTAGGTAAGGCTGAATCAAATAAATCAACATAGTGATTATATAATTTTTCTATATAATCCTTTGCATCAGCCGTAGCCGTCCACAAATCAGGTTGTACTTGTTCAGAATCATGGTTAGTATTTATTTCTAAGTTAGTATAAATAAGAGTACTAAAGTGACACATATGATTATATTTCATGCACGGATTTAGCATAGCACCAACCAAGTAAATAGGGGGAATCGGGAAAAAATATTTTTTAAATTTCGTAAACATGGCGCCAACAGCTTCTTTATAACCTTCTTTATTTTTATATTGTTGGAGCAAACCAGAAATATCGGCTATATATGCCAAAATATTACAAACAGTAGGATAGTAAGCACCAGAAAATTCAACCGTAGCTACATAAAATTTTTCTAAAAACTTAACAAGATCATTAATTACAACCCAATCAGAATTATGTAGCATGCAATCAGCAGAATCAGCAAATGAACCGCAATGTTGGTTAAAAGCTAGTGTAATAGGAATTCTATATTTATAACAAGTTTTTAGAAATTCATACGTAGAATTTCATCTAGTATCAATTTTCTCAGGCATCAAAATCGGTGTAAGTCCATTTTCTTGACATTTAAGTTTAAATTCTCTAATTCTCGATCTACGATTATTTCCTTGAATAAAACCAACGGCAAGACGAATTTTTTCAATATAAAGCTCAAAAAACTCAAGACCATCTTTTACAATTAAATTATATATATGACATGCACACTTAATATGAAAAATTTCAGGCAAGGGTGGAGATAGCGTAGATTTTATTTTTGTTATAGCAGTCTTGTTGTTAGAAGCATTATCAAAAGCAATACATAAAATTTTATTTTCTATACCATAATATCCGGCAATTTTAATAATAGAATCAACAATAAATTGTTCAGTATGTTTACGATCTTCATCATATAAAAAAGCAAGAATACGTTTTTGCATCACGAAATTACTATCCATCCAATGACAAGTAACGGTTAAATAATCATTTTTATTTACAGCACGACCAAGATCAGAAGTTAGGGACAATCTACATTGAATATTTTTTAACAATGTTGATAAATAAAAACAATATTGTGAATGGAGTCTAAAAATATCAGACCGACAAGTAGTTCTAGGAATACCATTAAACATAGGATTATAAATTGCTTGTATATAACGAATAAAAGCATCAGAAGAAGGAAAACTAAAAAGCAAACAACCCACAGCTACCATTTTAGCTATTTCTTCCCTGTCCCTCAATTTATTATACTTTTTCGCTACTTGACCGGTTGTTGGGTCCATTCTAGTTTGCGTTGACCTACCAACATCCCCACCACCTTTTGCAATATTTAACTCTCTTTTGTGATCTTCAGCTATATGTCTCGTTAACGTACCCGTACTCCCTTGCTTGCCTCCACTTCTATGCTTATATATTTGTTGACAAATATTGCACTGCACCTCAATATTTGATATACGTTCAAAAAATTGTCATGCAATACTAGTTCTTTTACGAGGTTTTGGGACACTGGGAGGACGGGAAGGGAGATTAACTGATTCAGATCTAACGTTAGCATCTCCTACTGCGGGTGTTTCAGCAATATTTTCATTATCTTCGTCTAAATTAACTGCATCTACTTTATTTTCTTCTTCTATACCGTAATTTTCCTGAGCTTCTACATAATCCATATCGTGAGCACCTACACCTATTTCTTCCTCAAAAGGTGTACCAAGCGGTACCGGAGGCGAAGGCACACGGGTATATCTATTACTTGAACTACCTCTACCGCTAGTAATTCGCTTTTTACTACCACTACCGCTTCCGGGACAAAAAATTTTAACACCTTTAGCAGCGAGGTTTTTTAATTTATCCATAATATAAATTAAATTAAACTAAAAATATTCAAAATACACAAATATAATAAAATTAAATATTAAACAATTAATACAATAAATAAAAATTAAACGTAAGAGATGGAACGACAATACCAAATTTTGGAAGTATCCGAAGATTGCGACTTTAGAAACTTCCGCTCATACTTTGTAAACGAAAATTAAAAAATTAAAGTGAACACTTTAAGAAATTAAATATATTGAATATTAGAGAATTGAGAATTGAGAGAGAATGAGATTTGAGAGAGTGAAAAATTGTGTGAAAAATGATTTGAAGTTGTAGGGTATTTATAAATTTTTTTTGGGGATTAAAAAATATTTTTTAAATTTTTTTATTTTTTTTTAATTAAATGGGCCCAAACTAGCCGTTGGGCCAACGGCTAGTTTGGCCCAAAATTATTTTTTTTTTTAATTGCCGGGCCGGGCCGGTTAACCGGCGGGCCTGGACCGGGCTTGATCCGGGCCGGGTTAACCGGGCCCATTTTAACAAAAAAACCGGCCCGAGACCCGGAACCCTAAAGCCCTAGGGCTTACCGGGCCGGGTCAAACCGGGCCGGGTTAGCTAATCGGGCCGGGTCGGGTCGGGTAGAGCCAGGTCAGCCGGGTCGGGCCGGGTAGGGCCAGGTCAGCCCGGCCCGTTTGACACCCTTATATAAAATACACCTTATTATTATTACAAGTGTGTATACGTTGCCGGAAAAATTCTATTTCCTTGCACTGGTATAAATCCTAATGTTTGGTATAATTCTTGCAAGAGGAGGAATATTCATAAAAAGTCAGATCCATTAAAAGCAATTGATGATTAATAGTACTGATCATGCAATGTTATTGATATAAATAAGAACATATTGAGGCGGTACCATGATTTAAAGTTTTTATATATATATATGTGTGTATGTGCATACATACAATGACGGATCCAGGTTTGGAGATTCCGGGTGTCAATAAGAATCGATTGAATATGCAAAAAATTTTAACAATTTTTTTCATATGCACCATTTTATTTTCAGAGGAATAAGAGGCCTTAATCTCTAAAATTTTGAGAAAAAAAATATCATATTAAAATTCGAATCCGTATAAACTATCTAATATTGTTACCTCAATATATTCATATTTCATCCTCTTTGTGTGTTTTTTAGGATGTATAATTGAAAATAAATCAAGAATTATAGTTTCAATCCATCATTTTCACTTGATGCGAACGTTTGTGAAAAATCAAAATAACTTTAAATTTTTAAAAGCTTAAACCTTTTTTTTTAATTTATAATTTATTAATTCAAATATATACTTTTTATTAACATTTATATGATATTTTAAAATTTAGTACTCATGTGTATGTAATACGCAAGTAAAATGCATATCGAGAATTTTTTTTACAAATAAAACGACCATAATTAATTAAAGAAAAAAAAAATCAATATGAAGTAATAAAGAATAGTATGTAAAGAAGAAAAGAATCAAAGAAAAGTTAAAAAGAAATGAAAAGGAATAGAAAGCTTGCATGTCAAAATGGTAAAAGAACAAAAACAAGAAATAATAAAGTGCTTTTATTATTTACATTAAGATTTAAGTACTTATTTAGTTGAATATATAGGTCTTAACCATTAAGAACTTTATCAAAGTTTTAGTATCATTAAAAGATATTTTTGTGTGAATAATTTTCAGGACCACTCTTTTCATAATTACTAGAAATCACCTCTGTCATCACAACCATCATCATCATTGTCATCTACAACCACGACCATCAATGGCAATAACCATCATTGTCAATCACTACTATCAATTGCTATCAACCACTGTAATCAATTGCCACTACACCTACCATCTCCATCATTATAGTTATATTTGTGGTCACCACTATTGCTATCACCATCGTGTCCATCTCCATCGCCACTATCAAACACTGCCACCACCTCCACCATTACATATAGCATTGTATTCAACTACTATCAACATATCGTCAACCACCACACATTCTTTATCACCGTCATCAACACCATCAACTACTAACATTAACCAACTTCACCATCATAAATACTTTCATCACTTTCAATTGCCACCATCATGTCAGTCACTACAACATCAACCACATCGACCATCACAGCTACCACCATTATCCTTACTAGCTCACCACCACCACAAATCATCTCCACCACCTCTACAAACCGTCTTCACCATCACTAATGAATATAAATATTTTATTTTTATTTAATTATATTTATATTTTTCATATTTACTTAAATTTTTATTATATTATATATTTATTATATTTACTTATAAATAAATTATGCAAAAAAAATAATTTTAATCATTTTGTGTCCTGGTCTCTGATAATGTCTTAAGAATGCAAATCCACATTCAGATTTAGACATCTTATACTCTCAATGAAAACAAATGAGACCTAAAAGAATTTTTTTTTATGAGCACTTTGTCTAAAATTCATTAATGTTTCATAGCAAGGCTTGTTCGAATTTCAGGACAAGGCCATAAAGTTTCAACCTCGATGTTGTTTTTGAGTTCAAAAGAAGTAACATAAGTGATTAATTCTTTTTCATATTACGTTTTACGTACTGATTATCATTTTATCATTATTTCACTCATGATACCTATTTCAAACTAAAAATCCTTGTAGTTTGAATCTTTATGGAACTAAGGAAAGTCTTTAAACTTTATAAATCATTCCTTGGAGCTTGAAACTCCATGAACTTTTTGAAATTTCAACACATTATTAGCGAATATAATAAGGAGATTGTATATAGTTGACATGAGGTTGCGTTCCATGTCATCTGAAGTTAGTCAAGTTGTTAGTCGGGTTGTTACAACTAATTATTAGAAGGTTAGTTGACAGTTGTATATTTCAGATATTTTATATTAAGTCGGTTAGTGCTAGTGTGTATATATAAATAGAGGTGCAGTAGATGAATTAGATAGTTCAATTATCATGTAAAGTTTCTATTTTCATCTGTGTGATAAAATTGTGTATATATGGACTGATATTCTTTGAATTCTCTCGAATGCTACTTCGAATTAGTGTTTGATGTACGAATTATTATTGTATCAGATCAGGAACCACTACACTGAGAGTTGTCAATCTCAGAATTGATCAACATTCTAAATTTTTTCTACTAATTTTTTGGTTTTTGCTTCATATTTGAACAACAGTGGTGAAAAAGATTGAGCATGATCATACATTATTTTTCTCATCTTCCGATGTACCAGGGGTTGTACAAATTAAGATACAACTCATCGGAATACAGAATTACACATTGTGGAGTTGTACAATGCAGTTGAATTTTCTTATGAAGAATAAATTGAGGTGTATTAATAGGAGCATTAAGAGAGATGATTTTACAGATGAAGTGGAGACAAAATAGCAGGATCGTTGTAATGCGATGATTATCTACGTGGATAATGATTAATGTTAGCAAGGAATTGATCAGTGGAATATTATTTTGATCGAGTGAAGATCTTTGTGGTTTGATTTGTAGGAATGATTTGATAGAGTAAACATGTCTAGAATTTTTCACATACACAAAGTCATAATTACACATACTCAAGGTATTTTCCTTGTATCTATGTATTGCTCCAAACTCAAGGATTTATGGGATGAATTTGACTCTATCATTCCGCCACCTACTTGTGATTGTACCAGATCAAGGGAATACATAGAAAACATGAGTGGACGGAAATTATTATAGTTTTTGATGGACTTGAATGACAGTTATGGTCAGGCTAGGAGCCAAATACTTATGATGAATCCACCACCTAATGTCAATTAATGTTATACCATAATCATACAAGATGAAAGCCAAAGGTTTTTAGGTGTTGAGAACTATGTTACAAGAGAAGGAGTTGCACCTACTATTTTAATGTCTAATCGAGTTGGCGGTTCTGGTAGTGGATCTAGTTCTAGTGGATCAAGCTCAAGAGGCAGAGGAGGCAGAGAATATGGCCATTTATAAAGATAACCAAGAGGGTCTTACTATGACTGTTGTGAGATAAAAAGGCATACCAGAGATGACTGCAACAAATTAAAGCATTGTACTCATTGTAACATACAAGAACGCACAAGAGAGATTTGTTACCAGCTAATTGGTTATCCACTCGATTGAAAGAGTAAAAGGAGGGTTAATATAGTTCAAACCATAGATGGATCATTGATGGGAGAGGTAACAAACCTTAGTTTATGTCATAATCCACAGGTACCAACACAAAGATCTCAGAGGTACGGTAATGAGCACTACTATCCTTAATATCAGCACTATTCTTGTAACACCCCACATTTTTTAGCTAGAACTTGAACCGTCCTTCCTACGTATGTAGACTTGAATCCATGGTTTATACTTAGAAATAAATATGAATAATGATTCTTTAGGGTGGGAACATCTTCAGAGATGGATTGAAGTATTAAATATCTCCTAGATCAAAGTTAAGTTGAGCATTTTTCTATCCATTAAATTTCGATATATGATTTTTTTGGGGTCAACTTTAAATGACCATTACTCTTAGAATATAATGATTTATATGTACAATTATAAATAAAATTAAAACCCTTTGAGTTTTGTTTCCAACGCCACCAATCGTTTATCAATTCGAGTTTGGATTCAAAAGTTATGAGGGTTTAAGTAAGACATTGTCCAAGATTTGCGTTGGAATCGCGAGGCAAACCTCCAGCTCCGCTTTTGGTTTGCACCACATACCTTGTGGTCCGCGATGGAGCTGCGTCGTGGAGTCCCTCCTGAGCATCAAAAGTTGTTCCAAGTTGATTTATTCTTAAGGCATTAAGGTCTTTTACCATCTCTAAACAGCTCCCAACCCTTTTTGTAAGAAAATAAGGTCTTAAAACACGTTATATCACCTCTGTAAATCCCTAAACATCATTCCTTAATCAAGAAAGAAGAAACTTCCTAGGGTTTGAGGATTTTAAGCTTCAAGGGTCAATTTCTCAATGTTCTCTTCGATTTCAAGGTATGTAGGACTATCCTAACTCTCATGGGTGTAAGTTTAATGTTTTAACAAGTTTTAAACAATGTATATGTATGTATATGTAATGAGTTTTGAAAACTGTTCGAAGAGCATGCATCATGAACCCATGTTTGATAAAATTATGAAATTACTAAGGAGTTTTTCTATGAACTTTAGTTATAGTTATGTGTACATATGTTATGAATTTCGAAAAGTGATTTAAGAGCATGATTTACGAAATTCTCCTCGCATGATGAAATTTATTGTTTTAACATGTTATGAATTGTGAAATGGGTTTGAAAATATCAACTATAAGTCCCCTTTTTCGATCATGAGATTTATGTATAAATAGTGTTGGGGTTGTTTTAAGAATGATGATAATTCTTGAGTTTTAACTGCCTCTTTATCTATTATGCATTGTTATTTTACATATTTTCAAAGAGGTGATTATTATTCTAAATGCTCTTTTTCCTAATGAAGAATTTGCATGTGTTTTATATAAGAATTGGTCACCACATGTTAAAGTATTGAAAAGGGAGTATTTTGCATAAGTTTCAGAGCCTACATCTTGAGTATAATACCAAAATGACTTTCAGAGAAGAGGATGTGAACCAGCAGGAGGGCACCTATAAAAACTCCCTGGTAATATCCCTGAACATAGACGGTCGGGACAGAAAGCGAGTGTCGGTGGATCTTGAGAACTCGACCAATATCATGCATAATAGGTTTTTTTATCAAATGAAGCCAGGCATTGTGATAACGCCGATGGCTAAGACCTTGTTCGAATTTAATATGGCCAACGAGGTAACTAGTGAGGAGGTCATGATAGAGACTAGTGCTGGAGGTCTGGACATGTCCACCCACCTTGATTGACACATGGGCTATAACGTCATCTTAAGAAGGCTATGATCCATGCCATGAGTGTTGTCCAATCAACATACTATCAAGTGATTAAATTCCCAACCCCGAGAGACGTGTGATAGATAAAAGAAGATTGGGACCCACTAAGGTAAATGTGAACCATCTCAGCAGAATGCCAAAGGCAAGCGAAGGCATCCCAAGGCCTAGTCTTTGGATGGAGACGGGCGAAAGACTTCCAACGCTGCACGACAAAAAAAAGGAATGGTGTGAAACCCCTGGGGATTGTTATGTCCTGGACCAAAAAGAAGCAATACAATCGATATAAAAAATACTCGACTATTCTTAAAAGAATAGGACTACCAGCCATAATGATTGTCCATAAAAGAACAAGTAAGAACTAATATAGTAGGAAGCTTAGGTGCGCGGTCGATTCCCAGTATGTCTCTGCTGAATATGAAATATTAGGCTATAAATCCCTAATAGTATCTCAGCATGTGGCACTCGATCATTGATCGTGGTAATATAGGGCTCAGGTGGCTTTCTCCCATTGATCACGAACAAACCTTACATAAAAGTGCATCCAACAAAGTTAATTACATTACAAAATGTAGTCTACTTTAAGTTCTTACCAAAAATGGCCAATTATAATTGTTTCATCAACTACTGTAGCTGCTGCCATTCAACTATTTTTTTTTAGTGACAAAATATGAAACACTTTGTCTTCATCATATTCCTCCTTTTCATCAATCAATTTCAATAAATACTATTTCTATTTTCATGTTTTTCCTCCTCTAGGTCAGTATTCATCAACAATCTCAACAACCCAAACTTACCAAATTTCATCTTTGCGCTACATTTATCATCAAAATCAATTTTGAGCAACACCTATATCTTAGTTTATCTGATTTCACATAAAATTACAAATAAAACGGTTCCAACCGTTGTAATACTACTAAATTGCACGGCCCTCAAGCTCAAGCCAAACAACAAGAACAAACCAAAATTTATACACTTGTGAAAACCACCCCAAACACCAGAAATCTAAATCTTAAATCAAAATTCAAACTCAAATACTTCAGGGATTCAACAAAATCTATGAAAAAAAGATTCAAGAAAAAACCCATTAATCTCTTGTTAAATCATAGGAGCTCAAAACTTGAAATTTGAAGTGATTTAGAGATATTTGAGTTAAATTTAAGAAAATACTCAAGGAAGAAAAAGAAGAACGAGTAATGTCTTATTGATTTCATAATAAGCTTCACTTCGAGGGAGTATTGCTATAGATGAACATGTACGTATTGAGAAAATTAAATCTAACGTTTTGGAGGATTTGTTGCAGTTTTTAAGTTGTTCTTGAATGAATTTGATGCTTGGAATCAAGGAAGAAGAAGAAGAAGTCAATTTCTTATATACTAGTGTATAACATTGTATATCAATGTACTATAAATTTCTTATTATCTTGCATAAAGTTGTATATCGAGAGTGTGTGTGTGTGTGTGTATACATATATATACATTTATACAATAATATACATAATCATACAAATATGTACAAATGTATATATAATGTTTAAACAATATATATACATTATATAAGTGTGTATAAAATCGAGTGGAAGAAGAAAATCATCAAAATAAAAGAATTGTATTGTATAATCAACATTATACAATACAGTATACAAATGTATACACTATTATGCAAAAAAAAAAAAAATGGACTTCATCTTCTTCCTAGAATTCAAACACCAAATTCATCTCAAAACTACACCAAATCATTCAAAATTTCATATTTGGACTCCTCAATACATAAACGATCTTTTGTAATCGTACCCACTCAAAACAAAGCTTATTTCAAAAATTCAATTTTCAAACTTTGAAGCTTCGAGTTTCAATATGGTTGAACCAATTCTGCCCTATTTAACGTAAGATGGAGTATTAAAAAAAAACGATCATAAATTGAATGATGAAGAAGCAAATTGAGTCAGATATTAAAAATTCAAAACTTACGATTTTTAGTTGACGTCGACAAATAAATTTCTACCCATATCTTTTTTTAAAAAAAGAAAATGCCAATGAAGGAAGAAAAGAAAAGAAGGAATTGAGAAGAAGAAGGAATCGCAGAAAAAAATAGTTTTTATTTATAAGCCAAATCAATTTTAAGTTATGAAATTATAATATAAATTTCAGACTTTATTTTCAATGTAAGTTCACCGTACATACTTTTACGAAATTATTCTTAAATAAAATTGGTGGGTGCGTGAGCCGTGTGAGCAATGAGCATTATGGCATATTCATAGGCTGCTGTAGCAATTACTTCTTTCATTTTTTTTAATTGTTTTTTTTTTAAGTAAAACGATATAAATTTTCATCAATATTTAAGCTATATTTGTTAATTAAATTAAAAAGATAAAAAATTAAGTATAATTTATAATATTTTTCATATAATTTTTAAATATTTAAATTTTAATTTAAAATAATAAAATTAATTTAATATAATTTAATTTTTAAATTTAGTAAAATTGATTCATGAAAAATGAAATGGAGTAATTAAAAGGAATACAGGAGTAAGTTCTTTGATCTCAGTCGATAATTAGGATTCGTGTGGTTATATTTTTTTTAAAATTTTTTCAAAAATAATATTTATTTTATGTTAAAGTCAACTTCAAGTTGATGTTTGCTCATGAGAATTCCAAATACAACTTGAAATTGTATTTGAAAAGGTGAAAAACAAGAAAAAATTGTTTTTACTTTTTTTCATTTTTTTCTCTCATAAAAATTTAAAAATAATTCAAATTATATTTATGAACAAACACAATTTCAATTTGGGGATCTTTCAGAAATAGCGTCACTTTGCTATAAAACCCTCCTTTCATAGCCACGTTTTACATAATTATCATTTATAACCGCTGTATTCGATTTTCAGCCGTTGTATTCACTTTTACTCAGTAATCTGTATTCATAAAAAAACATAAATACACTACATATTTAGTCTCGCCAAAAACACTACAATTATTTTTTTTATTTTTATTTTTCGTGTTTTCCCGGTTTTTCTTCTTCTTTTTATTTTTTTCTATTTTTATTTTTTTTAGTTTCTTTCTTTTTGTTTTTTTTTTCTTTTTATTTTTCTCTCTCTTTAATCTCCAACTTCTATTTCTCTTTCTTCTTTTCTTTTCTTGTTTGATTTTTTTATTCTTTTTTGTATTTTTTATTTTTTATTTTTTTATTCTATTTTATATTTTTTATATTTTTAAAAAATATGACTAATCGAGCATAGGTCATGGATGATAACGTAAATACCATAATTGTTTATTGTATTTGTAGTCACACCGTTATTTATATTTTTTTTTATCATGATACAACTGTATTTGTATTTATATTATAAAGTTGACGCTTGTATTTATATTTTATAGTTTGCATTTGTATTTATAATTTATAGTTCGCACTTGTATTTGTATTTGCATTTGTTAGTTTGCACCATTATTTATATTTAATATAATTCACACTTGTATTTTAAAGAACTGTTTTATATTTGTATTTTATAATTGACTGCATATTATGTTGAATTATATTTATATTATGATTTTATTGTGTTTGTATATTTAGATTATACTTGTATTTGTATTCTATTTTCGTTGATACCTTTTTATTTTTAAAGAATTATTTTGTATTTGTATTTGTAAGTTGATTGCTTATTGTATTTAGTCGCGACTATGTATAATTTATCATTTGTATACAAACAAATAAATGCATTAATTATATTTTCTTGATTCTAAAATATATAAATATGTAATGTATCATTTGATACAAATGTACCGTTTTGTATTTGTCTATCAAAATTATCATTCATATTTGTAAATAAACAAATATCACTTGATACAAATACAGTTACAAGCAAATGAAACAAATGATTTAATACAAATACAATATGTATTTATATATATTGTATTTGTATAAAAATTTAAATTATATTTATTTGTATCAATAAACACAACTCGTATCAATAAATACAAAAAAATATTCGTAGAAAGAAAATCAATTATTCCTTTTTAATAATTAAAAAATACAAATGATAGTTTGCACTTGTATTTATATGTTATAGTTCACATTTGTATTTGTATTTTATAGTTCGCACTTATATTTGTATGTTATAGTTCGCATTTGTATTTGCATGTTATAGTTCGCATTTGTATTTGTATTTATTATTCGCACTTATATTTATGTTTGTTAGTTCGAACAAATAAAAAGAAGAAAAAAAATGAAAAGGAAAAAAAAAAAGAGAAAAAATGAGAGAAAAAAAAGGAAATAAAATACAAAAAAAAAAAGGAGGGTAATAGAAAATAGAGAAGGAAAAAAAAGGAGAAAAAATGAAAAGAAAAAAAAAGAAAAAAAAGTGAAAAAAGAAAGAGAAAACAACAAAAAAATGAAGAAAAAAACTGAAAAAGAAGAATAATAGAAAATATATAAAGAGATTAAATATATGAGAGTGATTATAAATTATAATTAGAAATAATTAATAGATAAGAGAAAGTTATTAATTATAATTAATTAATTATAAAACTTGAGCTAAATAGGATAATTAAAATTTTATATTTACTAAAATATATAATTATTCTTACAATTTCAACTTTAAAAATTTTATTTTCCTAGAAGAGTGTGTTAGATTGATTCCATTGATAAGAAATCTTCTTTTCATAGAAGAGTGTGTTGCATCCATAGAAGAGTGTGTCGCATTGATTACTGTTTCACATGCTCAAATACTCCATCCGCTTGTTTTTACCTTCTACTTATTACTTCCTTTGTGTCAAAACAAGTGATGTATTTTAATTTGACATGAAATTTAAAAAATAAATAAATAAATTTTATAATTTTAAATTAAAATTATGTCAAATATAACAAAATATTTTTTAATTTATGATTTTAAATATGTTCGTTAAAATTAAAGTATTTCTAGAAAAAAAAAGTTATTTTTTTTTAAACGGATTAAAAAGAAAAGTAGGTCATTTCTTTTTAAACGGAGGGAGTACTTTTTTGAGAGTTAATATTATATAATTTTTAATTGATATTTTTAAATAGATTTTTTTGTTATATTAACATGAATAAAATTATAAGTAATATATTTTATTTAATTTTCAAATATTAAAAATATAATTTAAAATACTCATCTAATTCAATTTATAATTAGTTAAATTGGCTCCCTAAGAGAAAATATAATAAATAAAAATAAACGAAAGAAGTAATACTCCATTTAGTACTACTCTCTGTATCATTTTACTTATCTACACTATTAAAATACGTATTCAATTTATTTTCTTTTTGTAAATTTATAAAATTAAAATAGAATTAATTAATTTTTTTTCATTGTCCTTAAAATTAAAATTTTGAAAGTATAAATATTGTAAAGTTGTAAAAAGGTCATCCACTATTAATTCTAATACTAATGAATATGCCACATGAATAAAAAGTACACTAAAAAGATGATAAGAGTAAATTATGAAAATATCACATTTATTTGTGAATTCGTGAAAATATCAGGTGGTTAAGTTCATACATCCAATT
Source organism: Capsicum pubescens (assembly GCA_030864215.1). Taxonomy (NCBI): domain Eukaryota; kingdom Viridiplantae; phylum Streptophyta; class Magnoliopsida; order Solanales; family Solanaceae; genus Capsicum; species Capsicum pubescens. The sequence goes on along the minus strand of CM061542.1, from coordinate 37,828,335 downwards.
TATTACTCCTTATTATTTTCTTTTTACTTGTCTTTTATATTATTATTTTTACTTATTTTTTGATAAATTAAAGTAGATTTTTCAAATATTAGCTTCATTAATAAGTAGTTACATAAAAATATTAATAGTTAAATTTAATTTTCAAAATATAATTTAATGAAATAAATTTTTAATAAATACTTTCTTAAATAAAATGTAAATTATATTCAACCTAAAACAGATAAAAGAAGAGGAAGTATATGAGAAAGCAAGAGTGAATACAGATTTACCACTAATTCACAAACTATTCACTAAATTAAGTTGACTGGATTGAAAAGAAGGAAAACTTTAGTTACTTAAGTTAAAAAGATATCTTTAAAATATAATATGTAATCTAGAGGCACAAATATTATGGTAGGTGGAGGTAGCAGGAATGGGAGCTATACAGTGAGACTCAATAAAGATGAGGTGTGTTGAGAAATATAACTTATGAAAATTGTTTTCGCTAGTTCCATTAGAAAAATTATTTTCTGTTTTTTAAAAAACTTGGTTTTCAAAAATTTTAGCATCAGAACTTTTTTTTTATCCTTCTTTAAGTTTACCAATAGAATAAAACTAGAAAACATTTTCTCCATACGAATGCACCCTAAATCTGATCACTTCATAGCCAGTGGACACCTCCCTAATACACTATCAATTGGATTTAATGAACCCCCAACTCCTAACTATTTTTCTCGTTCCTCCATTAATTTAGTCCCAATTTTCTCTCTATAAATACCGTTAAGTCTCACTAGTTTCTTTACCCAACACTCAAGCAAAACATTTGTGGTATCCTCAATCCACTACTCTCCTTCTCTGTATTGTTTTATCTGTCTTAGTTTTTGTAACAGAACATGGTTGGCAAGATTGCATGCTTCGTGCTTTTTTGCATGGTGGTGGTTGCACCCCATGCAGAGGCACTGACATGCGGTCAGGTTACAGGTGGCGTGGCTCCTTGCCTCCCTTATTTGACGGGTCGTGGTCCTCTCGGTGGCTGCTGTGGTGGTATTAAGGGTCTGTTGGGTGCAGCCAAGACTCCAGCGGACAGGAAGACAGCCTGTACTTGCCTGAAATCAGCCGCTAATGCTATTAAGGGCATTGATGTGGCCAAAGCTGCTGGTCTCCCTGCTGCTTGTGGCGTCAACATCCCTTACAAGATCAGCCCCTCCACTGACTGCTCCAAGTACGTTCATTTTCCTTCTTCCCTCTAGATCTACGTACTATGTTTTGTGCATTGATAGTATTAATCTTTTTTATATAGTGTTTCACTGTATAACTTAAATATAAATATGCCAATAACGTAAAAGGATATCACAGTTTTATACTATTACCGTGTTTTAAAAGTGGGCTATTTTGGGATACAGATTGACAGATTTCTACAGCATATAGCTAGTATTATATATTATACGATCTAACATGTTACAAAAAGAAGCATATTTGCATACTATCAATTGTTACACCAACAGTAGCAACTTCATGTGCTCTCTATGCGAGAAGATAATCGGTTAATGTTGGTTTATTGTGGCAATGCAGAGTCCAGTAAGGCTGATCCAATCATCACAATTTAATATCATGATGTGGAGAAGAATAAGATGCATGGATGGAGTGTGATCCTGCATATGGATCCATTATATTCTATGTTGTATCAGTTGTCTCTCTCTCTTTTATTTGTGTCTTTTGGAGGCATAGTCGATGAGCTTTGTATTGAAACTTTGGTGGTTAGTTGTGGTTGCATTGCAACCCAATTTTCATAATACATGCTCTATTATCTTAATTAGTTCAATGTCTCCTCCACGATTTCTTTCACTCTATTCTCTTCTTCTTCTTTTTTCTTTTTCAATTGGCTTAACAATTATACGTACGATCGTTTGTTATTTACATAATATCAAGCAGGTGTTAGATAAGTGATTACACTAATTTTGACTTATAGAAGCAAAATGACGTCGTTTGAAATATAGAAGCAAAACGACGTCGTTTTAAGTGAAACCGCATCATCATGCCATGTCATCCCTTTTAACGTGGCACCGTGTGATTGAATTAACTTTTCACGTAGGCGCAAGTGAAACTCACGCATGGGGGTTGCAAAATCGGAGGTCATATCTGTTCAGATTTTGAATAGTTAAATGTCCTATTTGTGCACTATCAAAGTTTAAGGTCAAAATTATAATATAATGTCAAGTTTAGGGTCATATATGTATTATGGCAGAGGATGATACAGTTGGAATTCAAGAATTACACTGAAGGGTGCATAGCCATAAAGTACCATACTTTGTTTTATATATGAGATATTGTTAAGCAAAAACCCATGAAACATACGTGAAGCAGAAGAGATACTACCGAAGCGTGAACATATATCTAATCATATCAAGTATATGTAGTTGGAATGATGGAAACTAGACAGTTTTGTGATGAATTTATACTAAACTGCTAGTTCAATTTCTCTATTGTCACTTCACGTCTTCTTTTTCCCTGATTTAACTCCTTAATTCATTTCTCCATTTCGTAGCTAGCTTCTTGCCCAGATATAGAAAACGAAAGAAATTCCAGGTCACTGCAACTTAATACATAAATGACATTCCTGGTTACTGGACAAGATTTGGGAAAGAAACACCATACAAACTTATTTCGAAAAAGCTATACCTTAATTATGTTTGATTTGATTTTAAGGTTTTAAAATAAAAGTGTGTGGTTAGAGGTTAAATAGTTATTTTTAAAACTTGTAGAACCCAAGTTATATTTTTAAATACTTTACCCCTTTCCATTCCTTTAAAATAATACCCGACGATTCCAACGCCCTCTCTCTGACCTCTGAAATTCCTATGCTCTCCTAAGGAAAAACTCTCTCAATTTTCAATTGATATTTTCAAGTGTTCAAGCCCCGCATCTCCATCGTCTTCATAGTAAGATTAGTGTTATTGATCTTGCGGTCACTTTAAGCTATATATTGGTTATTTTTGTTTTTGTTTATGACTATTGAATTTCTTCAAAAAAAAAAATATCAAAATTTCTTTGTATAAGGGAAGTGATTCAGTTAAAATCAGTGTTATTTAGCTTCAATTATATGATTGTGTATCAGTTTTTGTTGGAATGTGATCAACATTTCATTTTAAATTTTGTAATATTTTTTTTTTTAATTTGATGATCAAACTCTGAATTTTTTTATTTTTTTTTTTCGTTTTCTTCTTCACTATGATGGTAAATATCATTATATTTTGCTAGTTTTGATTTAAAATTGATTTATTTATGTTGTTGCAAATGCATATTTTGATAATAGAATTCCGGTTCATTCAATATTTGATTTCTTAGATTTTCTGAATTCTTTTTCTTCATTATAATGGTATTTGCTGGGTTTGATTCTGTATTTTGCCGTTTCTATTGCTTTAAATAGTGTCATCCTTTTAATAGACTGCTTGGTCTATTGTACATCTTCTAAAAAACTATGGCTAGAGGTAGAGCTTCATTGCAAAATACGGGTATTAAAAGAAGAGCGAAAGAAGCCTCGAGGACTTTAAAAAGAAAAAGAGTTGAATTTAAAGTAGAAGAGTCGGAAATAGACGAGTCATTTGATGAAGAAAATATGCAGGGAGTCTAGTCGGAGATAGTTTGAGCAAAAACATGGAATTGAAGAGGAGGTAGATGAGGAGACGTTGTCTGTGCCTCATCGTGTTAGGTACATTTCTGGTGAGAGTTACGGTCTCCACTCTATTTCTGATGATATTGGACTATTTTCGGTCAAAATTTCAGTTTGATCAAGGATGACACTCTTCGAGCAATTTATAAAGGTTTTGAATGATCAGAATCTTAAAGCTAGGTTCAAGCGGTCGTGTTTTGGGGTCTTATGAAAGTTGCCTAAGTTTATCAAGTTCAATGGATAGCTTGTCTATTACACCTAGCTGCGTAGAGTAAGGAAGACCCGGAGGAGAATAAGAGTTGGTTTTGCATAAATGACAGACCAACTTGTTTAGGCTTGAAGGAGTTTGCATTGATCACTGGGTTTAATTATTCAAAATATCCCCGTGACTCTAAGTACAATCGGGTGAATAAGAAGGGTGGAGATTTTTACAAAAGGATAACTAAAAAGAAGAAGATTAGTGTGAAGAGGTTGTTGAAGCTTATGAGAGAAGATAGGTTGGACAAGAAGGATAAATACAAGTGTTGTCTGGTGTGGTTTGTGCACACTATTCTTCTCGCTCAGGATGAATTAAAGAGCATCGAGGTGGACATCATCAAGATGGTCGATTCTATAGAATTCTTTGAGGAGTACCCATGGAGCAAAAGGTCATTCGATCTAATATTGAAATACGTAAAGAAGATGCATTTCAATAAGCTAAAGAAAACATATCTTGAGAGGAATGGTGTGTTGTACTCTCTGTTTGGATTCTCCTGGACATTTTTAGTAAATATCATCAATTATTTGATTAGTTTATTATAGATTGTCAGTTATTATGCATCATATTATATACTGAATGTGCTTTAATTTTAAGATTTTTTTGTCACCCTCTACTCAAATTTCTTTGATCAATTGACAACTGTACATATCAGACATTTTGTATTAAATCGGTTAGTGCTAGTGTATATATAAGTAGAGGTGTGGTTGATGAATTACATAGTTAGTTCAATCATCATGTAGAAGTTTTTATTTCATCTTTATAATAGAATTGTGTGTGAGAGAGAAAGAGCTGATATTTTCTAAATTCTCTCGAATGCTACTTTAGATCAGTGTTTAATGTATAAATTATCATGGTATCTGAGCGAAATGACTACATTGAGAATTGTCAATCTCAGAATTGATCAACATCTTAATATTTTCTACTATTTTTTTTGTTTTTGCTTCATATTTGAGTTCGTAATTGAGAGAAAATGGTGAAAAAGATTGATCATGATGATCCATTGTTTCTCTCATCTTTCGATATACCGAAGCTGTACAAATTGGGATACAACTCGTCGGAATAGAGAATTACACATTGTGAAGTCATGCAATATAGTTGAATCTTCTTACGAAGAACAAGTTAGGGTTTATTAATGGGAGTATTAAGAGATTATTTTAGAGATGAATTAAAGAAAAAATAGTGGGATTAGTGTAATGCGGTGGTTATTCGTGGATAATGAGTAATACTAGCAGGGAACTGATCAGTGAAATATCATTTTGTTCGAGTGTAGCTCTTGTGTGGTTTGATTTGCAAGAATGATTCGATAAAGTGAACATGTCTAGAATTTATCACTTACACAAAACCATAGTTACACACTCAAGGTATTTCCCTAGTATCTGTTTATTATTCCAAACTCAAGGATTTATGGGATGAATCTGACTCTATCATTCTATCACCTGCTTGTGATCATGCCAAATCTAAAGAATACACAGCAAGCATGAGTAGACAGATATTATTACAGTTTTTTATGGTCTTGAATGATAGTTACGATCAGATTAGGAGCTAAATACTTAAGATGAATCCACCTTCTAGTGTTAATCAATGTTATGTCATGATCATACAAGGTAAAATCCAGAAGGTGTTAGGTGTAAAAAACTATGGTGCAGGTGAAGGAATTGCACCTACTGTATTATTGTCTTATCGAGTTGGTGGTTCTTATAGTGGATCTAGTTCTAGTGGATCAGGCTCAAGAGGTAAAAGAGGTAAATGATATGGCCATTTTTAAAGGCAACCAAGAGGACTATACTATGACTATTGTGAGATGAAGGGTAGATGACTGCAACAAATTAAAATATTTTACTCATTGTAACATGCCATGACACACAAAAGAGATTTGTTACTAGATAATTGGATATCCATCCGATTGGAAGGATAAAAGTAGGGTCAATATGGTTCACGTTGCAGATGGATCACAGGTGGAAGGGGTAAGAGACCTTAATTTATGTCCTACTCTACAAATATCAAAACAAAGATCTCAGAGGTATGGTAATGAGCAATACAATCCTATTCTCAGTACTATTCTCAGCTAGGAACTAGCTATAGAAGAGGATCAGTCCCTTCACTCCAAACCAGCACAATTAAATACCGGACATGTTAAACAAGCTAAAATTGCAGGACTTAAGTGAAAATATAGAAAGTATATTTGCAGTTACTTCTTTATTTAAAATGGTTAGTGATAGTTGTGTAAAGTGGATTGTAGACAGTGGTGCTACTATCCACATGGTAAGTATTGAATCCTTATTGAATCATGAATTGACAGTGACCAATCTAGGAAAGATTCATTTGGATAAAAGAGATTCAACCACTAGTAATCACTCAGGAAATACAGGGTTAATAGAAGGTGATATAGTTAAAGATATGTTATGTGTACCATCTTTTAAGTTCAACCTTTTGTCACTATCTAAATTGATTATAGAGTTGAATTGTTATGCTTTATTCTTTCCAAATGTTTTCATCCTTCAGGATCTCTTCACTGAAAAGGTGAAGGAGATTGGTGAAGAGAAAAAAGGAGTATCCTTTCTGAGAGCACAAAGACAACATCAAGCACAAGAATAGGATACAGGATCATTAACAGTAGCTAAAGAAATGATTATGGTGATGATGTGTGGCATAGAAGACTAGGGCATATGCCTATGAATGTAATAAGAAAGATTAGTATGCTAAAGACTAATCATAACCTTGCATTATCTCATTGTAATATACGTTCATTAGCAAGATAAAGTAGGCTTTCATTTCAAATCAGTAATAGTAGAAGTGTCAACTATTTTGATTTGATTCAAATGGATGTCTACACATAATAACATAAAAAAATTTTCTTACATTGGTTGAAGATCATTCTAGGTGGACTTTGGGTATTTATAATGCACCTTAAATCAGATGTTTCTAGTATCTTGAAACACTTTGTTTTAATGGTTATAACTTAGTTTGGGTTGCCGAAAAAGGTTGTTAGATCAGATAATGGAGGATAGTTCTTTAACTCTCAGTGTGATGAATTGTTAAAAAATTATGGATAATGCATCAAATTTTTTGTCCACATAAACCACACCAAAATAGTATAATGCAGAGAAAACGTAGACATATTTTAGAGACAGTTAGAGCAGTCAAATTTCAAGGGCATCTAACAAGCAGGTTTTGGGGAGAGTGTATACTTGCAGTTGTGCATTGTAATACCCATACTTTTCTTAGTTCCGTTTAGCTCCTAGGTGTCAAGGTGAATAACTCTTGATACGTATGGTATTTTCTAGCTTTGACCCACCAATTTGTAGATAATTGAATTAGCTTTCCAATGATACTAATTTCGCATTAATTCGATACTCAGTTGAGAAGTTATGGCGTTTTTAGTGAAAAACAATAGAGCATTGCGATAGTACCGCATCGCGGTGAGGCGCAGAATCGCAATTGTCCGATTTTCAGTGAGGCACCGTGATTATCTCGTGTCACGGTGAAGCCCAAATTCCCGTTTGTCCTTTTTCCAGAAGTTCATCGCGATTGGCCTGTATCGCGCCAAAATCCCTAGTGGAACAGACATTGGGTCGCGGTGGAGTCCAAAATGGCACATGTCCCTTATCCAGTGAGCCCAACGCGATTTCACTGCGTCACATTAAGGGATGAAATCACATTCGTCCCTTATCTAGAATGGCACCGCGATTGGTGTCGCGTCGCGCTGCCTTCCAAAATCAAGATTTCTAGTTTCGAAGTTAATTTTAAAAAAGGGTAGTTTGGTCTTTTCTCAAGCCTCCAATTTGTGAAAAACACAATATTAAACCCATTCTAAGCCTATTATACTCTTATTTCATCAACTTTCTCTAAAAGAAACTCTAGAGCTTCAAAACTTAATTCCCAAGAAATCCAAATTCCACCATTCTTTTTCCAAGATAACCCAAGATTCAAGATTTTCAATTCAAGATATTCAAGAATCAATCCTCAAGAGCACAAACATGAATTCAAAGTTCAAGTTTCTTCCTTTATTCATCAATTAAGGTATTTGGGGTTATGAACAAGGGTAATCCTTTCACCCTTATGCCCAAAACTTTTTTTAATTATGATTTTACATGAATCTACATGAATATGCATTGATTTTAGATTAGGGTTCATACCCAAATGTTGTTATTTGAAGATTATGATGTTTTAAGTGATTTAGATGTTGAATTTCATGTCTACTTTCGTATTTTTATGCGTATGACATTATTTTCCAGATTTAAAATTTGATTTATCAATGCATTCGTTATCAAGCATGAGCTTTATGAAATTTTGACATGAATTTGATGCATGGGTTATTAAGCCCTAGTTTGAAAATTGATATTTCAAGAATGACTATGCGTTGGGCATCCTATGATTGGTTTATTCTCAAATTTTTATCAAGATTTGGCCTTTTGGTCTTAGCATAGATATGAAATCTACTTTACAGTTTCAATTACAGTTTAAAATAAATAGACATATAATTGGTTTCAGCATGAACCCTTATACTAGTTTTAAAGTGAATTTCCTACAGAATGAGCATACAGATTAAAGGAAGTAGTATTTAGCACCGAGTGAAAACTGTTGGTTAAGTGCATCCTACTTTCCTAGAACTACGAGCCAACGTAGGTAAAGTTTTATATTTATTCCATTTCTATATGGATGATAGTTACAGATGTGATCACTTAGTGTAGGTTATACTCCATGGCAAGAGTATGACACCTCTCCTCAACATGAGGTTTTTCTCTTAGGGGAGCTAGACGTTGGACACTATGACAGGTCACATGGTGTATGTCGGATAGAAGAACCTCCCTACTAGTAAAAATAATAAAAGAACTTTTGTGAGAATTTCCCTACAGCTTAAAAACCTTGTAGAACAGGTTTTAAAAGAATTCCCTAATAGAAAAGCTTTTAATAGAACTTTCTACAACTTAACAGAAAAGAAAAACAGATAACGGTTCAACTTTTAGACTTTAAATATGAGCTCACCAGATTTACACAATGTGTTGTTGTTCATAATTGATTATTTTCAGTTTTCAGTTATTCAAGCCAGTGTGAGTCATTATATTTAGCATGCATATTTTATAAGTTTGATAACATTGGGATATTATTTTTACTTATGCATTCACCCCCACATGCTCAGTACATCCTCAAAGTACTGATCTACATAGACGTCTATGTTCTACAATATTTAATAATGTAGGTTTAGGTGCTCAGTCTCAGCAGCGTGAGTGATTTCGGGCATCCCATTTATATCCCGACAGTTGGCGAGTCCTTATGGTTCGAGGGTCCATTTATCCAGATTTCCTTCTTTTATAGTATTTGATTAGTTATCTTCAATTTAGTTCGAGTTAGTTGGGGGTTTGTCTCAACGACTATCTAGTTCTTATTAGTAGAGGCTTGTCGGACTACTAGCTATTATTCAGACTTTCAGTATTAGTTTTTCAAACAGTATATTTAGTGGATTTCAGTTAATTTTGATATAATTCAGCATCGTTGCTTGATTAGTTTACATTGATATGAGTTCCAAACCTAGTAGAAGGCTTACAGGGTTAGCTTAAGACTACTCATAGTCTTAAGCACTGTGTGACATCTCAGGACCCATTTTTGGAGTGTTGCAAACTTGGTATCAGATCCTAAGTTTAGCGAGTCCTAGGGAGTGTAACAAACCGCGTTATGTAGAGTCTTGATCATGGATGTGAAGTGCGCCACATTACGAGCAAGAGGCTACAGGACATTTTAGGAAATCATCTCTTTTCTTTCATAATCCATCGTGCTTATAGCCATCTCTATTTGTTTTTAACTTATGCTCTTTCGTGACAAAAAATGCGTCCTTGTAGAGCTAATACCCGGAGAAATGATAACCAGCCACCCCAACATATTAATCCTTTAAATGAAAATGCGTCTCATGCCGAATTTTGGGTTGTCTTTTGGGCATTGGCCCAAGCTATGAATGCCAATGTTCAGGGCAACCAATAGGCTATAGTCTCGTATCAGTAAGAGGGTGATTTAGCTGCTGCTAGATTTCATGACTTCATGAGGATGAATTCGCCCGAATTCTTTGGGTCTAAGGTAGGTAAGAACCCATAGTTGTATCTTGATGTGGAGTAAAAGATCACCCAAGTTATGCATGTTACTGAAGAGGAGAGTGTAGAATTGGCTTCTTATAGGTTGAAGGATATTGCTTATGATTAGGTTGTTATGTGGAATAAAGGTACGGGTGAGAATGCAGCTCCTATGAGTTGATAGATGTTTCAGGACATGTTTCTAGACAGGTTTTTTCTATGTGAGTTGCGAGAAACAAATATTGAGGAGTTCATGAACCTGAGGTAGGGCTCAATGACAGTGAAGGAGTACTTCATTAAGTTCAATCAGTTGTCCAAGTATGCTCCTGATTTGATAGCTGACACTAGATCCAGTATGAGTAAGTTTGTTACCGGAGTGTCCGAATTGGTAGTCAAGGAGTGTAGGACTGCCACGTTTATTAGAGATATGGAACTTGCTAGATTGATGACTCATGCCCAATAGATTGAGGTAGAAAAGTTGAAGGGAAGAGATAGAGGAAATGAAAAGGCTAAAACTAGGCAGTTTGAGTATGGCCAATTAAGATTTGTAGGGGGAAATCATCCACAGTTTTAGAGTCGTTCGCCCTTACCGGCGCCATCTTCAGCCAGTACTCCCGCACACAGAACCAAGCAGGACCAGTGGGGTAGGACTTCTATGTCTAGATCTCTGAATAATGTGGGTGGAAGACCTAGTTATCCTGTGTGTGCTAGATATGATAAAAATTATCTTGGTAAATGCTTGTTGGGTCAGAAAGGTTGTTTTGGATATGGTAAGTTGGGCCACAGAATCAAAGAGTACCGGTATGCTAAGCAATGAAGCAGGGATATTCGTCCCCAGACTCAGGCTACTAGTGCACCAGCTTTTGTAGGTCGCCCAGCCCCTCCTCAGGGTGCATCATCCAGAACCGATGGCGGTCAGCGCCAAAATCGATTCTATGCATTATTATCCCACCAGGAGCAGGAGAGTTCACCAGATGTTATTACCGGTATGCTTCGTGTCTTTCATTTTGATGTTTATGTGTTATTAGATCCTGGGTTAAATTTCTCTTATGTGACTCCGTTAGTTGCGGTAAATTTTAGAATAGATCCTGAAAAGCTTTCTAGGACCTTCTCCATTTCTATTCCAGTAGGTGAATCAGTTATTGCCAAACAGATCTATAAAAAATGTCCCTTCACTGTCCTTCATAGGATCATGTTAGCAAATTTGATAGAATTAGACATGGTTGAATTTGACCTTATTCTTGGTATGGATTGACTCTATTTTTTATGCATCTATAGACTGTCGCAATTGAGTGGTGAAGTTTCAGTTTCCTGATGAGTCAGTCTTTGGATGAGAAGGTAATTCATAGTCTTCCAAGAGTCATTTCATAGCCTATCTTAAAGCCAGAAAGTTGATATCAAAAGGGTCTATCTATCATTTAGTTCGATTCAAAGATGCCAAGTATGAGGCTCCAAGCGTTCAGTCAGTGCGGGTAGTAAATGCGTTTTCGAAAGTCTTTCCTGAAGAGTTGTCAGACTCTTCAGGGGTACCTCCTGAAAGGGAAATAGAATTCAGAATTGATTTTCTTCCTGATACTCAACCCATCTTAATTCCTCCATATCGTATGGCTCTTGCCAAACTCAAAGAGTTGAAAGAGCAACTTAAAAACCTCTTAGACAAGGTTTTATAAGGCTCAGTATTTCTCGATGGGGTGCTCCCATCCTATTCATGCATAAGAAAGATGGTTCTCTGCGTATGTGCATTGACTATCGTCAGCTGAATAAAGTGACAGTTAAAAATAGATATTGTCTCCCCAGAATTGATGACTTATTTGATCAACTCTAAGGTGCAAAGTATTTCTCCAAGATAGACCTTAGATCTGGCTATCATCAGCTTAGAGTAAGGGAATGTGATATCCTAAAGACAACTTTCAGAACTCGTTATGGTCATTTTGAATTTCTAGTCATGTCTTTCTGGCTAACAAATGCCTCAGAAGCCTTCATGGACTTGATGACCCGAGTGTTCAAACAGTACCTAGATATGTTTGTCATAGTCTTTATCGATGATATACTTGTCTATTCCCGTAGTGAGGATGACCATTCAGACCATCTTAAAATTTTGTTGCAAACTCTTAGAGATCATCAGTTGTTCGTCAAATTCAATAAGTGTGAATTTTTGCTAAGGTCAGTAGCTTTTCTCGGTCATATTATTTCCAATGATGGCATTAGAGTTGATCAAAGACCGAAGCAGTAAGAAACTGGCCTACACCCATTTCTCCATCAGACATCAGAAGTTTCTTGGGTTTAGGTGGCTATTGTAGACGGTTTGTTGAGGGGTTTTCGTCCATTGCATCTCCCATGAACAAATTAACTCCGAAGAAAGTTAAGTTTCAGTGGTCAAATTTTTGTGAGAAGAGTTTTCAAGAGTTTAAGGCTCGACTCAATTCAGGCCTAGTCTTAGCATTACGTGATGGTACAGATGGATTCATTGTCTATTGTGATGCCTCTTGAGTTGGTTTGGGTTGTGTTTTGATGAAAAGAGGTAAGGTCATAGCCTATGCCTCTAGACAACTTAGGCCTCACGAAAAGAACTATCCTACCCATGATCTTAAATTAGCTGTTGTTGTGTTTGCTTTGAAAATATAGAGGCACTATCTTTATGGGGTGCATTTTGATGTATTTACAGACCACAAAAGTTTGCAGTATGTGTTTACGCAGAGAGAGTTAAATCTCTGTCAGAGAAGGTGGTTAGAATTGTTGAAATATTATGACATGAGTGTTTTATATCATCCGAGCAAGGCCAATGTTATGGAAAACGCCCTTAGTAGACTGTCTATGAGTAGTGTTGCTCATGTGGAGAATGATAAGAAGGACCTAGTTCGAGAAGTTCATCAATTTTCTAGATTGGGTGTTCGTTTAGTTGGTTTGGCTGAGGGTAATGTTTGGGTCCAGAGTAGTGCAGAATATTCTTTAGTTTTTGAGGTGAAGGAGAAACAAGATAAGGATCCCGTCCTAGCTAAGTTGAAGGAGTCGGTCAGAGATTAGAAGGTAGATTTTTTCTTCCAAAGGGGTGATGGTGTGTTGAGATACCGAGTAGATTATGTGTGTCGTGCATTGATGATTTGAGACAATGAATTATGGCTGAAGTGCATGGTGCGCGTTACTCCATTCACCCTGGTGCTACTAAGATGTACCGAGATTTACAAAAATCTATTAGTGGAGTGGTATGAAGAAAGATACTGCAGAGTTTGTAGCTAAGTGTTCAGTTTGTCAACAGGTTAAGGTAGAGCACCAAAGTCCTAGTGGCACTTTGCAAGAGATCAGTAGTCTCACTTGGAAGTGATAAGAGGCGAACAAGAATTTTGTAACAGGGTTACCTCATTTGCGACTTCAACATGATTTGATTCAGGTTATTGTAGACAGGTTAACCAAATCATCCCATTTCCTACCAGTTTATACGTCCTACTCAGCTGAAGATTATGCTAAGCTATATATTATAGAATTAGTTAAATTGCATGGAGTTCTTTCATTTATCATTTCAGATAGGGGTACTCAGTTTACCTCTCACTTTTAGAAAGTTTTTCAAAAGGGTCTTGGTGCCTAAATTCATCTTAGCCCATCTTTTCATCCTCAGAAAGATGATCAGGCAGAGAGGACCATTCAAACTCTAGAAGATATGTTGAGGGCATGTGTGCTTGATTTCAAGGGTAGTTGGGATGAGCATTTGCCGTTGATTAAGTTCACCTACAATAACAGTTATCATGCTAGTATTCAGATGGATCCATTTGAGGCTCTTTATGGGATAAGATGTAGGTTACCTATCGGTTGGTTCGAAGTAGGTGAGGCCGCATTGATAGGGCCAGATGTGGTGTTAGAAGCTATGGAAAAAGTACAATTGATTCTAGAAAGGTTGAAGACAACTCAGAGTCTTCAAAAATCTTATGCAGATGTGAGGAAAAGAGATCTTGAGTTTAAAGTTGATGACTTAGTTTATTTGAAAGTTTCACCCATGAAGGGGGTAAAGAGATTTGAAAAAAAGGGGAAACTTAGTCCCCGCTACGTTGGTCCCTACAGGATATTGAGCCGTGTTGGGAAGGTGGCATATGAGCTTGAATTGCCTGCAGATTTGTCATCCGTTCACCCTGTGTTCCATGTGTCCTTGTTAAAGAAGTGTATTAGTGATCCAGCGGTTGTAGTACCCTTAGAAAGCACAGAAATTCGCGATAGCCTCTCTTATAAAGAGATTCCAGTTGAAATCCTTGATCGCTAGATTCGTAGACTAAGGAACAAAGAAGTTTTCTTAGTCAAAGTTCTTTTTCGGAATCAATCCGTTGAGGGAGACACTTGGGAAGCAGAAGAAGATATGCGGACTAAGTACCCACATCTTTTCATCGCAAATTCAGACTCAGCTCAAGGTAATAAGTTCCCTCAGATCATTTTTTTCATTGCAAGCTTCAACTTTATATAGTCATTCTTTCGATAGTTCTTGTATTTGCAAATCAGTTTAGTCATGTTTCAATTGTGCATGCCATCCTATAGCCTCAGTTCCTCAGTTCCTCAGTATCCACAGTTTAACCAGTCTCATTCGAGGACGAATGTTTCTAAGTGGGAGATATTGTAATACCCCATACTTTTCTTAGTTCTGTTTAGCTCCTAGTGTGTCAAGGGTCAACTTCAAAGGTGAATAACTCTTTATATGTGTGAAATTTTCCAGCTTTAGACCCATCAATTTGTAGATCATTGAATTAGCTTTCCAACGATACCAATTTCGCATTAATTTGATACTCGGTTGAGAAGTTATGGCATTTTTAGTGAAAAAATAGTAGAGCACCGCAGTTGTACCGTGTCGCGGTGAGGTGCAAAATCGCAATTTTCTGATTTCCAGTGAGGCACTGCGATTAGCCCGCGTCGCGGGGAAGCCCAAATTCCCATTTGTCCCTTTTCCAGTAGCTCACCGCGACTGTCTTTCATTGTGTTAAAATCCTAAACGGGACAGGTATCGTATCACGGTGGAGTGCAAAATATCACTCATCTTTTTCCAGTGACACAATTCTATTACGCCGCATCGCGCTAAGGGCTGAAATCGCGTTCATCCCTTATCCAGAATGACACCGCGATAGGTACCGCGTCGCGCCGCCTGCCAAAATTGAGATTTTCAATTTCGAAATTAATTTTAAAAATGGTAGTTTGGTCTTTTTGTAAGACTTCAATTTGTGAAAAACACAAAATTAAACTTATTCTAAGCCTATTATACTCTTATTTCATCAACTTTCTCTCAAAGAAATCCTAGATCTTCAAAACTTAATCCCCAAGAAATCCAAATTCCACCATTCGTTTTCCAAGATAACCCAAGATTCAAGATTCTCAATTCAAGATATTCAAGAATCAATCCTCAAGAGCATAAATAGGAACTCAAAGTTTTAGTTTCTTCCTTTGTTCATCAATTAAGGTATGTGGGGTTATGAACAAGGGTAATCCTTTCACCCTTGTGCTCAAAACTTGTTTTAATTATGATTTTACATGAATCTACATGAATATACATTGATTTCAGATTAGGGTTCATACCTAAATATTTTTATTTGAAGATTATGATGTTTCAAATGATTTAGATGTTGAATTGCATGTCTACTTTCGTATTTTTATGCGTATGATATTATTTTTCAAATTTAGAATTTGATTTATCAATGCTTTCATTATCAAGTATGAGCTTTATGAAATTTTGACATGAATTTGATGCATGGGTTATTATGCTCTAGTTTGAACATTGATATTTCAAGAATGACTATGCTTTGGGCATCCTATGATTAGTTTATTCTCAGTTTTTTTATCAAGATTTGACCTTTTGGTCTTAGCTTAGATGTAGAATCCACTTTACAGTTTCAATTACAGTTTAAAATAAATAGACTTACAATTGGTTTCATCATGAACCCTTATACTAGTTTTAAAGTGGATTTCCTACAGAATAAGCATACAGATTAAAGGGAGTGGTATTTAGCACCGAGCGAAAAACGTGGGTTTAGCACATCCTACTTTCCTAGAACTACGAGCCAATGTAGGTATAGTTTCAAATTTATTCCATTTCTATATGGATGACAGTTACGGATGTGATCACTTAGCTCAGGTTATACTCCCTGGCAAGAGTATGACACCTCTCCCTAACGCGAGGTTTTCCTCTTAGGAAAATTAGACGTTGGGCACTATGACAGCTCATATGGTGTATGTCGGCTAGAAGAACCTCCCCACCAGTATAAATAATAAAATAGCTTTTGAGAGAATTTTCCTACATCTTAAAAACCTTACAGAACAAATTTTAAAAGAGTTCCCTAATAGAAAAGCTTTTAATAGTGTAGACACCTAATTTTATCCCTCCCGAAGTTGAATTTTATTCATTTTTAGCTCATTTTACCACGTACCCTCACCCTTTCTATACTTTTCCCATAAGAAAACAAATACAAACAATCCTAATAATTTAAATCCCGAATCCCAAAATATTCCCTTATCCTATCTAATTTTTACACCTCGCCCGCTACCCCACCCCCACCCACGTGACCCCCTCCCCGTACCTTTTTTTTGGTTTGTTTACATGTTTTTTGTTCCACTTTTCGTAATACACGTACCTCACCAAAAAGAATATATACATACCATACATAGCACGTGAGGTGGGGCCTAATTGAAATATTCCATGGTTTTTTTTCAATTAATAAAAGGGGATTCATACGCACAGGAGAAGGGGGGCTTCTTCTTCATATTTTTGCACTCACAGGAAACCATACAAAGACACACCTCATACTCATAGCAAACATACATAGCAACACCCAAAAATACTCAATTTTTCCTTTTCATCCTCACGCTGCACACACAGTACACCAAGAACACACACTCACCTCCCTTAGATTTTCACACAAAATTGCACACACACACATAGTCGCCAACACCATATACAAATAACCAGAAAACACATGACACACACACGCGGTAAGAATAAACAAGAGCATGGAGGGTATTGAGATTTTCGGTGAGAAAATAGTGAAATCAACGCGAAAATCTAGTCATCCCTTAAGCTTTTTCGGGCGAAATCATCGCTGGAATTCATTTTCAACTGGTCATTTTGGTCGATCCGGTTTTAAAATGAAAATCCCAAAACCCCATTTGTCTCCTAGATTTCCAGGCGGATCTGACCGAAAAATATTGAGGTTGGTCGAAATCGGTTGTTATTTGTTGGTTTCGGGTATTATTGGTCGAACCAGTAAGGGACTGTTCATCTGAATAATTTTTGGTGTACGGGTTTGGGCTCTTTGGTTGTGATTTCTATTTTTGGCCTCAGTCGGATTATCGTGGTCAGTTTCGGGTTGCTATCTATTGATACCGAGTTGGAATTTCATCGCTGTTGAGGCTTTCTATTCAGACTTTTAGATTCGGGCTTCTTTGACTCGTTATTATCAACGAAAGTCGAAATCGAAAGGTCCATTTCTTTGACCCATTCTCTCTTCTTTATTTTAATTTGTTGAAATGACTATGATTATGTGCTAGGTGATTATGCTTGTTCGATGTTGTTGATGTTACGATCATGTACTTGGTGATATGACTTCAGTGATATGAAGAATGAACTTGATTAGTTTTAATGGTGTGATTGATAAAAAAGAAGTTGGGGGTGGGAATAAAAAATTAACGAAAAGGGTAGATTCTGATTAATTTTAACTGATTGTTTATATGAAACATGATAGAATTATGGTATGATGAAATGGATAGGCAAATGTAGGTTTGGGTAAACAAATTTTGGATTAAGTATTTTTCGTTGGATGTTTGAATATAGAATGTGTGTTGAATGCTTTCTAGTTTATCGTACTTGATTCAAGTGTATTTATTTGACCGAAAAATTCCCCGAGGTTTCATGTATTTATTTACTGCAGAATTCCCCGACGTATTATGTCTTTGAAGGAGGTTCGTTATCAAGGCCCGAGGCATCAGGTAAAGCATTGAAGTGTAGTTTAGAATAGCGTAGGTTTATATTTTTCGCATTTTATTTTTTCTCTTGGATCGTATAATTGGACTGGACATTCTATTTTGGATTGTTTTGTTTGTTTTGTTTGATTGATTATTTGATGTGTTTTTTGTGTGGTTTATACATTCTCAGTGTCAAAAATAACCGATATACTCCACAAAGCGACCGTGGTCGAACCACGGGATCGAGGGGTGCCTAACACCTTCCCCTCGGTCAACAGAATTGCTTAATCAGAATCTCTGTTCGTAAATCGATTTAAAGAGTCAAATTATTTTGAAAGGATTTTCCAAAGGTGACTTGGCACACCGGATTATGCCAAGTGGTGACTGAGTTTTGAATTTAAAAGGTCCTTTTCGAAACAAATTTTCACCTTTTGTCACTTAATAATTAAAACTCTTTCAAACTTAAAATCCAATCTTTTTGGTTAAAAAAGGGGTGTG
Source organism: Capsicum pubescens (assembly GCA_030864215.1). Lineage (NCBI taxonomy): Eukaryota > Viridiplantae > Streptophyta > Magnoliopsida > Solanales > Solanaceae > Capsicum > Capsicum pubescens. Next base: position 37,809,944 of record CM061542.1, on the reverse strand, counting down.
ACACCTCTGGCGATTCTGTTGGGAAAATATCAAAATTCAAGCTTATTTTTGGAGTTATATCTGCTTAGTTTGACATTATGGGTGTATAAACGTGTTTGTGTGATTGTTTGTATTATTGTATCATGGTGACGTGCTTACGTGCTCTTTGTTTACAGTTTTTCTTATGTGTTACTACTTTATATCTGACATCATGTGCATAACCCGAGTCAATTCTTTCTGCAACAAGTTCTGTAGTACATACTGTGTACACGACCTATAGTTGAGTCACCCTTATTTTTGGGAGGGGGGGCCATCGACTGGTATGGAGTAGGTGGACAACCAAAGCAGTCACTATCGACCATTCGCTCCCCCGAACGGCCTTGTTAGTGAACTCCAACGTAGGTCAACCTTTAGATCATGATTATGTGCATCATATTGAAACCTAGCGGGGCCCACTTGGTCCTTTGTAGGAGACTCACCTCTAATACATTCCTACGTGCTAAATTTTGCGTCTCTGAGGGTAACATGGTCATTTGACAGACTGATTTTGGGGAAAGCATGTGCTAGAATTAAAGAAAGGTGGGTAGGCATGAAAAAATATAGAAAAAAGAAAAAAAAAAAGAGATGAAAAAAAAGAGTTTCGTAGTTTTTTAGAGTTCTTTATGGATTTTAATTTTCACAATCCAAAAATTCAAAAAGATTTTCTTACCTTTTTCACACATTTACTCAAAAACAAAAAAAACTCATAAAGATTTTATCTTTATCTCCTTTAGCATGGATTCACAATTCAAAAATTCCTACAAACATTTTTAGGAGCTTTTTTATAAAAGGAAAATTCAAAAAAGATGACAGAAGTTTTGTGCATTTTATATAATGAAAATACCAAAAAAAAATTCTTTCATAGTTGTTGGTGTCAGTTTTATATGAAGTGTCTAATTAAAAATCCAAAAAGATTTTATTGACGTCGTTCATTGTCCGTCTTTGGTCGTGTCTCTTAAGTCAAGGTGCAGTTGGTTATTTAATCTTTAATTGTGCAATCTGGACAAACTACGAACCCCTGATTCTCCTCTCTCGGGAGTGAGATACGTAGGCAACCTATTGTTGGTTCGGGGATCTTATTAAAAAATTTAAAAAGATTTCTTCACTCTTCGTTTAGAGTAGGTTTTCATATACATCTTCAAGAGAAAACCACAAAATTTTTTTCCTTTTATTGGTTCAAGTCTCATTTTGGTATGAAATTCAAAATCGAAAACCCAAAAAGTTTTTTCTTTGGTAATCATAGGTTTCATTTTGTATAGGGATTTCAAACTTGAAAAATGCAAAACCAAATTTGTCAATTCTTTTGACAATTTATTACTTCCTTTTCTTCTAAAGTTTCAAGAAAAAAAAAAGAGTGCTTCATGGGCCCTTTTGTGGCCAAATTTCACGACCTATGCACACCTGGTTCTCCTCTCCCGGGAGTGAGATACGTAGACTCCCTTCTTGGGTTCGGTGATCTTTTCAAAAAGAAAAAAAATAAGAATTTTGGAAAAAATGTTAAACTCTAACGCATTTGTTGTCTGTTGAGTCAATTAGTTTAAGGTGGTTGGTTTGTGGCATTGTGGCATTGTAGCTGGTCCTCCACATCACACCCATTCTAAGGAAGATTTAGCTGCGTCCAACAAGGATACGGAGAGTGACCTCATGGATCGAACAAAGAGTCAGGAAAATGAGAGTTTAAAGCAAGAGATTAGGAGACTAAGACAACAAATGAATGAAATGCACCGAGCTTGGGCCAGTGGGTTGCCTCCTCCTCCATTCACCGCTATTGATCCTACAAATACCTCAAGTTTTTCATTAAAATCACAAAGCTAGTTTCCTATTGTTGTTGATGCACTGTAACATGACTCAGAATTCCTTCCAATCCAAAAGCATCCCAATATTTCCACCACTCTTCCTCTAGCTTCTCAGTATAAGCCTGCTACATTGAAAGCACCACATACTGCCTGTGTTTTTGTTGCTCAACCTTCTGCTGAGGCTTCCAGTTTGGCTATCAATCCAACAATTGTGCTGCCCCAATCTGCTAGTGGACCCATGTTCAATACTCTTGATGATCATTGCTATACTCCCAAGCCCACATCAATGTTAATTGGACCACCAAAATTTCTTAACAAGAAGTCTAGCTTGCCAGAAGATCCAGCGAAAATGGTTGGAAAAATGAAGAGTGCAGAAAATGCTAGGGAAAGTTCCCTAGGACATGCGGGTAAAAAAGTATTACATACAAAAACTGGGGCATGTCTTCAAGTGTTAACCCTCCTCCAAGCCTTGAGATATCGAAATTTGAGGAGCAAGATGGATAGGAGAAATCCGTTAAATATTTGGGAGAATATTGCAATCAATTAAGGGAAACTGGAGGGAAGAAGAATGAGAAAGATGCAACTACTATTGTAGTTGGAGAAAGGGCACATCCAAGAAGACTATGTCGTCGTTGCCATCAGTCTCAAGCCCAAGTTCATACCCAAGCTCTCTATAATCCCTCCCAAAATTCATTATACTCCTAGTATATTGTGCACAACCATTGTCACATGCCTTTTCCGCTCGAACGATCGGAGTCGAAGGGTTTTTCCAATTAAAGTGACGGTATTGAATAAGGATTATTTTATTTACAGAGTCGTCACTTGAAATCGAGTTATGGTGTTCCAAGTCACCTTTTTGAATCCCTAATCAAAAGGAAATCACTATTTGTTATGGTCTGCGAAAACAGAAGACTGGGTATGGAATTCTGTTGACCGAGGGGAAGGTGTGAGGCACACCTCGAGTCCCGTGGTTCAAGCACGTTCGCTTTATTAACTTATTTTGACTTAAACTATTTTGATAAATTATGTTTGGGCCTAAGTTCGCTCATTTCTATTATACCGAAAATTCATTTATTATTTTATATTAAATAAATTGATGAAAAGTTAAATTTTAGAAAAATATTTGTCAAGGTGCATTATTACATCCTTTAATTTTAAATGTCTCAAAAAGATGCGTACTCCGCATTCTTCAATTGAGACGAACATTTTAAACATGCCTAAAATTTGTTTAAGGCGTTGGTTTGACACTTAAAATATTTTATTTATTTATTCAAAACACTCTTTAAAAATATCTATTTTAAAATACCAAAAATATCTATTTATACCTCTTATATTAAATTAGTGAAATATAATTTTACCACGGTCTTTACCGAAGTACAATATTGCATCATCGATTTATTTTAAATATCTCAAAAAGATACATACGTCGTATTCTTAATCGAGATAAAATTAAATTATTTTATACTCACCTAACGTTTGAAAGCTTATCTGGCCAAAGTACTACTTAATCTTACTATGAAATTCTAACAAGATTTATTTAAAGCGATTATTTAATTTAACAATAATTACCAAGATGATATAATTGTCGAGACTTATTGATGACTATAATTAAGATTACACAAAAAAAACTATACATTTCGTAAATATATATCACTATACACCTGTACATTACTAAACAAAACCATTTACGTTTTCATATATTTTTCTTCTTGAGACATATAATTCCAATACACTACTGCTTTCAATTTTCCAATTCTCTTATCAACATACAAAAATTATTTCTTCCAAACTCTATTAATATTACTTCGAAATTCACTTTTTACACCATTCTAATTTACAATGAAATCCACACATTATCATGACAACATCTGTTAACACAATATTCACACACAATTATACACACACGGATCTGCTCCATTTGTGTTTTAGATTGCAAAAACTTTAAAGATATAAAATTAATGACGAACAACTTTGAAAATATGATCAATCAATCTAACGATGATTAATTATTTAATAAAAATGGAAAATCTATCACGTGATTCAAACATCTAAGGCTTATTAAAATTTTAAATCACTTAATATCAAGTAATAATTATCCTAAAACTAACTTAAAGTATAATTGTCATTATCTTTTCCGAATTCAGAAGCGAGTTTATCCTCTAACTCTAAAATAGTGTAAATTACCATGACCTTACAATTAGAAAGCTTATTTTGTTATTGAAAATATTGAAGGCAAATTGTAAAAGACAAATCTTGTTTATTCTCGTAATCTTAAATTCAAATTAAATAGTCACTAAATAAATCTCTATCTTAAAACTAACTTGCAACAAACTACAGAAATATTGAAATTATATACAAGACCCCTTTTGTTTGACATCCAACTTAATAAAAATAATAATTAAAATATCTTTTCTTATCATAAACAATATACAATGGGAGACGAAAGAAATTCAACAAATTTCATGTACATAGACAACAAATTTCTAATAACCACATTTCTTAAAAGAGTTGTTGGACGAAAGATAGTTGAATCAACATTTACATCAAGAAATACACAAAATCATTCAAACACTTTGGTTCATAGTTCCATTCATACAAATAGCACCGAGATAAATAAAAGGAATATAGTTAGAACCTGTTTGATAAACTAACTAAAAGAAAACTCTAGCGTAGTCACTTGAAACTCGAACGGAAACTCAAACTCAATTTTTCAATCTTTCCTTTCTTTTTTTTTTTCCGAAGTTTTTTTTTTTTCTTCCACTGTTGTTTTTCCAGTGTTGATTTTTTCTCTCTCTCTGATAGTGTGATAAAAGTCGGTCTGTTTTGGGGTGGGGAAAAGTCCTTAAATAGGAAGATTTGGGGGAGTAGTTAGGGTAGTTTAGGATTCAAATTTTGAAATATATTTTTTTTCTTTAGGATAATAATCTCCTTTTTTTTTTAATAATAAATGAATAAATTATATATAAAATAAATAATAATAATAAAAGAATATTAACTAATTAATTTTTATACTTAAAAAAAATAAAAATAAAAATAAAAATATAACTAACTTAAAATAAAATAAAATATAATTAAGAGAAAATAAAATCACTAGCTTATTTATAAAAATCTAAATTAATAGAAAAATATATTTTTTTTAAAAAATTTCATACTATTAAAAAAATAAAAAATAAAATATCTTAAAATTTAACTTTATTTATTTATTTTCAACTAAAACTTATTAAAAATGAAATAAGAGTTAAAATAATATCGGATCAAATATAAATATTTAATACAGAAAAATATATATATTAAATTTGGGAGGGTAAAAAATTGTGTGTCTACAGCCATATGTTCAACTCCCTTCTTATTCACAATGCCGTGCACCAACTCCTCAGAGTCACCCTCCAACTCCACAAACATATCAGAGCGCTTCTAGGCCCGAGGTTCGTTCCAAGTCAAATAATGAAGAGAGGCAGAAGCCTAGGGATAGTTTCACACCAATTGGAGAGTCGTATGCTAGTTTATTTCAGAGATTGGTACAGTGGGGCATGATCACTCCTCTCCTAGGGTATAATCCTAACCCGCATTCAAGAAGTTTTGATCCTAATGTACGATGTGCATATCATTCTGATGTTCAGGGTCACAGTATTGAAGATTGTCGTGCTTTGAAAAGAGAAATTAAAAAGATGATTCAAGATAAATCAATTATGGTGCAGAACATTGACAGTGGGGAAAGCTTTAGTCATGCTGATATGTAAACCAATGGCTAAGATGTCAGGCTGAGCAATTGAGAAGTCAACCCTCTCCCTACTAGGAAGAGGTCTGGTATTTTGTTTTCTTTTCTTTTCTGTTATCCAAATTATTTCAGGGTTGTAGTTCGGGATCTATCTTGTTTTGTTCCTTTTGACGTTTATGTTCACACCCTTCTATCTTTTATTTCAACTAAATGAATTGTCCCTTTCCCTTTATGTTTTAAATATGTGTTATTTGTTTGTTTTCTTTATATAGTACATTTTATGTCAATTCTAGTGATATGACATGCTAATGAAATTTTCAGGCAGATCTTAAAATCCAGTTTAAGTATGAACATTGAATCAGAGGACTAGAATTAGAAAAAGGGCATTCGAGAAATTGATAGAGTGTTGACATATTTGGTGACCATGTTGAAGTCTTCTTTCAAAATTAAGACAAATATTTTGAGAAATACAAGAATAACTTGGTCATCAATTGAAAGACATGTCTCAATTAAGTAAAAAATGTGTGATCCTATATCAAAAAGAACAAAAAGAAAATCAATTCCACGAAGGCATGAGTCATTCAATGTGAGGGATGTACAATAAAAGTGGAGTTGTATGTTTGATAATTGTAGAAGAAGATGTGACAAACATGCTCAGTTAAAGTTAGTGTTGTTAAATGTCACAAATGATTTTTATTTTTCATTTCATTCATATTGCATGATATGTACTTGCATTTTCAAGGATTGATATGATGAAGACATTTCATTCTGTTATCCAAATGTTGTGTCATCCTTTGTTTACCCCATTTGAGCTTTAGTTCTATTTTATTTCATACCCCTCTTTTGGAATCAAGATAGAGTCAACAAAGCTCCAAAGAAAAGGTGTCGAGCAAAACAGTAAAGTTAGAAAAGTTTTAAAAAAAGGAGATAAAGAAAATATATCCAAAAAGAAAGAAAAGAGAAGAGTGTCAAGAAAGATAGAGTCAAAATAGTTTCAATGAAAAAAGAGTCAAAAAAAAAAAGAAAAAGAAATCAGGATCAAGCAAAAGAACAAGCTGCCGAAACTACGTGCGACCTGATTCCCATCTCTCGGGAGTGAGATAGGTAGGCTACTCTACTCGGGGCTCGGTCTAACCAAATAAAAAATTTAGAATCACCCAGTCAAAAGAAACTAGGGCATGGGTTGATCCTCGTTGTTTGAGTCGATTCTAAAAGTTGTAAGTCCCACTCCACTTCAAGTGTCGTTTGGACCTCATGTCATCTTTTCTTTCTAACCTTTTCCAAAAGCCAAGTTACAACCAAAGAAAGTCCTTCCGATTAATCTTTGAGGATGTTAAAAGCAAAGAATGCAAAGGATATGATGATGCATTTAGGAACTACTTGTCTTCCTCAGCATAAGGAATCAGGAGAAAAATAAAAATAAGAGATTCTTATTGGTGAAAACCCTCACGGGCATCATAAGGCGATGGTAAGTTGAGAGATAAAAATGAGAGAGTATTATCGGTGAAAACCCTCATGGGCACTGTAAGACGACTGCAAGTTGAGAGAAATTAAAATAAGAGAGTCTCATTGGTGAAAAACCCTCACAGATACCATAAGGCAATGGTGAGCTGAGAAAAAAAAAATGAGAGAGGCTTGTTGGTAAAAATCCTTCAAGGTGCCACTAGCCGAATGAGGTCTTAAATGCAATTGATCTAAGGAAGCAACTCAGTCTCAAGGCCATTAACTCAACAACAATTGGTAGAAAGTTTGGACGGAAAGATCAAGCAGCTTAATCCAAAATGCATGGCATGCTCATTAGAGTTGACTGTCATTTTAGATAAATTTTTGGTTTCTTTATTTAAAATGGGGACATTCATTGTCTTTTCTCTCTTCTCTGGGTTTTTATTTTATTTTTCTTGAGTCAATTATCCAAATAAAAAAATGTCATTTTTTCTCTTATCTTTGAGTCAAGTCCATGTCAAAACAAGTGAGAAAAGATTTCAAAACTGGCTACTAGCTTTTTCAATTGCACAAAGAAAGACAAAGGGCCAACACATGAAAGAAACAAGATTGCAAGTCAGAATAAGGCATGCAGAAGGTTGTTTTCAACACACAAATTTGGGGAATTCATGAAAATACCAAGGTTTAAAGGGGATTGTCTGGGAAACATAACAATTCAGAGATACTGTGTTTGTTTCAGAGTCACTCTTAATATTCTGAGTTTGGACCAATGGTGCAACAAGGCAATGGAAAATGCTAATGATTGAAAGCCAGATCTAAATAGGACAAGTGCAAGAGAAATCTCCTCAAATTCCAAAGCCGCAAGCCAACCACCCTATTTTAAACTCACAAGTTTTCTTTGTATGAAACAGGAACAATTGTGACCTTCTAATCAAGGGCTTCAAAGCACAAATACCCAGAGGTGCAATTCCTCATTTTTGCAAATGCAAATGAAGTATCCCTGTACAGGTTTGGTAATCCCAATTGTGGTAAAACTCATCATCTTGTACCCCTTAGAGACAAATTCTCTAATTTGGGTCTTTCATGTCTCATGTCTAGGAGGTGCACTTCCTAATTTGAACTGTTAATGCACCTTAGTAAAGGACCTTCACTTTCACTCTTAAGAGAGGAACTTGTTAGTCTCGGTCATTCAATTTCATCCTCGAAAGTGCACTTGTTGATCTGAATTTTGATTCATCTTTGCATTATGCACTGTTGCAAGTATTTGTGATTGGGTTTGACACCCGCAAAAGCTTTTGATGAAACTGGGGAAAAAATTAAAAGTAATTCATGTTATATGGAATTTACTTTATGATCAGGACCCTACTGAAAAATGGGAATTTACTTTATGTTCAGGACCCTCCTGGAAAATGGGAATTTACTTCATGATCAGGGCCCTCCTGGAAAATAGAAATTTACTTTATGTTCAGGACCCTCTTGAAAAATGGAAATTTACTTTAGGTTCAGGACCCTCCTGAAAAATGAGAGTTTACTTTATGTTCAGGACCCTCCTGGAAAATGGGACATTACTTTCAGAAAAATGAAATCTTTCTTTATCATAATCTTTGTTTGGGATAATTTTCGTTCTAGTTTTGATTTTGATTTCAAGATGCCGCCTGAAAAACAGGGTGATGAAATTGTAAGTCAGGAGCCCGCCTGAAGAACAGGGTGATGAAATTTCAAGTCAGGAGCCTGCCTGAAAACAGGGAGATGAAATTGCTAGTCAGGAGTCCGCCTGAAGAATAGGGTGATGAAATTACAAGTCAGGAGCCCGCCTGAAGAACAGGGTGATGAAATTGCAAGTCAAGAGCCCGCTGAAGAATAGGGTGATGAAAATTGAAAGTCAGAAGCCCGCCTGAAGAACAGGATGATGAAATTGAAAGTCTGGAGCCCGCCTAAAAAATAGGGTGATGAAGTTAAAAGTCAGGAGCCCGCCTGAAGAACGGGGTGATGAAGTTGCAAGTCAGGAGCCCGCCTGAAGAATAGGGTGATGAAATTGAAAGTTGGGAGCTCTCCCAGAGAGAAGAGCGAGGAAACTGAAAGTCAGGAGCCCGCCTGAAGAACAGGGTGATGAAAATTGAAAGTCAGGAGCCCGCCTAAAGAACAAGGGTGATGAAATTGCAAGTCGGAAGGCCCGCCCAAAGAATAGAGGTGATAAAATTAAAAGTTGGGAGCTCACCCAGAGAACAGAGCGAGAAAATTGAAAGTCGGGAGGCTTGCCCGAAGAATAGAGGTGATGAAATTAAAAGTTGGGAGCTCACCCAGAGAACAAAACAAGGAAATTGCAAGTCAGGAACCCGCCTGAAAAATAGGGTGATGAAATTAAAAGTCAGGAACCCGCCTGAAGAACAAAGGTGATGAAAATTGAAAGTCAGGAGCCCGCTTGAAGAACAAGCGCGATGAAATTACAAGTCAGGAATCCGCCTGAAGGACAGGGTGATGAAATTAAAAGTCAGGAGCTCGCCCGAAGAATAGACTTATGAAACCGAAAGTCAGGAGCCCGCCTGAAGAACAAGGTGATGAAAATTAAAAGTCAGGAGCCCGCCTGAAGAATAAGGGTGATGAAATTGAAAGTTAGGAGCCCGCCTGAAGAACAGGGTGATGAAATTGAAAGTCAGGAGCCCGCCTGAAGAACAGGGTGATAAAATTGAAAGTCAGGAGCCCGCCTGAAGAACAAGGGTGATGAAACTAAAAGTCAGGAGCCTGCCTGAAGAACAGGGTAATAAAATCGAAAGTCAAGCAACAACGTGAAGGAATTGAAGTTTAAATAACAGGGCGAATAATTGAAAAGTCAAAGCAACAAAGTGAAGAAGTTGAAATCCAAGCAACAAGTTGAAAAAATTGTAAGTCAGGAGCCCGCCTGAAGAACAGGGTGATGAAACTCAAGTCAAGAAGTCCAAAAGAAGCTACATATATAGAATTTTTGTAATTTCATTTATGTTTTAACTTGTAATTTTTATTTTTGATGTAATGACAGAGCCGCAGACCAAAACCTCGATGGAACCTCACTCGACTCGCCAACTCGGTATAGTCCCTCTTCTTCCAACCCTTTGAGTTACATGTGACTTGGATCCCCTCATAACTAGGGATGAGTATGATGTCCAAAATCAAAATTTGGTTTCCTTTCTTCCTTCTATTTCATTCTTTTTGAATAATGGTCAGGACAAAATTCTGTCTCATTGTCTACTTCTTTGTCTGAAAACACTTCGTGTTTATATTCAAAGGGGGCATGCTGTAGACACCTAATTTTGTCCCTCCCAAAGTTGAATTTTATTCTTTTTTAGATCATTTTACCACGTACCCTCACCCATTCTACACTTTTTCCACAAGAAAACAAATATAACAAATCCTAACCAATTAAATCCCCAATCCCAAAATATTCACTTATCCTAACTAATTTTTACACCTCACCCACTACCCCAATCCCACCCACGTGACCCCGTCCCTGTACCTTTCTTTTTTGTTTACATGTTTTTCCTGCCACTTTTTCTTAGACACGTGCCTTACAAAAAGGAATATATACACACCATACATAGCACGTGAGGTGGGGCCCCACTAGAATATTCCATGGTTTCTTTCCAATTGATAAAAAGGGATTCATACGCACAGGAGAGAGGGCTTTTTCTTTACATTTTTGCACTCACAGGAAACCATACATAGACACACCCCATACTCATAGCAAACATACACAGCAATACCCAAAAATACTCCATTTTTCCTTTTCATCCTCACGTTGTACACACAGTACACCAAGAACTCACACTCACCTCTCTTAGATTTTCACACAAAATTACACACACACATAGAGTCGCCAATGCCATATACAAATCTCCAAAACACACACGACACATGCACGTGGTAAGAAGAAACAAGAGCATGGAGGGTATTTGGGATTTTCGATGAGAAAACAGTGAAATCAGCGCGAAAAGCTGGTCATCCCTTAAGCTTTTCTGGGCAAAATCATCGCTGAAATCCATTTAAACTAGTCATTTTGGTCGATCCGGTTTTAAAGTGAAAATCCTGAAACCCTCTTTGTCTCCTTGATTTCTAGGCAGATCTGACCAAAAAACGTTGAGGTTGGTCGAAATCGGTTGTTATTTGTTGGTTTTGGGTATTATTGGTAGAACCAGTAGGGGACTGTTCGTCTGAATAATTTTTGGTGTATGGGTTTTGGCTCTTCGGTTGTAATTTCTATTTTTGGCCTCAGTTGGGTTATCGTGGTCAGTTTTGGGTGCTATATATCGATACCGAGTTGTGATTTTATCGTTGTTGAGGTTTTCTATTCGGGATTTCAGATTCGGGCTTCTTTAACTCATTATTATCAACGAAATTCGAAATCATAAGGTCCATTTCTTTGACCCGTTCTCTCTTCTTTATTTTAATTTGTTGAAATGACTATGATTATATGCTGGGTGATTATGATTGTTCTATGTTGTTGATGTTATGATCATGTACTTGGTGATATGACTTCGGTGGTATGAAGAACGAACTTGATTAGTTTTAATGGTGTGATTGATAAAAAGGAAGTTGGGGGTGGGAATAAAAAATTGATGAAAATGGTAGATTAGAATTAATTTTGACTGATTGTTGATATGAAACATGATAGAATTATGATATGTTGAAATGGATAGGCAAATTTAGGTTCGGGTAGACAAATTTAGGATTAAGTATTTTTCGTTGGATGTTTGAATATAGAATATGTGTTGAATGCTTTCTAGTCTATCGTACTTGATTCAAGTGTATTTATTTGACCGGGGAATGCTCCGACGTATTATGTCCTCGAAGGAGGTTCGTGATCAAGGTCCAAGGCATCGGTTAAAGCATTGGAGCGTAATTTAGGATTAGTTTAGAATAGCGTAGGTTTATATTTTTTGAATTTTATTTTTTCTTTTGGATTGTATAATCGGACTGGACATTCTATTTTGGATTGTTTTTTTTTTTTTTTTTGATTGATTGTTTGATGTGTTTTGTTTGTGGTTTATACATTCTCAGTGTCAAAAATAACCGATATACTCCACAAAGCAACCGTAGTCGAACCACGGGATCGAGAGGTGCCTAACACCTTCCCCTCGGTCAACAAAATTCCTTAATCAAAATCTCTGTTCGCAAATCGGTTTAAAGAGTCAAATCATTTTGAAAAGGATTTTTCAAAGGTGACTTGGCAGATCGGATTATGCCAAGTGACGACTCTGAGATTTGAATATAAAAGGTCCTTTTCGAAATAAATTTTCACCTTTTGTCACTTAATAATAAAAACTCTTTCAAACTTAAAATCCAATCTTTTCGATTAAAAAAAGGGTGTGACAAATAGAACTTCCTACAGCCTAACAAAAAAGAATAACAGATAACAGTTCAACTTTTAGACTTTAAATGTGATGGGTCGCCAGATTTACACAGTATGTTTTGTTGTTCATGATTGATGATTTTCAACTTTCAGTTATTCAAGAAAATGTAAGTCATTACATTTAGCATGCATATTTTATAAGTTTGATAACATTGGGATATTATGTTTACTTATGCACTCACCCCACATGCTCAGTACATCCTCAAAGTACTAATCCACTTAAACGTCTGTGTGCTACATTGTTTAATATTGTAGGTTCAGGTACTTAGTCTCAGCAGCGTGAGTGATTTCAAGCATCTCTATCTATATCCCGACAGTTGGTGAGTCTTCATGGATCGAGGGCCCATTGATCCAGATTTCCTGATTTCGTAGTATTTGATTAGTTATCTTCAGTTCAGTTCGAGTTAGTTGGGGGCTTGTCACAATGGCTCTCTAGTTCTTAGTAGTAGAGGCTTGTTGGACTACTAGCTATTATTCAGATTTTTAGTATTAGTTTTTCAGATAGTATATTCAGTGGATTTCAGCCAGTTTTTATATAATTCAGTATTGTTGCTAGATTAGTTTACCTTGTTATGAGTTCCAGACCTAGTAGAAGTCTTATAGGGTTAGCTTGAGACTATGCGTCATCTTGAGCACCGTGTGACGTCTCGAGACCCTTTTCCAAGGCATTACATGCATATTATCAATAGAATTTTTTTTCTGTTTTGAATAATGTATCTCTTTTTGAGGTGATGTTTGAAAGACCACCTAACTTGTCTTATATGAGGGTAATAGGATGTTTACATTGTGCAATAATTTCACACAAAAAAAGACAAGTTTCGACCCAAGGTAGTTGAGTCAATCTTGATGGGATACAGATCTACACAAAAGGGTTAGACATTGTATGACCTTGAGCATCACACATTCTTCATTAGTAGAGATGTGATATTTTCTAAGATCATTTTTTCTTTTTAGACTCAAACTAAACACTTAAATGTGTTGCAGAATAAAGTTAATAATCTTAGATCAAGTAATGACTATTTAATCCATGAGAATTCAGACCTAGAGTAGGAGGATTATGGTAAAACTTTACAAGGATGATCTATAATTGGAACTCTGTTAGATGATAGAGTTGATAAAATTGAAGACAACATCCTTGCATCACAAGAGGTGGATGTAGGTGAGGATAATCATGTGGTAAAAATCTTACAGCCTGTTGAGAGAAGATCAACCAGAACAAGCAAAGCACCACTCTAGGATAAGGAATTTGTAACATCAAGTGAAGGTAAGAAGTCAAATTATCTTTATTCTATATCGGATAGTATAAACTATAGTCATTTTTTTGAATCTTACTAATGTCTTCTTTCCAACTCATCCACGAAAACTGAACCAAGCGCATACTATCACACTGTGCATTATAGCCGGTGGTTTAGGCTATGAAAGAAGAAATGTAGGTAATGGAAGATATCCACACATGGAGCTAGTTACTCTGCCTCCAGGAGAAAAAGCTATAGGGTATAAATGGGTGTATAAAATTAAGCATAAGGAATATAGATAAATAGAAAGATTTAAAGCTTCGTTAGTAGCCAGTGGCTATAACCAAGGGGGATTAGACTATCAGGAGATATTTTCTCCAGTTGTTAAAATGGTGACAGTAAGAATAGTTCTGTTCATTGCTGCAACAAAAGGGTAGAACATCCAATAAATGGATGTTCACAGTACATTTTTGTAAGGATATTTAATAGAAAAGGTGTATATACTGCTGCCAAAAGGTTTTCAACATGAAAAAAAAAACAGTGAGGCGAAAGTATTGAAGCTTCTTAATTCATTGTATGCATTTAAACAAGCTTCTAGATAGTGAAATGTTAAATTGACTAATGTCTAGGTTACAACAGGTTTTTAGCAAAGTCCTCTAGATCATTCTCTTTTGACTAAGAAGAACACAAATAGAATTGTAGTGATTTTGATCTGCTGGTGATAGGAAGTACTGCAGTGTTAACTTCAGAAGCCAAACAAGTAGTGAAAAATAATTTTAAGATTAAGGACCTAGGAGATCTCATGTTCTTTTTGGGAAAAGAATTTGCTATAAGTGCAGAACGCATCTTAATGTATCAAAGAAAATATGTCGTAGAGCTTATTTTTTATTTAAGGTTGGGAAGTCCAAGACCAAGTATCACCCCAGTAGAGATAAATTTGAAACTTACAACTTATAATTTTGATGTCTTAGTTGGAAACATATATATGATCCTCCCTTGATTGATGCATTATCAAAGATTAATTAGGAGATTGTTATATCTTATATTAACTAGGTCGGACGTCTCTTATGTAGTACAGAGATTAAGTCAGTTCAAGAAAGCTCCAAAAGAACATCACATGAATGCAACAATCAAAGCAGTGAAGTATGTAAAGTTTCACCAGGAATGGGAATTTTGTTATCAGCAAAACCTAATAGTTCTTTGAAATCTTATTGTGATGCAGACTAAGCTCATGAGTAAACACTAGAAGGTTAGTCACTAGATACTTGATTAAATATGGGAATTCTCTACTTCCATAGAAATTTAAAAAGCAGTCTACAACTCAAAAAAGTTCAGCTGAAGTAGAGTACAAAAGTCTTGCTTCCACAGTTGTAGAAATTACTTGGATCATTGGTTTATTCAACACACTATATGTGCCTTTAACATTACCTGTTCCCTTGAATTGTAACAGCAAAGTTGCCATCCAAATTACAGGTAATTTTGTTTTTCATGAACCAAGCATATTGACATTGATTGTCACTTTATTAGAGAAAAGGCTTTGAGTGCTCTCTTGTGGTTATCCATTACTTATGTTCTTCTGAGCAACTAGTTGATGTTCACACCAAAGGCTTGTGCAAGAATCAACATCCCTATCTCTTATCCAAGCTAGGTATGAAGAACATTTTCATATCACCTAGCTTGAAGGGGGCTATTAGAGTATAATAAAGAGATTGTAGATAGTTGACACGAGGTTGAGTGTCATGTCATCAACAGTTAGTTATGTTGTTAGTCAGGTTGTTACAACTAATTAGTGGAAGGTTAGTTTACAATCATACATATCAGATATTTTGTATTAAGTCGGTTAGTGTTAGTGTGCATATAAATAGAGGTGTAGTTAGATAGTTAGTCCAATCATCATGTAGAAATTTTTATTTTCATCTCTATGATAAAATTACGTGTGTGTGTATGAACTGATATTCTCTGAATTCTCTTAATGCTACTTTGAATCAATATTTGATATACAAATTATCACACATTATACTGGAACTTCACTCATTAAAATTAAGATGAAGTTGTTCCCCGTTTAACTAAACGTAATTTATCCAAATCTTATTTCACATTAAAAAAAATAGATACATCCAAATTGGTAGCTAAATATCGATTGCCGGCTCAAAATCGACACAAAGCGATCTAGGGGTAAACTTTTAGACAATTGAGACTTTGATATACAAAAACTGATTCAATAATATGAAATAATTATAAAACAATAACATCTTTATTCATCAATAGCAATTTACTTAAATAAACATCAACTGCATGAAAACTTGCAAGTTAAAACCCCATCATACATGAAAAGCCATACATTAATCTCTATCTCACATAAACTTTAAATTCAAGAACACAATCGCAAATGGTCATTAAACAAAGGCAACAACACTAAGATAACTCAAAATTTTAGGAAAACAAAAAAGTACACCCCATCAATCAATCCAAATTTTTATTGTATGAAAAGCCAGAGTAGATCCTCGAAGCTAACCCAAGCTCAAATGGTTGACACTCAACAGGTTAGACAAAGACGAATGATTGAAATACTCTTATGAATTTTCAAGTGAACGAATATTGCTCGTACCTCATCGAACAATCAACGAGTTCAACTTGAGCTCCAATTCCACGATCACAAGCATCAATCAAGTAAAATTTTGCATAATTTGCACAAGTAGCACAATCTGAATTTATTAAACTTGGATTACATGTAGCATGGCCATAAGCTAAAGCATCATTAGGGTAAGGAGATGTTACATAATAATCATAACCTTGACTAATTGGTGTCTCGTTTTGTAAAGCTTCAAGAACATAAGCCAAGCTTTTTGCAAATGGACCACTCACATCATACTTATTACCATTGCATATGTAGTTCACAACTTTCATATTTGGTTCACTTATCACAAAACTAGTAAACCCCAAAAATCCAATAACAAAAGTGGTTATAACTCTCATGTTTAAAATGGAATACATGGCTTCACTTTCTTTTTGTGTGTGTATATGTCACCAAACCTTAATTTCTAGTAATTATTTGGTGTTACAAATTTAGGTTTTTCAAAAGAAGTTTAAATATAATGGACATTGCATTGATTTCTCAACCCATAGAAACTAAGTGTTCTAATAATTGTTTTTTACTTATTTGTTTTATACTAATTGATGCCGGCAGCTGAAATACTACAAGGATTTGATTGATTTATGGACAAGTTATAAAATGATTAAATAATGATGAAATTATCTAGTAATTATAAGTATATTTTTCTTAGTAGATGTCTGTCATTTTGATGTAATACTCCGTAATTAATAATTTCAGGATTATTGTCTAATATCGATTTTGAGTTATAAAAATAATATTACTACAATTCTGACATAAATAATACAGGGATTGTTTATTCGAAAATCAAAAGTTCAACAAAAAATAGAATAAAATAGTGGTTTCATCTATGTATGAAAAACAATAGAAATAATTACCCAAATTTAGACAGAAATAATACAGGGATTGTTTATTCGAAAATCAAAAGTTCAACAAAAATAGAAAAAGAATGTGGTTTTTATCCATGTATGAAAAATTATAGAAATAATTACTCAATTTAGCAGTAGAGTCTGTTTTAAAAAAATAAAACTAGTGAGAATTCTTTTACAAAATATAAACAATCCAACCAAAATATATGACTTGGTTCTATATTTAAACTGGTCAAAATAACACACAGCGTAAACACAACTTCATGCAATTATATAACACTTCATGAAATCTCATGAGAGATTTAGATACCTAAGAGTAATTGAAGTGTTGGGCTTTCAATAAGTTATGTCATTGTGAATCGATACAAATGACAATCATCGATAAATTTTTTAAAGTAATATATAGTGTAATACTACAAAAGATTGTGTGAATTTATTTGAATACTATGTTTGTTAAAACATGTTGACTTCGAAATAAATGATCAAGTGACATGATGGATCTGAATAAGCTTAGTAGACCTGTAGTTCAGACAAAATTCATATGAAAGTTTTTGAAGAAGTTCAAATTCCTTAATAATATTATGGTTCTCGAATTTGTTTATATAATCCTTATATGGATTAAATCAATAGGTACATGCCATTTAATCACCTTTATGAATTTTCATCGATGAAGTTAAAACTGTCAACTGGGTTGGGCCAGCCTGTTTTGGCCCTGTCAGCTCGGCCCATTAAGATGGCCCAGCCCGGTGGGCCTCTGGGCTACTGGGTCGCCGATACCGAGCCGGGGCCGTCCTAGTGGGTTGACTCGGTGGACCGGTGATACAAGATTGACAAGGAACACACAAACAACATCAAAATCAGTCCACAAGTTGAAAGAACCGTGGATCCTTTTGATGACCACTCTCGGATTCAACAAAAATACAATGTATTGTGGTGTTTAACACCTAAAAACAGCCCACAACAAACTATGTTAACAACATCAAGATGAAGAACAAGAACAACACACGGGTTACAAGAGAAACAATACACCACACGGCTACAAGATTACAATAAAGGAAATGATAGAGAGTGTGACATACACTACTACAAAGACCAAGAACCTAAGTGTATTCAAGAACAAAGACCCTTTATAAAGATAGTAGAAACATCTACACTATGCGATGGACACAAGAGAGGACCTCAATCCGTCTAGCACCCAACGATCCAAGCAAACAAACAACAAAAGTGATTCCACACCTAAGTTGTTTCCTAGTTTCAACCAAGTCTTTATGGTAGAGAGCACTTGTGTTTTTTTCAAGTGTGTTACACAATCTTCAATATCAAAAAATTAAGTAACGTAACCCTAAAATGTTTCTTATATAGTGTATTACAAATAGAAGGCAAAAAGTCCAAAATGTCCCTTAGAGATTAGGTGCCCCTCTAGTGTGAATTAGTGGCTGTTTTGATATGTTTTAAGCCCTTAATTCCACTTCTCTTGAACACACACATGGACAAATTCAATACACATCCTCATAAGTTCATCTACGTGATCGCACTTGTATCATCCTCTCCATCTTGAGAGGAATTTATCCACAAATTCAAGCAATCATCAACCGCAAGCTCTCCTCTTTGGATCATCTTTTCAATGTTCCTCCCAAGGTTAGGATTTTCTACCAAGGGTTCCATGAGGTTATCAATCTTTCTACTTAGACTCAAATGTTCTTTAACCTACACATAAGAAGAAAGGATGCTAGGCAAAGTTCTAGCATCTTGGTTAGTAGGAAACAAAGGGTCTTTGTGGGCAAACCCCACAATCCTAACTCTCGGATTCTTTTCTTCACCCTCCTCACTCTCGGCTTCTTCTTCCACAATCTCACTAAGCATGATTCTCCTTTCCATATACATAGGCACAACACACTCTCCATCCATCGGCCAAATATCTTCCCCACCTTCATCAATTTCCACCTCGGCCTCAAGCTCTTCATCTTGAGCTTTTTCATCACCCTCATTAGATTCAAGTCCTACCTCTTCACTAAGGTAATACAATTTTCTATCCCTAAGGATTACATTCCTCCGGTTTGGGCACTCACTAGCCTTGTGCCCCCATCCTTGACATTTAAAACATTGAAATCCCTTAGGACGAGAAGTAGAATTTGGTTTACCTTTGTTTCTTAGAGGATACTTTTGGGAAGCATTGGTTTCGGTTTATACAACCTTGTTCTCGGTTTGGTTGGCATTGGATATATGCTCTTGATGTTGGTGCCCATCCGAGGAAGGTCCTTGGTGATTCTTGGGTTTGGAGGCCGAGAGCTCCCTTTCAATTTCCAAGGCCTCTTGGAAAATGCCATCGATCGTGTCAAACTTGTGGAGGGTCATCTGAGAATATATGTCCTTATTCAATCCGACTTTTAATCGTATAATATCATGGATCACTTGTTCTCTTCTATGGTCAAGCTTCAACATCAACTGTTGAAACTCGTCATAGTATGCCATGACACTTTTGTTTCCTTACCTCAAGTTGTACAACTTGGCAAGAAGTTCTTATTTGTAGCCCTCAAGTAAGTACCTTTGACGCATAAGGTACCTCAATTTAAACTATGGAGGTGGCCGCTCGGCAATCAACACATCGTCAAACCTCTTCACATACTCCCACCAAGTGTTTGCATACCCCTCACAGTGAGCGATTGCATAACAACTCTTCTTCTCTTCGGTTAGATAATTCACTTGGAATATCCTATCACAAGATGACTACCAAGCAAGATATACCTCGGGATCACTCTCACCCTTGAAGATCGGAAGACTAACTTTGATGGAATTGAGGCTAAGCTCTCGGGTTTGGTTACCACCCCTCAAATCTCGACCTAAATCACCTTGCCTACCCCTCTCCTCTTCTTCCCTCAAGTAAGCATCACCATAACCCCCACAACCCCCATGTTGTTCCTCCCTACCATAACCCTCAAAATGGTTTGGTGGATTTGGATTAAGTGGATTCGGATTTGGAGGATAGTAAGGCCTTTGGTTCAATGGAGTTTGGATTGGAAAGTGAGGTCTTTGGAGAAGTGGAGGGTTCGGATTTGGTGGCATTTGGGTTACAAATCCGTCATGTTGGACTTGGTGAAGTGGAGGGAGGGTTGCTTTATCATACTCACGGTTTTGGAAAACATTTGGTGGTTGGCTCGGTGACTTGTTCATTTGGTGCAAAGCCTTGGGAGTAATGGTTGGGAAAATATTTTGAGGGGTGGAAGGTCGACTCCTTTGACTTTCCACACGTTCTAATCTCCCACTCATTGATGCCAAATCCGTATCTAATTTCTTAAGACCCACATTCAACCTAGCCACATCTCGGTACATAGTTTCAAGGCGAGCCAAAATGAGATTGATGGCATTATTGTCCATTGTTTGAGCATTTGAAGCCTCGGGTTCCATTGTGGTTGTACCGAAAATAACCCTTCAAGTTTCTTCAAACTCAAGCTCAACAATGGTGGGTGACTCAAATTACCTCCAATTTAGCTCAAATTCGAACCCTATACTCCTATAGTGTTATAGAACACGAATCTAACACTAAAAACACAAGAAAAACACAAACTCAAAAACTCAAAATTTGACCTAGGGTCAAAAACGGGTTTAGTATTTTTTTTTTTGGGATTTTTGATTTTGACACTTCTTTTTTGTTGGTATTTTGAATTTCTAGACTCTAATAGTGTTAGGAAACAAGGATCTAACACTAGAAACACACAAAAATTAAGTTTTTTTGAAAAATCCTAATAACGTGAACAGTAACTTTTTTCTTTTTCACCTTTTTTTTAATTTTCAAGATAACAATCCCAAGATTGATTTAGTTGGAACAAAATCAAACCTTGCTTTGATACCAAATGATACAAGATTGACAAGGAACACACAAACAACACCAAAATCAGTTCACAAATTGAAAGAACCGTGGACCCTTTTGATGACCACTCTCGGATTCAACAAAAACACAATGTATTGTGGTATTTAACACCTAAAAACAGCCCACAACAAACTATGTTAACAACATCAATATGAAGAAAAATAACAACGCATGGGTTACAAGAGAAATAATACACCACACGGCTACAAGATTACAACAAAGGAAATGATAGAGAGTGTGACATACACTACTACAAAGACCAAGAACCTAAGTGTATTCAAGCACAAAGACCCTTGATAAAGATAGTAGAAACACCTACACTATGCGGTGGACACAAGAGAGGACCTCAATCCATCTAGCACCCAACGATCCAAGCAAACAAACAACAAAAGTGATTCCACACCTAAGTTGTTTCCTAGTTTCAACCAAGTCTCTATGGTAGAGAGAACTTGTGTTTTTTTCAACGTGTAACACAATCTTCAATATCAAAAAACTAAGTAAAGTAACCCTAAAATATTTCTTATATAGTGTATTACAAATAGAAGGCAAAAAGTCCAAAATGCCTCTTAGAGGTTAGGTGCCCCTCTAGTGTGAATTAGTGGTTGTTTTGATATGTTTTAAGTCCTTAATTCCACTTCTCTTGCACACACACATGGACGAATTCAATACACATCCTCATAAGTTCATCTACGTGATCGTACTTGTATCAACCGGCCCAATTAGAAAATCGAACCAGACCCATCTGTTACCCGGACCGGACCAACCCGATTTAAAAAAAAATATTAATTGAACCGTTGGGGATTTGGTCCAAATGGACAGTTGAGAGGCCCAATTGTTATAATGTCATTGGCCTACGACGGCCATTTGGCCATTTTCCTTTAATTTTAAAAAAAAAAATTCAAAATTTTTTCTATAAATACCCCCAATTCAAAATTTAATTTTCACACAAATCTTATTCTCTTAAATCTCAGTCTCTCTCAAATATTCTAATTATCTCCTAAAGTTCTCAATTTTATTTTTTAATTTTGCGATTACAAATACAAGTGAAAGTTTTCTAAAGTCGCAACTTTTGAATACTTCCAAAATTTGGTATTGTCGTTCCATCTCTTACCTTTAATTTTTAATTAGCGTATTAATTGTTGAATATTTATTTTTATTATTTGTGTGTATTTGGAATATTTTTTAGTTTATTTCGTAATATCGATAAAATAAGAAACCTCAGTAAAAATGTCAAATTTTTTTATTCCGGAAGTGGTAGTGATAGTAAAAAATGAATTGATGGCGGTTCCGGTAGAGGTAGTTCGAGTAATAGATATAACCATTGTAACGCCCAGAAAACAGGTCCCGAGACATCACACGGTGCTCAAGACTAGTATTCTCAAGCTAACCCTGTAAGCCTTCTACTAAATCTACAACTAATATCAAAGTAACTTAAGTGAGTAAAAGTACTAAAATACTGAATTATCTGAACTGAGTTGAATCAACTGAATATAATGTCTGAACAACTAATACTGAAAGTCTAAAATTATAGCTAGTAGTCCGACAAACCTCTACTACTAAGAACTAGAAAGCCGTTGGGACAAACCCCTAACTGACTCGAACTATACTAAAAACGACTAATCAAATACTACGAAAGCTGAAAATCTAAATAAATGGGTCCTCGAACCATGATGACTCACCAACTCTCGGGATGTAGATAGAGATGTCCGAAATCACTCACGCTGCTGAGATTGAGCACCTGAACTTACATTATTAAATAATGTAGCACATAGAAGTATATTTGGATCAGTACTTTGAGGATGTACTGAGCATGTGGGGATGTATGCATAAGTAAAATAATATATCAATGTTTATCAAAATTCATAGAGAATGCATGTTGTATGTAATGACTCATATGGGATTGAATAACAGAAAGCTGAAAATCATCATTTATAAGCAACAAAACATAATGTGTAAATCTGGTGAGCCATCTTATGTAATTCTAAAAGATGAATTGTTATTCTATTTTTAGGACTTAGGCTATAGGGACATTCTTTCAAAAACTTTTCTATTATTCTTTACTAGTAGGGAGGTTCTTCTAATCGACATACAGTATGTGAGCTATCATAGTGTCCAACGTCTAGTTCCCCTAAGGAGAAATTGGTATCGTTGGAAAGCTAATTAAATTATCTACCTGTTGGTGGGTCATGAGCTCAAAAATTCTTAGGAAATGAAAGATAAGCTCATTTGAAGTTGACCATGGCAACATACTTCTCAAGAATTCAATTGGTAAGAGGTATTTTGATTCGTCTAATAGTTAGGAGTTACTTGAGGACTTAATATACATCAAATCCTCTTATAAAAACACCAAAATACTAAAATTTATTTCTCATAAGATTGAAGCAAGGTACTAATAGCAATTTGGATTTTCGGGATATTACATCTGTGTGCCTATGGTACTGGTTAGTCAACCTTTTGAGGAAGAAATAGGTGTAGGTGCTCACAATATGGATTATGTAGAAGCTTGAAAAAATTATGGTATAGAATAAAAAAATGAAGTAGATGCAGTTAATTTAGATGAACATGATGACAAGATTGGTGAGACACCCGCAGTAGAAAATGTTAATGTTATATCTGAATTAGTTAATCTTCCTCTCCGTCCTCCCCGTGCCCCAAGAACTCATAGATGAACTAGTATTGCATGTGATTTTTTTACATAAATAGAAAGATAAAGTAAGGTGCAATGCAATATTTGTGAAATTGTACATGAGTATAAAATCGGAGGCAATAAAGGGGGTACTGGTACGTTGATTAGACATTTAAGAGATAGACACTCTAGAGAGTTAATTATTGCACAAGGTGGTGAGTCTATTGGTGGTCCCACAAAAATTAGATTGAACCCAACAAGCGGTCAATTAATTAGGAATTATAATAAAATGAAGGACTGTGAAGAAATAGCGAAAATGATAGTTGTGGGTGTTTGTCTTTCACTTTTTCTTCTTCTGATGCTTTTATTCATTATATTCAAGCAATTTATAATCCTATGTTTAATGATATTCCTAGAAGTACTTGTCGGACCGATATTTTTAGACTCCGTGCACAATATGTTTATTATTTATATATTCAATATAGAATTGCTCTAACTTCTGATCTTGATTGTGCTGCTAATAAAAATGATTATTTAATCATTACTTTTCACTGGATAGATAGTAATTTTATTATGCAAAAACGTATTCTAGATTTTTTGTATGATAAAGACCGTAGACATACTGAAAATTTTATTTCGGAATCTATTACTAAAATCGCAGAATATCGGTATTTTAAAAAAAAATTATGTATTTCTTTTGATAATGCAACTAACAACAAGGTTTCTATTGATAAGTTAAAAGTTGACCTTTCTCCGCCGTTACCTGAAATATTTCATGTTAAGTGTGCTTGTCATATATATAATTTAATTATAAAAGATGGTCTTAAATTTTTTGAGCTTTATATTGAAAGCTCTGACTTGTTTTTAGCTTTATTCAAGGAAATAATCGAAGAGGTAGAGTAAATGAATTTAAATTAAATGTGAACAAAATGGACTTAGACTGATAGTAATGTCTGAAGAATGTGATACTATATGAAATGCTACTTATACTTATTTAAAAACTTATCTTGCTTATAAAGTTCCTATTACAATGGCTTTTACTCAATTTTGTGGTTCTTTTCCTGTGTATGCTACATGATTCTGATTGGGCTGCAATTGATGATCTTGTTAAGTTTTTGGAAAGAGTTTATATAGCTACGGTTGAATTTTTCGGTGCTTATTATCCTACTGTTTGCAATATTTTAGCTTATTTAGTCTACATTTCTTGTTTGCTTAAAGAATATAAGAATAGAGAAGGTTACAAAGAAGTTGTTGGTGTTATGTTTTCTAAATTTAAAAAATATTTTTTTTCGCTTTTCTCAATTTACTTGGTTGGTGCTATACTAAATTCATGTATGAAATATAATACTATGTGCGACTTAAGTTCTATTATTTATTATTCCTTAGAGATAGAGCCTCAAAAAATCCAGATTTGTTTACGACTATGAGTGATGCGAACATTTACATAGAAGCATTATATAACCATTATGCCGATTTATTTGATGTAGTTGTACCAAAAAATATCACTCTAACTGTCGCTCCTCATGCTCCAGAGCAGCCATCATCTTTTAAAAGGCCGGCACATAATGGTTTTCCTGATTATTTTTATGATTTAAATGTTTGGGATAGGGTTTCTCCATCAACATACACAATAAATTATCGGGAAGAGCTTAGGTATTATCTTCGACAGCTGATAGAGGATCGTAAAGCAAGGATCAACGCATTGGATTGGTGAAAGAATAATAAAAGACAATATCCTGTGCTTTCAAGATTAGCTAGAGATATATTGAATGTTCCAATATCAACCGTTGCATCAGAGAACGCTTTTAGTCAAGGACGACAACAATTTGGAGACAACCAACACTCATTGGAAAGCAATGCTATGAATGTTCTAGTTTGCCTTAGAGATTGGATTAGAGCGGAACGAAGAAACCAAGGAATGGAGGTGGAGCCGAAAGACGAACAGAATATTGAAGAAATTCTGACTTCAAGGGAGAACTCAACACAATCAAGTCCAATGCATGATTATGCCCCCATTGATTTTGACTATCCTATGACAGTTCCCGTTAATATTAACATGAACGAGTTGGAAACAATGATGCAAAATGTGTAGATTTTTCATTCATGTAAATTATAAGTTTTGGATCATTTTTCAATCAATAAAATACAACATTCATTCACTCCTTACTTTGTAATTTTTTTTATTTAAATTGAATTTCTAGTTTGAATTAAATACTTTTAATGTATTACTATCAAACTTTACACTAAGTAATAAACATAACAAACATATACACACATAATGAAAAATAAATATCTTTTAAGTTCAAATATAATGAAAACATAATATGAATATATGTTCAAAACTTCAACTATTATTATATTAAGTAGCATACATTGTAATCTTGTATGTATATATGTGTTTTCTAAAGTACTATAATATGTAATGTATATATTTTTCAACTTTCAAGTGGTATTTAAAGTAGTATATGTTCTGCATATATGTGTATATATTTTCTATAGACTCTAAAGTAGTATATATTTAGTGTATATATGGTGTATGTATATTATGTAGAATAGTATATATATTGTATTGTACGTATATATGTGCATTTATTTCCTATAGAATCAAAACTAGTATCTATTTGAAGTATACATGAATATATGTTTTCTGAAGTAGTATATATTTAGTGTATATATGTTGTTTGTATATTATGTAGAATAGTATATATATTGTATTGTACGTATAGATGTGCATATATTTCCTATAGAACCTTAACTAGTATCTATTTAAAGTATACATGCGTATATGTCTTCTAAAGTAGTATATATTTAGTGTATATATGTTGTATGTATATTATTTAAAGTAGTATATATATTGTATTGTACGTATATATGTGTATATATTTCCTATAGAATCTTAACTAGTATCTATTTAATCTATACATGTGTATATATTTTCTAAAGTAGTATATATTTAGTATATATATATTGTATGTATATTATTTAAAGTAGTATATATTGTATTGTACGTATATATGTGCATATATTTCCTATAGAATCTTAACTAGCATCTATTTAAAGTATACATGTGTATATGTTTTCTAAAGTAGTATATATTTAGTGTATATATGTTGTATGTATATTGTTTAGCATTTTAAAAATGTATATAGGTGTGTATATATTGAAAAAAATATGAATTCAATTTATTTTTTTTATTTTGACCAATTTTGACCAATTTTGACCGAGCAAAACCGGATAATTCTTAAGTGGGCTGGTTCTAGTCCATTTGAGCAAAATTTACTGTTTGAGCCCGGACGAATCGGCCTGTTAACAATGATCCGGTACCGAAACCGACCCAAAATCGATTAATTTTCATGGGCCGGAACTGGACCGGCTCGGTTAACAGTCCTAGATGAAGGTATAAAATGACACTGTTTGTCTTTATGTCTTTATGAAAATTGGAATCTATCATATTTATATTGTGTAAGTTGATGACTTGAATATTATTGAAACTATTGAAAATTTTATATATACTCAAAGAAAATGTAAAATTTTCTGATCCTGAAATATTATATTTTTATCTTTATGTGATTGATGTATTTATATTTCTTGTTATGATTATGAACAAGTTATAGTTTTACTCCTGCATGAAGATATTGGGTGTTAATATATCATTCTTAAAATAAGAACATACAAATATTTCTCTAGAGAGGCGGATTTCAATATTTTAAAGTGCAAATGAAATGCTGAAACTTAATTGATGTACATGTGGTTTTGATGATTGACAAAACTCATGAGAAATCTGGTCCTCACCAGATATGATACCTATAGAATTTATTTCATTTATCAGAGTCAAGCGTGTGAGAACCTGATCCTTAGAGGGCCCTATTTCTTAGAGACCAGATTCATAAATAGATGTACTCATAACCTTGTTAAGTTGTAATACCCCGTATTTCTCAAGCATAACTTAGCTCTAAATACATGAGTTATTCTATATAAAAATTTTAAAATACTCAGTATTTTTCAGTTTAGAGCTTGTCATTGCATAGGAAATTGAATTAGCTTTCCAACGATATAAAATTCGCCTAATTCCGATAATCGGGTAAGAAGTTATGGTGATTTTAAGTTTCAGTCGTTAAACACCATCATTTTGATCAATAGTGCGTTGCGGAGCCATTCTAAATGACAATTGTCAATTTTCAGTGTGACTCCGTGATCTCACTGCATTGCGGAGGGCTTTCGGTTCCTAATTGTCAATTCTAGTGAAGTACCGCGATACCGACGCGTCGTGCCACAACTTATTTTCACATTTGTCAAATTCCTGTGGCGCTCCGCAATTGTACCGCATCGCGCCACAGTCCAAATTCCCAGTCGTTATTTTAAATAGATTTCAGTGTAATTCCAGTAGCATGGCGCGATGGTGGCGCGTCGCGCCAGGGGACAAAATTGAAAAAAATCGATGAAAAATTAAAGTTTCATCTAGGGTTGAATTGGTCTTTTCCCATGATATTATTCTGCCCAGGTGTGAGATTAAAGCCCTAAAAACGTTTTAAATCATTTATTATTCAATTTTTTCCCAAATCAAAAGATATTCTCTCTCAATTAGCAAACCCTAGCTCTTAAGAAATCAAGAACAAAGCTCAAGAAACTCATCAAGAACTCCAAGAACTCTCAAATTAAGGTATGTTAGGTGTTCATCTATGGGTTCCTTTCACCCATAGAGTCCAAGATTTTTTTTTAAACATACAAGATCTCAGATTTATGATTTCCTTGTTTGAATTAGATTGAATTCATGTTCATGATATTAGTTAGGTGTCAATCCATGATTTAAGTGAAAGTTTCATGAAATTGAATAGCATGTATGATGAATATGTGATTATCTTGAAAACCCGTTGAATTTACAAAGTGATTAATGTATCTATGATGCTAAATTGGGTTTCAATCCATGAATATGATTAGATTCATGAAAATAGAATAGTCTTTAGGGGGAATTATATGAATTGCATATTAAACCCATGAAATTGCAAGTTGGGGATTGTAGTTGTCATGCTTATATGTTAACCATGATTATGTGCATTAAGTTGTGTTCCCCAAGTGTTTGATAGAATGTCCATGTGAATAAATTGATGAAATCATGACATGTTAGTATATGTATAAGCTTATGCCCTACAAGTGTTTGATAAAATGCCTCTATAAATGGATTATGAACAAGTGTGCATTGTTATGCTTTGCAAGATCATATTATGCTTTACTTTTCAATATGCTATCGAGTCCTGGGGGTATTTAATACCCAAAAATCTAGCTGTTTACTTAGAGACAGTGTCAGTTACAGAATAGTATCAGTCATATCACGATCAGTAGAACTCAGTCAGTTACAGAACTCAGGAAAACTCAGTAAACTCAGTATTAGTCCATTCCAGTTCAGTATACTCAGTTCAGTGTCTTTCAGTTGGGAGTAGAATTCAGCACCGAGCGAGCCTAGGGAGGGGGCACACCCATTAGTTAGGACTGGGTCCCTAGAAACAATCCCTAAGTTTCAGAACTACGTAGCCAACGTAGGTTATGAGATGTCTCCCGTTAGATAGGACTGACATACTCAGGGATCATCCGTTAGTTAGGACTGACTCCACAACAGTTGTTAGCACCCGTGGCACTCTGCTAGCACCCTTCCAACTGGGGTCATTGATTGGACCTCTATCAGCTCAGATTTGGGACATGTCGGTTAGATTATTACCTCCAACAATTTCAGTTTTAGTCTTCAGTTTATAACTCAGTTCAGTTTTACAGAATCAGGACTGTCAGACACAGTCAATCAGTATCAGTAAATCAGTTATCAGTAACTTCAGATATCAGTTACTTAGTTATCAGAGCTCAGTACTCAGCTTCAAAAAAGCTCAGTTACAGTTTATATGTATATATATAGTATTGCATACTTAGTGATTTCCGTAGTATCAATTATCCACGTACTCTTATATTCAGTTACTCTATATCATTCAGTCAGTTACTGTCATGCATATGAATCCTTGCATTCAACCTTACCTCATCTAGCATACCAGTACATTCCACGTACTGACGCATACTTTCTCTTGCGCTATGATGTCTCATATCATAGGTTCGGACTCTCAGGTTTCCGACCGCGCATAGACAGATTTAGATTCATCCAGCAGATATTTAGCAGTGAGTCCTCATCTATCGAGGATATTCTTTTATTTTATTATTACAGTAGACTCAATATGTTAGTAGTCAGAGTTAGTTGGGGGATTGTCCTATCAACTCCACATTCAGACAGTTTAGTTAGAGGTTTTTCAGACTAGACTAGTTTTCAGACAGTATTTAGTTTTACAGATTGTTATTTCAGCTGATACACTTTATCAGTATTTATAGATTTTGAACCTTATGGCATTTCAGCCTATTTTCCCGTATTTATTATAGTATATTATTCAGTGCTCATAGCAGATATCAGTCATGGGTTAGCTTGTGCTCCTTCGAGGTCGTAAGCACTGTGTAGCGTCCAGGATACAGACTCGATACATAACTGATAAACTTCTAAAAGGAATTTCTCAAAGTTTAAAATAAATATTTTAGGTTGTATGGGGACATAGAAGTACCAATTTGGTATATGGAACTTGTGCTCTTAATGATTGAGAAACTACATATAGGGACCTGATCCCTAAATGGCATAAGTATGTGGTCAAATGTACAGATGGAAAGTCTTGTTCTACAATTTTTTTTGACAATATTTGCAGATGGTTGGTGGCACAGCAATAACTTTCTAATATTGATCAATGAGAAATATTTTAGGTTTTTCTAGGTTTTTGGCAGGTGATTGGTGGCACAGTAGCAACTTTCTAATCTTGACCAATGAGAAATATTCTAGTTTTTTTCTCCCATTTCCTCCATATATATAGATCATTATGTGGGAGGAAAACCTAGCTTTTGCACAATCAAAATTTTTCATCTTCTTGCAAAGACACCACAAAGTTAAATCAAGACAAAGCTCCAACAGCCAAGGGACCAGTTTGCTACAACGGAATGTCTTTATGTCTAGCTAGGTTATTGAGTCTTTGTATTTTGCTCAATATTGTAAACCTACTCCCCTCTTGAGAAACTTGTGTAGGTATTTCATTTTCTCTCTTCTCTTGTAGATCTAAGTTGTGGGCTAGAGTTAGCCATTATAGTGTTGGGGGGTAGATTTAAGCGTGGTAGTATCGTTGTGTGCTAGAGTTAGACTTTATTGTCTTTAAAATAGAGTTATTGTAGAGAATGCTTACAATAGAGTTGTTGTAAAGATGAGAAATTAAGAATTTAATTTCTATAGGTCGCAAGAGGTTGTAATCTAAAAGTTGATCTTGTTTTAGTGAAGTGGTTGAGAAATTCTACCGGGGTAGGTCGTGGTTTTACTCACTTGAGCAAGAAAATTTTCACATAAAACATCTCGTCTTCTTTAGTATAATTCTTCAGCTTTTGTTTTTAGTCGTTGAACCTGGTGAGGAACCAGGTTCTTATTACCGTGGTGAACTCATATAGAACCTTTTTTGTCATTAGCTAAAAAAATTTGTGAGATACCTGGTCCCTAGTACGGTGGTGAATGCACGCAAGTCATCATTAATCGAACTAGCTTGTTCCCAAGAATTTTGGAAAATTTTTTGTTACTTCCTTTTGTACTTCGGGTACACAGAATCAGTATATGCAGAATAATAACTTCAACTAGAGTTCAAGTATAAACAAGAACATAATGAAGTATATCAAATACCCTCAACAGAAGATCAAAATGACCTTTTCAAGATGTGTATTTTATTCTTTCAGAAGTTAAGATAAAATAGAAAATACCCAAGTCATCTGAATTTATGGAGTTTCCTTAAGGAAATAATTCCCCTCACTGTACCCGAGGTTGTGGAATTTTTCCTCTCAGGATAAAATGGCTAAACAGACCAACTGTAGCGGTACCTCAAAGGGTTGGAATATCTTCGAACGCACAGAATGTTTTGATTGATCACACAGAGCAATTTTGGAAGACAAGAAGTAATTTTGTATTCTGAAATTTTCGTACCAAAATCTGTGGAACAAAGCAGGTTTTTATAGCCATAACATGCCTCTTCTGAAAAGAGGCAATGGTTCACTTCAAAGGTTGCACCTTTTCTGTAAATTCATGTTTGCTCATCAAGGAGTGTTTTTGTTCCGAAACAGTCATGTCATTTTATGCGAATCAGTGTGTTTGTTCTGAAACAGTCATATCAGTTCACGAAACACTGTGTCATTTCAAGAAGGGTTTCATCCTTCTGAAACTAAATATCAGTTCAAAACATTTCTTGTTCAAACCATTGCATCTGTTACTGTTTCACTGTTACTGCATGCTGCATGTATATAAATAGAGTTTCGAAACTCTGCAGTAAAATTTTACTTCATTTTTCCTTGGCATTCTTCGAAATTCAAATAAAGTTTGTCCAAAAAGATAAATCTCATCGATCGATCATTTGACAAATTCGAATCCGAAGCCGAGCCGAGCGAGCGACGACGACGACGGCGTGAGGCATCTCTTATTTCTTGCCTTACTTACCATATGGAGTAAGTGTTCTTATTATAAAAACTCCAAAGATCCCTTCTCCCACCAATGTGGGAGAATTAGTGAACTTTCCAATTTGGAGTACACTTTTTAAATTGGGTGTCTCCTTTCCTCCACCATTTTCCATTTTCCATTCACACTTCATAAACACTTTGAACCCAACAATCCCCCACATGAATGGGGAATGGCTATTTTTCATTAAAGTTTTACGGACAAGTATGTGATCATCAAGCAAAGACTGATTGCATCTGGATAAGTGGGTTTCCCTTTGAACTTTTTGTAGTGAACATGCATCGGATGCACTCGATCAATTGGTAGATTTGATATCTTTGAACCGTCGAGCTTTAATGTACACCTAGACAATACATGTCACACAACCAGCCTTTTAACGTTTATGGTTCTCATGATTTTGTTTTTTTTAGCCATGAACACGTCCCGGTTTCATGAGAGATTAGAGAATAGGCCTTTACTAACATTCTCTTTGAAGCGACTTCCACTTCGCCCTCACATAGGTGATTTCTAAACGTTCAATCATGTAGATTAAAACTGTTTGGTCAAATCTGCCAAAGTTAGATTATCATTAAAAGACTTTTAACTTTAAGTCTTATCCTTGTTTTTACTATACATTGTCTACATCATGAGAATGAGTTGGGTAATTGACAATGTTGAACCTGCCAGACACAACTTTGTTTGATCTCCTTAAACCTAGCTCTTGGGATCTCCAGTCTGCTAGGTAGAGTTAACGCCATGCTGACTTGTCCTAGGACTTAAACCCATTCCCTTGGATGTCCTTTCTACTCCTTATCTAGATAGACCTTTTGTAAGTGGATACGATACATTATCCTTTAACTTTACATAGTCTACAGTGATAATTCCACTAGAGAGAAGTCTTCTAACGTTTTTATATCTTGGTCTTATATGACGAGATTTACCGTTATATATCATGCTCCCTACCCTACCTATTGCCGCTTGGCTATCACAGTATATACATACTGGTGCCACTGGTTTGGACCAATACGGAATATCTTCCAAGAAATTTTGGAGTCGTTCTTCTTCTTCACCGGCTTTATCTAATGTAATAAATTCAGATTCCATTGAAGAGCGAGCGATACAAGTCTGTTTGGATGATTTCCAAGAAACTGCTCCTCCACCGATAGTAAATACATATCCACTTGTGGATTTTACTTCGTTCGATCCGGTGATCCAATTTGCATCACTATATCCTTCAAGTACCGCAGGATATTTATTATAATGCAAAGCATAATCTTGAGTGTATTTAAGATACCCCAAAACTCTTTTCATTGCCATCCAGTGAGCTTTGTTGGGATTACTCGTGTACCGGCTCAATTTACTGATAGTGAATGCTATGTCTGGTCGTGTACAGTTCATTATATACATTAAACATCCCAATACTCTTGCGTACTCTAATTGCAAGTCACTTTCACCTTCATTCTTTCGAAGTGCAAAGCTAGCATCCAATGAAGTCTTGGCAATACCGAATTCCATATACTTGAACTTTTCAAGTACCTTTTCGATATAATGAGACTGTGACAATGCCAACCCTTGTGGAGTTCGATGGATTCTTATACCTAAGATCACATCTGCAACTCCAAGGTCTTTCATATCAAACTTGCTCTTGAGTATTCATTTTGTTGCATTTATGTCAGAAATGTCTCTACTGATAATCAACATATCATCCACATATAAACATACAATGACTTGGTGATTTAGAGTGTCTTTAATATAAACACATTTATCACATTCATTTATTTTGAATCCGTTTGCCAACATGGTTTGGTCAAACTTCGCATGCCATTATTTAGGTGCTTACTTTAGTCCATACAATGACTTAATAAGTCTACACACCTTATTCTCCTTTCCTAGAACTACCAAAACCTCAGGTTGTTCCATGTAAATTTATCCCTCTAATTCTCCATTTAGAAAAGAGGTTTTCACATCCATTTGATGAATTTCAAAACCATATACAGCAGCCAAGTCAATTAACATTCGAATCGATGTTATCCTTGTTATTGGCAAGTATGTATCGAAGTACTCAAGTCCTTATTTTTGTTTGAAGCCTCTTACTACAAGTCTTGTCTTGTATTTGTCAATAGTACCATTCGCTTTCATCTTCCTTTTGAAGATCCATTTAGAACCTAAAGGTTTATTTACGGGAGGAAGGTCAACCAATTCCCATGTACGGTTTCTTAAGATTGAATCTATCTCACTATTGACTACCTCTTTCCAAAAGGATGAATCCGAAGATGTCATCGCTTCCTTAAATGTTTGAGGCTCATTTTCCAAAAGAAATGTCACAAAATCCGATCCAAATGAAGTAGAAGTTCTTTGACATGTACTACGTCTTGGATTTTCTTCATGATGTTCATTCTCAATTGGTTCATCACGAGGTCGTTTAGATCCTCCACTAGACTGTTCATGTCTAAGTTTATACGGGTAAATGTTTTCAAAGAATTCTGCATTATCTGATTCAATTATCGTATTTTCATTAATATCCGGATGTTCAGATTTATGAACCAAAAATCAACATGCTTTACTACTTTTAGCATATCCTATGAACACACAGTCCACCATTTTAGTTCCTATCTTAACCCTTTTAGGTATAGGAACTTGAACCTTCGCTAGACACCCCCACACTTTGAAATATTTCAAGTTGGGTTTCCTTTCTTTCCATTTTTCGTAAGGAATTGATTGTGTATTACTATGGGAAACTCTTTTGAGTATACGATTGGTCGTAAGGATAGCCTCCCCCCATAAGTTTTGCAATAAACCAGAACTTATAAGTAAGACATTCATCATTTCCTTCAAAGTTTGGTTTTTCCTTTCCGCAATTCCATTAGATTGAGGTGAATATGGGGTCGTAGTTTGATGGATTATTCCATTCTCTACACATATTTGTACAAAGGGAGATTCATATTCTCCGCCCCTATCACTTCTTATCATTTTGACCTTTTTGCCTAACTGATTTTCAACTTCAGTTTTATATTGCCTAAACGCATCTATTGCTTCATCCTTACTATTTAGCAAGTAGACATAACAATATCTAGTGCAATCATCAATAAAATTTATGAAATACTTTTTTCCACCATGTGATGGTGTTGACTTCATATCACAAATGTCAGTATGTATTAAGTCTAATGGATTGGAATTCCTTTCAACGGACTTATAAGGATGTTTTTCATACTTCGATTCCACACACGTTTGACACTTTGATTTATTGCACTCAAAGTTTGGCAAAACTTCTAAGTTAATCAATTTTCGTAATGTTTTGTAATTAACATGGCCTAAACGTTCATGCCATAAATCATAAGACTCAAGAAAATAAGAAGAATTCAAACTTTTATTTATTTCAACAGTCATTACATTCATCTTATAAAGGCCTTCGGTCAGATAGCCTTTCCCTACATACATTTCTCCTTTGCTAATTACAATTTTTCCAGAAATGGTTACAAGTTTGAATTCGTTCTTGTCTAGAAGTGAAACAGAAATTAAATTCCTATGTAACTTCTGAACATACAAGACATTGTTAAGTGTCAAGACCTTTCCGGAAGTCATCTTTAAGCAAATTTTTTCTGTTCCTTCTACCTTAGCCGTAGCGGAGTTAGCCATGTAGATCATTTCTTCTACTTGAGCCGAAGCGAATGACGAAAACAACTCCTTGTTGGCACATACATGGCGGGTGGCACTAAAATCCATCCACCATTCGCGAGGATTCCCCGTCAAGTTGCATTCTGAGAACATAGCACACAGATTATCGCATTCTTTGTTGGATTCAATCATATTTGCTTGATCCTTCTTCTTGCCTTTCATTGGGGCATGGCAATTTGTGGACTTGTGGCCAATCTTGCCACAGTTGAAGCATTTTCCCTTGAACTTTTTCTTGGGTTGATTGCTTCCTTGTTCAGCTTTCTTCCTTTTCTTGGAATTGTTTTGGTCATCTTCTACAATATGTGCTCCATTAATTGTAGAATTCCCCTTTGAACTTCTTTTTGCAGCTTTATTATCCTCTTCAATATGAAGTCGGACAATAAGATCTTCAACAGTCATATCCTTGCATTTATTCTTTAAGTAGTTTTTGAAGTCTTTCCACAAAGGTGGTGGTTTCTCAACTATCGCTGCTACTTGGAAAGCATCATTCACAATTAAACCTACAAAACAGTTTATGTGAGTATTAAGAACATTTTTAATTTGTTCAACTAAGGTATTTTTCAAAGATATACCTTCTGCTAGGAGATCATGTATGATGACTTGCAACTCCTGTACTTGAGAGACAACAGATTTGCTATCTATCATTTTGAAGCCCGGGAACAGTGGAACAAGGAATTTCCTAATTCCCGCATCCTCCGTCTTATATTTTTGTTCAAGTTCCCCCCACAGTTCCTTTGATGTCTTGGTTCCACTATAAACATTGTAGAGGTCGTCTTGGAGACCACTCAGAATATAATTCCTGTAAAGGAAGTCCGAATGTTTCCAATCTTCTATAATAACGAATCGGTCTTTGTTCGAGGTTCCCTCGGGCACCTCAGGAGCGTATTCGCTAGTGAACCGTTGCAGACATAAAGTGGTGAGGAAAAAGAACATTTTTTCCTGCCACCGCTTAAAGTCAATGCCCGAAAAAAATTTCGGGCTTCTCCGTCGGTGCCATTGTTGGCGGAGCATTTGTGCGACTTGATGTGGCAATATTAGTTGCCTCCACAGACGTTGTCGCATCCATCATTTGACTTTCGTTAGTCATCTTTCCTATCAACACAAGACAGAAAAAATTAGTATTTTCAGAATACTACTTATAAAGTTAAATAACTTTTCAACTTTTCTTCTTGTTTCTAATTAACGATGAAGTTTTTATA
This sequence comes from Capsicum pubescens, assembly GCA_030864215.1. Classification (NCBI taxonomy): domain Eukaryota; kingdom Viridiplantae; phylum Streptophyta; class Magnoliopsida; order Solanales; family Solanaceae; genus Capsicum; species Capsicum pubescens. Next base: position 37,772,970 of record CM061542.1, on the reverse strand, counting down.
ACTTCAAATCATCAACCGAGTGAACTTTAACTTGTGATGAAGACTTTATGTCTTCTAATCACTAGTTAAATTCAAGCAGAGTAGTAAGCTTAAAGCTTTAATCTCCAAATATAAGTTATACAGATTCTGTAGAATTATAATCTTAAGATTGTTACTTTCGTTTGTACTTCGGGTACATAGAATCAGTATATGCAGAACAATAACTTCAACTATAGTTCAAGTATAAACAAGAACACAATGAAGTATATCAAATACCCTCAACACAAGATCAAAATGACCTTTCCAAGAGGTGTATTTTATTCTTTTAGAAATTAAGATGAAACAGAAAATAGCCAAGTCGTCCGAATTCACGGAGTTTCCTTAACGAAATAACTCCCCTCACTGTACCCGAGGTTGTGGAATTTTTCCTCCCAGGATAAAATAGCTAAACAAACCAACTGTAGTGGTACCTCAAACGGTTGGAATATCTTCGAATGCACAGAATGTTTTGATTGATCACACAGAGAAATTTTTGAAAACAAGAAGTAATTTTGTATTCTGAAATTTTCGTACCAAAACTTGTGGTAGAAAGGAGGTTTTTATAGCCATAACATACCTCTTCTGAAAAGAGGCAATGGTTCACTTCAAAGGTTGCACCTTTTCTGTAAATTCATGTCTGTTCATCAAGGAGTGTGTTTGTTCCGAAACAATCATGTCATTTCATGTGAATCAGTGAGTTTGTTCTGAAATAGTCATGTCAGTTCACGAAACATTGTGTCATTTTCAGAAGGGTAGAAATATCAGTTCGAAACATCTCTTGTTCAAACCATTGCATCTGTTACTATTTCACTGTTACTGCATGCTGCATGTATATAAATGGAGTTCTGAAACTCTGCAGTAAAAATTTAACTGCATTTTCCTTGGTATTCTTCGGAATTCAAATAAAGTTTGTCCAAAAAAATAGATCTCATCGATCATTTTCCAAAGCCAAAGCCCAACAAGCAACAACGACAACAACACGAAGCATCTCTTATTTCTTGCCTCACTTACCATGTGGAGTAAGTGTTCTTATTATAAACACTCCAAAGTTTCCTTCTCCCACCAATGTGGGAGAATTAGTGAACTTTTCAATTTGGAGTACACTTTCTAAATTGGGTGTCTCCTTTCCTCCACCATTTTCCATTTTCCATTCACACTTCATACACACTTTGAACCCAACAAATTTCACCAAGGTATTATTACCGACCTTAATATTTGAAAAAATGATACATAAAGGTGTCATTCTTTTTCATGATTAAGGTATTATCTCTGTTAATTGTTTGGTAAGAGTTTTTGTGAGGCAACTTAATATACATATTACTAAACATGTGTACTCTTTTTTCTTCATGAACATTCATTCATTGAGTATTTTCAAGTAAAATTTTGATGAGACATTTTCAATTAATAGACATCTATGAGGAATGTAAAATTGCGTTACAAAATAACCCAAAAGAAAAATATTCAACATTTCTTATATCCAACAAAATTAGATAACTGGTAGTGAAGAGTACTGAATTATTTTCAAACACAAATAGGATAATTCTTGCATGCGTAACAAACACAAGAAATCACATTACCCTGACATAAGTCAACCAAAACATAATTTGAAATTTTAACTCAATAATAACACATTACAACAACAAAACAATGACCCAAAAATAATAATAATAACAAGATGAACGAAATGACATAGAAATTAGGAAAACACCAAAAATCAACGACGCATTCCCTTGTAGGCTCCTATTTCTTTAACATATCTAAATAACAAAGGGTTGAATCTCCGTAGATCTTTGCATCAAGGCGTAGTTCTAGTTTATTAGCTGAACGTGTATTGTTCGTACCTCATTGAGCAATCAACAAATTCGACTTGACCACCAATGCTACTATCACAAGTACTCAACAAGAATGAGTTTGCACTACTAAGACAAAGTCCACAATCTGAAAATTCAATAATGGAGTTGCAAGTAGCATGACCATAAGCTAAAGCATCATTAGGATATGGAGATGTTATGTAGTAATTATAACCTTGATTTGGTGTCACATTTTGTAATGCTTCAACAACATAAGCGACCACTCTTACCATACAAATTGCCATTGCAAATATAGTTCACTACTTTGGTATTTGGTTCACTTCTCACAAAGCTACTAAACCAACACATTCCAATTATAAGGAATGTGGTTGACACTTTCATTCTCAAAATTGAATCCATATATAGCTCTAGCCTCTCTATTACTGTATATATCTCCCTATCTTCTATTTGTTTTGCGTTGCAAATTTGAGCTTTACATGTTCTTGTTTAAATAGATTTGGCCATCTATTGGATTCTCCACCTATGCAAAATTAAATATTCCATGATTTTGGTGTAACTTGCTTTTAGTTTTTACTAAATACTCCCAGGAAAACATACATGGGCTACATGTTTGGTATGAGGAAAGTAATTTTATTTTGTAGCAAAAAGGGGAGAAATAACTTTTTCACTTTTGATTTCATATTACTTTTAACTCGTACTAGGACATTATTTTGAATATAAGAACATACCCAATATAATCCCACAAAGTGAAGTTTGTGGAGGATAAAATATATGCAGATCTTACCTCCACCTCAGGGATAGATAGATTGTTTCCGATAGACCTGCTACGCAAGAAAAATTATCCAAAGCAATCAAAAAAAGTAACTGATGTATAAAATATATAGCAGATAATAATGAAACAACCGATAGTACAAGGCAGTAACTAGTACAACATAATGCTATGATAATCGAAGTATAAGACATTATTATGAACTTACCTTATTTTCTAAAATAATACTTTTCACTCAACGCGTCAAACAACATAAAACATTTTCTTAACTATATGTTTCAGAAAAGTATTTTTAAAAAATCATTTTTTGTGTAGTATAACTTTCTTTGTACCAAACACACACCACATTGTTTTGTTAACCAATGCATATGCCGGCAAAAATTCTTTTGTTGACTTGGTGATTATTGGTTGAGTAATGTGTTTTCTCTTTTGTCAATTTACTCTACATTTCTCCTCTTCTTTTTTTCCGCTTGATTTCTGAATAGAAAAGAGTCAATATTTTATTCTACTATCGAAAATAGCTTAAATATATTTTCAATTTCACTATTTGGTCATTCCGAGTTCAGACCTATTATTAAATGTACTATGAAACAAATATACACTTTATCGGTACAGAGTGTCACATGGCTACACGAACGTTGGAATGTGATAGTTTCGACGATGAGAAAGTGCTGGCGACAAAAAGTAGTGATGCGAAGCTATGAACACAGTGCAGTAATAGTATAGTGAAACAGGTGCAAGAAACAGATCGAGTTACATGGTCTATTCTACATTATGTGTTCTGTAGTAAAAAAAAAAATGGTCGATTGACTTTGATGACTTGAGCAAGATCAAGTGGAGAAAGTTGTGATACGGATTCAAGACATGAATTTCTTACTATCAATCAGTGGAACAAAATATGATTTTGAAGATTGACAATGCAGTGGGACAGTTGCAAGAAACACATTGATTCATTTGGTCCATCAGCACCAGTTCAACCTGCATTTGAGATGCAATTTCCTTCTTTCAAAAGGATAGCAAATAAAGATGAATCCATGTAAGAAAAAGAATTAAAGGGGGCCAAAAAAATCCAAATATGAATGGGATTCCTCAATTGGGTTTCAAAAAGAAATGGAATTCCTTTGAAGCAGGGCCGGCTGGACAGCTTAACAAAAAAGGTCATTGTCTTATAGCATGTTTGGGATTGCTTATTTTCCAAAATAAGCACTTATTTTGAAGAAAAAATATTTTTTTTAAAAAAGAGGGTGTTTGGTAAACTTTCAAAAGTGCTTTTAAAAATAAGCAGAAGCAGTTTTACTACTTTTGGGAAGAAGCAGAAAATTTCTGCTTCTAAAAAAAAGCACAAGCAGAAGCAGAAAATTATTTTTTTATGACAGAATTATCCCTATCACACAAATATATATATATATATTAACATATCTTACAAGTTTGATTAACGTTTGATTTTTAAAATTTTACATTTCATATTTAAATCATAATTCTTTATGATTTATATATTTTTATTTTATTTTCACTCATTTTCTTTAAATAAATTTGAAAATATCATTGATGATGATGACTAAAGAATATATAAGTTATTTTATTATTATTATTAATGATAACAATTGACAAATGAATCACGTTACAAGATTGTACTTTGACATCACATATAAATTTTTTCTCGAATATTTAATTTTCAATAAATAATTCATGAAAAGTGACATATTTGTTAAAATATAGTATATATATATATATATATATATATATATATATATATGATGACTGCTTATTCGTAGTAAATTTTGACACCGTAAAAATATATTAAAAAAAGATGACAAATAATAGATAGAATTTTATTTTAAATATTTGTCATCAGGTAGTATACGTATATAGTGTATATATATATATATATATATGAATATGATGACTGCTTATTCATAGTAAATTTTGAAACCGTAAAAATATATTTAAAAAAATTAACAAATAATAGATAGAATTTTATTTTAAATATTTGTCATCAGGTAGTATACGTATATGAATTTGGCTACTTAATTTTAAAATTGAAATAGTAAAGACATATCCAAAAGAAAAGGCAAAAAATAACAAATATTATCTCATTTAGATATTTGTAAACATGAATATAGTGTTTGCTAAATTTTAGTAAATTTGACAAAGTAAAATGAATCCAAAAAACAAGGTAACAAAAAGAAGATAGATTCTAATTAAATATTTATTTGACTATTTTTCCAAACCTTCTATTCATTCAACGAGTTTAGCGTATTGCACACCTTCTCCTTCATCTATAAATACAGATAATATTTCTCATTTATACATATATTTTACTGCTCTCCAAAATATAAAGTTATCTCTATTATTAATAAGTTATTTTTTGAATCAAAATTGCTTTCTCATTTGAAGGTATGTTTTCTTTTAATAATTATCATGATATAATTAAATTTTTTATGTGCATACATATAATAGCATATGTGATAATATCATTGTCTTTGAAATTCTTTGATTTTGTTAAGTTTTTATTTTGACAATAATATTTTTATTTCACTATTTAGTGTAATGTTATTATTATTAATCATATATCTCTAATGCATAGAAAATGAGTAATGTTGAGAATTTTTGTGATGTATGAAGGGACAATTATTTTTGTCGTTAATTTTTCCATATGTAGTGATTTAATTTATGAAATAACTTTTATATTCATTTTTGTTTGATGTTTTAAGTAATATTTAAATTATTTAAGTAATATGTCACCATTTAATTTTTTTAATGTATTTATGTATATAAATATTGATTGAAAATTCTAGAGTACGTACTTTTTAATTAAATAAAAAAATTTAGTTAAAAATATTATAATAGATATTTAAAATAATTTTTCTCTATAAATTGATTTTAGTAATAAAAGTCTATTGATAGATGTCATTTTTGGTCATTTGTCTCAAAAAAATACTTCTTGAAAAAGATTATCCAAACATAATTTGATTATCAAAAGCACTTTTCGAATGAATTTACCAAACATAAACTATATTTTTTAAAAACACTTTTTTGAAAAGCCATTTTATAAAAGTGTTTCTCAAATAAACAATTTTGCAAAAACAATCCCAAACGGGCCCTTAGGCCCCCAAATTTGGGCCCCCCATTTCTTATAATTATTAAAGTAGTTTTTTTTTGAAAAAAATTTGCTACCTACACATTTATGTAAAATAAAAGGTTTGGAGGGAAATAAAGTACATAGCTTAAAAGTAGAAATTAGATTAATGAATGACCCACATTTTACATATTCTATGGATAAAAAGAACGTTAGTCTTATTTTTTGTTTTTTAGGTTATCATTTTTTTTTACCTCTTTCTCAATTTTTATTTCTCACTCTTACTCTGTCTATTCTTTCTTACTTTATTCCTCTTAAGTTCAAGAGTTCATAGTTGAACAATTCAAAGGCTTAAGATTTTGATAATTTTAACTTGAAGAGAGCATTCAAAAGATATTTTGAAATTAAATCTTCATATTTCTTAAATCGGCTAATATTATTCTAACTTTCTTATATTATTTTTATTTTTTATATTTATTTTTTTAATTGATATTGTAGATAGTGTTTAGAATATTTGTTAGGATCTTAAAATGTCAACTAAAAAGTATGAATTTGGTCATTCAAAACTTAAAAGAAAAAGAAAATTCGATAATTTGATAACGGAAATGTGGAAAAAATGGAATAATATTGAAATAAATGGAATAATACTCTAATCGAGATATTCAATCAAATTAAAAAACTTGATTCATTTCTAAATGTTTATATTGCTTATAGAATAATGTTAACAATTCCTGTAACAATCGCTTCCGCGAAAAGAAGCTTTTTCAAAATTAAAAACTATAAAATCTTATTTAAGATCAACAATATCTCAAGAAAGATTAAGTGGATTGCTTATATTATCAATTGAAAAAGAATTGTTCGAAGAGATCGATTATTAAAAAATTATTAACGACTTTGCATCTCAAAAAGATAGAAAAATAGATTTTAAATAAGAAAATATAATTTTTATTTTTAATGTAAGGCCTCTGATTTTAATTTGGCCTTAGGCCTCCAATATGCTTGAGCCGCCCCTGCTTTGAAGGAAAAGAAAACCGACTTAAAGGAAGCAAGTATCTATATCTATAAATATCCAAAAGCTTCTACAAAGTCGTTTACACCCTCATACAAAGCAAAGACAAAAATCATAGTTGATCATTGAAGTGTTGCCGAAAGAACTCCTAGAAGGAACAGGTTCATACATAGAGAATCTAGCTATAGTTTAGCTTGAATGTATTATGATTGTTCTTTGAGTTGTAATCGTTTGATTTCATAGTTTCCAGTGTGTTATAAATGAAATAAGAGTTTGTTTTCAAGTTGAGGTGACTTGAAAATTTGAGATCACATCCTAGGTAACTTTGTGAGTTGTTAGAAATTAGAATTTATGATTCCTAGTCGTGAATTAAAGGAAACGGAGTTTAAATTCCTAATTGTTGAAGGGATTAGAGTTTATAATCTCTTAGGTTACAGAATTTGTAATCGATTATTGAGAGGCTCCTGTTTAGTGAAGTTTGGGATAAATCCTATAGAGGTTGTAGGTCGTGGTTTCTTACATCTTTTGAGCAAGGTATTTTCTCACGTAAAAATTAGTGTTTATTAACTTTACTACTTCTCGTCACTTCTGTAGAACACGTTAAGTAACCCGGTCCAAACATAGAAATTAATTATCTACAATTCACTAAATTCGTAGGGTGTGTAGAATATCAACCAAAAGATTATTTCATTCAGAAAAAAATAATATTCTTTGAAATTAATTTGTTGTTTAAAACAAACATTGAATATTTGTATCGCTATAAAGCATTTCATTAAGAATTAAAAAAATTAAAGTTAAGTGGTTTCTAATTATAAAAATATGATATTTGTTTAAATGAAATAAAAATACAAGAGTATCACATAAATTTAGACGAAATGAATACCATTTTACATATGCATACCATAAAATTGACAGTGATATAATATGCATCCCAGGAAAGACGTGTCAGTCAAACTTTTGCACAACTTCTATACATTTTTTAAATATGATAACACTCGTCTCTACCAAAATTTCAACATCACAATTTTATTTTTGTCTAAATTGCGAAATTTACAGTCTTCTAAATGTGGTATGCCATTAGTTAACGCAACTAATAATGAATGCTTATAATGACGGATAAATTACACAAAATCACAAACTTAAGAGTTATTAAACATAAAATTCCTTACCTTTTAAAAAATTGTTTAATATCCCATTTTTATTATTTTACTCTTGAATCTTTGTTGCATATAGGTAGATTTTCTCACCCCCTTTTCATTCCATCATTAATGCCCTCAAATCACGTTTTTTATTTTTTAAAATTTTTCTTTTTTTTTCGGTCAATAAGAGTAGCAGTTGTATTGAGTTTAGTGGGGAGGGGGAGGGTTAACGCTCCTTTCGTCCGTAGGAGTAACAAAAGAGTTAGTCAGGGCCACATCCCGACCCTGTGGGCATGATAAATAGTTTTCACTGGTCTCCAGAGGATAAAAAATATGGTGTTTAACAACACGTCTAAAAGTTTTTCCACTAATATCATCTAGAAGATAGCATAATACAAAAGAAGGCGGCATTGATGCAGAGATCGGCTTTTCTGTGAATTGAGAATGGTTGAGCCCTCGTTAGGTAGTCGATCCGCTACTGCATTTTGTTCTCTAAATGCCTGCGTTGGGGGTGCTACTCCCAGGTCCATCAGCAATGTCCTGCACTCAACAACAAGGCCATAGTACAAAGGGTCATCCTTTTGAAGGATTTCAATAGCAGCCAGAGAATCAGATTTAATTTTAAAGTTACTGATATTGTGGTCTTTGGCGAGCCGGAGCACCCATTGGATGGCTTGAGTTCAGCCATTATCGATTTAGTATGGGGGAGGTGCTGGTAGAAGCCCAGTATCCAGCTTCTTGTGTGGTCTCTGAAGACCCCACCCAAACCTCCATGTCCAGGGTTTCCCTTGGCGGAACCATCGGTGTTAAGCTTAATGGTCCCTAGTTGCGAGGGATTCCATCTAATGCTAATGGTATGATGTGAGTTCGTGTGGTTTGAGGCTGAATTGCCCAGCAACACAAATTTTATGGCATTTGCAATGGCATTTTCCAAATTAGTGAGAGTGTGGTTGTTGTTGAATAAATTATTATTCCTATTGAGCCAGATTTCCCTAAGGCAATGGGGTAAGAGAGTGCCCCATGTTAGCCAAGAGTTGAATGGTTTGGAGTGCATTTTTCCCCACCATATGTGCCAATTGGAGTCATTGATGGTATTCCCAGGGAGGGGTGGCTTGTATGTACTTCTGTGAACAATGTTTTGCCCGAAAAGAGTAGCATTTCTGCAATGAAAAAATATATAGTTTGTATCTTCATTATTGTGATTACAGAAGTGGCATAGGGGAGGGACATTGATGTTAATATGGTGAAGGTAGGCATTAGTAGGGAGTCTTTTGTGCAAGAGAAGCCACATGAACGTTTTGGTTTTGTTGGGGGCTTCTGCTTTCCAGATAGGAAAGAAGTTTTTATCTATAGTGTTACTGTTATTTTGGGTGTTAAGACAGGAGTACATGGTACCAGTGGTGAAGTTGCCAGTAGTGCTGAGATTCCCAAAAACCTTATCATCAATGTTTTCTTTCAGGGTAACTTGGTAGCTGAGGATGATATTCTGAATAGTGTTGGGAATTTCAAAGGAGGGTTTACTGAAGTCCCAAGTTCCCCCTATAAGGATATCCTTGACAGTGGTATTGTGGTCTTTCTTGTTTAAGGGACCATGAAGGATTTTGGAAAGGCTTTGAAATTGGGGTATCTAGGAGTCTTGGTAAAAATTTACCCTGTCTCCCTTGCCTATTCTCCATATAATGCCCAAGTAACAGTCTTTCCAACCCCTTCTAATATTTTTCCAGGTTCTATAGGAGAGGGATTTTCTTGACACTTGTCTATTAGGGTCGTAGTACTTGGCAAGAAGAGTTTGGCCCCACAAACTAGTGGGTTCATGGAACAGTCTCCATGCCAAACCAGCGTGGAGAGCTCTATTTTTTAGTTCACTTTTGTAGAGGCCCAGGCCCCCAGATTTCTTATCAGCAGTCAAAGTATCCCAGTTAAAGAGGTGGAGCTTCTTTTTCTCATTTCTACTACCCCAAACAAAGTCTCTTTGGATCTTGTTGATTGTTTGAGTAATTCTGTTGAGGAGCTTGATGTAGTGCATGAGGTGGGTAGGCATCGCACTAAGGGTGTACTTGGCTAAGACAGACCTGCCAGCCATGTTCAAGAATTTGGTTTTCCAGCCTGGAGGCCTAGAATTCATGTTGTCTATAATGAACTGAAAGTCACTATTCTTAGGCTTGCCTAAGAAGATGGGGTAGCCAAGATATTTACCAAAGTGTTGGCTAGGATGGATGTTAAGGGCTTGAGTAGATTGATTCATCACTTGGGGAGTGCAATTTGCAGAGTAGATAACCCTAGATTTCTGATTATTGATGATTTTTCCAGAGATAGCAGAGAAGTTTTGGAGAATTCTAATAATGGTTTGACAGTTTCTAGTATCTTCTCTGGCAAGAAGTGTGAGGTCATCTGCAAAGAATAGGTGAGAAAGTTTGGGACCTTTGGGGGATATGCTAATGGGGGACCAATTTTCTCTCCTAACCTCAGCTTTTATACCTCTTGAAAGTCTTTCCATACACATGATGAAAATGTACGGGAGAGGGGATCTCCCTGCCTGATGCCCCTAGAAGGGTTAAAAAAGTTTGTTCTTCTTCCATTCACCAGAATAGCAATAGGGGAGGTGGTGATGCAAGAAAGAATAAGTCTGGCAAGGCTTTCAGGCATACCAAAAAAGAGAAGGGTATCTTTTATAAAGGACTATTCCAATTTGTCAAAGGCTTTTTTAAGATCAATTTTGAGAATCATGCTAGCCTTTTCCCCTTTTACTTTTTTGAAGTGGGTGATGTACTCTTGGATAATGATAGCATGATCAGAAGGTATTCTATTGTCAAGGAAACTAGCTTGAGTGGGACTTATGATGCTTTGAAGGACAGTCTTGACTCTATTGAAGATCATCTTGGTAACAATCTTGTAGATAGTGTTACAGAGACCAATGGGTCTAAAGTTTTTCAGATTAAAGGCATTCCTACATTTTGGAATCAAGCAGATAAGGGTGTTGTTATGTTTAGTAGGCATGATACCCTTCTGAAAGACCTCTTTGCAAAAAGATATGGTCTTGGGGCCAATGTCATCTCAGAACTTCTGATAGAAGAAGGGGTAGAGCCCATCAGGTCCAGGAGCCTTCATGGGTTTGAAGGATTTGATAGCCAGAAGAATCTCAGTGACTCTGAGATGTGCAGCTAGGGATGCTTGCAGTTCTTGAGAAATGGCATTGGAGTTGCGTATGGGAGTGAATTCAGAGTTAGGGCATTGGGTTAGGCTGGTGGTGTAAATATTGGTGAAGTGTTGAAGCACATGCACTACAATGTTCTTTTCACCTCTGTATATATTACCAACCTCATCCACAAGATCATTTATGTTGTTCCTTCTTCTTCTGTTGAGAGTGGAAGCATGGAAGAAGGAGTTTTAGCATCACCCTTGTGAGCCAGGTTATTCTAGACTTGGTTTTTCAAAAATCCTCCTCACATTTGAGAATGGCATCGAGCTCATGGAGCAGCTCATTTTTCAAGATTGTGCAAGAAGCTGCTAGTGTGGTAGGCTCTAGATCTGTGGATACCATCAAGTCTTGCCTTAACATTTTTCATTTTGGTGAAGATGTTGCCAAAGACTTATTTGTTCCACTGAGAAGCTTGAAGCTGGAAAGAAGTGACAGCTTGGTGTAGATCTGATTCCTGGTTAAAGCATTACTGAACCAGCCTAGGAAAAGAATCATGATTACACCACATTGGTTCAAACCTAAAGGGTTTGGTATGGGTACCCTGGGCCTGTTGCTTAAGAATAACAAGAGAGGACAGTGATCAGACTTGGTTCTAGGTAGATGGGTTACCAAACACTCAGGGAAATGTTTTATCCAAGAGTCATTGGCAACACATCTATCTAACCTTTCCTGGAAAAGGGTAAGTCTATTCCGATGTCTCCTATTGGTCCAGGTATACTTGCATCCCCTAAAGCCAAGGTCCACCATGTTGCAAAAGTTTAAGCAATCCCAAAACTGACTAGCTCTATTATTATTTATGGGGGGGGCTCCAAGTTTTTCATTAGTTTTGAGGACTTCATTGAAGTCCCCACCAATTAACCAATCCCCTTTGTAGTTGGAGGATATCTGGCATAACTCCTCCCAAAGAGTGGTTCTAAGGTTGTGATCCGGGCTAGCATAAATAGCAGAGAAAAGCCAGGAAGTAGGATCATAGTGTACCTTAATGATAGTGTGGATACCCTGGGGGGATATAGAGAAATTTTGAAGTTTAGCAGCATTTTCCTTCCACATAATCACTATACCCCCTTTATGACCCTCAGCACTTGACTCCATATGAGAGTCATATCCAAACATCTCAGTGAGGTTGGTGTGATCCACTATTTTTGTTTCCAGCAGAACAAGAACAACAGTTTTATGCATTTTAACCAAAGTGGCACAGTGGCATTTAAAAGCAGGACTATTGGCACCCCTGGTGTTCCAGATGATGAGATTTATTAGATCAGATGGAGGTGGTGAGTGGTTCAGCATTAGGTTCTTCCCTTTTTCCAGTCTCGCTTGATGTGCCTTGTCCAAATATGGACTCAGGTAGACTGTTGCAGGGGATTGGTTTTCATCTCCCTCGGACAAAGCACTATAGTAGCTGTGCTGAATGGCTCTTTGAACTCTTTTTGAAAGGGTCTTTCTAGCGTGAAGCACTCTATTGGTGGATCCCCTAAGGTTTCCAAGAGTTTCTCCATATCCATGTTTGACTTCTGGATCTCCTCCAGAATGGATGGTTGTGCTTCGCTTTGGCCTCCTACCTCTTTTGTTGGGTTGTTGTTCTGAGGGTTGGTTGGGTTGTTGGAGATATCACTCAAAAAAGTCAGCAGCTCTTTCCTATTGAAACTTCCATCACTGTTATTGCAATCACTAACAACTGTCCACATTCAATTTTATTCGATTTAATTTTTTTAGTTTTCTCTTTTGGTTTCAAAACAAATTTTATTGTGGTGTTACTATTTGCTTTAATGGTTAATGAAGATTCACCCTCATTCAGTTTGGGTATTACCCAAAAATTTAACATTATTTTTTCTGCAATTGATAAAGTTGTGAATTTTATTTCGGATATCTTTGATCTCACATCTGATGATTTTAAGAAAATGGACAAAAAATTGAGATGACCCTCAAAAAATGAAGAAGATTAGAGAAGATTAAGCTGAAAAATTCAGACCTCAGACTCGTAAATGGTGGACTCGTATGAAGTTGGAGATTCATAATTCTCCCTAAAATTAGATATAATAATCTTCATTTTTTTGATTGATGCATATGAAGAGTAGTAAATTTTTTATACATTTTGATAGCCCAGTATTAATTCATTTTAGTTGTAAGCTTATGTTATTTTTTTTATTTATTATACATTTTTTGATGAATTTATTGTCATTTTGTTATAGTTTCAATTGATACATATGAAATTTAGTTAATTCGGTGATACATTTTTTATGCGCACCCACTGATACATTGATACATTATTTTAATGCATTATAACCTGTGAAAAATAATCTGTGTAATACTAATATAACTTTGTTGATAAATTTTATGTATGTATCAATTTTTCTTTATATTCACTGCTCATTACACATTTATTCAATATAATGAAAATATGTGTAATACCTCATAATTCTACCTAGCTTAAATTCATCCCAAAAATGTCAAAGATTATTTCAAAGATGAATTCACTTTTATACATGTTGTATTTTCAATATTTTCACTTTTTATCATGTGGAAAATTGAATAAGCTTTCCATCGAAATCAAATTCGCCCAAATCCGACACCCGGACAAAGAGTTAGAGCCTTTTTAGTGAGGCAGTGTATCACCTGAGCCATCAGCGCATCGCGGAGCCAGCTTAAATGGCAATTGTTGATTTTCAGTATTGTTCCGCGATAGTGGCATGTCACGCCAAACTTCCAGGTCGCAAACAAAGTGTCAACGTGATAGCTCCGCGTCGCGCCACCATGCAATTTTCCATTTGTCACTTTTCAGAGACACGGCGTGATAGCGCCACGTCGCGCCAGGGGTCCAGGTCAGAAAATTTTCACAGAATTAAAATACGCGTCCAAGGGTTAAAAGGGTCAATTTTTCACCCCTATATAAACCCAATAACATGTGATTCAGCAATATTTCACCCAAAATATAGTGTTTCTCTCAAGTTTCTCTCAAGAACAAGCTAGGATTTTCAATTGGGGATTCAAATCCAAGACTCAAATTCAAGAATCTCTCTGTCAATCTTTGTAGAATCAAGAACTAAGGTATGCACAGTGTTCATTCATGGATTCCTTTCATCCATGAAGCCGAAGAATCAAGTTTAAATCTTATATTGTAAATATTTTGTAGTAGGTTGATTATGTTCATATGATTATGGTTGTATGATTCCCAAGTTGGAATCTTTATGTGTTGTTCATGAACCTATGCTAGTATGTGGTCTGAAACATGTGAAATTGAGTTGAAATATGAAGTTTTGTTGTACGGTATTGACACCCTTCCAATTGGGATTACAGATTGCACCCTAACTCAGCCATAATGGTGTATTAAGGGCATGTCGGTTAGATGATTACTTCCCACAGTTTCAGTTACAAAATCAGGACTGTCAGATACAGTCATTCATTCTCAGTAATAGAACTCAGATAGTTCTACAAAATTTAGGACTGTCAGATATAATCAACTCAGAACAGTACGGAACTCAGCTAGTTCCATCAGAACCTAGACTGTCAGATACAGTCACTCATGTTATCAGTATTCAGTTTCAGGATTGTCAGATATAGTCAATCAAACCAGCTCTTCATAACCAAAACTATCAGAAACAGTCATTCCTTTATCATAAAATAACATTAGTCTCTCAGTATTCAGTAGACTCAGTCATTCAGTATCCTAGTATTAGTATTCAGATATCAGTAAATCCATGTTTTCCAGAATTCATGAGTCAGTGTTATCATGATCTCAGTTACAGTTACGTATTCATGTATGTATTCCTACGTTCATGTTAGTCAGTCAATTAGTATTGTTCATGCATATGAACCATTGCATTCAGCCTACCTCACTTGCATACCAGTACATTCAACGTATTGACGCATTTGCGCTATGGTGTTTTATACCATAGGTTTAGAAGCACGAGTTCCCGAGCATCCTTAGTAGATCGGACGTTCAACAGCCAAACTAGCAGTGAGTCCTCATCATTCGAGGATAGCATGATTATTTTATTACTTTATTATTTCAGTAGTTCGGAGTTAGTTGGGGACATGTCCCATCAACTCTACAGTTTTCAGACAATTTAGAGGCTTTCAGACTTCAGCATGTGTTCAGACAATTTATTTCAGTTTTGGGTATTTTTATACCCCATTACAGACATTGTATTATATTCAGTATTAGTGCAGTTTTGAACCTTATGGCCTTACAACTTATATTCCGCATATTTATAGTGTATTATTCAGTGCTCAGTTACAGATATCAGTCATGGGTTAGCTTGTGGTCCTTCGGGGTCATGAGCACCGTGTAGCATTCCGGGTACCAGATTCAGGGCGTTACAATATGTATCAAAAAATATGGTATATGTATGGTACATAGCAAATCGATTAGTATATTTTGTGTATAAGCTTACTTATTAATTTGATATATATGCAAGTCAAATTAATACATATTTTGTTTAATTTTACAGGAATTAAGTTGATGGTCAAAAATGATCAATCATATAACCAAGAAAGTAACGGATGATACATTAGTGATAATTAATACCTGCGTAAACGCAAACACTCATATATTCAATCTGATGATCAGGCAACGGTAGGCATTGAGTAGTTGTTGTGTTTACTACTTTGCAGACGTATTGATTGTAGCTGTTTTTTTTAAAAAAAAATTATTGATTTTTGTGCTGACAATTACAAGCCAAAACTTAAATCTGTATTTTCAATAAATAATATGTAACATTATCGTTCATTGCATTTGGGAATCCTTCTGATACATATGTATATATTCTTGAAGTCAGTGATATATATATGTATTAAATAAAATTATTTGATTCATATTAAATGGTGAAATTATTCTGGCATTTTATAGCAGGCAGTGATATTATACGATATATATATATATATATATATATATATATATATATATCAAATACATGCAATAAATGTACCATATATATGTATCAGATAAAATCAGTCCCATAAACATATATCATATGTCTGTCATAATAATTGTATCTTTTTCTAATATAAACATGTATTACAGATATCTAGTTGGAACCTTTTCAACATAGTTTTTGATAGGGGTGTGCATCGGTTGGTTCGGTTTGGTTTTACATGTTATTGGTTCGGTTTATCATTTTTTGATTTTTAAATATGTTAAACCAATAACCAACCAATAAGATATTTTCTTATCGGTTTCGGTTTATCGGTTTTTGGTCCTTAACGGTTCGATTTTCGGTTTAACCAATAAAAAAATACTTATAAAATAGAAATAGTAACAACTAGCATAAAAAAATAAAATCTTAATTACCGCCAAAGCCTACGCAATGCATTTTAGTTTACAAGAATCTTCAAACTTGAACTGAATGTTAGTTAGGAAAAAATTGAATCCTAATTGTTGGAAGCTATAAATGCTTCAAGCTTTTTATTACGATAATAGCCGAACTTTATATTGTGTCTTTGTTGCCCTGAATAGGTTAATACTTTGTGAATCACTGAATTATGAATTAGTAGTGCATATAATATATATACATACACATAAATATATATACATACACACACACACACACACACATATATATATATATATATAGAGAGAGAGAGATTTAAATATATAACATAAATAGGGATAAAACAATAACTTAGTGTATCCTTATTGGGTTATCGGTTTAACCGATAACCCAATAACCTAAAACCGATACCGAACTGTTTACCCAATAAATTTTTTTATAAAACCAATAAAAAATCGTTAACCCGATAACCCAATACCAATAACCCAATATCATTTTTATCAGTTCGGTTTATCGGTCGGTTCGGTTTTTGCACAGTCCTAGTTTTTGATACTTTTTCATATATATCAAATATATATATAAAAAAAAAAATCTAAGGCATATGTATCAAGCATAGACAATAGTTAAGTCTAAAATTCATTCAAATAGAAATCAGAATCTTTTGAACACGTTTCTAATAATTTTTGTAAATGTATCAAAATATGTCTGTGATACATTTTCAACATACTTCATTAGATATCTTATACATTTTCAACATATTTCATCAGACATCTTATGAAATACTTCTGATATGTATCATGTACATAATACAATTTCTGATACATATAATCAATTCTCCAAACAAAAAATTTATCAAAATTTTTTATATATTACATTACTGATACTTTTGATACATTATGATTTTGATAATTTTTTTAAATCTGGCCATTTTCAACCAGAACGTAGGAAACAAACACCAAGTTCACCACCTAACACCAAGCCGACCATTAAAATATCAATGATAAGCCGACCTCCCAAAGTAATGGCAACAAAAAAATATCAAATCCACCACCCAACACAATTTCGACGAAATCAGAATCAGGTATTATTTTGGTGAAATTTAAATCGTTAAACAACCACCGTTTTGGTGAAGTTTAAATCGTATTGTTATTTTTGCAAATTCAAATATCAGAAAAATTAAAATTTTAAAGAAAAAAAAAAAGAGATCAATAAAGGTGGAAGAAATTGAGTCTAATTCTAGTTCATTGAATCGCGAAATCAGTCGTGAAAATTCTCTCTTTTGAGTGTTGAAAAATATGAAATTGCCGGCAGTAAGTTGTTGAAAATTGAAATTGAGGGAGTGTTGCTGATTGTTAATGATTTTAATTAGGGGAGAAGGTGGAATGGAGGAGTCCAAGCAGATTTAACGAGATTTACTCCCTTAAATAAATGCAATTATATTATTTTCTTATCAAAAAAGGGATAAATATTCCCTCAAACTATGATAAATGATTCGAATATACCAGTTTCATCATACTTTGGACACACATATGCTCCTACCATTAATGAAATGATACGTATATACTTCTCACACTACCGATAGAGATATATGTGTACTAAAAGTATGACGAAGGGTATAGGACCAAAAAAAATAAAAATACACCCCATCAATCAATCCAAATTTTTATTGTATAAAAAGCCGAGTAGATATAATCCAAGATCGAATGGTTGACACTCAACATGTTAGACAAAGAAGAATGATTGAAATCCTCGGATGATTTTTCAAGTGAACGGGTTCTGCTCGTACCTCATCGAACAATCGACGAGTTCAACTTGAGCTCCAATGCCACGATCACAACCATCAATCAAGTAAAACTTTGCATAATTTGCACAAGTAGCACAATCTGAATTTATTAAACTTGGATTACATGTAGCATGACCATAAGCTAAAGCATCATTAGGGTAAGGAGATGTTACATAATAATCATAGCCTTGACTAATTGGGGTCTCATTTTGTAAAGCTTCAAGAACATAAGCCAAACTTTGTGCAAATGAACCACTCACATCATACTTATTACCATTGCATATATAGTTCACAACTTCAATATTTGGTTCACTTATCACAAAATTAGTAAACCCCAAAAAATCAAATAACAAAAGTGATTAAAACTCTTATGTTTAAAATAGAATACATGGCTTCACTTTTTCTTTTCTTTTTATGTGTGTGTGGTGTCACTAAACCTTAATTTCTAGTACTTATTTGGTGTTACAAATTTAGTTTTTTCTAGAAGTTTAAATAGAATGGACATTGCATTGATTTCTCAACCAATAAAAACTAAGTGTTCTTATAATTGTTTTCACTTACTTGTCTTGTACTACTTGATGCCGGCAACTAAAATACTACAAGGATTTGATTGATTGGTGAACAAGTTATAATATATGATCTATAATTTATAATCTATAATTTATCTATATCTATAATCTATAATATATTAATAGTGTGAAGGCCTTAAAAAAGTGATTCGAACATTTTACCCTTTATTAAAATGTTCTACAATAGACAAAATCGTCTTTTCACCTAAGGACCCCTAAAATATATTGAAAGAACCCTGATAAAATAAATATATTAAAAAAAATTAAGAATTCTAAACTACTTAAAATATACGAATTGTAAAATATATCCTAAAATAAATGAAAAGAAATTAATAGTCCTAAGAAATATATGAAAAGAATTATATTTTATTTTAGTTAAATATATGCTTGACATATACATTCCAACCCTTGGATTCAAATTCTTCTTTTTACCTTTTCACTTCTTTTTTTTTTGGCAAATATGAGCTTTCTGGTATGGGGGTTTAAGCTTATGCTTACACAAAAAGCAAAAAAAAAAATTATTGAGAGAAAACAAAAAAATAAAAATTGTGATTTGTCATGATAACAAACAAATTATAGTGTCAAACAAGTATCAAATAAAGTCATTAGCTGGCTAGAAGATAAAACAAAATGGGGGATTAGAGATTTCATGAGTTAGCAAACTAAATGTATAACCTATTTCATTTTTCCATCAGGTTCTTTGAGATGGGTGTTAGGGATAATTTGCATCGCCCAATTTATATTTTCTATGTCGTCATCAAGACTTCAAAGTATAATATTAAATAATTGATATCTCAACGTATATTTTTTAATTTTTTATTCATATATTTATTTCATAATTTTATAATTATTACTCTTGGATGAGAAGACACATGACATAGAATGTGAGTTTACTTGCCTTGACAAGGGTGGTATGCAAAGAAAGAAATGATAGATCTTTCTAAGGGTAAGTTTTTCTTTATCAAGAAATTAGCTTTAAGTGACTTTGAATGGATCTGATTCATAACAGTCAAATTTTTGAAGGTGGATCAATTATATTGTTCGATATAAATGATAGTAATTTATTTTTTATATACACTTATTATTATCGTCATACACACGTGAGTACACTTGACTAGTATGATTAAAAGGAAAAGGGTCAAATATGCCCCTAAACTTTGCAAAAATATTTAAATATACCTCCATTAAAAGTTTAGCTCACCAATGCCCTTGCCGCCCAAGTCTTGGGCCATATATACCCCTATTATCATGTTTAGGGTCATATCCTATTGTCAAGTTTTAGGTCATATATACCCCTGTTGTCGTTAATTTCTCTACTAAAATTTTCCAACCCCCTTTTTCTTTTCTTTTTTTAGGAAATCATATTTCCACATCACTTTTTAATTGTCATATCACATATAATTAAATTCACCCCTTCTTCTACACATTAATCATTCGTCACGTGCTCTCATCTACCTCATAATTTCTTTGAATTTTCTCTAATTTGTCGAAATTTTTTTGTTGTTTTTTTCGATGCTTGCATAACCCCAAGTATAATCTAGTAAAACATAAAAAAAGTCAAGAACACCCCATAAAAATTCAATGCACTGTTGCGATGATAAAAATCAAGAATTAAAGTACTTACCAACTGCAAATTATTTTAGTATCATATCAACCGACCTCATCTTTTACACCACCATCGATTCCAACATCAAGAATAAGAAGAACAAGAAAAACACAAGTGAGATATTGGGATGTAGAAGTTTAAAAGAGGCAATCCATATAGAGACAACAAAAATAAGTTGTCAATTAAGAGGATATCTTTGGTACATATGTATGTATGTATGTATGTATGTATGTATGTATGTATGTATGTATGTATGAGAGAAACGGTTATGCAAGAATCTGAAAATGCAACAAAAGGGTTTCGACAAATTATAGAAAATCCAAAGAGATTGTGAGGTATATGAGAGCATTTGACGGACGTTTAATGTGTAGAAGAAGAGATGGATTTAATCATATGTGACGTTGCAATAAAAAAATAATGTGGCAAATATAATTTTTTAAAGAAAAAGTAAGTTGAAAAATTTCAGCAAAGGAATTAACGGCGACAGGTGTATATATGACCCAAAACTTGGTAACAGGGGTATATATGATCCAAAACTTAACAACACGGGTATATATTGACCAGAACTTGGACGACAAGGGTATTGATGAGCTAAATTTTTAACGGAGGATATATCTGAACATTTTCACAAAGTTTAGGGGCATATTTGATCCTTTTTCCAAGATTAACTAATGAAAGAGCTTTGGGAGAAGAGATTTAAATAAGGGCATATTTGTCATTTTGATGTAATACTCCGTAATTAGTAATTTCAGGAATATTGTGTTATAAAAATAATATTACTACAAGTTTGACATAAATAATGCAGGGATTGTCTATTCGCCAATCAAAAGTTCAACAAAAAAAATAGAATAAAATAGTGGTTTTATCAATGTATGAAAAATTATAGAAATAATTACCCAAAATTTTACATAAATTAAATAATACAGGGATCGTTTATTCAAAATCAAAAGTTCAATCAAAAATAGAATAAAATAGTTGTTTTATCTATATATGAAAACCCCAATTTAGCAATAGTCTGTTTAAAAAAAAAAAAAAAAAAAAAAAAAAAAACTAGTGAGAATTCTTTTATAAAATATAAACAATCCAACCAAAATATATATTTTTGTTATATAAAATCTGGTTAAGATAACAGATAGTGTACATGCAATTTTATACAATCATATAACACTTCATGAAACCTCATGAGAGGTTTAGATACCTAAAAGTAATTGAAATCATGAGATTTCAATAAGTTATGTCATTGTGAATTGATACAAATGACAAGCATTGATAATATTTTTTATATAATATATAGTGTAATACTAAAAAAGATTGTGTGAATTTTATTTGAATACTATGTCTATTAAAACAAGGTGACTTGGAAATAAATGATCAAGTGACATGGTGGATCTGGATAAGCTTAGTAGACCTGCAGTTCAGACAAAATTCATATGAAAGTTTTTGAAGAAGCTCAAATTCCTGAAGAATATTAAGGTTCTAGAAACTTATTTATATAATCCTTATATGGATTAAATCAAGTAAAATAAATGCAATTTAATCGCCTTAATGAATTTTCATTGATAAGGTATAAAATGACTTTGTTTTTCTTTATGTATTTATGAAAATTGGAGTTAATCATATTTATATTGTACAAGTTGATGGCTTGAATATTATTGAAACTATTGAAAAATTTATATTTGTTCAAAGAAATTTGCAGAATTCTCTAATCCTGAAGTACTATATCTTTATCTTTATGTGATTGATGTATTTATATTTCTTGCTATGATTACGTGCATGTTATAGCTTTACTCCCACGTGGAAATATGAAATAAGATTGATTGCATAATGCAAATAAAATCCTTGTGAATGATATGAATGTATTCAATTATGTTAGAAATGAAGATGGGTCATCTTCATCATCTCACTCTCTCTCTCACTTTGTGGAAAGACGAAATCAACGAAGTGTAACCTCAAAAGTGATCTCTAGAAGTTGTCAAAGAGATGCTCCACCACACACGTGTCTGGATAAAAGAATGAATACATCACCAGATAAAAATCAACTCCAATAAGGGTCAATATTTTGGCTTTATAAACAAACATCACATAGGCGACCTAACAACAATTCACAACAAATAAGAAGATGGCCCAACTACAACTAAATAATTTCTTTTAATTTTTAGCATTGAAAAGGAATATAATTAGTTTAGTTCAATCAATTGTAAATAGGACAGCTAGATAATTAGTTAGAATAGAAGGTTCTTTTCATTCCATTAGCTTGTACAAATAAATGTGATTGGCAAGGAATATACAGAGGAAAAATTCTCAAATACTGCCTCTTGTTTTCAATATGGTATCAGATCAGTGGGTTGTTACATACAAATCATGCCAAATCATCACAACTTATAAAATAATGCATGCCAAATGTAAATGACTCACATAAACTGGAATATCTGAAAACTGAGAATCATAATCACAAGGAGTAAATCATACGTTATAAATCTGGTGAGTCATAACATTTAGTTCTGAAAGTTGTGATAGTGTTCTGTCTGTAAATCATGTTGTCTAAGTGGAGAAAGGACTCACTCTTATATCTGAAATCTGAAAGCTGAAATTCGTAGCTAAAGACTTATATAAAGCAATGTCCGAATAAAACTGTGAGCCTTTACACTTAGTTTCTAAAAGTTGTTCTGTTATTCTTTACTATTTTCTGTAGGGAAATACTTTAAAACTATTCTGAAAGTCTTTACTGATAGGGAATTCTTGTAAAGACTGTTCTATAAAACTTTTCTATTAGGGAGGTTCTTCTAACCGACATAAACCATGTGAGCTATCATGGAGTCCAACGTCTCGTTCCCTTGTGGAAAAACCTCACATTGGGGAGAGGTGTATACTCTTGCCAAGGAGTATAACCTAATCTAAGTGATCACATCTGTATCTGTCATCCATATAGAAATGGAAATAATATGATAATCTGAACCTACGTTGGTTCGTAGTTCTGGGGCATGAGAACATACCCAACTCGGTGCTAAATACTACTCCCTTTAATTTGTATGCTTATTCTGTTGGAAATCCGCTTTAAAATCTAATATAATGGTTTATTACGAAAACCAACTGTATAATTGCTAAGTTAAACTGTAATCTAAAACTGTAAAGTGGATTTCATATTTAAGCTGAGATCAAAAGATCGAATCTTTATCGAAAATCCGAAAATATTCTAGTCATAGGGTGCTCATAGCATAATAAAACTTGAAATAACAATATTCAACTGGGGCTTAATACCCATGCATCAAATTCATGTCAAAATATAATAATATTCATGCTTGCTAATGAAGGTATTGATAATTCAACTCAAATTCTGGAAATTACTGCAATACGTATGAAAATACAAGAATAGACATGCAATTCAACTTCTAAATCACTTGAAATCTCATAATATTGCAAATAACAACAATGCGTATGAACCCTAATTTGAAACTCATGTATATTCATATAAAATTATGTAAATTTATAATTAAAAATTAGTTTTGGACACAAGAATGAAAGAGGATCCTTGTTCATAAACCCCACATACCTTAATTGATGCAATTAATGAGAACACTTAATTTGTGATTCTTATTTAAGATTTTGAAGATGGATTCTTGATTATCTTGGATTGGGAATCATTAATCTTCAGCTATCTTGGAAAAATAATGAAGAAAATTAGATTTCTTGGAGAGTAAATTTTGAGCTTTAGGGTTTTCTTTTTGAGAGAATTGATGAAAAGTGAGCATAAAGTGCCTAAAATGAGCTTAATCTTGTGTTATTCAGGGTTTGGGGGATTGGGAAAAGATTAAACTATCCTTTTTAAAATTTTAATCAGAACTGGAAAAGAAGAAAATTCCTGATTTGGCCTGCCATAGAAACGCATCACTATCGCAGTGGCTCACTGCAAAAGGGACAACTGTCGTTTGGCCCATCAACGCGATGCGGTGAAATCGCATTGGGCCACTGGAAAAGGGACGAGCCCCATTTTGTCCATCACCGCGATGCGGGGCCATCGTGTATGCCACTGGAAATTGATGAACAGAACCTGGGACTCCAATACGACGCGGGCCAATCATGGTGGTCCACTGGATTTGACAATTGCGAATTTCTCCTTCACCGTAACGCGGTGCTTGCCTAAATGGCATACTGTTTTACTAAAAATGGCATAACTTCTCAACCGAGTATTGGATTTAGGCAAAATTAGTATCGTTGGAAAGCTAATTCAATTTTCTACACACTGGAAGGTCTAGAACCGGAATGTTATATATGTATCAAAGGTTATTCATTTTAAAGTTAGCCCTTGACATTCTAGGAGCTAAATTGATCTAGGAAAAAGTGTGGGATATTTCATTATCTCCCCCTTGGGAACATTTGTCCTCGAATGTGGCTAGATAAACTAAAAATACTGGGGAATCTGAGGCTATGTGTTGACAGGCACAACTGAAATAAACTGCATGACTGAATTTAGAACATACTGAACGACTGAGCTAATCTGTGAGTGCATGAATTTACATGAAGATAACTATATAGTTGAATCTGAGACTGGAAAAGAGCTGAACTAAGGAAGATTGTTACCTTCGGCTAAATCTGAGTTCGTAGAGAAGAGAAGAGGATACTTGATACGCATGTCTACTTCTACTTCCCAAGTAGCGCCCTCAACGGACTGATTTCGCCACAGAACTTTGACCAAGGGAACTTCTTTGTTCCTTAGTCTACGAATTTGATAATCAAGAATCTCTACTGAAACTTCTTCATATGAGAGACTATTCTGAATATCTATACTTTATAAAGGAACTACGACAGGTGAATCGTCCATGAACTTCTTTAATAAGGACACATGGAACACTGGATGAACTGAGGATAAATCTGCGGGTAGCTCAAGCTCATACGCTACCTTTCCCATGCGACTCAAAATCCTATAGGGACCTACATATTGGGGACTAAGTTTTCCCTTTTTGCCAAATCTTTTCACCACCTTCATGGGTGAAACTTTCAAATACATAAGGTCATCAACCTCAAACTCAAAATCTCTTCTTCTTACGTCTGCATAAGATTTCTAACGACTCTGAGCTTCTTTAAATCTTTCTCGAATCAACTAAACTTTCTCCATGGATTCAAACACCATATCTAGTCCAATCAAATCGGCCCCACCCACTTCAAACAAACCGACGGGTGATCTACATCTCCGCCCATAGAGAACCTCAAACGGGGCCATCTGAATACTAGCATGGTAACTATTATTATAGGCGAACCCAATAAACAACAAATGCTCATTCCAACTACCTTTGAAATCAAGAACACATGCCCTCAATATATACTCTACGGTACGAATAGTCCTTTCTACCTGACCATCTGTCTGCGGATGAAAAGATGAACTGAGATGAACTTGGGTACCAAGACCCTTCTGAAAGGCTCTCCAAAATTGAGAGGTAAAATGAGTACCCCTATCTGAGATGATGGACAAAGGAAATCCATGCAATCTGACTAAATTTTTGATATACAACTTAGCATAATCTTCAGTTGTGTAGGACGTGTGAACTAGTAAGAAATAAGCTGACTTAGTCAATCTGCCTATAATAAGACAAATCAAATCATGTTGGCGACGCGAATGGGATAATCCGATCACAAAGTCCATATTCACCTCTTCCCACTTCCAAGTGGGGATACCAAACTCTTGCAACGTACCACCAGGTCTTTGGTGCTCTACCTTAACCTGTTGACAAACTGAACACTTCGCTACGAACTCTGCAATATCCTTCTTCATACCACTCCACCAATAGACTTCCCGCAAGTCGCGGTACATCTTGGTGGCTCTTGGATGAATGGAATAACGTACACCATGAACTTCCACCATAATCCGCTGCCTCGATTCATCAACACCTGGCACACACAATCTACTCTGGTATCTCAACACACCATCTCCCCCTTGGGAGAAAACCTCAACCTTTTGGTCTTTAACTGAACCCTTCAGTTTGACCAAACTATGATCCCTATCCTAATTCTCTTTAACATGAAAAACTACGGAAGATTCTGAACTACTCTGAACCCAAACATTCCCTTCAGATGAATCAACCAACCTCACACTCAACCTAGCTAACTGGTGAACTTCCCGAACTAGTTCTTTCTTATCATTTTCCACATAAACAACACTACCCATAGACAATCTACTAAGGGCGTCTGCCACTACATTGGCCTTGCCCAGATGATACAACACACTTATGTCATAATCCTTTAACAATTCTAACCACCTTCTTTGACGAAGATTCAACTCCCTCTTGGTAAATACATACTGCAAACTTTTGTGGTCCGCAACACATCAAAATGCACCCTATAAAGATAGTGCCTCCAGATTTTCAATGCAAACACAACAATAGCTAACTCAAGATCATGGGTAGGGTAGTTCTTTTCATGCGGTTTAAGTTATCTAGAGGCATAGGCTATGACCTTACCTCTCTTCATCAAAACACAACCCAAACTAACTCTAGAGGCGTCATAATATACAATGAACCCATCTGTACCATCAGGTAATGCTAAAACTTGGGCTGACGAGTCGAGTCTTCAACTCCTGAAAACTCTTATCGTAGGAATCTGACCACTGAAACTTAACCTTCTTCTGAGTCAATCTAGACGTAGGAGATGCAATAGATGAGAAACCCTCAACAAAACGTCTGCAATAAATAGCTAAACCCAAGAAACTTCTAATGTCTGATAGAGAAATAGGTCTAGGCCAGTTTCTTACTATTTCTGTATTTTAGGGATCAACTCTAATGCCATCACTGAAAATAATATGACCGATAAAAGCTACTGACCTTAGCCAAAATTCATATTTACTGAATTTGGCGAACAACTGGTGATCTCTAAGAGTTTGCAATACAATTCTAAGGTGGTCTGCATGATCATTCTCACTATGAGAATAGACAAAGATATCATCTATTAAGACTATGACAAACATGTCTAGATACTATTTGAACACCCTATTCATCAAGTCCATGAAGGCTGCGAGGGCATTTGTTAGCCCGAAGGACATGACTAGAAACTCAAAATGACCATAACGGGTTCTAAAAGTTGTCTTGGAATATCACATTCCCTTTCTCTAAGCTGATGATAGTCGGATCTAAGGTTTATCTTTAAGAAGTAAATTGCACCTTGGAATTGATAGAATAAATCATCAATTCTAGGAAGAGGATATTTGTTTTTGACTGTGACTTTATTCAGCTGACAATAATCAATGCACATTCGTAAAGAACCATCTTTCTTTTGCATGAATAGGACGGGACTGGCCTTATGAAACCTTTATCTATAAGATCTTTAAGCTACTCTTTTAACTCTTTAATCTCAGCGAGTGCCATACGATATGGAGGAATAGAGATAGGCTGAGTTTCTGGGAGAAGGTCATTACCAAATTCTATTTCACTATCGGGAGGTACCCCTGGCAAATCTTCGAGAAAGACATTAGGAAACTCATTGACTACACTGACAGATTAAACTGTTGGAGTCTCAGACTTATTGTCTTTGACTCGAACTAAATGATAGATACACCCTTTGGATATCAAATTTCTAGCTTTACGATAAGATATTAAATGAATCTTGGGAGACACTAAATTACCTTCCCACTCAAAGACTGGCTCATCTGGAAACTAAAACTTCACCACTCAGGTGCGTCAATCTATGGATGCATAACAAGAATGGAGCCAATCCATACCAAGAATAACGTCAATGTCAACCATATCTAACTCTATTAAGTCTTTTAGCATGACCTTATAAAGAACAGTGATAGGAGATTTTCTATAGATCTGTTTGGCAACAACTAACTCACATACTGGGGTAGAAACCAAGAAGGGCTCAGAGATTTTTTCAGGACCTATTTAAAATTCACTGCAACTAATGGGGTCACATAAGAGAAACTCGACCTGGGGTCCAACAACACATAAACATCAAAATTAAAGACACGAAGTATACCAGTAACAACATCTGGTGAATCTTCCTGCTTCTGATGGGACAGTAAAGCATAAAATCGATTCTGTCACTGACTTCCACCAGTACTGGATGATGCGTCTTAAAGAGGGACTGGGCAACCTATAGGAGCTGGTGTACTAGTAGCCTGAGTCTAGGGACGAACATCCCTGTTTCCCTGCTTAGCATGTGGACACTCTTTGATTCCATGTCCCAACTTACCACAACCATAACAACCCTTCTATACCAACAAGCACTCACCAAAATGATTTTTACCACACTTAGCATATGGAGGATAACTGGGATTTCTACTCACATAATTCTGAGATCTAGACATAGAAGACTTACCCCACTGCTCTTTTCTAGCACTAGGGGCGGGAGCACTAACTGAAGATGGTTCTTGCATGGATGAATGATTCTAAGACTGTGAATGATTTCCCCCTTCATACTTAGTCTGGCCATACTCAAACTGCCCTGTTCTAGCCTTCTTATTTCCCCTCTTTCTTCCCTTCAACTTTTCTGCCTCAATCTGCTGGGCATGAATCATCAACCTAGAAAGGTCCATGTCCCCAATGAGCATGGCATTCCTATAATCCTTGACTACCAAACCAGATACTCCAGTAACAAACTTACTCATACTTTCCCTAGGATCATCCATCGTATCAAGGGCATACTTAGACAACTGGTTGAACTTAAGGTAGTAATTCTTCACTGTCATCGAACCCTGCCTTAGGTTAACAAACTCCTCTATCGTAGCTTTTCTCATTTCACGTAGAAAGAAGCCAACTCATAGGAGTCGCATTCTCACCTCTACTATTCTTCCACATAACTATCCAATTATACGCTACATCCTTCAATCTATAAGATGCTAACTCTGCACTCTTCTCTTTAGAAACATGCATAATCTGGGTGATCTTTTTCACCTCATCTAAATAAAGTTATGGGTCCTCACCTGCTTTTGACCCAAAGTACTCTGACGGATTCATTCTCATTAAGTCTTAGATTCTGTCTACTGCTAAATCATCATTCTACTAAAGTGGGAATGTCGCCTAATGGTTGCCTTGAATATTGACAGTCACTGCCTGGGACAACGCCTGAAAGGCAGCCCAAAATTTAGCATGGGATACATTCTCATTCAGAGGATCAGCAGGCTGGGTGGCGATTATTATTTCTACAAGCATTAGCTCAACGAGGAGGCATAGTCAACTGTCACCATAAAAGCATGAGTTAAAAGTAGATGGAGATACTATAAGCACGATAGATCATGAAAGAAAGAGATGATTTCCTACGAACGTCCCATAGCCTCTTGCTCATAAATATGGTGTGCTTAACACCAATGATCACGACTATATATAACGCGGCTTTTCTGACTCCTTAGGACTCTTATAAACCTTAGGATCTGATACCAAGTTTGTAACGCCCCAAAACCTGGTTCCGATATGTCACACGGTGCTCAAGACTATGAGTAGCCTTAAGCTAACCTTGCCTGCCTTCTACTAAGTCTGAATCTCAAAACAAGGGAATATAGATATAATATCAAATCTAGAATGCAAAAATATGTCTGAGCTATCTGAGAATATCTGAGTATAATATCTGGAAAATACTAGACTCAATAGTCTAAACAATCAATACTGAATAATCTGAAATCATATCTAGCAGTCTGACAAGCCTCTACTACTAATAACTAGAGAGTCACTGGGACAAACCCCCAGCAGACTCGAACTGTCTGAATCATCTATACTGGTAAACTGTAAAACTAAAATACTAAGTCCCCAAACTATGAGGACTCACCAACTGTTGGGATGTAGATGAAGATGCTCGAAATCACTCACATTGCTGAAATTGAGAACCTGGACCTACATTATGAGATAATGTAGCATATAGTCGTATATGCGGATCAATACTTTAAGGATGTACTGAGTATATGTAGGTGAATATATAAGTAAAATAATATCTCAACATCATCACAATTTATAAAATAATACATGTCAAAAGTAAATGACTCACATAAGCTAGAATATCTTAACACTAAGAATCATAATCACAAGAAGTAAATCAAACATTATAAACATGGTGAGTCATAATATTTATTTCTGAAAGCTATGCTAGTGTTCTGTCTGTAAATCATGTTGTCTAAGTGTAGAAAGGACTCACTCTTATATCTGAAATTTGAAAGCTGAAATCTGTAGCTAAAGGCTTATATAAAGTGATTTCTGAATAAAACTGTAAGCCTTTACACTTAGTTTCTAAAAGTTGTTCTATTATTCTTTACTATTTTCTGAAGTGAAATACTTTAAAACTATTCTGAAAGTCTTTACTGATAGGGAATTCTTTTAAAAACTGTTCCATAAAGATTTTCTATTAAGGAGGTTCTTCTAACCGATATAAACCATGAGAGACATCATGGAGTCCAACGTCTCGTTCCCTTATGGAAAAACCTCACGTTGGGGAGAGGTGTCATACTATTGCCAAGGAGTATAACCTAATCTAAGTGATCACATCTGTATCTGGCATCCATATAGAAATATGAATAATCTGATAATTTGAACCTACGTTGGCTCATCGTTTTGGTGCATAAGAACATACCCAACTCGGTGTTAAATACTACTCCCTTTAACTTATATGTTCATTCTGTTAGAAATCCACTTTAAAATCTAGTATAATGGTTTATTACGAAAACCAACTGTATAATTGCTAAGTTAAACTATAATCTGAAACTGTAAAGTGTATTTCATATTTAGGCTGAGATCAAAAGATCGAATCTTTATCGAGAATATGAAAATTTTCTAGTAATAGGGTGCTCATAGCATAATAAAACTTGAAATAACAATATTCAACTAGGGATTAATACCCATGCATCAAATTCATGTCAAAATATAACAATATTCATGCTTGATAATGAAGGTATTGATAATTCAACTCAAAATCTAAAAATTACTACAATACCTATTAAAATACGAGAGTAGACATGCAATTCAACTTCTAAATCACTTGAAACCTCATAATCTTACAAATAACAACAATGGGTATGAACCCTAATTTGAAACTCATGTATATTCATACAAAACATGTAAATTTGTAATTAAAAATTAGTTTTGGGCACAAGGATGAAAGTGGATCCTTGTTCTTAAACCCCACATACCTCAATTGATGCAATTAATGAGAACACTTGATTTTGGATTCCTATTTGAGCTTTTGAAGATGGATTCTTGATTATCTTAGATTGGGAATCCTTAATCTTGAACTATCTTAGAAAAATAATGAAGAAAATTAGATTTCTTGGAGAGTAAGTTTTGAGCTTTAGGATTTTTTTTTAGAGAGAATTGATGAAAAGTAAGCATAAAGTGCCTAGAATGAGATTAATCTTGTTATTCACGGTTTGGGGACTTGGAAAAAAGAGCAAACTACCCTTTTTAAAATTTTAATCGGAACTGGAAAAGAAGAAAATTCCTGATTTGGCCTGCCACCACTACGCGCCACTATCGCGGTGGCTCAGTGGAAAAGGGACGACAGTCATTTGGCCCATCAACGCGACGTGGTAAAATCGAGTTGGGCCACTGGAAAAGGGACGAGCCCTATTTTGCCCATCACCACGATGTGGGGCCATCACGGTATGCTACTGGAAATTAACGAATGGGACCTGGGACTCCAACGCGATGTAGGCCAATTGCAGTGGTCCACTGGATTTGACAATTGTGAATTTCTCCTTCACCGCAACGCGGTGCTTACCTAAATGGCATACTATTTTACTAAAACGCCATAACTTCTCAGCAGAGTATCAGATTTAGGAGAAATTGGTATCGTTGGAAAGCTAATTCAATTTTCTACACACTGAGTTCTAGAATTGGAAAGCTCTATATGTATCAAAGGTTATTTATTTTTAAAGTTAGACCTTCACATTCTAGGAGCTAAATTGAGCTAGAAAAAAGTGCGGGGTATTACATCGATTCTCTTCATCTAACCTATCTTTACATGGTGGATAGAGTCGTTACTTCTTCAGTATCTTCTAGTTCTGCTATTAGAACTCCACCAGCTATGGATCCCACTCATGTTTATTATCTTCACTCTTCAGATTCACCAAGAATAGCCTTGATTAATACTCCATTTGAGTGGAAGAGGTTATCAAGAGTGGAGGAGATCAGTGCTTATAACACTGTCAGCCAAGAACAAGCTTGGTTTTATCACTAGTGTGGATGCTTCACCAAATCCTCAATCTTCAAATAGAGAAAATGTAATGAAATGGTAATATCTTGGCTCCTTTACTCTATTTCTAAGGATATTGTTGATAGTGTGATATACTTTAGCACTACTAATGATTTATGGATGAGTCTAAAGCATAGATTTGGATAGCCTAATAGAGCTAAGTTGTTTCACCTACAAAAGGAACTAAATAGGTTAGTTAAAGGAAATAATGAAATTGCAGGATATTTCATTAAACTTAAGAGACTCTGGGATGAGCTGGAATCTCTCAAGTATGATAAGTGCACCTGTGTGTACTTGTGAGGATAAATTGAAGCTAGAGTAGTCTATTGAAAATGAGAAACTTATACTATTTCTGATGGGTTTAAATAATGAGTATGCTCAAGCAAGAGAAAATATCTTAATGATAAATTCTTTGCCCAAAATAAATGTTGCTTACTCTCTGATTTTACAAGATGAAAATCAGAGAGAGACCTATATGAGTGGTTTAATCCCAACTAATTCTTCTTCCTTTATGGTAAGAAACATGAATCAAAATAAATTTGGCAAGAAAGTTTAGAAAACTCTTAGTTCTATGCCTAATTTTTTATCTAGATCAATTAATTCTTACCAAGGATGAACAATCATTAACCGTTACCTAAACACACAAGGACAAATCAGCCACAACAGAAATTTAGGATTAAGAAGAAGTATAATCTTAATGAGTACTGTGATTTTTTTGGTAAGATTGGGCATGTGATGATGATTGCTTCATGTTACATGACTTTCCTGAAGATTTTCAGCTCACAAACAATGAAGGAAATCAATTTCAAATCAGAGAAAATGTTGTTATGTCTACAGAAGAAGGTGACAATGACCATATGATTGACATGGATCTAATCAATCAATACTTGACCAAAGAGCAATTCAAGCATTTCATTCAAATGACAGAGCAGAAATCAACAAAATGATAATTTATGAATAAAGGATCTGAGATAAGTGTTAATACAGTTGTTGGTACTATGCTTAAATGCTTTGAAACTTGTCTTTCAGTTTTTAATTCTGGAACATGGATAACAGATTCAGGTTCTTCTGAGCATATATGTTACAACCCTAGTTTTTTTATTTCCATGAAAACTTTGAAAATTTCTCTTAACGTTAACTTACCCAATTCTCAGTCCATTCTTGTGACTCACATAGAGAGTGTTCTAATTTCTAATGATCTCACACCGCATTATGTTCTTTATTTTACAAGTTTCAAATACAATCTTCTCTCAATTCATTAATGTAATGTCCAGTACAATTATATTCTATCCTTTACTTCTAATAGTTGTGACTTGCAGGGCCCTTCAATGAAGAGGCCTCAAGCTTTTGGTGAAACAAAGGAAGGTCTATACTTGCTTCATATCATTCCTAAGAATTTTAGTAGGAATCAAGACATTATCATTCCTAAGGAGTTTAGTGGGAACCAAGATATTCAAAGAGATTCTAAGGTTTTTTTTAGTTTTAAATAGTGCTATTTCTAATCCCAGTTTAGTTTCATATTATTTTTCAGTCTACCTTACACGGCATTTTCCTTATTCATCAATGAAAAGTATCAATTTCCTCATAATTTTCTCTAATTATGATTGTCATTGTGAAATTTGTCCTTTGGCTAGGCAGTCTAGATTACTTTTTCCTATCAGTCATGTTACTTCTCAATCCATTTTTGATATAGTTCATGCAGATACTTGGGGTCCCTACAAGTCACCCACTCATAATAATTATAGGTACTTCTTAACTATAGCATATTACTTTAGTAGAGGGATTTGACATATTTGCTAGCAACTAAAGGTAATGCATTTTTTATTACTTAGTGTTTCTTGAGTATGACTGAAAAGCAATTTCAGAAAAAGGTGAAGATTATCAGATATGATAATTTTATGGAATTGGGTAAGAGTACAGAGGCATCAAATTTTTTAACATCTCAAGAAATCATACACCAGACATCTTGTGTTGCTACCCCATAACAAAATGGGGTAGTAGAAAGAAAACATAGACACTTGCTTAAAATTGCAAGGGCTTTGATGTTTCAACCTAAAGTTCCTATGATTTATTGGGGTGAGTGCATACTCACTGCAATATTTCTGATTAACGGGCTTTCTTACAGAGTCCTTAAAAGTAAAACACCTTATGAAATTCTATTTGGCAAAGCAGCCTCATATCAGTTATTAAGATGTTTCTTCTGCCTATGCTTTGCTAACACTTTTTCTCATGAAAGGAATAAATTTGATCCTAGAGCCACTAGATATGTCTTCTTAGGATACCCAAGTGATCAAAAGGGGTACAAACTTCCTGATCTAACTTCTATGAAATTTTGTGTGTCAAGAAATGTTCATTTTATGGAACATGTGTTTCCTTTTGCTTCTGACCATTCAAATATCCCTAATCCTACTTTTCCTATCCCCATTATTTCACTCCACCATCTCACATTCCTTCTAAATCTATTGAACCAGATTCTAACTTACCTCTTTTTAATCTTTCTGAATCAACTTTTGATCATCTAGATTCTTCTGCTCTACCTGTCACACCATTTGTTTCTTCAGAACAAAATATTTCACAATCTCTACCTCCTTCTAGAAGGTCTTAGTAGAGAAACATTGGTGAACTACCCTCACATCTTAAGAACTACATTTGCAATATTATTTATCTTAGTGATGTCACTGAATCTTATTTTGCAACTTTTTCTACACCCACCTATCTGTCAGTTTCTACTCTTTCCACACACAACCAAGCTATACAACATTATATTCCCTCCATTGGACCTAGCAATTATTCTCGGGCATGTACACATGCAAGTTGGATGCAGGCAATGCAAGATGAGATTAATGCTTTAATACTCAATGATTTGGGAATTTATTCACTTGCCACAAGATAGAAAGTCCTTGCCTTATAAGTGGGTCTATAAAGTGAAACAACATGCAGATGGATCTCTTGAAAGGTTAAAGGCACACTGAGTAATCAGAGGTGATATTCGGCAATAGGGGATTAATTTCAATGATACTCTTTACCCAGTGGTTAAAATGACCACCATCAGATATCTATTGGCAATTACAGTAAAAAAGAAAATGGAAATCTCATAATTTGATGTAAAAAATGTCTTCTTGCAAGAAACTTTGCAAGAAGAGGTATATATGAAATTCCCTAACCCCCTCAACCTAACATTGTTTGTCGACTTAAAAATTCTCTCTGTGGCTTAAAGAAAGCCTCCAGGCAATGATATTCCAGGCTTGCTGGAGCCGTGAACTTCAAAGGTTATACAACCTCCCTCAATGATTATTCCTCATTGTTTAAACAATCGGGTGGTCTTATCTTGATCGTAGCTTTCTATGTTGATGACATTTTAATTACATAGGATGCTACTAATGAGATAATAATCTTAGGAAGTTTCTTCATACTGGGTTTAAAATTAAGGATCTAGGCTCACTGCATTATTTTTTTGGGCATGGAAATACTAAGGGGAGAACAAGGGATTATAATGAGTCAATGGAAATCTACATTGGATTTAATCAATGAATTTGATGTTTCACAAATTGGATCCTTCCATCAAGTTCTCTCCATATTCAGAAAATCAAATATCAGATCCTACACTTTACAGACATCTCATTGGAAAACTCTGTTATTTAACTCACACTAGACCGAATCTATGTTTTGTTGTCTTGATCCTCAGTAAATTTATGCAACGTCCTAGCATTAAACATTTCAAAGCAGGTTTGAGATTCATAAGTTACCTTAAAGATTATTTGAATCAGGGCATATTTCTCAGTGTTTCACCCTCTTTCTCTCTCACTGCTTATTGTGATGCTGACTGGGCTTCTTGTCGTACTACCAAAGATTAGTCGGTGGATTTTTTATTAAGTCTGGAAGGTTCACAAGTCTCCTGGAAATGGAAAAAATAATCTTTCGCTTCCCTTTCATCTGCAGAGGCTGAATATCGATTAATAAGGTGATTGGTTGTGAAATCGACTTGGTGGACAAGATTGCTTACCGATTTATCCGTTCCTCCCCCTGTCCCTATTTTGATTTAATCCGACAGTCAAGCAGCCCTTTATATCGCTCGAAATTTGATTTTTCAAGAGCGAACAAAGCACATCGAGCTCGATTGCCACTACATTCGTCAACAATATCTCTCAGGCATAATATCTCTTTCATTTGTTCCATCTACGACCAACTTGTTGACATCTTCACAAAATCCCTTGGCGGACCCCCTCATCATCTGAACTTGTGCAAGTTGGGTGTCCCTTCATTCCCTTCCAACTTGAGGGGATGTTAGAAATGAAGATGGATCATCTTCATCATCTCACTTTCACTCTCACTCCGTGGAAAGACGAAATGAACGAGGTGTAACCTCAAAAGTCGTCTCTAGAAGCTGTCAAAGAGATGATCCACAACACACATGTGTGGACAAAAGAATGAACACATCTCTAGACAAAAGTCAACTCCAACATGAGTTAATATTTGGGCTTTATAAACAAACAACACATAGGGGGTCCAATAGCAATTCAACAGCAAATAAGAAGATGGCCCAACTACAACTGAACAGCCCAACTACAGCTAAATTATCTCCTTCATTTTTTAGCATTGTAAAGGAATATAATTAGTTTAGCTCAATCAATTATAAATAGGACAGCTGGATAGTTAGTTAGAATAGAAGGTTCTTTTCATACTATTAACTTGTATAAATAAATGTGATTGGCAAGTAATACACAAGAGAAGAAAATTTCTAAATACTATCTCTTGTTTTGAATAAATTATCCAAGTAATAATTAATATTATCAAGTTTTTGTTTGTTATGAAATAAAGGACATTTGTTTGATCTCAAATAGACTTCTATTTGCATATGCGGGTGTTAATATTATCATTCGTTAATTGTTATGGTAAGATTTTTGGTGAGGTAATTTAAAATGCATATTACTGGTTATATGTACCCTTTTTTCTTCATGACTTTTTTTTCATTGAGTTTTTCCAAGTAAAACTTTAATGAGACACATTTTTTATTAATGACATCTAAGAGGAATGTTAAATTGCATTACAAAATAACCTAAAAGAAAAAAATTCAACATATCTTATCCAACTAAATTAGATAACTGGTAGCGAAGAGTACTGAATTATTTTCAAACATAAATAGGATAATCCTTGCAAGCGTAACAAACATAAGAAATCACATTACCATATTATAAGTCAACCAAAACATAATTTGAAATTTAACTCAACAACATAACAATGACCTCCCCCCCCCCCAAAAAAAATAAAATAACAAGAAGTTGAACGAAATGACATAGAAATTAGGAAAACACCAAAAATCAACGGCGAATTCGCTTGTCACGCTCCTGTAGGCTCCCATTTCGTTAACAAATTTGAATGATAAAGGTTTGAATCTCCGTAGATCTTTCCAACAAGGGTAGGTTCTAGTTTATTAACTGAACGAGTACTGTTCGTACCTCATTGAGCAATCACCAAATTGGACTTGACCACCAATGCTACCATCACAAGTACTCAACAAGAATGATTTTGCACTACTTAGACAAAGTCCACAATCTGAAAATTCAATTATGGAGTTGCAAGTAGCATGGCCATAAGCTAAAGCATCATTAGGATATGGAGATGTTATGTAGTAATCATAACCTTGATTTGGTGTCACATTTTGTAATCCTTCAACAACATAAGCCAAACTTAGTGAAAATGGACCAGCTTTATCATACACATTGCCATTGCAAATATAGTTCTCTACTTTGGTATTTGGTTCACTTCTCACAAAGCTACTAAACCAACACATTCCAATTATAAGGAATGTGGTTGACACTTTCATTCTCAAAATTGAATCCATATATAGTTCTAGCCTCTCTATTATTGTATATATCTCCCTATCTTCTATTTGTTTTGTGTTGCAAATTTGAACTTCACATGTTCTTGTTTAAATAGATTTGGCCATCTATTGGTTTCTCCACCTATGCAAAATTAAATATTCCATGATTTTGGTGTAACTTGCTTTTAGTTTTCACTAAATACTCCTAGGAAAACATAAATGGGCTACAAGTTTGGTATCAAGAAAGTAATTTTTCATGGAAAACATTTTGTAGCAAAAAGGGTAGAAATAAATTTCTTCACTTTTGATTTCGTATTACTTTTAAGTTTTAACTCATACTTAGACATTATTTTGAATACAACAATATACCAAATATAATCCCACAAATTAGGGTCTATGGAGGGTAGAATATATGCAAACCTTTCCTCCATCTCAGTGATAGATTGGTTGTTTTCGATAGATCCTCTACGCAAGAAAGATCGACAAAGTAGTCAAAAAAATAACGTATAAAAAATAGCAGATAATAATAAAACAACAAATAAGGCAGTAATTACTACAACATAATACTATGATAGTCAAATTATAAGACATTCTTATGAATGAACTTTAAGATATATTTTTTCTATAATGATACTTTTCACTCACCGCTTCAAACAACGCAAAACATTTTCTTAACAATATTTTTCAGAAAAATATTTTAAAAAAATCATTTTGTGTGTAGTATAACTTTCTTTGTACCACATTGTTTTGTTAACCAATGCATATGCCGGAAAAAATCTTTTGTTGACTTGGTGATTATTGGTTGAGTAATGTATTTTTATTTTTTTTTGTCAATTTTCTCTACACTTCTCTTTTTTGATTTTTTTTTTCCTTAAATTTTGAATAGAAAAGAGTCAAATATATTCTTTTACTATCAAAAATATCTTAAATATATTTTCAATTTCACTATTTGGCCATTCAGAGTTCAAATCCAATTATTAAATGCAGTATGTACTATGAAACAAATATACCCTTTATAAATACGGAATGTCACGTGGCTACACAAATATTCAAATGTGATGATTTTGATGATGAAAAAATATTGGTGACAAAAAATAGTGATGCAAAGCTATGAATACAGTGCAGTAATAATACAGTAAAACAGGTGGAAGAAATAGGTCGAGTTACATGGTCCATTCTAAACTAGCTCTGCAGTGAAGAAGAAATGGTTGACTGACTTTGATGACTTGAGTAAGATCAAGTGGAGGAAGTTGTGATATGAATTCAAGACATGAATTTCTTACTATCAAGCGGTGGAACAAAATGTGATTTTGAATACTGACAATGCAGTGGACCAGTTGCAAGAAACAGATTGATTCGCCTGGTCCATTAGCATCAATTCAATCTGCGTTTGAGAAGATGATTGTTGACTTTGATGACACAAGCAACACAAGTTACGAAAAGAAAGATGTTGAATCAAGATACAATTTCCTTCTTACAAAAAAGGATACCAAAAATAGATGAATCCATTTAAAAAAAGGAATTAAAAGGAAGGTGGAAGGTATCCAAATATGAATGGGGTTCCTCAATTGGGTTCCAAAACGAAATGAAATTCCTTTGAAGAAAAAAATATCGACTTAAAGGAAGCAAGTATGTACCTGTCTAAATATCCAAGAGCTTTTTAAAAATAGTTTGCGCACTCATACAAAGCAAAGGCAAAAATCAAGGTTGATCATTAAAGTGTTGGGGAAGGAACTCCGAGAAGAACAGGTCCATACATAGAGAATCTAGCTAGAGTTTAGCTTGAATTTAGTATATATGATTGTTCTTGTTGGATTCAAGTTGAAAATGCGAATGGAAAATGGAGGGAATTAATGGAGGGAATGTGAAAACACACCTAAAAGGAAAGTGTGCTCACAATAAGGAAAGTTTACTAATTCTCCCACATTTGTGGAATAATGAAACTTTCATGTGTTCTTAATAAGAAACACAACTCCACATAGATAGTGAAGCAAGAATCAAGAGGTGCCTCGCACCATCGTCGTCGCTTGCTAGGTTCGGCTTCGGCTTCGAATTCGTCAAATGATCGATTGATGAGAAATTTAGTCCGAAAGACACATTATTTTGAATGGAAAGACATGATTATTTAGAAAAGATACACCTTTTCGAAGAATCATTGCCTCCTTTCTGAAGGGGCACTTCATGGCTATATAAACCTGTATTTTTTCACAGGTTTAGTACGAAAAATTTTCTGCATTAAAAAAAACTCTGTGTGATCATCACCTGTTGAGTGAGTTCAAAGAATCTGATAGTTTGAGGTACCGCTACTATCGGATTGTAAGCCATTTTATCCTGGGAGGAAGAATTCTGCAACCTCCGGTACTTAAGGGGAATTAATTTCTTAAGGACACTCCTTGAATTCGGAGGACTTGGTTTTATTTCTGCTTCATCTTGTTTCTTTAAATATAACACACTTCTTTGATAGTTCGTATTGAGCTTGTGTTGAAGGTGTTGAAAAACTTCATAATTATTCTTGATATAGTCTTGAACGTGTGTTGAAGTTTAGTGAACAAACATATAGATTGTGTACCAAAAAAACAACAATCTTAAGGAATTAAACTTCTAATCTGTATTGTTTGGTTTCTGGAGATTAAAACTTTATGCTTTCTATTCTATTTGAACTTAACAATTAATTCGAAGAAATAAAAACTTCGTCACAAGTTAAAGCTCATTCAGTTAACGATTGAAAGTTATACAAACTTCATCGTTAAACTAGAAACAAGTAGTGTTTAAAGTTGCTATAAACTTTTTATTAGTATTGTGATATACTAAAGTTGACTGTCTTTTTGTGACATAAAAAATGACTAATGAAAGTCAAGTTAATGATGCTGGTACAAGTGTGGCAGCAATGAATGTTTCTACAACTAGTCATATGAGTGCTTCATAGGCAATGGCACCAGCAGAGAAACCCAAAAAATTCACGATTGCTGATTTTAAAAGGTGGCAATAGAAGATGTTCTTCTACCTTACAACCTTGTGTCTTCAAAGGTTTACATCTGAAGAAGCTCCAGAATTGCCCGAAGAAACTTTGGACCAGGAGTGATTTGTTGTTATGGAGGCATGAAAATATTTTGATTTCCTAAGCAGGAATTACATTCCAAGTGGCCTCCAAGACGACCTATACAGCGTGTATAGTGGAATGAAAACGTCAAAAGAGTTGTGGGTGCGCTAGAAAGAAAATACAAGAGTGGGGATGCTGTAACCAACAAGTTCTTTGTTGCAAGATTCCTTGAGTATAAAATAATTGACAGCAAGTCTGTCGTATCTCAAGTACAGGAACTACACAAGGTTTGGTTGTGAATGAGGCGTTTCAAGTCACGGCAATAATTGAGAAGTTGCCACCTATGTGGGAGGACTTCAAGAACTACTTGAAACATAAACAAAGGGAGATGACAGTCTAAGATCTCATAGTAAGGATACGCATTGAAGAAAACAACAAAGCCGTAGAAAGGAGGTCGAAAGAAAATTCTGCAATGAGTGGAGCAAATATTGTATAAGACGATCATAACAACTCAAAAAAATGAAAGAAAGCTGGTCAAGAAAGCAATCAACCTAAGAAGAAATTCAAGGGAAAATGCTTTAATTATGGAAATATTGGCCACAAGTCAACAGTTTGTCGTGCCCTAAAGAAAAAAAAAAGTACCAAGCAAATACGGCTGAATCCAAGAACGAAAGGGACGATATGTGTGCCATGCTGTATGATTGTAACTTGATGGGAAATTCTCGAGAATGGTGGATGGATTCCAGCGCCACCCATCACGTTTGTGCAAATAAATAGTTTTATATTGTATTTTCTCTGGCTTAAGGCTAAGAGAAGATCTATATGGCAAACTCTACAACTGCAAATGTTGAAGGAATAGGAAAAGTCTGCCAGAAAATGACATCAGGAAAAGTGTTGACTCTTAATAATATCCTGTATATACCAGAGTTAAGGAAGAACTTGATTTCTGTATCACTTCCAGATAAAAATGGATTCAAATATGTATTTATTTCCAACAAAATTGTACTTAGCAAAGAAGAACTGGATGTAGGAAAAGGCTACCTCACTGAGGACCTATTCAAAATGAATGTAATGACAGTTGAAATCAATGAAAGTTCTATTTCTTTTTACTTTCTTGAGACTGGTGAATTGTGGCATGGACGATTAGGACATGTCAATTACAAAACTTTACGAAAACTGATAAACTTGGAAGTTTTACAAAACTTTGAGTGCAATAAATCAAAATGTCAAACGTGTGTGGAATCAAAGTGTTCTAAGCTTCTGTATAAGTCTGTTGAAAGGAATTCCAATCTCTTAGACTTAATCCACATTAACATTTATGATATGAAGTCAACACCATCTCATGGTGGTAAAAAGTATTTTATAACTTTTATTGACGATTGCACTAGATATTGTTATGTCTATATGCTAAAAAGTAAGGATGAAGCAATATATACGTTTAGGCAATATAAAATAGAAGTTCAAAATCAGTTAGAGAAAAAAATTAAAACGATTAAAAGTGATAGGGATGGATAATATGAAACTCCCTTTTTTGAAATTTGTGTAGAAAATAGAATTGTCCATCAAACGATGGCTCCGTATTCACCTCAATCTAATGGAATTGCAGAAAGAAAAACTGAACCTTAAAGAAAATGATGAATGTCTTACTTATGAGTTAAGGTATACCGCAAAACTTGTGGGGGAAGCTATCTTAATGCTAACCGAATATTCAATAGAGTGCCCACCAGTAAGACAATATCAATTCCATATGAAAAATAAAAAATAACGAAACCCAACTTGAAATATTTTAAAGTATAGGGGTGTCTAGCGAAAATCCAAGTTCCTATGCCTAGAAGGGTGAAAATAGGAACTAAGACAGTGGACTGCGTATTCATAGGATATGCTAAAAGTAGTAAAGCATATCAGTTTTTGGTTCATAAATTTGAACATTCGGATATCACTGAAAATTCGGTAATTAAATCAGATAATGCTGAATTCTTTAAATACATTTATCCATATAAAATTAGACATGAACAGTCTAGTGTTGGATCTAAATGACTTCGGGATGAACCAAGTGAGGATGTACATAATGAAGAGAATCCAAAACCTAGTACACGTCAAAGAATGTCAACTTCGTTTGGATCAAATTTTATAACATTTCTCTTAGAAAATTAGGCTCAAATATTTAAGGAAGCGATGGCGTCTTCAGACTTATCTTTTTGGAAAGAGGCAGTCAATAGTGAGATTGATTCAATCTTAAGCAACCATACGTGGGAGTTGGTTAATCTTCCTCCAGGAAATAAACCTTTAGGTTCTAAATGGATCTTCAAAAAGAAAATAAAAGCGGATGGTACTATTAACAAATACAAGGCAAGACTTGTAGTAAAAGGTTTTAAACGGAAGGAAGGCATTGATTACTTTGATATATACTCGCTTGTAACAAGGATAACGTCAATTCAGATGTTAATTGTCTTGGCGGCAGTATAAGGTCTTTAAATCCATCAAATGGATATGAAAACAACATTCCTAAATAAAGAATTAGAGGAAGAAATTTACATGGAACAACCTGAGGGTTTTGTGGTTCCAGGTAAAGAAAAAAAGGTGTGTAAACTTTTTAAGTTGCTTTATGGACTAAAACAAGCACCTAAATATTGGCATACAAAATTTGACCAAACCATATTGGCAAATGGGTTTAAGATAAACGAATGTCATAAATGTGTTTACATTAAAGACACTCCAAATCACAAGGTTATTATTTGTTTGTATATGGATGATATGTTGA
The DNA here is from genome assembly GCA_030864215.1 of Capsicum pubescens. Taxonomy (NCBI): domain Eukaryota; kingdom Viridiplantae; phylum Streptophyta; class Magnoliopsida; order Solanales; family Solanaceae; genus Capsicum; species Capsicum pubescens. Next base: position 37,728,940 of record CM061542.1, on the reverse strand, counting down.
TCATTAGTAGAGACATTTCTGACATAAATGTTGCGAAACGAATGCTTGAGAGAAAGTTTGATATGAAAGACCTTGGAGTTGTGGATGTGATCTTAGGAATAAGAATTTATAGAACTCCACAAGGGTAGGTATTGTCACAATCTTATTTTATCGAAAAGGTACTTGAAAAGTTCAAGTATTTGGAATTTGGTATTTCCAAGACTCCATTGGACGTGAGCTTTGTACTTCAAAAGAATGAAGGTGAAAGTGACTCATAGTTGGACTACGCAAGAGTGTTGGGATGTTTGATGTATATCATGAACTGTACACAGCCATACATAGAAAGTGCTATTAGTAAGTTAAGTTGGTACACAAGTAATCCCAATAAAACTCATTGGATGACAATGAATAGAGTTTTGGGATATCTTAAATACACTAAAGACTTTGCTTTGCATTATAATAAATATTTCGCGGTAATTGAAAGATATAGTGATGAAAATTGGATCACTAGATCAAATGAAGTAAAATCCACGAGTGGATATGTATTTATTATAAGTGGAAGAGCATCCTCTTGGAATCATCTAAATAGACATGTATTGCTCGCTCCATAATAGAATTTGATTTTATCGCATTAGATAAAATCGGTGAAGAACAAAAATGGATCCGGAATTTCTTGAAAGATATTCCTTATTGGACCAAACCAATATGTATACACTGTTATAGTCAAGCGGTGATAGGTAGGGCAGGAATCATGATTTATAATGGTGAATCTCGTTATATAAGACGAAGACATAATACCGTTAGAGAACTTCCCTATAGTGGAATTATCACTGTTGACTATGTGAAGTCAAAGGATAATGTGTCATATCCACTTACAAAAGGCCTATATAGAGAGGGAGTTGAGAGTACATCCAAGGAAATGGGTTTATTGTCACGACCCGAACCGAGGCCCTGACTGTGACGGACATCCCAAACCATGACGGCCTGAGTGCCCTTTTCTATCTGGTAATCATACATAACGTTCATACAATGTAACGAAATGTGGAATATTAACATACAGAAACATGGTCAATCTCATAACTCAACTTATCAATAAGAAAGAAAGTTCTTAACATTCAAAATACACGACTACATTCTACAAAAACTTTACTAACTGAAAATCAATATCTGTCTAAAACCTGGGACAAGGCCCTCAGTCAGACCATGAACTGAAATTAAATACTCCCTCTATTTCAAAAAGAATGACCTACTTTGACTTGGCACAAAGTTTAAGAAAATAAAGATACTTTTGAATCTTGTGGCCTTAAATTAAAGTTATGTCAAATGTACCAAAATACCCTTTAATCTTGTGGTCTTAAACATGTCATGTGGAAAGTTGAAATTAAAATATTGCCAAAAAAGAAAAGGGGTTATTCTTTTTTAAACAAACTAAAAAGGAAAGTAGGTCATTCTTTTTTAAATAGAGGGAGTAATATTCTTCCATATACACGCCTTCCAAAATAAGAAAGGCTTACCAACTGCAAACTTTTGACAAATCAATCTGCAGCTTAGCGGGACTCCAGGACCGTGTCTCAGATCCTGAAATATAGGGGGTCAATACAATTATACCGGTACGCAGAGCAATCAAAAATAATGTATTTATTTATAACATAAGTGAGAGAATTCATAAAATATTTTACATATGACACATGAAAACACATGGGCATACTTTAAAGACTTTGAAAAATTTCTTTGAAATCATGAACCACTCTTTATGTTACTTCTGAACTAGATGGTATACCCTACAATCTGTAATTTCATGGGCTATATGAAATTCACCCTTGACTCAGTGGCTAAGTCTCCAATCCAAGTTTGCCGCAAGGATTGGAGTATCAGTAAGGGGAGACACGCAAGACCACACAGCTTGGTGCTATGATCCCCAATCAAATCAATAAGTCATAGTATTTCACAAAACCACAAAGCATGTCTCCGAACCATATTCCCAAATTGGGACAAAATAATCAAGGTACATAAGACCACACAGCATGGTACCATAACCTCGTGTCAGCAAATCATGGTTTCTAGCATTGAGTCTTTCAAATCGTACTTTCTTTGGGTAACCATCTAACTCTCTTTAAGTCCATTTTAACCTTTTCTAAACATACATCTTTCTGAATTCAAAATCTGTATTTTTAGTCTGTTCTGAATATGCTATGGCATTCATCTGTTTAGTATCATCATACTAAAACTTGCAAGTCATATCTATATGCCATAAATTATCTTGTTACAACTCTTTCATTCAAAATAATGTTTAGACCACCAAAACACTCAAATAGTACAAGAGAACTCAGGTTTCCAAAACATATATCAAACTATGCAAAAATCCTCTCTTTCCAACATTTCAACAAATGGTGGTCAATTTCTCAAAATAATCATTCATTTCTTTCGATTATCCTATTTAGCCTTTACAAACAAGAAATATTCCTCTCTTCAGTTCACAATCGACATAAAATTTATAATTAATAGTAAAGACCTTGGTTCATGCTTTAAGATATGCAATTGAGTAATCCGTGACTTGTCAATCAAGAAATAACACCATGAGAAGGAAATTCGTTATTCATGCTCTCAATTTATACTTCTCAAAACATCGAACGCATGCATATATATATACATATATATATATATATATATACATACATACATATATATACATACATTAACAAAATCAGATTTAAAGGGGAGGCCTCAAGACCAAAGCATTATCATCAAAAAGGGTTCACCATGCATGTGTTATTATAAATTCAAACCCTTCGTAAATATATGAATTATCAACATTCAAAACATTATTAAATGAACTTCACCATGCCCACGTACCTTAGATTACTTAGTTCGAATGATAGAACCTAAATCTTGATTCGTTTCTTGAAAATATTGACCTAAGAGCTTGATTCTTGATCTATGGAGGCTTAGGATATTCTTGAAGAGGAAGAGAGACTAATGACATAACAAAATCTCTTTGGGGGCTTAAATCTTGAATTTTGGGACGGTTTTGGGTGAGGAAAAAGGACTAAAATGCCCCTGAAAAAACGTGACTGAAAGATGAAAACCTCAGGGGTGAAATAAAATATGTGTTGCATGCTCTGGAGCGCCGAAATAGAGCGTGTGTCGTATGCAAATCGCGCGCAACTACTGCATCTCTCACAAAAATGGCTATAACTTTTTGCTTGGGTATCGGATTAAGGCAAAATTGGTATTGTTGGAAAGCTGACTCAATTATCTATAATTTGGTGAGTTTTGAGATGAAAAATTCTACTTGTATCAAAAGGTATACGCATTCAAAGTATATCCTTGTAAAATCGAATACAGGGATTTAGCCGAATCAAAGATTCTTAGCTCAACTTTGGTCTAAGCAACTCTTATGAAGATTTTTCACCTCGAAAGCACTTCAAACACAGGGATATAGATCATGACACTTATTATCATTTGGAATATATTTCTATTAGAGCTTACACACGTAGGGACAACAGTTTGGCTTCTAGTTCGAAAATGCGGGGTGTTATATTTATGACCTAGGATAAGTCAGCATGGAGGTAACTCCACTAGAAGACTGGAGATACCAAGAGCTAGGTTCAAGGATATCAAACAAATTTGTGTCTGACAGGTTCAACATTATCAATATGCCCAACCCATTCTCATGATGTAGACAATGTTTAGTAAACAAGGATAAGACTTATGGTGTGAAGTCTTTTAATGATTATCTAAATTTGGCAGATGTGACCAAATAGTTTAATCTATAGAATTGAATGTTTATAAATCACCTATGTGAGGGTGAAGTGGAAGTCTCTTCAAGGAGAATGTTAGTAAAGGTCTATTCTCTAAGCTCTCATGAAACTGGGACGTGTTCATGGCTGAAATGAACAAAACCGTGAGAACCATAAATGATAAAAGGCTTGTTGTGTGAAATTTGTTGTCTAGGTGTACATTAAATCTCGAAGGTGTAAAGATATTAAAACTACCGATTGACCGAGTGCATTTGGTACATGTTCACTACGAAAAGTTCAAAGGAAAACTCACTTATCCAAATGCAATCAGTCTTTGCTTGATGATCACATACTTAACCATAAAATTTTATGAAAAGTAAACATTCCCCATTCATGTGGGAGATTGGTGGGTTCAAGTTAAAAGTGTGAATGGAAAATAGAGGGAATTAGTGGAGGGAAAGTGAAAATACACCTAAAAGGAAAGTGTGCTCACAATAAGAAAAGTCTACTAATTCTCCCACATTGGTGGGAGAATGAATTTTTATGTGTTCTTAATAAGAAACACAACTCCACAAGGATAGTGAGGCAATAACCAAGAGGTGCCTCGTGCCGTCATCGTCGTTGTTCGCTCGTCTTCATCTTTGGTTTCGAATTTGGATTTGGATTTAAATTTGTCAAATGATAAATCGATGAGATTAATTTTTTGGAAAAAAAATATTTGAAACTTGGGAAAATATCCAATATGAAAAAAAAAATCTCCATTAACGTGCATGCAGAAGCATGCAAAAACATTGAAAATTGCTCGAAAGGGACACAACTTTTCGAGTAAAAGACACACTATTCTGGGAAAAGGGACGGTTGTTTGGATGCTTGTGACTATTCGGAAAATACACACTATTTTGAATGGACAGACATGACTTTTCTGAAAAGATACACCTTTCCGATGAACCATTGCCTCCTTTTTGAAGGGGCACTTCATGGCTATATAAACCTGCATTTTCCACAGGTTTAGGACGAAATTTTTTTTGCATTATAAATACTTCTTGTCTTTTAAAAACTCTGTGTGATCATCTCCTATTGAGTGAGTTCAAAGAATTCGATAGTTTGAGGTACCGCTACTGTCGGATTGTAAGTCATTTCATCTTGAGAGGAATAATTCTGCAACCTCGGATACTTTAGGAGAATTAATTCCTTAAGGATACTCCGTGAATTTGGAGGATTTGGCTTTATTTCTACTTCATCTTGTTTCTTTATATATCACACACTTATTTAATAGTTCGTATTGAACTTGTGTTGAAGGTGTTGAAAAACTTCATAACTATTCTTGATATAGTCTTGAACGTGTGTTGAAGTTTAGTGAATAAACATGCAGATTGTGTACCCAAAAATAATAATCTTAAGGAATTAAAATTTGTAATCTATATTGTTTGGTTTCGGGAGATTAAATTTTTATGCTTTCTACTTTGTTTGAACTTAACAAGTGATTTGAAGAAATAAAAACTTCTTCACAAGTTAAAGCTCATTCGATTAACAAATGGAAGGCATAAATACTTCATCGTCAAACTAGAAACAAGTAGTGTTTAAAGTTGGTGTAAACTTTTTATTTGTATTTTGATAGAGTAAATGTACTATTTCCACCCTAAACTATAAACGAAATTGCTGAGACACACCCTAACTTAAAGGGGGTCCTGTTACCCCCTGACCTAATTAAAATCATATTTTTTACAATCTTAAGTACCTATGTGGCACATACGTGTGCCTACGTGGACATTCAGTATGTTGATTAACATTGTGGGTCACGTATGTGCCATGTAGGCCTTAAGGTTTCCAAAAATATGATTTTAATTAGTACAGGGGGGTAATAGGACCTTCTTTAAGTTGGAGTGTGACTCAGCAAATTCGTTTATAGTTAATAGTGGAAATAGTGTATTTTCTTATTATGGTATACTAAAGTTGATTGTCTTTTTGTGATAGAAAAAATGACTAATGATAGTCGAGTTAATGATGTTGGTACAAGTGTGGCAGCAACGAATGTTCCTAAAACTACTCGTACGAGTGCTCCAGTAGCGATGGCACCAGCAGAGAAATTCAAAAAATTCACAGGTGTTGATTTTAAAAGGTGGCAATAGAAGATGTTTTTCTACCTTACAACCTTACTTCTTCAAAGTTTTACATCTGAAGAAGCTCCAAAATTTCCCGAAGAAACTTCATACCAGGAGCGATTTGTTGTTATGGAGGCATGAAAACATTCTAATTTTCAATACAGGAATTACATTCCAATTGACCTCCAAGATGACCTATACAACGTGTATAGTGGAATAAAGAGGTCAAGAGAGTTGTGGGATGCGCTGGAAAGAAAATACAAGACTGAGGATAATGGAACCAAGAAGTTCTTTGTTGCAAGATTTCTTGAGTATAAAATGATTGACACCAAGCCTGTCGTATCTCAAGTACAGGAACTACAAGTTATCATCCACTATCTCCTTGCAGAAGGTTTGGTTGTGAATGAGGCATTTTAAGTTGTTGTAATAATAAAGAAGTTGCCACCTACGTGGAAGGATGTAAGACCCCGCAAATCCTAGTCATTTCAGTTTTATATTGTATGCCAAAAGAAGTGCCAGACTTAGAAAAATTCCAGCTAAGTATGAGCACTTAGTCACATTTTTTACCTTGATATTTCAATGGTTTTATTTTCAACCCTTAAGACCTTTAAATGTCAATTTTTGAGTTGAATTATGATCAGAGAGGTCAATGGGTGTCCTCGGGCAAGTTTTGGATTTTCCAGACCTCGTTAGAAGCTTGTTTGAATGTTGAAAATAGTGAGTCGATGCGAATTCAATGCGTCGCATCGTCCATCGCATCGACCAACCTTTTTCCCAGCATCAAATGCAAATTCTAGTGAACTAACGTAAACTCGACGCGACGCATCGAGATCGCATTGGTACCGTTGACGCATCTAGATCGCGTCGGTACCGTCGACGCGGCGCATTGGCCTGCGCGTTGCTGGGCGTATTTTTATTTCAGTCATTAAAGATCCGCATCCAAAGGGGTAATTAAGTCAATTTCCCCCACTCTTATTCCGTCCAAACACAAGATCAAAGCCTATTCTAACCACATTAGCCTTGTTTTCATCAATTTCTCTCAAATTAAAAACTCTAAGCTTTAAAACTCAACCCCAAGAATTCCAAGATTCCACCATTGTTTTTCTAAATTGGTTTAAGATTCAAGGTTTTCAAGTCAAGAGCTTCAAGAATCCTTTTTCAAGAACACAAATAGAGTCTCAAAAGCAAACTTGTTCATCTAGTTCATCATCCAAGGTATGTGGGGTTATGAACAAGGACAATCCTTTCATCTTTGTGCCCAAAATTTGATTTTATTGCGAAAGTTATTTGATTTTATATATTTTCCTATGAATTTGAAGTTTGGGTTTACACCCCCTATTGCTATTCATACTATTATGAGATTTTCAATGATTTAGAAATTGAATTACATGAGTATGTTTATGTTTTTATGCACATTGCTGAAATTTCCAGATTTTAAGATGATTTATGAATGTTTATGCTATCAAGCAAGAATTTTGGGATGTTTTATCATGAGATTAATACATGGTTCATTAAACCCTATTTAAGATTGTTATTCAAAGAATTGTTGTGCTATAAGCACCTCATGATTAGAATATTTTCAGATTATTGAGAAAGATTTGACATTTTGGTCTCAGAATAGATTTGAAATCCACTTTACAGATTTAGATTACAGATTTACAGTTGGTTTTAATTATAAACCATTAGATTACTTTTAAAGTAGATTTTCTGGAGATCTTAAGCATGAGATTGGGAGTAGTATTTAGTACCGAGATGGGTACGTTAGTACGGTTTCATACCCCAGAACTACGTGCCAACGTAGGATTTAGATTATTCCCACTTTTACATGGATGACTGAGATTGTGATCACCGAGATGAGATTGTTCTATTCCGATGGCAAGGGTAGAACGGGCCCTAACCTTATGGGGGCTATTCGTGGGACTCCATGGATGCTCACATGGTGTATGTCGGTTAGAAGAACCTTCCAAATATATGTCCCCCACTCTTAAAATAGTTTTAGTTATTTAAAATCTTAAGATAAAGTGTTTACTATGCAGAATAAGTTTCAGACATCTTTTAGCCTATATGATTTGAGAACAAGAATAGAATACAGATTTTAGAACTAAGTGTAATGACTCACAAGATTCATACTGCATGCTTTACTATTCATGATTTATGATTTTTAGATTTTAGATTTACTCAAGCTATGTGAGTCATTTACATTTAGCATGCATGATTTGACAAGCTATGATAATATTATTTACTTATTGCATGCACCCCCCCCCCCATATACTCAGTAAATCCTCAAAGAACTGATCCACATATACGTCTATGTGTTATATTGTCTCATAATATAGGTTCAGGTGCTCAATCTCAGCAACGATAGTGATTCCCGAGCATCTCATCTACATCCCTGCAATTGGTGAGTCCCCATAGTTTAGGGACTTAGCTATTCATGTTCTCAGTTTATTAATAGATATTTTAGTTTAGTCTAAGTCAGGTGGGGCCTGTCCCAGTGACTCTCTAGATTCAGTTAGTAGAGGCTTGTCGGACTACCAGATTCAGTCTTAGATCTCAGTTATCGTATTCAGACTTTTCAGTATTTGTTTAATTAGATTGATGAGATTAGTACTTTCAGATATATTTAGATTATTCAGATAGTTTTTCATATTTTATCATGATTTTATACTTATATTTTTCCCATGTTGAGATTCAGATATTAGAAGGCAGCGAGGGTTAGCTCAGAACTACTTATAGTTCGGAGCACCGTGTGGCATCCCGGGAACTAGATTTCGGGGCGTTACAAACTTGGTATCAGAGTCTAAGATTTAAGGAGTCCTAGAGAGTCAGAAAAACCTTGTTACGTAGAGTCTAGATCATCGGTGTAAAGTGCACCACATCTATGAGCAAGAGGCTATGGAGCATTTTAGGAAAATCCTTTTTTTTCTTTCTAAATATGAAACACAACTCCACATGAATAGTGAGGTAAAAACCGAGAGGTGCCTCGTGCTGTTGTCGTCGTCACTCGCTCGGCTTCGAATTTGGATTTGGATCGATCGATGAGATTAATTTTTTGAGAAAAAATTATTTAAAACTTGGGAAAAAATTCAGTCCAAATTTTTTTTTCTCCATTAACGTGCATGTAGAAGCATGCAGAAACACTGAAATTTGCTCGAAAAAAGACACACTGTTTCAACTGGGCAGACAAGACTATTCAGAAAAGATACACCTTTCCGATGAACTATTGTCTTCTTTCCGAAGGGGCACTTCATGGCTATATAAACCTACATTTTTCCATAGGTTTAGTACGAAAATTTTTCTGCATTACAAATATTTCTTATCTTCTAAAACTCTATGTGATCATTCCCCGTTGAGTGAGTTCGAAGAATCCGATAGTTTGAGGTACCGCTACTGTCGGATTGTAAGTCATTTTATCCTAGGAGGAAGAATTCTGCAACCTCAGGTACTTGAAGGGAATTAATTCCTTAAGGACACTCGGTGAATTCGAAGGACTTGGCTTTATTTTTGCTTCATCTTGTTTCTTTAAATATAACACTCTTCTTTGATAATTCGTATTGAACTTGTGTTGAAGGTGTTGAAAAACGTCATAACTGTTCTTGATATAGTCTTGAACGTGTGTTGAAGTTTAGTGAATAAACATACAGATTGTGTCCCCAAAAACAACAGTTCTTCGAGTTGTAATCGTTTGATTTCATAGCTTTCAGTGTGTTATAAACTAGAATAGGAGTTTGCTTTTAAGTTGGGGTGACTTGAAACTTGGGATCACAACCAAGGTAGGTTTGTGAGTTGTTAGAAATTAGAGTTTATGATTCCTAGTCGTGAGTTAAGTTTATAATTCCTTGTTGTTGAGGTATATGAATTTGAGTTTATAATTCCTAATTGTTGAAGGGATTAGAGTTTATAATCTCTTAGGTTACAGAGTTTGTAATCGATGTTTGAGAGACTCGCGTTTAGTGAAGTTTGGGGTAAATCCTGCATAGATTGTAGGTCGTGATTTTTTATGCCTTATGAGCTGGCTGTTTTTCTAGTAAAAATTTGTGTTCTTAACTTAACTGCTTTTTATCTCTTTTGTGGAACGCGTTAGACAATCTGGTCCAAATGTAGAAATTAATTATCTACACTTCACTAAACTCATAGAGCGTGTAGAATATCAACCAAAAAATCATTTCATTCAGAAAGAAAATAATATTCTTTGAGACTAATTTGTTGGTTAAAATAAACATTGAATATTTGTATCACTATGAAGCATTTCATTAAGGACTAAGAAAATTAAAAGTTGGTGGTTTCTAATTATAAATATGTGACATTCTTCTATAGATGGACTAAAAATAAAAGAGTGATACATAAATATAGACGAAAAGAGCGCTATTTTACATATGTACACCATAAAATTGACAGTGATATAATAAGCATCCTAGGGACGAAGTGATCAGTCAAATTTCTGTACTTCTTCTATACTATTTTCTTAATATGATATCACTCGTCTCTACTCAAGATCCCAGCATCACAATTTCATTTTTGTATGGGCTTCTAAATATGGTATGTCATTAGTTACTGCAACTTATAATGAATGCTACAATAATTAGCATGAGATATACTTAAACACACGAGTCCAGATACTAGTGTTACAGAGAAAGCAACACAATAACAATTGTTTTGGCAAATTTTATTGGGTTCAAAATAGAGAGGGCGTCATGCGGAAGTTTTTAGTTTATAAATCATAGAGATGATGAATCAGATGACAAATAAAACAATACACAAAGCATAAAATTATTATATGGTTTGGCCAATTGGCCTACATATAAAACTTAATATTAAAATGCATAAAACATGTTGGGAGAGATCTCTCCCTAAATAAAACTCCTAAAGAACTACATTGTGGATTCTAAGATGTTATGGTATGAGAAGGGGGTATTATATTTATAGAGTTTAAAAATCTTTCTTCCAATAAAGAGGTTTGCCAAATTTGAAAAAGTTTTATATTTTACTTTCAAGAATAGTAAAAGTAATTATGGTATAACTTTTATTTTCCTTCTAAGAAAAATAAAACATAAATTTGATAAGAAAATCAAGGCAAAATCCTAACAAATCTCCCCTTTTTGGCTGGATTTTCTTGATATAATTTGATCCACCTTCTTCACGTGCATGATATTTGTTCTTCACATAATCTTCATCACTGCTATTTAGCATGGTTAAAAATAAGATTTAAAATATTATGGTTAAAAGTGGGTTAAAAATAAATATTTTATCTTTATTTTTTAAAATGCAGCAACAGGAACGTTGAAATATACTTAAAACTTCTTCTCCACATGTAGTTGAACAAAAAATCTTCATTATCATCAAATTGATTGCAAATTGATTAGAACCGCTTTCAACTTGTCTTCAACTCGTTTCACCCAACCATTAGACATTGAACCGTAGGTTCTGATATCACTTGTTGGGTTTGAAATCGAGAGGGCATCATGCGGAAGCTTTTAGTTTGCAAATCATGGAGATGATAAATCAGATGACAAATAAAATAGTACAAAAGGCATAAAATTAGTATATGATTTAGCCAATTGGCTTACATATAAAACTTAATATTAAAAGCATAAAACATGTTGGAAGAAATCTCCCCCTAAAAAAAAACTAACTACATTGTGGATACCACTATGTTATGGTATGAGAAGGGTTCTTCTATTTATATAGTTCAAAAATCTTTCTTCCAAGAAAGAGATTTGACAAATATGGAAAAGTTTTATATTTCTCATTCAAGAATAGTAAAAGTAATTATGGTATTATTTTTATTTTCTTTCTAATAAAAATAAAACTTAAATTTAGTGAAAAAATCTGAGTAAAAACCCTAACAAACTTTGCTAGTTTTAATCCAATTCAAATTTTCAGATTCTAACATTATGTGCTGGAATTGATCTATACTTTAGCTAGAAATATTTTCGTCCAAATATTATTAAGCATTAAAATTAATTACTTTTCAATTCCGTAAAATAATTAATAAGCTTTTATTGCCCACTAAAAATGGCGACCCACTTAATTTTTCCTTTAATCTGACGTAGCATGTCGTAAATTTTTCCTCATTTCACTTGATTTTCCTTCCCTTTTCCAATTTTAACTATAACATGTTAAACAAAAAAAATTAGAGTTATATGAGATTTGGGTTTGTTTTTAATAAATCCATATAGATGAAGGAGAAGTTTAAAAAATCCTATAAAAGAAGTCATTATTCCATGTTTTTCATTATAAACTTTTTAAAGAGTACTAGTAAAAGCAATCAATCATGCAGATCTTCGTCAAGACTCTAACCGGGAAGACCATTACCCTTCAAATCGAAAGTAGCGACACAATCGACAATGTCAAGGTCAAAATTCAGGACAAAGAAGGAATACCGCGTGACCAGCAAAGACTAATTTTTGGTGGCAAACAGTTGGAAGATGGCCGAACTCTAGCTGATTACAATATTCAAAAAGAATCAACACTTCACCTAGTTTTGAGGCTCAGAGGAGGAATTATTATTAAGGTGAAGACTCTTACTGGAAAAGAAATTGAGATCGATATTGAACCTACATATACGATTGATCGAATTAAAGAACGAGTCGAGGAGAAAGAAGGAATACCTCCTATGCAACAAAGAATTATTTATGGTGGAAAACAGCTAGCAGATGACAAGACAGCTAGGGATTACAATATTAAAAGCGGTTCTGCTCTTCATCTTGTTCTAGCATTGAGGGGTGGTAGTTTTTAGATTGCACCAAATTTGGTTTAAAATTAATGTCAAACTATTATTCATGAATTTTTCATGACAATTCCTTTTTTGTTTTTTGTTTTTTCTTTGCCTTTTATTTATAATTTTGGAAGAAACGTGAAAATTTGGTTAAAGTTGAAATTTATTTTTTTGAATGTTGCATCATCCAAAATAAGGATATATTTGTTCCATTAGTATAACAGTATTTGAATTATTTTTGATAGTATAGTGATATATTTTTCCCTTTTAAAATTAGTAAAAGAAAACAATTACAGAAAAGAAAGTAGAGAAAAAAATAAAAAATATAAGCAAGTCAGTGCAAAAAATGGACAATCAATACGAAAGTAGTACTTCTTTGCCGGCATATGCATTGGTTAAAAAACAATGTGTATTTTGTTTGGTACGACGAGAGTCATATGTGCAAAATGACTTTCAATTTTGTTTGTTAACAATGCACATGCCGGCAAAAATCTTTTGTTGACTTGTTGCCTGTTGGTAATTATTGATTGTGTTTTTTCGTTTGTCAATTTGCTCTACACTTCTTCCTTTTTCATATTTGATTTTTTTTCCCCTTGATTTTTAATAGAAAAGAGTCAAATATATTCTTCTACATCGAAAATAGCTTAAATATATTTTCAATTTCACTATTTGGTCATTCAGAGTTCTGACCCTATTATTTGATAATGTTTTTGACTTGATTTTCTTAACAAATTTTTTTACTTTTTCTTGAAAGGAAAATAAAACTAATCATAATTACTTTTATTTTTTGTAAAAGAAAAATATAAAACTTTTTTATTTTTGGCTAATCTCTTTCTTAAGGGAAAGGCTTTGGACATCTATAAACAGAAGACCCCCTTTCTTATACCATAACACAACAGTATCCACAATATAGTCGTTTTACGATTCTTGTTTAGATGGAGATTTTCTCTCAAGTAGTTTTTATGTTTTTTGGTTTAGTTTTTAATATATAGGTCGTTTGACCAACCATATCAATAATATATTTTTAGTATTATGTTATTTTTTGTCATCTAATTTATCATTTCTATGGTTTATAAATTTTAAGCTTTCACATGACGCCCTCTCGATTTCGAACCCAACATTATTTATACTAGTTTAGCCGCACGTGTAAATTTTGATTATTTAAAATTGAAGATTTTATCTATCGCGAAGATTTTTAATGAAGTGCAAAAAGTTCAAATCACTTTTCAAATATCCTTCACACTTTAATAAAATAATGTAAAGATAACACATATTTTATTGTAAGCACATATATAGTTTACCACCTGAAGTTTCAAGTGGTTAATGAATCGTCACCTTTGTGTATGTCATGCAGTACCTCTTTTCCTTGCTGTTAGATACTAAGAAAAACGCATCGATTTGAACCATGATTATTATACGGTTATTTTTTTATTTTTTCTATATTTAATTTTATTTTTATTTTTAAAGTTAAATCTTTGATTACTTACTTAAAATTTTGGTAAGTCTTATATATTTTTCTTATTCTAACGCTTTCATATTTATTTCTAAATTTTCAAATCTTCTAAAAAATTAGTTAAAGTTGATTTAGAATTCTTAAACTAATGAAAAAAGTATTAGCTGACATTAATTTTGATGATTTCTAATCAGGAAATGTTTTACTATAAATATTTATTTTCAATTCTTAAATATTAGAAAAATAGTGAAAAGACTATTTTGTCTAAAGCAACGACTTTTAATGAAGGACAAAAAGTTCAAACAATATTTCTAAGACCCTTCACACTTTTAATATAGTATAGATAGATATAGATAGATATAAATTTATTATTCATTGAAGTCCAATTATGTTATTACTTAAATCAATAAGGACTAACTTGAATATTGTATTAAATAATCTTAAAAATTAAAATAAATATAATTTTAATTAAGTATCACAAATAATTTAAATGTCAATCATAAAACATGTTGTTATGTTGAACATAAATCAAACTTAAATCCGACAACTACTTAGAATATATAGATACGATGAAAATTATAGAAAACGGAGCTAAGAAATTCGCAGAAACAAAAATGATCAATTTGTAAGCGTGGATTCTTTTAACATGACAATGGTAGTCTTTTATTTGCCTATTTTTTCTTTAAATTTATTTTTTCTTCTTCTATCCATAATTCATAGAGGAAGAAGAAAAAGAAGTAAGAACTTTAGGTCCAAAGCAAATAAGAACATATATATCATCATTTGAGTGTCACATACAATTTCTATGAATTATAATTAGAAACATAACCTTTGATTTTTACGACATATAACAATTAATTATCATCATCTAATCCACTTCATTTCTTAGCAACATCAAATGATTCTTCTCTTTTTTTTATTAAAAGTTCCAGCTAAAAGAAAAGATACATATTTGTATATTGTGGAGATTTTTTTAAAAATGTAAAAAGTTCAAATCACTTTTCAAAGTTCCTTTACACTTTAATAGAATAATATAAACATAAAAATATATTTTAGTGTAAGCATATATACTTTACCATCAGAAGTTTCAAGTGGTTGGTAGATCATCACTTTTACGTTTGGCATGTAGTACCCCTTTCGTTTACTGTCATAGGCTAAGATAGACGCATCAATTTGAACCATATTTGTGGTATGATTATTTTTCTTTTTTTTATATTTAAAATCTTTTCTTATTTTTGAAGTCAAATCTTTACAAAATAATGGATTATATTCTTATTAGGGCAGGTATGCCAAAACAACTCTTTTTCCAAACTATTTTACCAAATACCCAAAAGTTTTAAAACATTGGTCAAATACCCACATAATTCCACCTCACCGTCAACTTTTCCAACTTAACAATTTCAGCCCCAACTTTTATAATAATTCACTTTAACCCAATACCTCCAACTTAATAAATTCACCCACAAGTTTCTAATAATACACTTCAACTCACTCAATCATCCACCATTATATATACAAAAATATCTAGGTTTTCCAAAAGTATTTAAAAAAAAAATCAAAAGATAAAAATAGAAGGTGGTTATCTTTCCCTCCAAAAAGCTCCGATTCCGGCCACTTTTTCGGCATTATTTTCCGACGATTAGCTGTAAATCAGTTCACAAACATCATAAGTTTGTCCATTGCATCCATTGTTACCCCGTTTGTTTCCTATCTTCTCAAATACACTTTCCACTATTGTTAAAAAGCTTTAAACCACTCACATTACTCAAAACCACTTTAGAAAGTGCATTACAGCATCTCAGGCGACTCCAAGTTTATTTCTCAATTCCATAAACCCAACAATCATTGATTAGAAGCAATATTTGTAATTTTAAGTTTTTGTACGGATATCTATGCAGCCATCGACCCATCATCGTCAATCATAGACCATGCATATAACCCGGCATAGATCATAAGCATAATCTACCATCGACCAAAGCTTAATTCTAGGATGTCTATTGCAGAATTTGTTCTGATTTCTGGTGATTTCATGGGAGAATGGGTGGAGACTCCCAAATGTTGGAAATGGAGATCATTTACCAAGGTGACAATTCCCATTCCTGTTCGCCGCAACAGTTCATACAACAAATTCGTTGTAAGCGTAATGCAGAGCGGGGATCTAGATTATGCGCCGAACGACGTGGTTATTAGTTATCTAATGCATTCGAGGGAAAAGGTGAATCATACGATCATAAATAGCGATGTACGTGTGCTAACGTACATAATGGATGCAGATGGCTTTAGGCCTATTTTGAGGATAAATATTGTTGAGAGGTCCTTTGGAGGACTGCTGAACTTATCAGCACCCCCACCGCGGCGCTCGACAGTCGACGATAATTTGATCGACAATGATTTGAATGATTATGAGAAGGTGGCGATCATCCAATTAATATGGAAGATGATTCTATGCATATGGAAGACTTCGAACCCGCAAGATGATGAAGAAGACCGTGGAACGGCATCACAACCAGGATACTCCTTCTCCAATGGAACTAATTTTTACTGTGGTCAAATATTCACCGATAAGAAAGAGCTGAAAATGCTACTAGACGCAGCTACGGCGAGGCAGTCTTTTGATTATTATATGAAGAAAAGCTGCACGAAATTAATCAAGGCGAAATGCTTATCTTGTGGTTGTGGCTAGTTGTTGCGGGCAAAAAAGTATGAGACCTCGGAAAGATTTTGCATATACAAGTATGTCGGGTTGCACACGTGCGGTGTTGAACACGTCACCTGCAGGCACAAAAAAGTCTCATCCGAATTGATTGCTTCAGTATGTGTAAATCATTTTCGGGATGGTAAGGGTCCAAGCATAAGAAAAATTCAAAGGATTGTGTTTAAGGAGTTGCATTGCAACGCAAGCTATTGGATGTGTTGGAAAGGAAGTGTAATTGCGAAGAACATCATTCGCGGGACACTGGAGCACATATATGCTAGCTTGCTAACTTTTTCCCACTTGATGGAGTTATTGAATCCTGGGTCTTCTTACTCTATCATGTTAAACCGGAAGGATGGATCGTTTGTTTACTACTTCTTAGCATTCGGATCTTGCATACGGGGATATGCCCTGATGAGAAAGGTAATTGTCGTCGATGGCACACATTTGTATGGCAAGTACGGAGGCGTTCTGTTGAGTGCCGTTGCATAGGACACTAAAAATCATATCTTTTCGATTGTCTTTTGTGTCATCGATAAAGAGAACGATGCTTCTTAGACCTTCTTCTTCCAGAAGCTGAAGTCTATCGTAGAAGATGAACCAGATCTATGTGTCATCTCTGAGAGGCACATTAGCATCGTCAATGCCTTCTCCCGTGTATACAGTCGTGCACATCACGGACTTTGCATGAGGCACCTCGCTGAAAATCTTCACGTAAATCAACACTACGGAGAACATCTTTATCTATTCTACGTTGCGGCAAAGGCTTATTCTTTTGATGAGTTTAGCGATAATTTTACGGAATTGAAGAGTAAGTGCCCCGAGGAAGCACATGTCCTTGAAAATGTGCTTTGTTTTGAAAAATGGAGTAGAGCACACTTTCCGGACAATAGGTACGACGTGATGAACACAAACATCACCGAGTCGATCAACTCGATTTTGATGGATGAACGGGAGTACCCCGCGTCGTACATATTCAATTCAATTGCTAGAAAATTTAGTGAAAAGTTTAGGGAGCGGCATGCCTTTGTCGATGGTAAAGAGAACATATTTTTGCCTTATGCGGAAAAGATCCTAAGGGATAATAAGAGCGCGAGCGATTCCTTGTATTTGAGTATTTTAAACGGGGTTCTCGACCAGTACATGGTGTTCGACAACGGCTTCACTGCCAAGGTCAATCTCTTGAAAAGGAGTTGTTCTTGTCGGAAATTTAACTTGGTGAAAATGTCATGCGAACATGCGATGGAAGCTTTGCGAGCAAAGTATGGCGATGGCGAAGGTTATGGTAACTCCATCTACAACTACTCTTCGCCAATTTATAAAGCTGAAAGTTACCTCCTCGCATACTCAGAAGCAATTAACGTTGTCCCTCCGGAGACCGAATGGACTATGCCACAGGAATTGCTAGACATTAAAATTTCTCCACACCCCTACGATCCCAAACTCGGAAGGAAGAAATTCAAACGCACTAAGGGCGTCGGTGAGACACTCAAGTCCAAAAGAAGGAATAGGTGTTCAATATTCTAGAAATCCGGCACAAAAGAACCACGTGTAGAATGCCCGTCAAATCATAAATAGACTTTTTTTTTAGCTTAAGTTGTAAAGCTACTATTTTGGTGGCTAAATGTGCATTTCTGTAGATTTTAACCTTCAGTTGTAATAGACCTAAATCATTGTCTACGGTAGACTACGTAACATCTACGGTGTATATTTTCCAAGGTCTACAAAATATTATGTATTGGTTATATTATTCCTCATCTAACACGCTATCTTGGTCATTTTCCCGCCTTATCTCTCCAATCGATACAATGAATCATTATTTCCCTTGTTTCCCGTTCCTATTTAATGAAAAGCTGTAAAAAAAACGTCTGTTCAAGAGAAAAACTATTGGTATACGCAAACCAAGCATTTTCTCTTCTCAAACACGTCGACTGACCATTGGGTGGACATATGAAAGGACATCATCTATAGGTCTATAAGTATAGGGCCTATTTCTACGTAATCCTTCACTTGTCCCTAAACCCAAAATATCATAAACCCTCTTCTTCTTCTTCTTCACCCAAAACTGAAATCATGCCTGGTTGCAGAATTGCCATTCGCCCAATCAGATGAGTTCCTCTCGTCACTATGATCTGTTGCTTCTTCGAAATGACTTTGACCGTCTTTTCCATGGCCTGGGAGAAGATCGACAGTACTTGGAGCGTAAGCTTCATCGAATTGCTCGTTTCCTCCGAGCAATTCTGGAGCGTCTTGGAATGGACGGCAATGACTACATCACCCCCCACCATTCCTATAATTTAGTTTACTTTGTTATTTTAATTTATTTTTTTAAGTTTTTTTGGTTTGTTCATTGCTGAAGAAGCTTTCTTGTAGGATCTTGTTAGAAGAAAGCTTCTTCAATTTTCCCCTTTTTGCAGTAAATATTATTATGTAATGCAATGAACAAGTTTAATATAAGTATGTTTCAGTTTGTTTTAACATTGTGTTTACCATCTTTGTTGTGATCCTTTATTTTTTTTATGTGGCAGTTATTCTTCTGTACAGACAAAAACTCGAATCAAATATGTATGCCTTGTTCAAATTACAGTACTGTAGCTTAGCTTGAATAATTTCCAAAATAGTAAAAAGTAATATATAGTCTATCATCAATCGTATACTCAGTCCTTCCTCGACTGGACATATCAGTCGATCGTAGAATATGTTAATCAATGGGTCATCGGTTAAATTAAAACAAATAATACATATTTTGGGACTGGTGGAAGAAATTAATTTAATTAAAAAAGATTTAAACAGATTATCACGTGTTTTGTGGCTGGTGGAAGAAAATAATTAAATTAAAAATGATTTCAATAGATAATTACATGTTTTTAAATAGATAATCACATGTTTTGTGGCTGGTGGAAGAAAATAATTAAATTAAAAATGATTTAAATAGATAATGACATGTTTTGGGGCTGGTGGAAGAAAGTAATTTAATTAAAGAAGATTTAAATAGATAATCTTGAAGTGGTGGTGACACTTAATAGACCGTCGTAGATCATGACCTATGTCAGCCATCGATTCTGGTCTACCATAGACTTACACCTTTAGTAGTGCATCGATTGATATCATGATTATGCGTAGACTAGGGTGATCTATGTACGTTGTTATAGACCATCACTTGGATGTAGTTAAAAAATAAATTAATTAATTAAAAATAAATGTAGTGTGGATTTCTACACTTGTGAAGGAGTGTAAACAAGTCACATAATCATATTAGAGCTTAAACAAATTAGGGGGTGAATTAAGGAGTATGTGGATGGGTAGTGGTTGAATGTTTAATATCGTAAGAGTAATGTTTGTCAAAGCACAAGTATGTTTTGAGGATATGTATTGTATTTGATGACTACACATTCCACATATTCCTTCCATCACCACCCCTAAATCAAAAGAGTGTGTGGAATTGATAGTGGTAGAACAATTATCATCCTCAATACATACTTGTGCTTTGACAAACATTACTCTTAGGATATTGAACATTCAACCACTATCCATCCACACACTCCTTAATTCACCCTCCCCCCTAATTTGTTTAAGCTCTAATATGATTATGTGACTTGTTTACACTCCTCCACATGTGTAGAAATTCACACTACATTTAGTTTTAATTTATTTATTCATTTTTTAACTACATTCAAGTGATGGTCTATAACAGTAGACATAGATCACCGTGGTCTACGCATAATCATGATATCAATTGATGCACTACTAAAGGTGTAAGTCTACGGTAGACCAGACTAATCGATGACTGACATAGGTCATGATCTACGACAGTCTATTAAGTGTCACCACCACTCCAAGATTATCTAATTAAATCTTTTTTAATTAAATTACTTTCTTCCACCAGCCCCAAAATATGTCATTATCTATTTAAATTATTTTTAATTTAATTATTTTCTTCCACCAGCCCCAAAACATATGATTATCTATTTAAATCATTTTTAATTTATTTATTCATTTTTTAACTACATCCAAGTGATGGTCTATAAAAGTGTACATAGATCACCGTAGTCTATGCATAATCAGGATATCAATTGATGCACTACTAAAGGTGTAAGTCTACGGTAGACCAAACAAATCGATGGCTGACATAGGTCATGATCTACGACGGTCTATTAAGCGTCACCACCAGTTCAAAAAATAAAAATTACTTTTTCAATAGTAATAAACGACTACATTTTGTAAGTCATCATTGTTAACACTTCGTTTTTACTTCATATATAAGGTGTCTATCCCTCATTATTTTATTTCATTCACTTTGTTTTGTTTTTAAAAATTCTACAATGTCACAAGCATCTCAAACATCCAATTCTAAAAATACTCTAATTTGTCATTGTAGACACCTAATTTCGTCTCTCCCCGATATCGTTTTTACCTATTGTTTACCCTATCCTACCGTGTACCCTCACCCGTGTGATAATCCCTCCACAAAATGACAAAAAACAACTAACCCTATCTTATCCTAACCACATACCCAATAAAAACATAACACCTCACCACTACCTCCTACCCCATGTTACCCCACCCCCCTCTCTTTTTCTTGTCCAAAAAGAAAGAGCACAATATATACCCACACATACACACAAAAAAAAGGGGGAAGAACAAAAAAAAAAGAGAAGAAAAGAAGAAAAGCATCAACATTTTTCCTTCTCTCTAGACTCACACTCTCTCTCTCTCATAAACATCGCCGGCGGCGACCGGAGCTCCGGCCACCACGACACTACCACCCCCCACAACTGCGTCATCACTCCAACCTCTCTCTCCGACGACGACGGCAACAGCGCCGTCGTCACTTCGATCTCTCTCTCTCCGACGATGGCAACAGCACCGTCGTCACTTCAACCTCACTCTCTCTCTCTCTTTCTCTCCGACCAGCAGCGAAAACACCTACTCCGACCTCTCTCTCTCCCCCCGATCTTCCTCTCTCTCTCTCTCTTTCACTCCGATCATTCTCCGGCGTCAGGCGCAGAAACAGCGACGCCGGCGACCAGTAGCGACAAACGTCAACATTCGACCCGTTTCCCGTCACTCCATCACTGATTTCGTGTACGGGTCTTTTCGATTTTTTACAAATTCAGTCTCAGTTCGTCTGGTATTTCTTATTTCTTCGTGCAAGGATAGTTGAAAGTTGATGGTTTGGGGTTTCGAATTTGAGATCTGGGTTTGTTTTCGAGTTTTATTCAGGTTTGTGGATTATTCATCGTGAGGTTTTTGTCGTGGTTCTCCGATCTGTCCGGGTGAACTCGATATCGAGTTTGGAGTTGTTCGTAGTGAGATTCTCCGATCGAGTATTTTGGTCTTCGGATTTCTTTATTATCGACAAGGATTAGTTTCGTCAAGGTCCATTTCTTCTAACCGAATCTTTAATTTATTTTGATTTTTTACCGATGTTGTTGGTGTGGATGATTTATTTGTTGTGTGTTTGGTTTGAATCTTCGTCATTCGTGTTATGTTTGATGTTGGTTTCGGATTATGAGATGTGATTGGAAAATCGGAGCATGCACTAATCATGTGGTTTAAAGGGAATTCGGGGCGCGAATTAAAAATTGTTAAAGTGAATTAGGATTAATTTTGACTTGTTGTTGTTTTGATTCGTCGTTATTGTTACTTTCACGTCTAATTATCAATTTCGTGATAGTATCATGATAAGTCAAGCGGGTAGACAATCGTAGGTTTGGGTAGGCAAAATTTAGGAATAAGTGTTTTGTTGGATGTTGGAATGTGCGTGTAAATATTTTTTTCTAGTTTATCGTATTTAATTTAGATGTATTTATTTAACCGGGGAATGCCCCGAGATCACTTGTATTTATTCACCGGGGAATGCCCCGACGTATCATGTTGGCGGAAAATGATCGTGATGAAGGCCCGCGGCGTCGGGTAGGGCAGTGGAGCTTAGATTTAGTTTTAGACTAGAATTTATATTTTCGTATTTTTCTTTCTTTCTATTTTTCGGACTGTATAATTGGACTGGACTTTTACGTTCTTGGACTGTTTTGTTTTGTTATTGTTTGATTACTTTGTGTTCTTTTGTATGGTTTATACATTTCATAATGCCGAAATAGTCGATACACTCCACCAAGCGACCGTGGTCGAACCACGGGATCGAGGGGTGCCTAACACCTTCCCCTCGGTCAACAGAATTCCTTAGCCGGAATCTCTGTGCGCAAACCGGTTTAAGAGTCAATTGGTTTCGAAAAGGGATTTTCCAAAGGTGACTTGGCACACCAGATTATGCCAAGTGGCGACTCTGAATAAGAAAAAAGAAAAAAAAATGCAAATAATCCTTTCCGAAATAAATTTTCATTTCTTGTCACTTAAATAATAAAACCCTTTCGATCTTTAAAAATGTATCCAATTTTTGGAGTACGAGTAAAAAAGGATGTGACAGCTCTGGCGACTCTGCTGGGGAACATTTCAGAATTCGAGCTTATTTTTGAGTCGTATCGGCTTTGTTTGGCATTACGAGTGTATAAGCATTGTTTGTAATTATTATTGGTGTTATTGTTTTCACTTTTGTGCATTTTCGTGCTCTTTGTTTATAGTATTTATCTTATGTGTTACCGCTTTATATCTGTCATCATGAGTCCGCCCCCCGTCCTTCTTTCTGCAACAAGTCCGTAGTACACGTGTTGTACACAACCTTTAGTTGAGTCACCCTTATTTTAGAGGGCGAGCCGTCGGTGTTATGGAGTAGGTGGAAAGCAAAGCAGCCACTATCGACCATACGCTCCCTCGAACAGCCTGGTTAGTGAACCACAACGTAGGTCAGCCTTTAAGTCATGCTTATGTGCATCATGCGGAGACCTAGCGGGACCCACATGGTCCATTGTAGGAGACTCACCTCTAAAGCATCCCTACATGCTAACTGTTGCATATTTAAAGGTAACGTGGTCATTTGACGGACTGATTTGAAAGAAAAAAGTATTTGTTAGGAGTAAGGTGCGTAGGTAAAAAACGAAAAAAAAAAAAGAAAAATAGAAAAGGTGAGTCGAAAAGAATGAATCAAAAGGAATGTCGTAGTTTATTTTAGAATTCTTTATGGCTTTTGTTCTTCATAATCCAAAAACTCAAAAAGATTTTTTTTACGTTTTGCATTTGTCTTCTTAAAATACCGTAAACTCAAAAAAAAAAAAGAAAAAAAAAAGGAGGTTTTGTTTGTCTTTTCTACTTATTTGTCAAAAGCAAAAATACCAAAAAGATTTTTTTTTATAATTGATGGTGTCAGTCTTAGTTAAAGTGTCTAGTTGAAAATCTAAAAAATTTTATTCGTTTGTTTTTTATTGTGTCTCTTAAGTTAGGGTCAATTTATTAGTTAATCGTTAATTGTCCAATCTGGACGAACTACGCACCCCTGATTCTTCTCTCTCGGGAGTGAGATACGTAGGCAACCTATTGTGGGTTCGGGGATCTTATTTGAAAAATCCAAAAATATTTCTTCACTCTCCATTTAGAGTAGGCGTTTCATATACATCTTTAAAAGAAAACTACAAAAAAAAAATTCCTTTAATAGGTTCAAGTTTCATTTTCATATCAAATTCAAAAATCGAAAACCCAAAAAGATTTTTTCTTTGGTAATCAAAGGTTTCATTTTGTATAGAGATTTAAACCTAAAAAAAGAAAAAAAAATTCGTCAATTCTTTTGACACTTTGTTTCAAGAAAGAAAAAAGAGTTTAATTGGCCATTTTGGCAAAACTGCCCGAACTACGCAAGATCTGATTCATGTACAACATGATATGTAGGCAACCTACTTTTGGGTTCGATCTAATCATTTTGTTTCATTGTTTTTCATTAGTTTTCCTCTTTTAAAGAAAAAAAATAAAAGCCATAAAGAATAATAAAATAAAGGTAGATAACGAGAGAAGTGGAAAGAATAGAGATGGATACGAAAAAAAAAAAGAAAAAAAAAAGAGAGTGTAGATAAAAATCGGGATGATGTTGAAATGACCTCGCTACCCTCAAAAGCTGGTAGAAATGAACATGAATTTAGGATAATTTTACCAATGTGACTGTCATGCTTGTTGTGTGCCCTAATCCTAACGGATGTCGTCTTTGATGAGCATGTTCTTTCAGATAACAGTGGTAGGTTTACAGCATTCTGGCTAGTCACCCATACTTCACTAGATCCAAAGCAAAGCTTGTCATGGCTAGCAGGGAGATTGAAAATTCGCTCATTGACCCGGATCAGGATCACAGGGAAGAAAGTTCAGAACACAATGATGAGGTAGTAAGGCTCAGGCAACAATTGATAGATTTGCACCGGGCATGGGCCAGCGGAATGCCTCCTCCTCCACTTCCTGAAGGTCTTGGGAATATCTCTAATTGCCCACCGCTCTCTCAGGCGCAATTCTCTGCTCCTACTGAGTCACCTGAGCACGCGCCAGGATTCACTCCGCGACATTATTATCCTGGCAATTCTGGTGTGCCCTTGGAAGCTCCCTAATTAAGACCAGCTGCTCAGCCAGCGCCACCGATCACACCGGTATTCGTGGCCCCGCCACCACATGAAACTCCCATATATGTTGTGCGTCCCACAATGAGGCTTCCTCGGTCTGCCAGTGAGCCAGTATTGAAGGTTCCAAATAGTCAGTATTATGCCCCGGATCCGACTTTGAGAATGAATGAACCGTATGGGTACACTCAGCCACCTGCATTTCCATTTGATTCAGAGAAACCTGTCGCAACCGAGGAACAGGAAGTCATAGCGCGGAAGTTGAAAAGTTTAGAACAGGCCATGAGAAATTTGCAGGGAATCGGAGGTTATAAGAGTTTTTCTTATAAAGATCTGTGCATGTTCCCAGACATCAACCTTCCCCTTGGTTTTAAACTGCCTAAGTTCGAGAAGTATGCAGGACACGGTGATCCCGTGGCCCATTTGAGATGCTATTGCAACCAGTTAAGGGCTGCAGGAGGAAGGGAAGAGCTGCTCATGGCTTTCTTTGGAGAGAGTCTTTCTGATCTGGCTTCAGAATGGTTTATCGATCAAGATATCGACAAGTGGAACAGATGGGACGACTTGGCTTCTGAGTTTGTGCAACATTTTCAGTATAACATCGACCTGATTCCGGACAAAAAATCTTTGGTCAACATGAAGAAGAAAAGCACTCAAGGTTTTAGGGAATACGCGATAAGGTGGCGTGAACAGGCCGCCAGGGTAAAGCGTCCGATGAAAGAAAGTAAGTTGGTAGAGGTTTTCATTCAGGCACAGGATGAGACTTATTTTCAACATTTACTCCCGGCAATAGGAAAGTCTTTTATTGAAGTCCTCAAAATGGGGAAGATGATAGAGGACGGAATCAAGACCGGATAAATAGTGAGTTTTGCCGCATTGAAAGCCACCACACAAGCAATTCAAGGTGGATCTGGCGCATTTGGAGGTAAAAAGAAGAAAGAGGATGTGGAGACTGTTGTAGCTGGAACCCATTCCTATCCCAAAAGACCACCTCGCCCCTATCCCCAATCCCAAGCCCAAGTCTACGCCCAAGCTCCATATATTCCTCCCCACCATTACTACCCTCCACAAAACCCTTTATATTTCATTCCACCACCCCCGTACCCAGTATATAGCGTGCAACCATATGCCCAAACCCCTTCTTACCCACAGTGGCGCGCGCAAACTCCACAAAATCGCCCATTTGCTCCACCAAATTACCAAAACCCTTCCAAACCCAGTTTTCAACCTAGGCCCGAGTATAAGAAGGAGAAGGCGGTCAAAAATCAATTCACACCTCTTGGGGAGTCATATGCTAGCTTGTTTGATAAGTTGAGAAAGTTGAAGGTTTTAAGCCCAATTCAAGGAAGGCTTTCAAATCCACCACCAAGGAATCTTGATTATTCTTTAAGGTGTGCGTACTGTTCTGATATGCCAGGCCATGATATCGAGAAATGCTGGCATTTAAAGAGAGTTGTTCAAGATTTAATTGACACAAATCAGATGCTGGTCCAGGCCCCGGAGGGTCCAAACATTAACCAGAATTCGCTGCCAACCCATGCTGAAGCCAATATGTTAGAGTTGATATATGATGGGAAAGAGTCTTCGAGGGGTTATAAGCCTATTGTCAAGATACAGACCATTGAGGAGAAATCGGTGAATGTAGCGGAGTCTTTGAAAGCAATGTCATTGAACCAGGAAGGAATGAGAGAAGATAAAGCGCAAGAAAGCAAAAAGAAACGTCTGATCACAGTATAGAGCGCCAGAAGGTATGTTGATTCAAGTCAGGATAAACCTAAGTTGACAGTGGTGGGAGCTCTGAGTCAGCCTATCTTGACGGTGAAAGGAGCACTGGCAACGCCTATTGTCCTCAAACCGATGACCCAACCTCCGATAGTTGATACGAAAAGGATTCCCTGGAATTATGGATGGACCGTGATGACCTATCATGGGAAAGAAGTAGTGGAAGATGTAGATGAGGTAGGGGGTTTGACTAGGTCAGGAAGATGTTTCGTGCCTGAAAGCTTAAGAAAGTCCAAGCCAATGGTGAGTGGACCGTCATCTATCAAAAAGCCTATCACCGAAGAAAAAGCCGAAGAATTTTAAAAAAAGATGAAATTGCCAGAGTATTCAATATTAGACCAGCTGAAGAAAACCCCTGCTCAAATTTCCCTTTTATCTTTGTTGTTGCACTCCAAGGAGCATCGTGATGTTTTACTGAAGGTATTAAATGAAGCATATGTTCCAAGGGAGATTACAATCAACCATCTTGAGAAAATGGTTGGAAAAATCTTTGAGGTCAATCGGATCAGCTTTTCAGACGATGAATTGCCTATTGAAGGTACAGGGCATAACCGGGGCCTTTACATTACAGTGAAGTATGAAGATTTCTATGTCACTCATGTTATGATTGATGGAGGCTCAGGTGCAAATATTTGCCCTATTTCTACTTTGCAAAAGTTGAATATTGGTGCTGACAGGATCAGGCCCAACAATGTATGCGTTAGGGCTTTCGATGGTACAAAATCAAATTCCATTGGCGAAATAGAACTAATGTTGACCATAGGGCCTGTTGAGTTCGCCATAGTGTTTCAAGTATTGAATGTAGAATCCTCTTATAATTTGTTGTTGGGAAGGCCGTGGATCCACAAGTCCAAGGCGGTTGCATCTACACTGCACCAAATGATCAAGTTTGAGCATGACCGGCAAGAAGTAGTTATTCATGGTGAAGGTGATTTGTCAGCCTACGAAGATTCTCCATTGTCTCTTATTGAAGCAAATAACGTAGAGGAGACATTCGTCTATCAAATTTTTGATACAGTGCCAGTGAATCGTATCCTTGAATGGCAGGCTATACCGGGACCACAATTGTCTTCTGCTTCTATCATGATGGTGAGTGAACTTTGGAAATACGAATTTGAGCCAGGAAAGGGTTTGGGAGCGTCTCTGCACGGTATAGTTCATCCCATATGTCCGAGTGAGAACCTGGGCACGTTTGGTCTGGGATTTGAGCCTACAGCTGAAGATTTGAAGAAAGCCAAGGGAAGGAAAAAGGAAATATGGTCACTCCCTCGCCCAATGCCACTACTCAGTGAATCATTTGTTAAGAGCGGTGTCACGAAGCATGTAGAATTTGAGGTTGAATTGGTTGATGACTTCCAGAACCTTTGTATCGAAGTTGATATGGTCGAAGCAGGAGAAGGTACCAGTATGGCAGACGTGCAATTCATAGGTCTAGTTGTCCCGCTCAATAATTAGGAAGTCACTCCTCTCCCCGTCAGGAGGGAGTTTTGGTAGTCAATTTTGTTTTTCATTCTGTTTATCCGAGTTATTTCAGGGTTGTAATTTGGACTTTAGTTTGTTTATGTTATGTTGGCGTCTGTGTTTAAACCCTTCTATCTTTTATTTAATGAAATGCAATGTCCCTTTTGTTTTGTGTCTAATATATTTTGTTTTTCTTTTCTTACACAGTTCTCTTTATGCTGATTCTAATGACATGACATGCATGCGGAATTTTCAGCCTGATCTTAAAATCCAAACTAATCAAGATGTAATGAAGCGGGATGGAGAATATAATAAAGAAGGAGCACTAGAAGAAATAAGCAAAGAGTTGGAACAGTTTGAAGACAAACCGAATCCTAATTTGAATGAGACTGAGCCAATAAATCTAGGGGATCAAGAAGATGTTAGGGAAACTAAAATCAGTGTACATGCTTTGAGACAGCTAAAAGAGGGAATGATTCAAGCATTAATTGATTATAAGGATTTTTTTGCATGGTCTTATGATGATATGCCCGGTTTAAGCACAAAATTAATGGCTCACAAGTTGCCAACTGATCCCGCGTTCCCCCCTGTCAAACAGGAGTTGAGGAAGTTTAAAATCGATGTAAGTATTAAAATCAAAGAGGAAATCATAAAACAACTTGAAGCCAAAGTAATTCGAGTGTCTCGTTATCCCATGTGGTTATCCAATGTTGTTCCCATACCAAAGAAAGATGGCAAAATTCGAGTGTGTGTTGATTATCGTGATTTGAACAGAGCAAGTCCGAAAGATGATTTTCCACTGCCCAACATCCATATTTTGTTAGACAACTATGCTAAACACGAGGTTGCCTCTTTTGTGGAATGATATACCGGATATCACCAGATCATTATGGATGATGAAGACGCAGAGAAGACATCTTTTATCACACCATGGAGAACTTATTGTTATCGAGTGATGCCGTTCGGTTTGAAGAATGCTGGAGCAACATATATGAGAGCCATGACCACTATATTTCATGACATGATGCATAAGGAGATTGAGGTCTACGTGGATGATGTGATTATTAAGTCAAAAAGTCAGGCCGACCATGTTAAAGATTTAAGAAAGTTCTTTGAGAGGCTTCGCAGGTATAATCTCAAACTCAACCCGGCCAAATGTGTATTTGGAGTTCCATCTAGAAAGTTGTTGGGGTTTGTAGTCAGCCGTCGGGGAATTGAATTGGATCCCTCAAAAATCAAAGCCATTCAGGATTTGCCCCCGCCCAAGAATAGAACGGAGGTGATGAGTTTGCTTGGAAGACTGAACTACATTAGCAGGTTTATTGCTCAACTCACAACCACTTGTGAGCCCATATTCAAGTTGTTGAAAAAGAGTGTTGTGGTAAAATGGACTGAAGAATGTCAAGAAGCGTTTGATCGAATCAAAAGATATTTGTCAAATCCGCCCGTGTTGGTACCCCCAGAGTATGGTAGGCCTTTGATCTTGTATTTATTAGTCATGGACAATTCTTTCGGTTGTGTCCTGGGTCAACATGATATTACAGGCAAAAAGGAGCAGGCTATTTATTATCTTAGCAAGAAGTTCACCGCATATGAGGCCAGGTATACTCTTCTTGAAAGGACGTATTGTGCCCTAACTTGGGTAGCATAGAAGTTGAAGCATTATCTATCATCATATACTACTTATCTCATTTCTCGCATGGATCCTTTGAAGTATATCTTTCAGAAGCCTATGCCGACGGGTCGATTGGCAAAGTGGCAAATATTGCTTACCGAGTTTGACATTGTATATGTGACTCGAACCGCCATAAAAGCCCAAGCCTTGGCAGATCATCTTGCTAAGAATCCCATCGATGAAGAGTACGATCCGTTAAAGACATATTTTCCTGATGAAGAAGTGTCGTGTGTCGATGAAGTTGTTATAGAGGCTGATCCAGGTTGGAGGTTATTTTTCGATGGAGCTGTCAATATGAAAGGAGTCGGAATAGGTGCGGCTCTTATCTCTGAATCGGGACAACATTTCCCGGTGACAGCACAACTTTGATTCTACTGTACTAATAATATGGCAGAGTATGAAGCCTGCATTCTTGGTTTGAGGTTAGCTGTCGATATGGGAGTCCAGGAATTATTAGAGTTGGGAGATTCGGATTTGCTCGTCCATCAAATTCAAGGCGATTGGGAGACACGAGATTTGAAGCTCATCCCGTATCGACAATGCTTGCAGGAGCTATGTCAACGGTTTATGTCAGTAAGATTTAGGCATATTCCAAGGATTCGTAATGAAATTGCTGATGCTTTAGCCACTTTGTCTTCAATGCTCCAACATCCTGACAAGGCCTACATCGATCCAGTGCATATACAGAGTCGTGATCAGCATGCTTACTGTAATGCGGTTGAAAAAGTGCTCGATGGAGAACCCTGGTTCTTGGATATCAAGCGGTACATTTAGTCAGGAGAATACCCAGCATACGCCACCAACGATCAAAAGAGGACTATTAGGCGTTTGGCTAGTGGATTTTTTTTGAGTGGGGGAATCTTGTATAAGAGGACCCCAGATCTGGGACTTTTAAGGTGTGTAGATGCAAAAGAAGCCTCGGCAATCATGGTTGAAATACACTCTGGAGTATGTGGGTCGCATATGAACGGTCATGTCTTGTCAAAGAAGATTCTTCAAGCAGGTTATTACTGGCTTACTATGGAAAGGAATTCTATTCAATTTGTTCTAAAGTGTCATCAATGTCAGGTACACGGTGATCTGATACGTTCTCCTCCTGTTGAGTTGCATGCAATGGACGCTCCATGGTCGTTCGTGGCTTGGGGAATGGATGTGATTGGACCGATTGAGCCGAAGGCATCAAATGGACATAGATTCATTTTGGTAGCCATTGACTACTTCACAAAGTGGGTGGAAACAGTAACTTTCAAGTCAGTAACAAAGAAGGCTGTGGTAGATTTTGTTCATGCCAATATCATTTGTAGATTTGGAATTCCTAAGATGATCATTACAGACAATGCTGCCAATCTCAATAGTCATTTGATGTAAGAAGTGTGTCAACAGTTTAAGATCGCACATCGAAATTCTACTCTATATCGCCCAAAGGCCAATGGTGTTGTAGAAGCCGCCAATAAAAATATAAAAAAGATACTGCAAAAAATGGTACAAGGTTCTAGACAGTGGCATGAAAGGTTGCTGTTTGCATTGCTAGGTTATCGCACCACTGTTCGCACTTCAACAGGGGAAACTCCATATTTATTAGTGTATGGGACAGAAGCAGTCATCCCTGCAGAAGTTGAAATTCCCTCTCTTCGAGTCATTGTAGAAGCAGAGCTTGATGATGACGAATGGGTAAAAACCCGACTGGAACATTTGAGTTTGATCGAGGAAAAAAGGCTAACGTCCGTGTCTCATGGTCAGTTGTATCAGAAGAGGATGGCTCGTGCGTATAACAAAAAGGTCTGTCCCAGGAATTTTGAAGTTGGTCAGTTGGTATTGAGACGTATCCTTCCTCACCAGGTTGAAGCGAAAGGCAAGTTCTCCCCTAACTGGCAAGGTCCCTTCGTTGTGAAGAAAGTGTTATCCAATGGAGCCTTATATTTGACAGATATTGAAGGCAAAATGGCAGAAATGGCTATCAATGTTGATGCGGTCAAAAGATACTATGTATGATATTTGGTCCTTTGTTTGATTTTATTGCATGTTTAGTACTTGCATTTTTGAAGATTGATATGATGAAGTCATTTTATTCTTCTATCCAAACATTGTGTCATCCTTTGTTTACCCGTTTGAGCCTCGTTTATTTTTCTTTCATATCCCTCTTTTGGAATCAAAATAGAGTCAAAGATAAATGTCAAGAAAATAAGAATAAAAGAAAGAGTTCGAAAATAAAAGAAAAAAAATCAAATCAAAACAAAGAACAAGCTGATGGAACTACATGCGACCTGATTCTCCTCTCTCGGGAGTGAGATACGTAGGCTGCCCTATTTCGGGCTCGGTCCAACCAAATAAAGATTTAAGATTCACCCAGTCAAAAAAAACTGGGGCATGAGTTAACATGTTGTTTGAGTCGATTCCAAAAGTTGTAAGCCCCACCCCCACTTCAAGTGTCGTTCGAACCCCTTGCCATCCTTTTCTAACCTTATACAAAAGACAAGTTACAACCAAAGAAAGTCCTTCAGATCAATTTTGGATAATGTTAAGGCTAAACATGCAATGGATATGATGATATATTGTGAAGTACCGTTTGTCTCCTTCAGCATAAGAAATCAGGAAAGAAATACGAAAATGAGAGAGTCTTATTGGTGAAAACCCTTGCAGGCACCATAAGGCGATGGTGAGTAGAGAGAAATAAAAATGAGAGAGTCTTATCGGTGAAAACCCTCACGGGCACCGTAAGGCGATGGAGAGTTTAAGAGAAAAGTGAAAAGAAAGAGATTTGTTGGCAAAAGTCATTTAAAATGTCGACAATCGAATGTGACGAACGAGTCCAATGGATCTGAAGAAGCTGCTCAGCGGCAAAAGGTACGAATTCAACAACAAATGGGGAGTTTAGATAGGAAGATCAGGCAGCTCAATCCAAAATACATGTCATACTCATTGGAGTTGGTTGTCGTATTCAGATAAGTTTTCTTTTTGAATCTGGGACATTGCCCTTTTCTTTCATTTACATATTCATGTTTTTTTTGTCTTTTTTTTTATGTGTCATTTATCAAAATAAGAGTCACCATCATTTCTTTACATTTTAAGTCAAGTCTGTGTCAAAACAAGCGAGAAAGGATTTCAAAATTTAGTACCAATCTTTCCAATTATATGAGGAAAAGCTAAGGAACAGCACAGAAAAGAAATATGATCGTAATTCAACACGAAGCAAAGGAAGTCTATCAACCGACAGGCTATTAGATTCGTAGAAGCATTGAGATTTGGAAAAGTGCACCTCAGGGGATGGTAAAATGGAAACCCATTGTTTGAGTCAGAACTCATTTCCCTCAATCTGGATCCTGATCAATGATGCGGCAAGACAAGGCAAGTGTTAGCAATTTGGAACAAAGATGAAAGGAACGAGTGCTGGGCAGATACCTGAAAATCCAAGATCTGCAAGCCACCACTAAGTTTTTAACTAACAAATTTTTCTTTGATTGAAACAGGGGCAAATTCGTTTCACTTAATTCAGCTACCATTGGAAATGTACATCCAGGGATTTTACTTTCAGTTCAGGACCCTCCTGAAAAATGGAATTTTACTTCATGTTCAGGACCCTCCTGGAAAAGAGGAATTTACTTTCAATTCAGGACCCTCCTGAAAAATGGGAATTTACTTTATGTTCAGGACCCTCCTGAAAAATGGAATTTTACTTCATGTTCAAGACCCTCCTGGAAAATGGGAATTTACTTTCAATTCAGGACCCTCCTGAAAAATGGGATTTTACTTTCAGTTCAGGACCCTCCTGGAAAATGGGAATTTACTTTCAATTCAGGACCCTCCTGAAAAATGGGAATTTACTTCCAATTTAGGACCCTCCTGAAAAATGGGATTTTACTTTATGTTCTGGACCCTCCTGAAAAAGGGAATTTTACTTCATGTTCAGGACCCTCCTGGAAAATGGGAATTTACTTTCAATTCAGGACCCTCCTGAAAAATGGAAATTTACTTTATGTTCAGGACCCTCCTGAAAAATGGAATTTTACTTCATGTTCAGGACCCTCCTGGAAAATGGGAATTTACTTTCAATTCAGGACCCTCCTGAAAAATGGGATTTTACTTTCTGTTCAGGACCCTCCTGAAAAATGGGATTTTACTTCATGTTCAGGACCCTCCTGAAAAATGGGAATTTACTTTATGTTTAGGACCCTCCTGAAAAAGGGAATTTTACTTCATGTTCAGGACCCTCCTGGAAAATGGGAATTTACTTTCAATTCAGGACCCTCCAGAAAAAATGGGAATTTACTTTATGTTCAAGACCCTCCTGAAAAATGGAATTTTAATTCATGTTCAGGACACTCCTGGAAAATGGGAATTTACTTTCAATTCAGGACCCTCCTGAAAAATGGGATTTTACTTTCAGTTTAGGACCCTCCTGGAAAATGGGAATTTACTTTCAATTCAGGACCCTCCTGAAAAATGGGAATTTACTTTATGTTCAGGACCCTCCTGAAAAATGGGATTTTACTTCATGTTTAGGACCCTCCTGGAAAATGGGAATTTACTTTCAATTCAGGACCCTCCTGAAAAATGGGATTTTACTTTCAGTTCAGGACCTTCCTGGAAAATGGGAATTTACTTTCAATTCAGGACCCTCCTGAAAAATGGGAATTTACTTTATGTTCAGGACCCTCCTGAAAAATGGGATTTTACTTCATGTTCAGGACCCTCTTGGAAAATGGGAATTTACTTTCAATTCAGGACCCTCCTGAAAAATGGGAATTTGCTTTCAAGTCAGAACCCTCCTGGAAAATGGGACAACGCTTTCAAAAGTGAAATACTATTTTACTATAATTTTTGTTTGGGATAATTTTGTTCTAGATTTAATGTTGGGTTCCAGGAGCCCGCCTGAAGAACAGGGTGATGAAATAGCAAGTCAGGAGCCCGCCTGAAGAACAGGGTGATGAAATAGCAAGGCAGGAGCCCGCCTGGAGAATAGGGTGAAGAAATGAAAAGTCATGCAACAAAGCGAAGTAATTGAAAGTCAAGCAACAAGTCGAAAGAAATTGCAAGTCAGGAGCCCGCCTGAAGAATAGGGTGATGAAAAGTCGAGTCAAGAATCAACAGAAGCTGTATAGATAGGATTTTTGTAATTTCATTTATGTTTTAACTTGTAATTTTCATTTTTGATTTAATAACAGAGCCGCGGACCGGAACCTCGACGGAACCTCACTCGACTCTCCAACTCGGTATAGTCCATCTCCGTCCAATCCTTGGAGATACTTATCACTTGATCCCTTCATAACTTGGGTGGGTAGGCTGTCCTAATTCAAGACCCGGTAGTCCTTCTTTCTCCTGTTTCTTTCTTTGAATAATGGTCGGGACAAAATTCTATCTCGCTGTCTACTTCTTTGCCTGAAAACACTTCATGTTTACATTCAAAGGGGGCATGATGTAGACACATAATTTCGTCCCTCCCCGATATCGTTTTTACCTATTGTTTACCCTATCCTACCGTGTACCCTCACCCGTGTGATAATCCCTCCACAAAATGACAAAAAACAACTAACCCTATCTTATCCTAACCACCTACCCAATAAAAACATAATACCTCACCACTACCCCCTACCCCACGTTACCCCACCCCCTCTCTTTTTCTTATCCAAAAAGAAAGAGCACAATATATACCCACACATACACACAAAATAAAGGGGGAAGAACAAAAAAAAGGAGAAGAAAAGAAGAAAAGCATCAGCATTTTTCCTTCTCTCTAGACTCACACTCTCTCTCTCTCATAAACGTCGCCGGTGGCGACCGGAGCTCCGGCCACCACGACACTACCACCCCCCACAACCGCGTCGTCACTCCGACCTCTCTCTCCGACGACGACGGCAACAGCGTCGTCGTCACTTCGATCTCTCTCTCTCCGACGACGGCAACAACACCGTCGTCACTTCGACCTTACTCTCTCTCTTTTTCTCTCTGACCAGCAGCGAAAACACCAACTCCGACCTCTCTCTCTCTCTCCCCGATCTTCCTCTCTCTCTTTCACTCTGATCATTCTCCGGCGTCAGGCGCAGAAACAGCGACGCCGGCGACCAGCAGCGACAAACGTCAACATTCAACCCGTTTCCCATCACTCCATCACTGATTTCGTGTACGGGTCTTCTCAATTTTTTACAAATTCATTCTCGGTTCGTCTGGTATTTCTTATTTCTTCGTGCAAGGATAGTTGAAAGTTGATGGTTTGGGGTTTCGAATTTGAGATCTGGGTTTGTTTTTGAGTTTTATTCGGGTTTGTGGATTATTCATCGTGAGGTTTTTGTCGTGGTTCTCCGATCTGTCCGGGTGAACTCGATATCGAGTTTGGAGTTGTTCGTAGTGAGGTTCTCCGATCGAGTATTTTGGTCTTCAGATTTCTTTATTATCGACAAGGATTAGTTTCGTCAAGGTCCATTTCTTCTAACCGAATCTTTAATTTATTTTGACTTTTTACCGATGTTATTGGTGTGGATGATTTATTTGTTGTGTGTTTGGTTTGAATCTTCGTCATTCGTGTTATGTTTGATGTTGGTTTCGGATTATGAGATGTGATTGGAAAATCGGAGCATGCACTAATCATGTGGTTTAAAGGGAATTCGGGGCGCGAATTAAAAATTGTTAAAGTGAATTAGGATTAATTTTGACTTGTTGTTGTTTTGATTCGTCGTTATTGTTACTTTCACGTCTAATTATCAATTTCGTGATAGTATCATGATAAGTCAAGCGGGTAGGCAATCGTAGGTTTGGGTAGGCGAAATTTAGGAATAAGTGTTTTGTTGGATGTTGGAATGTGCGTGTAAATATTTTTTTCTAGTTTATCGTATTTAATTTAGATGTATTTATTTAACCGGAGAATGCCCCAAGATCACTTGTATTTATTCACCGGGGAATGCCCCGACGTATCATGTTGGCGAAAAATGATCGTGATGAAGGCCCGCGGCGTCGGGTAGGGCAGTGGAGCTTAGATTTAGTTTTAGACTAGAATTTATATTTTCGTATTTTTCTTTCTTTCTATTTTTCGGACTGTATAATTGGACTGGACTTTTACATTCTTGGACTGTTTTGTTTTGTTATTGTTTGATTACTTTGTGTTCTTTTGTATGGTTTATACATTTCATAATGCCGAAATAGTCGATACACTCCACCAAGCGACCGTGGTCGAACCACGGGATCGAGGGGTGCCTAACACCTTCCCCTCGGTCAATAGAATTCCTTAGCCGGAATCTCTGTGCGCAAACCGGTTTAAGAGTCAATTGGTTTCGAAAAGGGATTTTCCAAAGGTGACTTGGCACACCAGATTATGCCAAGTGGCGACTCTAAATAAGAAAAAAGAAAAAAAAATGCAAATAATTCTTTCCGAAATAAATTTTCATTTCTTGTCACTTAAATAATAAAATCCTTTCGAACTTTAAAAATGTATCCAATTTTTGGAGTACGCGTAAAAAAGGATGTGACAGTCATTGTGGGAATGCGGCTGTCTTGAGGACATCACGCACGGATTTAAATCCAGGTCGCAAATTTTATAATTGTGCAATTGCGAAGGTGAGCTCTGTTTTTTTTTTAAAGTTAAGTTAATCGTTATGTAATTATTATTTTTTTCCTAGGATAATGGCGCATGCTCATTTTATAAATGGCTTGATGAGCTATCTCC
Source organism: Capsicum pubescens (assembly GCA_030864215.1). Classification (NCBI taxonomy): domain Eukaryota; kingdom Viridiplantae; phylum Streptophyta; class Magnoliopsida; order Solanales; family Solanaceae; genus Capsicum; species Capsicum pubescens. Next base: position 37,691,192 of record CM061542.1, on the reverse strand, counting down.
TACAACCAGTCCATCAACGTTGAGTCTGAGACTCGGGACATCAAATTTTCAAGGCTTGACAAAATTTAATCTACTACAAAGGCTCCAACAATGCGAAGAAAATAAAGGATTTTTCATGACTTTGTTCAAAGAAGCCGAACAACAGAGGGATCACTTTAAAATATTGCTACATGACACCCAAATAGAGAGGGATCAACTAAAACAAAAATGAATTTTTGCCGAAGAAAGGGAGAATATCCTAAAAATGATGTTATGTGCTATAATGCTAGTATTCGTTCTTTGGAAAAGTGTAACATGGACGTAGTGATATTGAATAAATATTAATAGTTCTATTTTCTATAATGTTAATACTATTTTTGATAGAATCATAGTCGATTAAACAACACGTCAACTTAAATTCGACCAGCAGGGTAATGAGAGACTATGCGTACGGTATATGAAATATTAAGTATGCATTCTATGATATCAAGCATACAATATACCAACTATGACACACCATGCATATTCAAATTCCATGCCATAAATCAGTTTGACAGAAACAGATTCAGTACAGAATCATAACAAGTTTCATAAAATAAAAGAATAATTGTCATATCCTACCACCAGATCCTACAACCTTCATATATGTGAAATAAAAAAAAATTCATATCATAACAATCATGATTCAACAACACATTAAACGATTTAGGATTCAAATGTATTTTTCCCTAAGTTTCTCATCAACACAAGTGTTACTATTGATTTCATCAACAATGTCCATGACCACATCTTTTTTGTCAGCTTCAGCTCTTTTTTTCTCAACAGTTGCAGCTGCTTCTTTATTCTCATCTTCTTCTCCTTCTTTTCAGCATGTGCAGCTGCTGGTGCTTCTTCAGTTTCCTTTTCTTCCACACCTTCTTCTCTTTCTTCACCTGCAGCAGCTGTTTCTTCCTCAGCTTCTTCTTTTCTTTCACCTTCTGCTTCTTTCTCAACTTCTTCTTTGTTAGCTTCTTCTTCAACAGTTTTTTCTTTTTCCTCTTCTTCTTGTTCATCTGCTGCCGCTTCATCTTCTACTTCTGCAGCTGCTACTTTTCCACCTTTTTCTTGGCTCTTATCTTCTTCATCATCCTTCTTTTCTTCTTCTTTTTCATCTTCTGCCACAACAGCGGCCAACTCATCCATTTTGCTCTTTTTTTCTCCTTTTTCATTCTTCTCCGATTCACGAAGGTCCACATGCACTATATCATCATATTACAAAGTGTCACTGATATTTAAAGCTGAAAATTCATTAACAACATCAATTTTTGAATGAAGTTACCTCGCTCGTGTTGTCGCTCATCTTTTTTCTTTTTCTTCATTCTTTTCTCTCTGATATAGGCAGCAATATCTAACACCGCTTTCTCGAGTGCAGCAACACACTTATGAAGATCCCCAGGGGATGAAGTTCCCACTGTATCTTTGGAGGTTCTCAAAGAATCATCATCACCAACGCGTACTCCTACGGAGTTACCACCCAAATCCCCATCATCATCACTGTCCTCATTTGAAGTAAGGACAGTCACCCCTTCTAACTCTTTTTTCAAGCCATCGAGGACGTTATTCTTCACCTCGTCCGTATATGGCTCAAACATAATCATGCAATCCATTTTCTTCTCACAAACAGTAGGATGATGTACGGGTGCACGTTCTATAAAATATCAATTAACAATTACCTAACATTCGATACAACGGTAGTATTATTGCATAATAGAAAATAAGTTCATACCTCGGTAACTTTTCCTTTATACTTGAATGGGTTGCCTTCGATTATCTTATCACTTTTTGTAGTGTGCCATCTGAGGATGCGGGGAATGGAAAAGGCCTCATAGATCCAAATTTGTAAGTAGTACAATAGTGAAAAAAATAACTCAGAGTCTATGACAGAGTATAAATAAAATGAGAATCTATGATAAACTCACTGAAGGGTTTATGGTAGATACCATGAATACCCAGGGAAATCCAAATAGAGTATAGAATGCCTTCTGCTTCTCATCAAATACTTCCTTCTGCTTCTTCAGGTCACTTTTCTTCTTTAGATAGTCCATGATCAGTTGAAATGTCTCTTTTCCCCATGGATACTTCTCGATGAAACTCAACGTATCGACCATTCAAATCAGTTTTGTGTGGACAACCTTCATCGAATCTTTTGCAAGAAACATGGTGTGCAAGAACCACAGTAGACAACACTTGAACTTCTGGTCCTTATTCAGCTTATTCCCTCTGATCAGGTGTAACAAGTTGGCCGTCGTGATGTTTTTATTTGTCGTCACCTTAAAACAAAAATTGTCTCCCTTTACTAACACCTTCTTCATGTTTTATTTACCGGGATATGATGAACAGTTCAGCCCCGTGATCAAACAAAACTCTTTCAAGCCAAAACAGGCAGGCTTGTTGTTAATGCAAAACCACATCTCATGATGCATTTTTACCGATCCTAACGCATCGCAACAATAAATAATGGATCAACTGCCCATTGAACTTGAGATGTTTCGGCAGGTTTCTCAGGTGTCCATAAAACAGGACCGCTTGAATCTTTTCTTCAATTCCTGGTCGACAAGAACTTGCTTAAATTCTCGATAAGCAACCATTCTTGATCTGACCGATATCTTTGCTGTGAAAGATCCGACCTCGTCAATTATCGTTCAAAGGTCATACCGCTCCAGGAAAATGCACCTTGAAACATATGGCACGGATAAGGAATCATTATCCCCATCATCACTAATACTCCCACTTCTCTTTCTCTCTTCACTGTCATCACTGACACTCCACTTGGCAACATCTTCACTAGAATCGACGTAGTCGCTTATCTCTTTTAACTCTGAATCTGATTCGAACACCGACTCTTCAATTTTCTTCCTTTTTGAGACATTTCCAACTGCCTCAGCTCTTCTTTCCCTACTGCTACCAGCGGTACCGGCTTTGCATTTAGAAATAATATTTTTTTACCCATTTTCAACACAATCTACACCTGAAGAACAAATCTCCCATTTTCAGTTCATAGACCACAAGTCTATCAACAGAAATAACTCAATGCTCAAATGAAACCCCCCCAAAAAAGTTATCAAACACCCCACCATTAAACAGTTCACTACACAAACATACAATAACTGAACCAAAATCCAACATGCAATATCAAAACACAATAATTGCTAAAAATCAAACTAGTACACCTAATCAAACTAATTAGCTATTAATATTTTAATTTTCAGTATTTCAGCAATCATGTTTTAAAAGAATTTCATACGTCTTAAAATTGATTTCAATCTAGGGCATTCTCATTTCATTGACCACGGGTCTACGGATAGACCACGGGTCTACGGATAGACCGCGGGTCTACGGATAGAAACAGGTCGTTGTTCAAATCAAAATGCCAAAATAACTCTTCAAACAACAATTATCCCACCATTCAACACTTCGTTGCTAAAAAAAACCACGACTAAACCGAAACACCAAATTCGAAAAAAAAATCCCACATCACTACGAATCGATTAGCAAAAAAAATTGTTTAAATGGATCTAGAAATGATCGAAACTTGATTTTAACTAACATTGTGAAGCAACAACGACCCCTTAGTAGTTGAAGAAGAAGACGAAATGAAAATGGCATTTTTGGGAGAAGTAGTTTCAAAAGCGGGAGTTGGAAATTAAAGAGGAGAGAGAGGGTATTTTTTTTAATATTGGAATAAGTGAAGGGTGTTAGGTGTATTATATTAAATTTGTAAAGTTGTAAAAATGATGAATTGATCCATTGGCCCACGTGTGGGGCCCACTTTTTTCCACTTTTTACACCCTAAACCTAATAAATAAATCAAAAGGAAATTAAGTGGGTACTTGGCAAATTAGTTTTGGAGTTCCTTCTTTGCCAATTATTCCCTTCTTATTATATACTTAAAACTTGTAAAAATTTGGTACTTCTTAAATTTTTCTTATTCTAACGCTTTTACATTTATTTCTAGATTTTTCAAATTTTCTTAAAATCAAATTTAGTTGATTTACAATTTTTAGACTAATGAAAAAAGTGTTAGTTGTCGTTAATTCTGATGACTTCTAATAAAAAAAGATTTTATCATAAATATATTTAATTAATTTTTAAATCTTAAATATTAGGAAAAAAATAGTGAAATCATTTTTATCGATACAAAACGTAATATTTCTGTTTTACTTATCACAAGTTCTCGACGTAAAAAGTATAAAATAATTTTCTTTATTTTAACAATATTATGAATTTTACATTCATAACTAAATTTAAATCGATCCAACAAAAGTTTCAATATTTTTTTTCACGTCAGTATACCTAACATAATTTTTCACACAAAAAGGTATTGATTCTCTGGGAGTGAGTATATGAATTTCACATTTTTTGAGTATAATTTGTGATTTAAGATATTTAAAATTAAAACTAATACAAATAAACTTAGGCTTTCAAGCTGTAACGTACCAATAGAACTATCTTTTTATGATTTTGCTATTCTAGTGTAGGATGACGTCTTAGTACAATAATAATATATTTGGCATGTATGCAAACCTCATCTCTACCTCAAGTAGAGATGTTCTCGATAAACCCTCAGTCTCAAGAAAAAACATTTCAATATTCTCTAGTCCTCAGTAAACTGTAATTACATCATATCTTTTACTAATCATCTCTCTTCAATACTTCTTTGGTGTACCTTTACTTCTCCTAAGCCATTCATAGCTAATCTCTCACACCTCCACGTTTGGACATCTATGCATCTCCTTTTCAAATATTCAAACCCAAAAGTCATGAAGCTTTTTTTTTTTATGTTGCTAGGTAACAACATTCACTTTCTCAAAGTTTTTATGGTTCCTTGAATCCCCTGAATGAGGCTAAATCTCTTGACCTTGCGCTTAACACTTTGATGTACCATCTTACATTTTGTTGATTGATTAAAACACTATAGAGAGGAGATAATTTCCTCACCTAATGCTACCATGGTCCTTCAGGGAGGAATATAATCATCACTAATGACTTGATGACATTATCCAAAATGAACATGCATATTTAGAGAGTATTTACCGTCACGTGCCAACGAGTTAAATCGATTGTCGAATTGCTTCCCCATCTCATAAACAGGATCAAATCCATCAACAACCAACTCCTTAAGATAAAACTTGAAGGAAACACACATAAATAGTCTAGTTGCGCCTCCTCCAACAGTCAAATTCATAGCAAATAGTCTCCACCTAAGACAAGTAGAAATCTGAGTGAAAAAAAAAATATTTAGTTCACAAGAATAAAGTCAGCATTGAAAGTTCTATTCATGGAATTTAAACATACAATTCCCTTGAGTCTTGTAATTAATAAAAACCAACTACCAGTAAAATCAGCATCAAGTGGCCTGAAGATGTGCCTGAAAATATCAATAAATTCGATGATTGGAGAACAATAATCATAACATTAAAATCAGACTTGTAAGAGTTGGAACATAGCATGACGCAAATATTTTAGGAACTAAAATAAACTTGTGTGAAAAAAATTAATGGCGGAAGGTTGGAATATTATTTACGATATTGTTTGTGCTGAGAATTTATATTACTTTGGTGTAGGGAACAACATAGTATATTAGCATCAATATGTGAACCTTACCTCCTCTGGGAAGGGCTGTCATCCAAATAACCCCATCTATAAACACCATAAACAAAAAACATCGTTATAAGATTATGTTTAAGTTCTTTTTCTGCAAAGGACAAAAAGAACACATGAGACTTTTGAAACTCGAGCAAATAGGGATGATATAAAATATAATGTATGGTAGAATTTACCAACAACAACGATATACCCAGTGTAGTTCCATAAAGTGGAGTTTGAGGAGGATAGAGTATACCAAGACCCTATCACTATCTCAACTCTCAGCGGTGAGGTAGATAGATTGTTTTCGATAGATTCCTCACTCAATACAAAAATAAAAATACAAGAAACATATGGTAGAATTTATCATGGAGAAGAATATCCTGGTGGTAATCTAATATTAGTGGCAACAACAATATACCTGTACACAAACCTTTTATTCCTGCCTTGTACATAAATCTATTATCAACAAATAATAGTAAAAATAATCAAATCACTGGAAAGACATGTTTGTCGAAACAGATGCTGCAAAACAAAACAAAAATAATTATAACCAAAATAAATTGACTATATCACATCCAAGAAAACGATCAGAAACGAATAACTTTTTGATAGGATCTTATTGGATTGGTAGGGTTTTTTCTGTTGTGTTTTTTATTGTAAAGAAGAATATGATTTTGTGGAGGAGATTTTGTGATTATAAGAAAAATTTAAATCCTTGTTTTAACAGTACTAAAATACCATATAGGACACAAATTTTAAAAGGAAAATGTCGACTGAATTGTTTTTAACTTGAATAGTTATTTTTTTGTAAGTCCTTGTTTTAATAGTACTAAAATATCATATAGGACTAGGGCTGGGCATTCGGTTTTTTCGATTTGATAGTATAATATCGGTTCGGTTTTTTGATTTTTGGATTAATAAAAATGACAACCGTAACCAAACCGAAATAAATTCGGTTCGGTTCGGTTTCTATAAATTCGGTTCAGTTATTTCAAATTTTTATTTTGGTTTTGAAGAATAAAGTAGTGAACCTCTCTTTGTTATGACTGGACATTTAAAATTAATGATTTTAAAAAAAAAAATTCAAACCTATTTTTCATTTCCCAGATATAAATAACTCAACATGGATAAAACTAAATGATATAACCTTGAGTTTAACATAATATATAACTTCATTATGCATAAGTTTGCATAAACAGTCGAAACTCGGAAGAATGGTCCCTGTCGGAAAGACCACAGTCGGCACTGTGGGCTGCAGCCCACAATGGTCGTCTGGTCGCCGGCTCTAATATTGTTGTACAGACGACAATCTCGCCGGCGGTCTATGGTTCGATCGATTGTTCGACTATTGAACTGATGTATGTTGTTAGTTGTATGTGGCGTGCTATTACTTATTAGTTATTAGGGTTGTTATTATCTATTTATATTATATTATATTATATTATTATATATTAAATATTATATATATATAATAAAATATATATATATTATTAATTATTTATAGAATTTCGATTAATCGGTTTATCCGAATTATTTTTTTGAAAAATCAAAAACCAAACCGTTTAACCAAATTTCAAAAATTGAAAACCAAAATCGATTCGAAAAACTTAAAAATCAAACTGAAATTAAAATTTTGATTTGGTTTTTTAGTTTTTTCGATTTAAACCAAAATATGCCCAACCCTATATAGGACACAAATTTTAAAAGGAAAAATGTCGACTGAATTTTTTTTAACTTGAATAGTTATTAAGTCCTTGTTTTAATAGTACTAAAATACCATATAGGACACAAATTTTAAAAGGAAAATGTCGACTTAATTTTTTTTTTACTTGAATAGTTTTTTTTTTTTAATTTTGAGAAAATTAATGGGAGAAAAAAAGTGAAAATACAATTTTGTCTAAAGCGAAGAGTTTTAATGAAGGGCAAAAAGTTTAAATCACCTTTCTAATATTTATATGTACTATGAAGCAAATATTGCTACACAAATATTGAAATTTGGTGGTTTTGAAGTTGAAGTTGCAACTTCATTTAATCTTTGAAATTAATTTATTGTCTAAAACAAACATATTGAATATTTGTATCGCTATAAAGCATATCATTAAGAATTAAAAAAATTAAAATTAAGTAATTTTTATTTATAAAAATGTGATATCGTTTTTAGACGGACTAAAAATAAAAAAGTATCACATATTTATATGAAAAGAGTACTATTTACATATGTACACCATAAATTGACGGTGATATATATATAATAAGCATCTTAGGAAGACGTGTCAGTCAAATTTTTGTGCAACTTCTATTCTATTTTTTTAACTAGTTTAGGTGTACGCACGAAAATAATAAAGATGAATACAATAATTAAATCTAATATTTTTTGGAAAATTTATTTAATTAAACCTAACATTTACCAAAACAATTTGCCAAAGTCGATCGACATTTATCTATCACTTGTAAACTACAACAAAATAATATGATGATAGAGACATCAAAATAATATAATTAAATCTAACCTTTACACAAAAATTTTCTCAAAGCCGTCTGACACTCATCTATCACCTGTAAACTATAACAAAATAATACGACAATAGAGATATCAAAATAATACAACTAAACTTAACATGTACACAAAAATATTTTCAAAACAGAGACATAAATACAATACAATTAAATCTAACATTTATCTAAAAATTTCTCAAAGCCGACCGACATTCATCTACCACCTGTAAATTCATCTACGATCTGTAAACTACAACAAAATAATACAATAGTGATCATAAAACTTTAGTTTGGATGAAAATAATTCTTGTCTGGGCAAAAATTTTGACCATTAAGAACAACTTGAATGAAAACAAAGAAGATATATATATATATATATATATATATATATATATTGAATTCTATTATGTTAACAAAAACAGTGAAGAAATTGAGGATTAGAAAATTAAGCATCCACAAATCTAAACATGCAACCGAATTAACTTAAATGAGCATTAATCATATTTTTTTCAATAAGTAAATTGGTTTCTTCTCTAATTTGACGTGCATCTCAATATTTATAGAAGTATTTCCTTAATAGAGTTCAATTTTAGGAGTATTCTTTATCCTAAGGAGTATTTTTCTAATTGCTCAGCACAAAGAAAAACATTAATCGATTTGTCTCATAAGTTTCAGACTTTTAATATATTATAGATTATAGATATAGATTATAAGATATAGATTATAGATATAGATAGACTAATAATTTATGGACTTCTAAATATGGTAAATACGGTTTGTAATTAGTTACTGGAACTAATAATGAATGCTTATAATGATTAGCTTGAGATATACTTAAACTAAAAATTACACAAATACACAACTTATGTTTCCAATATTACAAAAAAATCTCCTCCCTAAATACACAGAATGTTATGTATATGTCGGCTATGTTATGTATATTAATAGGGAGAGAGAGTAAAATCATTTAAAAAACGGGAGAGAGTGTAATTACTTTCAAAAGGGTTGGTATTTATGTTATTTATACATACTTAAAACGCACGAGCCCAGATACTAATTGTTACATAGAAATAGAAAGAGCAACACAATAACAATTGTTTTGGCAAACTTTGCTAGTTTTAATCCAATTCAAAGATTCAGATTCTAACATTGTGCGCTGGAATTCATCTATATTTTAGCTAGAAATATTTTCATCCAAATATTATTAAGCATTAAAAATTAATTACTTTTCAATTACGTAAAATAATTAATAAACTTTAATTGCCCACTAAAAATGGCAACCCACTTAATTTTTCCATTAATCTGACGTAGCATATCGTAAATTCTTTCCTTATTTCACTTGATTTTCCTTTCCTTTTCCAATTTTAACTATAACATGTAAAAAAAAAAAAAAGAGTTATATGAGATTTGGGTTTGTTTTTTTTAATAAATCCATATAGATGAAGGAGAAGTTAAAAATATTCTATAAAAGAAGTTGTTATTCTATATTTTCATTATAAACTTTTTAAAGAGTACTAGTAAAAACAATCAATCAGTCAAGCAGATCTTCGTCAAAACACTAACCGGGAAAACCATCACCCTTGAAGTCGAAAGTAGCGACACGATCGACAATGTCAAGGCCAAAATTCAGGACAAAGAAGGGATACCTCTCGATCAGCAGAGACTAATTTTTGGTGGCAAACAATTGGAAGATGGTCGAACTCTAGCTGATTACAATATTCAAAAAGAATCAACGCTTCACTTGGTTTTGAGGCTCAGAGGAGGAATTATGATTAAGGTGAAGACTCTTACCAGAAAAGAAATTGAGATTGATATTGAACCTACAGACACGATTGATCGAATTAAAGAACGAGTCGAGGAGAAAGAAGGAATACCTCCTATGCAACAAAGAATTATATATGTATATGGTGGAAAACAGCTAGCAGATGACAAGACAGCTAAGGATTACAATATTAAAAACGGTTTTGCTCTTCATCTTGATCTAGCATTGAGGGGTGGTAGTTTTTAGATTGCACCAAATTTGGTTTAAAATTAATGTCAAACTATTATTTATGAATTTTTCATGACAATTCCTTTTTTGTTTTTGTTTTTTCTTTACCTTTTATTTATAATTTTGGAAGAAACGTGAAAATTTGGTTAAAGTTGAAATTTATTTTTTTGAATGTTGCATCATCCAAAATAAGGATATATTTGTTCCATTAGTATAACAGTATTTGAATTATTTTTGATAGTATAGTGATATATTTTTCCCTTTTAAAATTAGTAAAAGAAAACAATTACAGAAAAGAAAGTAGAGAAAAAAATAAAAAATATAAGCAAGTCAGTGCAAAAAATGGACAATCAATACGAAAGTAGTACTTCTTTGCCGGCATATGCATTGGTTAAAAAACAATGTGTATTTTGTTTGGTACGACGAGAGTCATATTATGTGCAAAATGACTTTCAAAAAATAGCTTTTTAGAAAAAAAAAATGAGTGAAAAGTATTTTATAGAAAATTAAAATTTATTCATAATAATGTCTAAGCAATAGTTAAAGTAACATGAAGCGCCCAAAGGTAAGGAAAGCCATTTCTACCTGCTTGATAAAAAATCTTTTGCCTCACAAATGACTTTGTCATACCAAACATGTACACCATGTATGTTTTCTTGGGAATATTTAGTGAAAACTAAATACAAGCTACAACAAAATCGTAAAATATATAATTTGCATAGGTGGAGAAACCAATAGAAGGCCAAATCTATTTAAACAACATGTGAAGCTTAAATTTGCAACACAAAACAAATAGAAGATAGAGAGAGAGATACAACAATAGAGAGGCTAGAACTATATATGGATCCAATTTTGAGAATGAAAGTGCAAACCACATTCCTTATAATTGGAATGTTTTGGTTTAGTAGCTTTGTGAGAAGTGAACCAAATACCAAAGTAGTGAACTATATTTGCAATGGCAATGTGTATGATAAGAGTGGTCCATTTGCACTAAGTTTGGCTTATGTTGTTGAAGCATTACAAAATGTGACACCAAATCAAGGTTATGATTACTACATAACATCTCCATATCCAAATGATGCTTTAGCTTATGGTCATGCTACTTGCAACTCCATTATTGAATTTTCAGATTGTGGACTTTGTCTAAGTAGTGCAAAATCATTCTTGTTGAGTACTTGTGATGGTAGCATTGGTGGTCAAGTCGAATTTGTTGATTGCTCAATGAGGTATGAACAGTACTCATTCAGCTAAACTAGAGCATGCCCTTGCTACCACGATCCATTGAGATTCAACTCTTTGTCACTCCAATATACGTTCAAAAAATGGAGCCTACAACGGCGTGACAAGAAATTAATGTTTCATTCATCTTCTTTCTTCTTCGTTGCTTTGTTGTTGTGATGTGTTGTTGAATTAATGTTTCAAATTATGTTTTGGTTGTATTACATTCTGGTAATGTAAGTTGCAAGAATTTTCCAGTTTATGTTTGAAGATTCAGTACTCTTCACTACCAACTATCTAATTTAGTTTAGACAAAGAGGAATGGGAAAAAAATATTTATTTAAAACTCAGTAACTTAATAAGACTGGAATCCCGACCTCATAAGCTTCAAATCCTTGAATCCGCCTCTGCCGGGTATATATAGCACTATCAAAATGGATATCGTTTTTCAAGTATTTATCCAACCTAAGACAAGGTGAAGAAAAAAACTAAACAAGTTAATAGTATTGCTTCACTAGTGTTTAATTACAAGAGAAAAATGAAAACAAGAAGGAATTTTGACAGGTTCTTCCTATTTTTGCCACTAATGGCACATATGTTCTCTCCATCTTGTTCATCTTTCTCCGTTTTTGTCCAACCCGTGTTCAACCCGCTCATATTCAATCCAACCTGCCCATTTTAAGTCGTCGTACAAGACCTTGTACACTAGAAATGTTCACAAGCAAAATTGACTCAGCTACCTCTTCTAGTCAGATATGAAAGTTGAATTTGTCTTCTATAACGGATTCTTTGCTCTTGCTTCTTGACCTTCAAGCTTCGATGAGTTAGCGAGGGCCTCCAATGTAGCCTTTGGTAGCCAAAATCCAGGTCTTTCGATAGAGGCTGCGCGATCAAGTACCAATGGTTCACGCAATGTGATCTGAATGCCATCATATGTCCACAACGCTAAATCTGCTTCGCCTTTCAAACCCAGGGAGAACCATCCTAAGCCAGCGACAGCAACATCCATGCTCTTGACATCCCAGCTTGTTCCACGTGCTTTTACTTCCCGCTTTTGCCATTGTCCCAATTCAGAAACTCGCTCTATGGAAATGGGAGGCTGAAGATTTAAGGAAAAAAACAGAACAATTAGCATTATTCTATGCTCTTTACAAACGTCTATAGACCAGTTTCATCTGTCACCCACATTATAATCAATGGTAGCCAAACATTAATTAGCGTCTAAATTTGAAAGGTGAAAGAAAGGAGCAGAAGATGATGAAAAGAAGCACCGGAGAGCGTTGAACAAACACAACTCGTTAGATTTACTTAACAACGTAAATTGCTAAGCTTCTTGAAGCACCCTTTGGATATTAACTTGGAAAACATACACAGAGAAAACAAAAACCTGAAATAGCGTTCAGATCCATTTAGGCCACAAAGCCCAAGGAAAGATTCCATTGCTTGGTCTAGAGATGAATATGCAATTTGGTAAAATTATGCTTTACCATTTTCTTTTTCCGGTTATAGAGTCCACTATGCATGGAACTTAATATTTCACCCTTTCCCTCTGTTTTATTGATGTTGCTTTTAGGAAGTACGTAGTGCCAATTGGACCGAGAGGAGAAGGCATGAAGAGAGAGGGTTCGACAGCTTCATGCCAAACTCTCAATCAAGGAGAAAATGGTTAGTGTACTACCAACCTTAATTGCTTGTGTGGCACCAGCTTACCGTTATATGTCCCTTGTAAGAACAAGAACTACAACTACTACTACCCCCGAGTCCCAAACAAGTTGAATTCAGCTATATGAATTCTCACTGACCATGCTTCTCCATTAAGCTCAAGATCTGAAGCATAATAAGGTGAGCTAAAGCTGAAAATTTTGTCCCAGCTTGGCGAATCACATCCCCGCACATGGGTAGAATGGTTCCAAGATCCAATCAATGTGAAAATAAACAAATTTGGGGAGACAGAAGATCAATAAAGGGGGAGACACAATGACGTTTGGGCCTTGAGTTTATTGTGGATGATTTAGAGAGAGAAAGAAACAGAGAGGAGAAAAATGTTCAGAGGAGTTGAAACACCGACATGGAAGAGATCAAGAACTCGTGCAAAGAAATAGATGAGTATTATATAAAAGATCCACTCATAACATCTTAGGGAAATAGTCTTTCTTTTGGTTCTTGATGGACCAAGGATAGAGGATTTGTTTACACGTAAGGCTCTTTGACATCTAGAAGAGAGCTATCAGGCTAACTTGCGACATATTCTTATTTGTTAACTTGTTTTTGCAACTATGAGTTTTCTTTAACAAAGAATACCCTCTCTCCTTTCATTGTACTTCTCTCAAATCTTATACATTGATCTTCAACCAAAAACATACTGATACTGTTCGGGTGGAATTAGCAACAAAGCAGGAAATATTACTGAATCAGAGATACTGCAAGGATTGGAGTATTACCTGCAATCTCACTCCAGCGTGCTTGTTCATGAGCTCATCAGCATTTTCTGTTTTTCCTAGATGAAGAGAGACGCTTGGTGATGCCCACACAGTGACATAGATTGTTTCTACTGAGGCATGAACTAGATCCAGCCTAACTAAGCCTCCAATATGTACAGTCTGCCCATGCTGCAAGAAAATTGCGAAAAATGCAGTTGAGCATATATCTACAACAACATACCCAGTGTAATCCCACAAGTGGGGTCTGGGGAGGGCAGTGTGTACGAAAACCTTACACCTACCTTGGGAGTTAGAGAGGTTGTTTCTAATAGACTTTTGGCTCAAGAAAATAATAGGAGGGAAGAAACCAAGGCAAAATACTAAGTAAGGCATGACAAAGCATTCTGAAAAAGAAACAGCAACTACAACAACATAATACGATAATTGAAGTACAAGGAACAATAAATAGTAACAAAAATTAAAGGAACAAGAAACTACAAGAGTATTACTACGACCTCTAGTATGGAAGGATAACCAAGACAACCCTCAACTACATACTAACCTTCTACCCTAAGCTCATAGACCTAAGCAGTAGCTTCATCAATATTACCAACCAAAGAAAAGGCCTCAACTTATTTCTACAGCAAGAATCTATTTTCATGTGTCACACCAAAACTTCATGTAGGAAGACTATATATGTACTAACAACTATTTCCAACATTGGTACATCAGGAAAGAAAGAAAAAGTGTATAAATTTCAAGTTAAGAGGCACCACATGACAGGATTCTTCAAACTAAAGTGAAGTAAACCTTCAGTAAAGAGGCAACTGCAAACTACTCTTACCTTTTATCATTTTTGGGTTATTTCGGTGGTGGAACCAGGTTCTGAAGGAGAACCTCTATGTTGTTGGATAAGTTGTTTCACACTTTCACCCATTTGTTTCAAGACTCGAGAAGCAGTAAACTTGGACTTAAGAAATGCAGAATACATTAACCTTGTCGGCCATTATCAAACACACCAATGATATTGGTAACACATAACGAAATACTGACCGACAAACTTTTTACACTGGACTCTTTCCCCTAGAAAACGAAGATTCAGTGGATAAGTAAGAAATTTGGAGGGAAGAGGAAAGGAGTTTCTCCAGTGGAAAAGGAAAAATGAATACAGCAGTGCTTTGCAGGCCAGAGAATGTCTGTCCAAAAGATATTCAGGGTGTGACCAGATTCAGAGAAACACATATTTCTAGCTAATTGCACCAAAATACAGGAAAAAAGGAAATTTTTCCAAAATGTTTTCCTTCCTTTGACAGACCAGTTAAAATCTTTGAATATAACACTTAATTAAATTGTCTGAGAATATGTGTTATTCACAATTAGTACAAGCAAGTCCAGAAAAGGTATGAATAGTAAATATTATGCCGAATTTTTATATTATTGAAGGAAAGCTTAAGGGATCATGCAAAGATCAGAATGCGCAGTAGCGCTGATAAATGTTAGCCAACTGGTAAATTTGGATATTTAATCACCAGAGCTAAGTTTCTCGTTTCTTCTGTTTCAATTCAGACCAAAGAAGGGTTCTTAATTGACTGCAATATGTTCATAGAGAAATTCATACATATTCATAAAGTTCAAATAATAAATTTGTTGTCGTAAAGTTCAAAAGAGTACATCCTTGAGCTGTTTATCATGAATCAGATCATATGATGGGCTATAAAATGATAAAGTAAATAAGAGTGTTTAGCTTGCCTTAATCCTATAAGTTCGAGGTTGTAGCTCCTTTCGTATCTCAGCCATTTTCTGCTCCTCCCTATTCAATCGCATGGACAAAAGATATGGATGTAGGAGGCCCGGAGTGTCATACATCTTTGCCTTGGCTGACAATATTCCTCCAATTCTCAGGATTCCCAGAGTAGTTCCAGGTACAGGAGCTTCTGTAAGCTTTGTAGCTTTTACTCCTCCTTTTTTAGCAAATGCATTGATTAGTGTCGACTTCCCTGCATTTTGGGCCCCAATAACCCATACATTTCCTCGAGGACCAGCCAATTCTTTAATAAATGCCAGCAAATTTCTAATACCTAAATCTTTACGAGAACTTACCATGTAAACTCCACTCAATTTAGGTGCTCCATTAGCCTTAGCACGGTGTCGAACCCATTTGTCCAAACGTGCAGGGGAAATTTGAGAGGGAAGAAGGTCAACCTTGGTAGCCACAAGAACAAGCTTTGGCAACCTTTTACTTTGTTTAAACCCATCCGTGCTTTGTTCAAGTGCCTTAAACAAGGACTTAGCAGCTCTCTTTGGAAAGGAACCATCAAAATCAACACAGTCAACCACCATAACCACAACCGTCGCATCAGCTTTCCCAGTAGGTTTCATCAACCTACTCGTAATCAACTGGTCAAAATCAAAATCAGGTATTAAGTTTTCAGCCATCTCATTCTTCACTTGTCCATAGTTCCTCAACGAATGGCATCGAGCACAAACCGTGACCTCCTCTTTCTCTCCCTTAGCCGCTTCCCTCGCCATCCTTTTCCTCTCTGATTTCGATACCCTTTTCTTCTTTTCTTTCTCAAGAACTTCTTCTGTAATGTTACCATAACCTACCCCTGCTGGCATAAAACCATCTAACTCTTTCAAATCAATCTCGTCTTCTTCCAACTCCGATTCCCATTCCTCCGAATCCCAATCCTCAAATCCATCTTCTCTCCCCGACCCCGTTTCTTCACCTACATTTTCTTCCAATTCCCCCTCAATATAATCCCCAAATAATTCCTCCTCCCCCTCTTCATTATCCCCAAATTCACCAACAACAACATCCTCATCATCCACAAAATCCTCAACATCTTCACCTAAACTTTCTTCTACTTTTTTTTTCTTGTAATAACCAGGAAGATTTGGGTCTTCATCCTGCATAAAGATTCCACAACCAGGACAAATACACCCATAACGGTCATCATTATCCCTCCCTTCACTCAATATGAGCTTAAAGTTGCTATCTTTTCTTGAAATACTACTACCACTACTCCTTTTTGTTCTTGATTGAGTGCCCTTTACTACAGATAAAACCAAGAAAGGAACTTTTTTCTGACATACTTTCTTGTGGGGTTTTTGACCTAAACCTGTTTAAATCAGTTCAATAGAGAAATGTCTGTTATGTTTGTCACCCTCATTTGTTCATTCAGGGTGCGTTCGGTATGAAAGAAAACATTTTCCACTTTTTCCTGTTCAGTTGGTCAAATATCTGGAAAAACATTTTCTCTAGAAAAACAAGCTCCTTGAAACCAAGTAAAATGACTTCCCTAATGAAAGCCGGGAACACAAGTTCCACAAGTGACATTTCGCACTTATTGTGTCCTCCCCTCCTTCCAACATACCTCATCCTCACCTGACCCCCCAACCCCCACAGCCCTCATCCTCACCCCTCACCCCCCACCCCCCACAGCCCTCATCCTCATCACCCACACCCCTACCTCCTCACCCCCTCTCAAAGTATAAAAGTTTTTAGGACAACATTTTTTGTTTATCTACTGAACACAAGAAAATAAGTGCTCCCTCTCCTCATTTTACTTAGTTCATATACCAAAAATAAATGTTTCATTTTACTAATCCATTTTAGCAAATTAAAGAGAGCTCTATTATCTTTTTCTCATACCATCCTTAGTATTAAATAACTACACCAAATTTAGAGTTTCAAAGCATCATCAATAAGTCAGTTTAGTAAAATACACCTCTAATAAAAGTTTTATTAAGACACATAAATATATATGAAACTCACTTATTTTCCTAGAATACATTTTTCTTCATACTGAACACACCCTCAATCTTGATTATAGAAAAAAAAAATTAAAAAAAAAAAAGAAAAAAAGAATTGAAAGGGGAAGTGGCATACCTGTAAATGTGAGATGGGGCACCAAGAATTTCTTTGTTTGGAAGATGAATATTGAAGATAAATGAGTTGCTGTTGAAGTTGAAAGCAGTAACGCCATAGTTGCAAATATGCCTTAGCTGTTTTATGGTATACGGTATGTATGAAATTGAAAGAAAATTAAAAGTACAAATATTAAAGCAAGTGGTACAACCTTAATTTTGTGGGCATTTTTGGGCTCAATATCATGGATTCAAATGCAGTACTTGTCGGTGTTTGGCTACGGCAATTTTTCACTTTTTTCCAAAAATTTAATTTACTTTAATAAAAGGAAAAATTACCTAAAATCACAACATAACCATCTAAACTTCTAAAAATCCCCCACTTCTTAAAAATTACTTAAATCTCAACATTTCATATTTTTTACTACCTTTCAGATACAAGTTAACCTACAACTAAAAAGACTCTTTTTACCAAAAAGACTCCAAATCTCCTCTTTGAACGGTGCAAAATCTGATCATTTTCTATCATCTTCTCCATCTGATTCAAAAAATTCAATCAAGGTAATTTTCCTCCCCCACCTACACCCCCCATAAATTCAGTTTCAATTTATTTAATTCGTTTTTTACGTTTTTATTTATCAAAAAAATTATTTGCCGCAAGTAAAACTATATGAAAGTTCTGTCTTTTCGTAGCTAGATTTCTTCAATTTCACTTTTTTTATGCTTCATTGTTTGAATTATCAGCATGAATAGAGAGTTTGGATCTTCTATTAGTCTTGGGGTTTCTCAATTACAGAGTATCAAAGAATCTCAAGAAGTTGTAAACTTCGTTTCGGGAGGTTTGACTCTGAAATTGATGGTTTTCATGAAAATAGGTTAAAACATAGAAACAATCCCAAAACTATGAAGAAATTACGTCAAAAACTTGCTAAGAAGGACAAGAAAAAAGAAAGTGGTTCTAAGAAAAGAGGACCCAACAGTCCTGCAAGTAAAGCTCCTGTCAAGAGAAGAAGAACTGTCAAAGAAATTTGTAGAGATGAGCTTCCTAAGGTAATTGCATGTACAGATTTGTTCAATATTAGGTCAAGATACATATTTTGTGATGGTTGATACGTTTGAAAATTTATTTTTTATCTGATTCTTTGTTGCTAATAATTTATATGTATCTTGTGATTTATTTTGATATTGTAATTAATATAACAATAGATACAAAAGTTTCTTGTCATAAGATACATGTTATGTTGTCTTATGTCTGTGAGTTGTTGTTAATGTTTTGATATGTATCTATTGGTGTTTAAACTTGACTAGAAATTATATTGTAAGACATACAAGTTATGACTTCATAGATACATGTTATGTTAACTTGTATCTGGTACAACTATTAACAAAAGATACAAGTTTTTTAATAGATACATGTTATGTTGACTTGTATCTTTGAATTCTTCTTAATGTTTTGATAAGTATCTATTTATGTTTAAATTTTACTGAAAGTTTTATTGTAAGAGATACAAGTTATTACTTAATAGATACATGTTGTATTAACTTATATTTGGCACTTACTGTTAATTTATTGAAATGTATCTATTGTTGTTTAAGCTAAACATCATGCTAAAGAAACTTGCTTTTGTAAGATTTGCATCTCTACTGTTTGTAAGGATAATTGGAGTTTTTTAGCCGAATGTACTTTGAATTTGATACATAATAACAAAAAAAGTATCATTCGATATGAATATATATGTTGTTCATTTGTTAATCTTACAGTTACCAGTGTTTATTAAGTTATTACATTAGATACATAATCAATAATTTGTATCTAATTACTACTTATTACAACTGATTGTTGTAACAAACCAATTTATTACAATTTGAACAATATCTGGATGTTATTATGTACTACATGAGGAAGAAGTACAAGAACACGAATTTTTCAATCAGCAGATACACTACCACAAATTATTTTTTCAAAGTGTACATCGATAAGGCATATGTGAATTACTACAATTCAGACGTTGCTAAGGATTTTGCAATTCAAGATGCATCTGCCAGGACTGATTAGTGAGAATGACGATCCACCAAGGTGAAAGAGCAAGTTCGCACCAAAAGAAACAGACCGTGTTTTGCATATTAAGTAGTTGTTTATTTGTTTGCTTGTTGGATATTACAAAAACTAGGAAGTTGATAGAAAGTTTTAAAATTTTTTGATGAGGTTGGTAATGTTAGGTACTCATACATTATGTTTTTTTAATGATAAAATAGCTTTTTTTGTTACCCATTATAATGCAATGCTAAAGCATTTCAGATATATTTATGTATCGAAATACTTTGTTCTTCCATTTTATAAAGACATAGTATTAGATACATATTTTATAATATTTTACAATCATATGTATCTAATATAATGAAACGTAAATTAGAATATAATGGCATTAACCTTCACAATATTACATTTTTAAGAATCTACAACTGTTTTTTGTACCCATGAATACCTATTGTATCTTAAATGCATAACACATTATAGCACAACTTAATGGTACTATATCAAAAAACTAATGACATATTATATTATAGAAGTGAATATTTAAACTTGTATCTATAAAAATAACTGAGAAAGATCTTATTAAATTAAATGTATCTAGTTAAAAAAATACCTATTTTACTATATAATAATTGTAAATAACAAAATATTACATTATTATGTATCATTAACCATTTTTATTTACTCAGGATGCATGTTTACTTTCAACCTGACTAACACATTATATCAAAACTTATAGTCCTACAATATACAATTATATTTTACAATAATTACAAATTGTGCAAACTTGTATCTACAAATTTAGGAAATATACATCATATAAAAGTATAAATTTTTACAGTCTTTTACTACAGCATAACAACTACAATAACATCACTAGTTCAATATTTCTTAATTTCTAAATGATGTTTCACGACAATTTCAATCTCCAAACGCATGATGCTTTAAATTTCTATACCCCGACGACATGATGTTTTAAAGATTCAAATACAATCCTCCGAACGGCATTGTAGGACATAGCTGAATCAATCAAAATAAAAGTTTAAATTGTTTTTCTTAATAAATATGGAAATAACTGATTTCTATATTCATTAACATCATTGAATACTTGTATAACATGTATCTATAAATTTTACAACATCTATCTAGGACATTTATATGTATCTAGTACAATTTCTGATATATATGTGAAAATAAAACACAACAACAAATAAAATTAAACATAACTTCCTAAACTCCGATACGAGATGACCAGAATTTATCATTTTCATAACAAAATGTATCTCGGAATGAAACTTGCTCAACATATATCGAGTAAATTTACAACATGTATCTACAACATTTATATGTATCTAGGACAGTTCTGATATATATGTGAAACTAACACACAACAACAAACATAATTAACAAACACTTCATAAACTGAGATACAAGATTAGCAAAATGTATCATTTTCATAACAAAATGTATCTCGGCGTTAATAACATAAAAACACAAAAACCAATCTGTAAAATAATCATCAACATAACATTGAATACAAATTTAAATTAACGTACACAAAATTAACAACACATGCAACAAAATAAAACCTTAACATACCTTCTCTTATCCGATTTTTTGGCATATTAATTGAAAGAATGCTCAATTACAAATCGCGCCATAAAGGTTATGAGAGTACACTTGTTGAAAGTATAAATGATTCATCATTTTAAAGTATAAATCTTTACAATCTTTTACTACAGTATAACATCTACAATAACATCATCAATTCAATATTTCTTAATTTCTAAATGATGTTTCACGACAATTTCAATCTCCAAATGCATGATGCGTTAAATTTCTGTACCCCGACGACATGATGCTTTAAAGATCCAAACAAACTCCTCCGAATGGCATTGTAGGACATAGCTGAATCAATCAAAACAAAAGTTTAAATTATTTTTCTTAATAAATATGAAAAAAATAATTTCTATATTCATTAACATCATTGAATACTTGTATAACATATATCTATAAATTTTACAACATGTATCTATAAATTTTACAACATGTATCTAGTACATTTTCTGATATATATATGCGAACATAAAACACAACAAGAAACAAAATTAAACATAACTTCCTAAACTGAGATACGGGATATTCCAGAATTTATCATTTTCATAACAAAATATATCTCGGAATGAAACTTGCTCAACATGTATCTAATAAATTTACAACATGTATCTACAACAACGGACAAGCATTACCTTCTACAATGTAACGAGCTTCTATTTTTTTTCCTTGCTTCGTCGATTTCAAACTCTATCTCAATTGTAGAAATCAGTTTTTCGTACCTAACATGCTTACTGACTACAATTCCATCACTCTTATAACCAACATAATCGATTTCGTTAATCCAAACACCGGAATGACGTAAAAACACCGAAATATTCATATCAAAGAAATGAAATTAACAAATCAACAAAAAAAATTATGTTTTGTCTGAACAAGAAGAATGAAGAATTTTTAAATTTCAAAAAAAATTTAAAAGAGACTTTATGTTTTAACAAAGTGGAGTAATAAACGGATTCCCACCAATTGTGGGATTTGATTTTACTTTTTACCTTAATTAGTTAGCTTTAATGCTGATTTTATGGAAGGTTGTCTGACTTAGTTAATTAATACATGTATCAGCAGTATGTATCTAATGTAATTAACTTGTATCACCAGAGGTCAAATGTTGAAATTTTAGAAGATTTTGAAAGATGTTGAGATTTTTAGTAATTAATGATAAACAGGTCGGTATATATGTAAAATTTACTTAATAAAAATTATAGTGTTTGGTCATAAGAATTGTAAATATAACTTCAAATTATATTTGAAAAAGTGAAAACAAGAACTTGTTTTCACTTTCACTTTTTTCACAAAAAGTCAAAAACAACTTCAATTTATATTCATGGTCAAACACAATTTCAAACTCCAACTTCAACTCCTGTTCCAACTCCAAAAAAAATTTTGTTTTCATGACCAAACACTAGTGGACTGAATTTAGGAAGGTTCTGAACTTCAGCTATTCCAAGACTAAAATTTAATTGTCCTTGCATTTTATAAATTTTTTAGATAACGAACTAAAGATTCTCTCTGAGAAAATTAAAAAATTTACGAGAAAATATTAGATTAAAATTTAACATATATTGATTATTTCAAAATCTAATTGACATCTAATAAGCAAATATTAGACATGAGTCTAACGTTATTCAAAAGGCAATTGTTGAGTATATTTGTATAACTTTTAAAAATATGATAACATTAAAATTTTTGCAGTTTCCTAACCTGAAGTTTGAAACTTTAGCCCTACAATTTTAAAGTTAGAAGTTGCAAAAGCCTAAAGATCAAATTTTTATACTTGAAGTTAGACATTGTCAATTTCAATTTTAGAGTCGAATACTTAAGGTGTAAGTCTCACTGAACAAGGTCTTATACATGTATTTTTGGATGCTTTATCCGTCCAAAGGCGAGCCTTAAATGAGTTCTAAATTTTTTTTATAAACACTGATTTAAATTGAATTTGATCGCATGATAAGTAGATTGAATTTATTGATGGAAATTACAGTCAAATGCTTTTCGGACATCTAGTTTACAGAAATATTTGCACAATGTATAGATAGTGTGTACCTTATACTAAATATGCATATAATATGCATATCTATACATATAATATACGTATATTATACATGCATATACATATATATACCATCAAAGTGTATCAATAGTATATATTTTGGCCATGTTGATAAACTTGATCCGCAACATACATTTATGCAAGTTTCCCTTCACTAATTGTGAATAATCAATTGGTTGTTCATGATTAAAAATATTTGTAACGTATTAAAAATGGTTCAAATTTTTGCTTCTCTCACATATGCCCTCAACATTGATGTTTGGGTTAAAATGACCCTCCTTTCATCTATTGGGTCCAATTTTTCTTCACATTTAGCAATATCTAACCTTTTAACAAAATTAAATGAGCACATATGTTGGACCTTAATTAAATAGGTGGTACTGATTTATCAATGAGAAAAATATAGAAACTAACAAATTTAAGTTCATAATTAAGCTAAATAGCAATATTTTAAGGAAAATATGTGGAATAACAAAAATAGCATTATTTTCAGTAAGGTCAAGCCACAACCGCGTTTTACAATTACCAGGTGTAACCCCCCCCCCCTCCAACACCCTTCACGCCTTAGCATTTATCCCTTTCTTTTTAAATTTTACCTCTTTCTTACTTTCCCTTTACTTTCCCAAGTTTTCTCCTATTTTTAGATTTCTAATTCTATAATATTTCTCACGTTATTTTTCTTTCACTCTTTGAGAACATCATTAGAGTTGTCATTAGAGGATATCACTGTTGGTTTGACAAAAATGTTATTGGCGGTTCGTAGTTGTTATGGTTGTCCCGGAGTTCGTGGGTTTGCTATCAATCGAAATTGAAGACGTTTCAGTGGAGTTGAAGTCATTAATGGATTGAATTTCACCAAAAAAAAAAATGGAATCTATTTGGTCAAAGCTCAGATCTTCAACATTAATGGTGGTTCTCAAAAAAAAGGATGATAAAGAAATTAATTCTTATGGTGGTGGAGGTCATCGAAAAAATGGGGGAAGGGGAAGGTTGATGGCTATTTAGTGGTGTTGTATGTGTATTTGATGTCAATAAAATCTCTATATATATGTCATAACAAATAAATAAAAAAATGTATATGTATTTCAAACAATGTCACACCCCTTTTTTACGCGTACTTCAAAATATTATGTTTTAAGTGCGAAAGGGTTTTATTATTTAAGTGACAAGAAATGAAAATTTATTTCGGAAAAGGATTATTTGCATTTTTTATTCAGAGTCGCCACTTGGCATAATTCGGTGTGCCAAGTCACCTTTGAAAAATCCTTTTCCTTAAACCGGTTTGCGAACAGAGATTCCGGCTAAGGAGTTCTGTTGACCGAGGGGAAGGTGTTAGGCACCCCTCGATCCCGTGGTTCGACCACGGTCGCTTGGTGGAGTGTATCGACTATTTTGGCATTATGAAATGTATAAACCACACAAAAGAACACAAAATAATCAAACAATAAACAAAACAAAACAGTCCAAAAACGTAAAAGTCCAGTCCAATTATACAGTCCGAAAAATAGAAAAAATACGAAAATATAAATCCTAATCTAAACTAAATCTATACTACGCTCCAATGCCTTACCCGACGCCGCGGGCCTTCATCACGATTATTTTTCGCCAACATGATACGTTGGGGCATTCCCCGGTGAATAAATACAAGCGATCTCGGGGCATTCCCCGGCTAAATGAATACATTTGAATTAAATACGATAAACTAGAAAGAAACATTCACACGCACATTCCAACATTCAAACAAAACATCCTTCTTAAATTTTGCCTACCTGAACTTGCATTGCCTATCCGTTTCCACATGTCATAATTCTTTCACGTTCACTCAATGTTTATACTTATTTCGGATTAAACGAAAATAATAATAAACCCACGTTAATCTAATTCAACACTTTTTATCAAGCTCTCAATTCCACCCCCTGCTAGCTTCGTTTTTATCAATCAACAATCAACACATGATCAAATTCTTTCCTCAACCCACCATAGCCGAATCAACAAACGTAATGATCAATATCAACAACAAAACCAACAAACATAATAACACCACACATAATCACAACCAATTCGACACACCAAGATAAATAAAAAGAGAGTGGGTTAAGAAATAGACCTTTTGAATATTCTCGCTTGATTAAGAAGAATAAATCCGTTCCGGAACCACAAAGAATACCACAAAATCTCGACTATATCCAACTCCAACCCGATAACCTCCGAAATCCGATTCGAACTCAACAAGAAAACCCACGACAACAGTGAACACCCAAAATAAAAAATACGAACAAAATCGAGACTGGTAGAAAGAATTTTGACGGGATTAAACTGAATCTTGCCAGAACCAGATTGAACCCCACCGGAATATGACTCAAAATCGATCAACACGACTGATTCGAGTAGGGTCAAAATCAAAATCCACAATTACCGATTCGTCGAAACTCCGGTGAGCTCCAACGATGATGCAAACGACCAGAAACAGCCCGTCAATAACGTTTCCGGCCAAGAACGCCGGAACAGTAAACCCGGTCGAAACTTCGGTCAACACGACTAATTCGGACGACCCGAACAACCAGTCACTGAATGGATTCTGTACAGAAATGAAGAACAACGGAGAAAGGTTTGACCGTTTATACGAACGACGAACGGAAGGGATGATTCCAGCGAAGCTATCGCCGGAACAGTAACCCGAATCAATCCTCGTTTTATTCTTCGTTACGGATCTCTCTCGCCAATTTCTCTCCCTCGCAGCTCTCTCTCTCTCGCAGATCTCTCTCAGTGCGTATGGTCTACCGAAAAATAGAGTGTGTGCTCATCCTCTTTTTTTGATGATGCTGGTTGTGTTTTTTGTGTTCAAGGGAATAATGGTGAGGTCCCCCCTGTGATAATCTGTGTGTGTCGTGTATATAGGCTGTGAGGTGAGGGTGGGGTAGTGAGGTAGGGTAGGTGGGGTCACGTGGGGTAGGGGGTAGGGTGTGATGTGTTTTATTTTGATTGGGTAGGTTGTTAGGATAAGATGTAGGGGTTAGGATAAGATAGGATTTGTTAGGGAGTTTGTTATTTTTTGTATTTTGTGAGGGTATAATAACATGAGTGAGGGTACACGGTAGGATAGGGTAAACAATAGGTAAAAACGATATCGGGGAGGGACGAAATTAGGTGTCTACATCATGCTCCCTTTGAATGTAAACACAAAGTGTTTTCAGGCAAAGAAGTAGATAGCGAGACCAAATTTTGACCCGACCATTATTCAAAGAAAGAAACGGAAGGAAGAAGGACAATCGGGTTTTGACTTAATACATCCCGCCTACTCATATTATGAGAGGATCGAGTGACAAGTATCTCAACTTTTGGAAGGAGGTGGACTATTCCGAGTTGGAGAGTCGAGTGAGGTTCCATCGAGGTTCCGGTCCGCGGCTCTGTTATTACATCAAAAAAATGAAAATTACAAGTTAAAACATAAATAAAATTACAAAATCCTATCTATACAGCTCATGTTGGCTCTTGACTCGACTTTTATCACCCTATTCTTCAGGTGGGCTCCTGACTTGCAATTTCTTTCAACTTGTTGCTTGGCTTTCAATTGTTTCGCTTTGTTGCTTAACTTTTCGTTTCTTCACCCTGTTCTCCAGGCGGGCTTCTGACTTGCTATTTCATTACTTTGTTGCTTGACTTTTCATTTTCTTCACTCTGTTCTCCCGGTGGGCTCCGGACTTGCTATTTCATCACCCTGTTCTTCAGGCGGGCTCCTGACTTGCTATTTCATCACCCTGTTCTTCAGGCGGGCTCCTGAAACTCAAAATTAAAACTAGAACGAAAATTATCCCAAACAAGAATTATAAATAATTAGTATTTCATTTTTGAAAGCGTTGTCCCATTTTCCAGAAGGGTCCTGAACAGAAGGTGAAATCCCATTTTTCAGGAGGGTCCTGAACATAAAGTAAAATCCTATTTTTTCAGGAAGGTCCTGAACATAAAGTAAATTTCCATTTTCCAGGAGGGTCCTGAATTGAAAGTAAATTTCCATTTTCCAGGAGGGTCCTGAACATGAAGTAAAATCCCATTTTTCAGGAGGATCCTGAACTGAAAGTAAATTCCCATTTTTCAGGAGGGTCCTGAACAGAAAGTAAAATCCCATTTTTTAGGAGGGTCCTGAACATAAAGTAAATTTCCATTTTTCAGGAGGGTCCTGAACATAAGGTAAAATCCCATTTTTCAGGAGGGTCCTGAACATAAAGTAAATTCCCATTTTTTAGGAGGGTCCTGAACATAAGGTAAAATCCCATTTTTCAGGAGAGTCCTGAACATAAAGTAAATTCCCATTTTTCAGGAGGGTCCTGAACATAAAGTAAAATCCCATTTTTCGGGAAGGTCCTGAACATAAAGTAAATTCCCATTTTTCAGGAGGGTCCTGAACATAAGGTAAAATCCCATTTTTCAGGAGGGTCCTGAACATAAAGTAAATTCTCATTTTTCAGGAGGGTCCTGAACTGAAAGTAAATTTCCATTTTCCAGGAGGGTCCTGAACTGAAAGTAAATTCCCATTTTTCAGGAGGGTCCTGAACATAAAGTAAATTCCCATTTTTCAGGAGGGTCCTGAACATAAAGTAAAATCCCATTTTTCAGGAGGGTCCTGAACATAAAGTAAATTCCCATTTTTCAGGAGGGTCCTGAACATAAGGTAAAATCCCATTTTTCAGGAGGGTCCTGAACATAAAGTAAATTCTCATTTTTCAGGAGGGTCCTGAACATAAAGTAAAATCCCATTTTTCAAGAGGGTCCTGAACTGAAGTAAATTCCCATTTTTCAGGAGGGTCCTGAACTGAAGTAAATTCCCATTTTTCAGGAGGGTCCTGAACATAAGGTAAAATCCCATTTTTCAGGAGGGTCCTGAACAGAAAGTAAATTCCCATTTTTCAGGAGGGTCCTAAACATAAGGTAAAATCCCATTTTTCAGGAGGGTCCTGAACATAAAGTAAAATCCCATTTTTCAGGAGGGTCCTGAACATAAAGTAAATTCCCATTTTTCAGGAGGGTCCTGAACTGAAAGTAAATTTCCATTTTCCAGGAGGGTCCTGAATTGAAAGTAAATTCCCATTTTCCAGTAGGGTCCTGAACATAAAGTAAATTCACATTTTTCAGGAGGGTCCTGAACATAAAGTAAATTCCCATTTTTTAGGAGGGTCCTGAACATAAAGTAAATTCCCATTTTTCAGGAGGATCCTGATCATAAGGTAAAATCCCATTTTTCAGGAGGGTCCTGAACATAAAGTAAATTCCCATTTTTCAGGAGGGTCCTGAACATAAAGTAAAATCTCATTTTTCAGGAGGGTCCTGAACTGAAGTAAATTCCCATTTTTCAGGAGGGTCCTGAACATAAGGTAAAATCTCATTTTTCAGGAGGGTCCTGAACAGAAAGTAAAATCCCATTTTTCAGGAGGGTCCTGAACATAAAGTAAAATCCCATTTTTTAGGAGGGTCCTGAACTGAAAGTAAATTCCCATTTTCAAGAGGGTCCTGAACATAAAGTAAAATCCCATTTTTCAGGAAGGTCCTGAACATAAAGTAAAATACCATTTTTCAGGAGGGTCCTGAACATAAAGTAAAATTCCCATTTTTCAGGAGGGTCCTGAACATAAAGTAAAATCCTATTTTCTAGGAGGGTCCTGAACATAAAGTAAAATATCTAAATAGAAAGCAAAGTTCCTTTTTTCAGGAGGGTCCTGAGCAGAAAGTAAAATCACTAAACAGAAAGTAAAGTCCCATGGATGTGCATTTCCAATGGTAGCTGAATCGAGTGAAATGAATTTGCCCCTGTTTCAACAAAGAAAATTTGTCAGTTGAAAACTTAGTGGTGGCTTGCAGTTCTTGGCTTTTCAGGTATCTGCCCCAGCACTTGTTCCTTTCATCCTTGCTTCTAAATCGCTGACACCTGCCCTGTCTTGCCGCATCATTGACCCGGATCCAGATTGAGGGAAATGAGCTTTGACTCAAACAACGGGTTTCCATTTTACCATGCCCCCTGAGGTGGACTCTTTTCCCAAATCTGAATGTTTCTACAAATCCAGTAGCCTGTTGGTTGATAGACTTCCTTTGCTTCGTGTTGAATTACGATCATATTTCTTTCCTGTGCTGTTCCTTGGTTTTTCCTCATATAATTGGAAAGACTGGTAGTAAATTTTGAAATCCTTTCTCGCTTGTTTTGACACAGACTTGACTTAAAAAAAATGTAAAGAAATGATGGTGACTCTTGCTTTGATAAATAACATAAGAAAAGACAGAAACATGAATATGTAAATGAAAGAAAAGGGCAATGTCCCATATTCAAAAAGAAAACTTATCTGAATACGACAAC
The DNA here is from genome assembly GCA_030864215.1 of Capsicum pubescens. Taxonomy (NCBI): domain Eukaryota; kingdom Viridiplantae; phylum Streptophyta; class Magnoliopsida; order Solanales; family Solanaceae; genus Capsicum; species Capsicum pubescens. Next base: position 37,661,549 of record CM061542.1, on the reverse strand, counting down.
CAACTCCAATGAGTATGACATGCATTTTGGATTGAGCTGCCTGATCTTCCTATCCAAACTCCCCATTTGTTGTTGAGTTCGTGCCTTTTGTCGCTGAGCCGCTTCTTCAAATCCATTGGACTCATACATCACATTCGATTGACGACATCTTAAAAAAAACTTTCGCAAACAAATCTCTTTTTTCTCACTTTTCACTTTTCTCTTGAACTCTCCATCGCCTTACGGTGCCCGTGAGGGTTTTCACCAATAAGACTCTCTTATTTCTATTTCTCTCCACTCACCATCGCCTTATGGTTCCTGCAAAGGTTTTCACCAATAAGACTCTCGCATTTTCATTTCTCTCAACTCACCATCGCCTTATGGTGCCTGCAAGGGTTTTCACCAATAAGACTCTCTCATTTTTGTATTTCTCTCCTGATTTCTTATGCCGAGGGAGACAAATGGTACCTCACAATGTATCATCAATATCCATTGCATGCTTAGCCTTAACATCCCCAAAGATTGATCTGAAGGTCTTTCTTTGGTTGTAACTTGGCTTTTGGATAAGGTTAGAAAAAATGGTAAGGGGCTCAAACGATACTTGAAGTGGGGGTGGGACTTACAACTTTTGGAATCGACTCAAACAATGCATTAACTCATGCCCCAGTTTTGTTGACTGGGTGAATCTTAAATCTTTATTTGGTTGGACCGAGCCTGAAATAGGGCAGCTTACGTATCTCACTCCCTAGAGAGGAGAATCAGGTCGCACGTAGTTCCATCTGCTTGTCCTTTGTTTTGATTTGATTTTTTTCTTTTATTTTCGAACTGTTTCTTTTATTCTTATTTTCTTGACATTTATCTTTGACTCTATTTTGATTCCAAAAGAGGGATATGAAAGAAAAATAAACGAGGTTCAAACGGGTAAACAAAGGATGACACAATGTTTAGATAGAAGAATAAAATGCCTTCATCATATCAATCTTCAAAAATGCAAGTAAAACATGCAATAAACTCAACAAAGGATCAAATATGATACATAGTATCTTTTGACCGCATCAGCATTGATAGCCATTTCTGCCATTTTGCCTTCAATATCTGTCAAATATAAGGCTCCATTGGGTAACACTTTCTTCACAAGGAAGGGACCTTGCCAGTTAGGGGAGAACTTTCCTTTCGCTTCAACCTGGTGAGGAAGGATACGTCTTAATACCAACTGACCAACTTCGAAATTCCTGGGACGGACCTTTTTGTTATACGCACGAGCCATCCTCCTCTGATACAACTGGCCATGACACACGGACGTTAGCCTTTTTTCCTCGATCAAACTCAAATGTTCCAGTCGGGTTTTTACCCATTCATCATCATCAATCTTTGCTTCTACAATGACTCGAAGAGAAGGAATTTCAACTTCTGCAGGGATGACTGCTTCAGTCCCATACACTAATAAATATGGAGTTGCCCCTGTTGACGTGCGAACAGTGGTGCGATAACCTAGCAATGCAAACGACAACTTTTCATGCCACTGTCTAGAACCTTGTACCATTTTTCGCAGTATCTTTTTTATATTTTTATTGGCGGCTTCTACAGCACCATTGGCCTTTGGGCGATATGGAGTAGAATTTCAATGTGCGATCTTAAACTGTTGACACACTTCTTGCATCAAATGACTATTGAGATTGGCAGCATTGTCTGTAATAATCATCTTAGGAATTCCAAATCTACAAATGATATTGGCATGAACAAAATCTACCACAGCCTTCTTTGTCACTGACTTAAAAGTTACTGCTTCCACCCACTTTGTGAAGTAGTCAATGGCTACCAAAATGAATCTATGTCCATTTGATGCCTTCGGCTCAATCGGTCCAATCACATCCGTTCCCCAAGCCACGAACGGCCATGGAGCGGCCATTGCATGCAACTCAACAGGAGAAGAACGTATCAGATCGCCGTGCACCTGACATTGATGACACTTTCGAACAAATTGAATAGAATCCCTCTCCATAGTAAGCCAGTAATAACCTGCTCAGAGAATCTTCTTTGACAAGACATGACCGTTCATATGCGACCCACATACTCCAGAGTGTATTTCAACCATGATTGTCGAGGCTTCTTTTGCATCTACACACCTTAAAAGTCCCAGATCTGGGGTCCTTTTATACAAGATTCCCCCACTTAAGAAAAATCCACTAGCCAAACGCCTAATAGTCCTCTTTTGATCGTTGGTGGCATATGCTGGGTATTCTCCTGACTGAATTTACCGCTTGATATCCAAAAACCAAGGTTCTCCATCGAGCTCTTCTTCAACCGCATTACATTAAGTATGCTGATCACGACTCTGTATATGCACTGGATCGATGTAGGCCTTGTCAGGATGTTGGAGCATTGAAGACAGAGTGGCTAAAGCATCAGCAATTTCATTACGAATCCTTGGAATATGCCTAAATCTTACTGACACAATCCGTTGACATAACTCCTGCAAGCATTGTCGATACGGGATGAGCTTCAAATCTCGCGTCTCCCAATCGCCTTGAATTTGATGGACGAGCAAATCCGAATCTCCCAACACTAATAATTCCTGGACTCCCATATCGACAGCTAACCTCAAACCAAGAATGCAGGCTTCATACTCTGCCATATTATTAGTACAGTAGAATCGAAGTTGTGCTGTTACCGGGAAATATTCTCCCGATTCAGAGATAAGAACCGCACCTATTCCGACTCCTTTCATATTGACAGCTTCATCGAAAAATAACCTCCAACCTAGATCAGCCTCTATAACAACTTCATCGACACACGACACTTCTTCATCAGGAAAATATGTCTTTAACGGCTCATACTCTTCATCGATGGGATTCTCAGCAAGATGATCTGCCAAGGCTTGGGCTTTCATGGCGGTTCGAGTCACATATACAATGTCGAACTCGGTAAGCAATATTTACCACTTTGCCAATCGACCTGTCGGCATAGGCTTCTGAAAGATATACTTCAAAGGATCCATGCGGGAGATGAGATAAGTAGTATAGGATGAGAGATAGTGCTTCAACTTCTGTGCTATCCAAGTTAGGGCACAACACGTCCTTTCAAGAAGAGTATACCTGGCCTCATATGCGGTGAACTTCTTGCTAAGATAATAAATAACCATCTCATTTTTTCCTGTGACATCATGTTGACCCAGGACACAACCGAAAGAATTATCCATGACTGATAAATATAAGATCAAAGGCCTACCAGGCTCCGGGGGTACCAGCACGGGCGGATTTGACAAATATCTTTTGATTCGATCGAATGCTTTCTGACATTCTTCAGTCCATTTTACCGCAACACTTTTTTTCAGCAACTTGAATATGGGCTCACAAGTGGTTGTGAGTTGAACAATAAACCTGCTAATGTAGTTCAGTCTACCAAGCAAACTCATCACCTCCGTTCTATTCTTGGGCGGGGGTAAATCCTGAATGGCTTTGATTTTTGAGGGATCCAATTCAATTCCCCGACGGCTGACTACAAACCCCAACAGTTTTCCAGATGGAACTCCAAATACACATTTTGCCGGGTTGAGTTTGAGATTATACCTGCGAAGCCTCTCAAAGAACTTTCTTAAATCTTTAACATGGTCGGCCTGACTTTTTGACTTAATAATCACATCATCCACGTAGACCTCAATATCCTTATGCATCATGTCATGAAACATAGTGGTCATGACTCTCATGTATGTTGCTCCAGCATTCTTCAAACCGAAAGGCATCACTCGATAGCAATAAGTTCCCCATGGTGTGATAAAAGATGTCTTCTCCGCGTCTTCATCATCCATAATTATCTGGTGATATCCGGCATAGCAATCCAAAAAAGAGGCAACCTCGTGTTTAGCACAGTTGTCTAACAAAATGTGGGTGTTGGGCAGTGGAAAATCATCTTTCGGACTTTCTCTGTTCAAATCACGATAATCAACACACACTCAAATTTTGCCATCTTTTTTTGGTACGGGAACAACATTGGATAACCACATGGGATAACGAGACACTCGAATTACTTTGGCTTCAAGTTGTTTCATGATTTCCTCTTTGATTTTAATACTCACATCGATTTTAAACTTCCTCAACTTCTGTTTGACAGGGGGGAACGCGGGATCAGTTGGCAACTTGTGAGTCACTAATTCAGTGCTTAAAACTGGGCATATCATCATAAGACCATGCAAAAACATCCTTATAATCAATTAATGCTTGAATCATTCCCTCTTTTAGCTGTGGCAAAGCATGTACACTGATTTTAGTTTCCCTAACATCTTCTTGATCCCCTAGATTTATTGGCTCAATTTCATTCAAATTAGGATTCGGTTTGTCTTCAAACTGTTCCAACTCTTTGCTTATTTCTTCTAGTGTTTGTTCTTCCTCATATTCCCCATCCTGCTTCATTACATCTTGATTAGTTTGGATTTTAAAATCAGGCTGAAAATTCCGCATGCATGTCATGTCATTAGAATCAGCATAAAGAGAACTGTGTAAGAAAAGAAAAACAAAATATATTAGACACAAAACAAAAGGGACATTGCATTTTATTAAATAAAAGATAGAAGGGTTTAAACACAGACGCCAACATAACATAAACAAACTAAAGTCCGAATTACAACCCTAAAATAACTCGGATAAACAGAAAGAAAAATAAAATAGACTACCAAAACTCCCTCCTGATGGGGAGAGGAGTGATTTCCCAATTATTGAGCTGGACAGCTGGACCTATGAATTGCACGTCTGCCATACTGGTACCTTCTCCTGCTTCGACCATATCAACTTCGATACAAAGGTTCTGGAAGTCATCAACCAATTCAACCTCAAATTCTACATGTTTCGTGACACCGCTCTTAACAAATGATTCACTGAGTAGTGGCATTGGGCGCAGGAGTGACCATATTTCCTTTTTCCTTCCCTTGGCTTTCTTCAGATCTTCAGCTGTAGGCTCAAATCCCAGACCAAACGTGCCCAGGTTCTCACTCGGACATATGGGATGAACTATACCGTGCAGAGACGCTCCCAAACCCTTCCCTGGCTCAAATCCGTATTTCCAAAGTTCACTCACCATCATGATAGAAGCAGAAGACAATTGTGGTCCCGGTATAGCCTGTCATTCAAGGATACGATTCACTGGCACTGTATCAAAAATTTGATAGACGAATGTCTCCTCTACGTTATTTTCTTCAATAAGAGACAAGGGAGAATCTTCGTAGGCTGACAAATATCCTTCACCATGAATGACTACTTCTTGCCTGTCATGCTCAAACTTAATCATCTGGTGCAGCGTAGATGCAACTGCCTTGGCCTTGTGGATCCACGGCCTTCCCAACAACAGATTGTAAGAGGATTCTATATTCAATACTTGAAACTCTATGGTGAACTAAACAGGCCCTATGGTCAACACTAGTTCTATTTCGCCAATGGAATTTGATTTTGCGCCATCGAAAGCCCTGACACATACATTGTTGGGCTTGATCCTCACAGCACCAATATTCAGCTTTTGCAAAGTAGAAATAGGGCAAATATTTGCACCTAAACCTCCATCAATCATAACATGAGTGACATAAAAATCTTCACACTTCACTGTAATGTAAAGGCCCCGGTTATGCCCTGTACCTTCAATAGGCAATTCATCGTCAGAAAAGCTGATCCGATTGACCTCAAAGATTTTTCCAACCATTTTCTCAAGCTGGTTGATTGTAATCTCCCTTGGAACATATGTTTCATTTAATACCTTCAGTAAAACATCACGATGCTCCTTGGAGTGCAACAATAAAGATAAAGGGAAATTTGAGCAGGGGTTTTCTTCAGCTGGTCTAATATTGAATACTCTGGCAATTTTATCTTTTTCAAAAATTCTTCGGCTTCTTCTTCTGTGATAGGTTTTTTGATAGATGATGGTCCACTCACCGTTGGCTTGGACTTTCTTAAGCTTTCAGGCACGAAACATCTTCCTGACCTAGTCAAACCCCCTACCTCATCTACATCTTCCACTACTTCTTTCCCATGATAGGTCATCACGGTCCGTCCATAATTCCAGGGAATCCCTTTCGTATCAACTATCGGAGGTTGGGTCACCGGTTTGAGGACAATAGGCTCTGCCAGTGCTCCTTTCACCGTCAAAATGGGCTGACTCAGAGCTCCCACCACCGTCAACTTAGGTTTATCCTGACTTGAATCAACATACCTTCTGGCACCTTGTACTGTGATCAGGGGCTTCTTTGTGCTTTCTCGGGCTTTATCTTCTCTCATTTCTTCCTGGCTCAATGACATTGCTTTCAAAGACTCCTCTACATTCACCGATTTCTCCTCAATGGTCTGTATCTTGACAATAGGCTTATAACACCTCGAAGACTCTTTCCCATCATATATTAATTCTAACATATTGGCTTCAGCATGGGTTGGCAGCGGATTCTGGTTAATGTTTGGACCCTCCGGGGCCTGGACCATCATCTAATTTGTGTCAATCAAATCTTGGACAACTCTCTTTAAATGCCAGCATTTCTCTATATCATGGTCTGGCATATCAGAACAGTACGCACACCTTAAAGAATAATCGAGATTCCTTGGTGGTGGATTTGAAAGCCTTCCTTGAATTGGGCTTAAAACCTTCAACTTTCTCAACCTATCAAACAAGCTAGCATATGACTCCCCAAGAGGTGTGAATTGATTTTTGATCGCCTTCTCCTTCTTATACTCGGGCCTAGGTTGAAAACTGGGTCTGGATGGGTTTTGGTAATTTGGTGGAGCGAATAGGCAATTTTGTGGAGTTTGCGCGTGCCACTGCGGGTAAGAAGGGGTATGGGCATATGGCTGCGCGCTATATACTGGGTAAGGGGGTGGTGGAATAGAATATAAAGGGTTTTGTGGAGGGTAGTAATGGTGGGGAGAAATATATGGAGCTTGGGCGTAGACTTGGGCTTGGGATTAGGGATAGGGGCGAGGTGGTCTTTTAGGATAAGAATGGGTTCCGGCTACGACAGTCGCAACATCCTCTTTCTTCTTTCTACCTCCAAATGAGCCAGATCCACCTTGAATCGCTTGTGTGGTAGCTTTTAATGCAACAAAACTCACTATTCGACCGGTCTTAATCCCGTCCTCTATCATCTCCCCCATTTTGAGGACTTCCATAAAAGACTTTCCCATTACCGGAAGTAAATATTGAAAATAGGTCTCATCCTGCGCCTGAATGAAAACTTCTACCAACTTACTTTCTTTCATTGGAGGCTTTACCCTAGCGGCCTGTTCACGCCACCTTATCGCGTATTCCCTAAAATCTTCAGTGCTCTTTTTCTTCATGTTGACCAAAGATTTTTCGTCTGGAATCAAGTCGATGTTGTACTGAAAATGTTGAACAAATTCAGAAGCCAAATCATCCAAACTGTTCCATTTATCGATATCCCGATCGATGAACCACTCTGAAGCCAGACCTGAAAGACTCTCGCCAAAGAAGGCCATGAGTAGTTCTTTCTTTCCTCCTGCAGCCCTCAACTGGTTGCAATAACGTCTCAAGTGTGCAACAGGATCACCGTGCCCTGCGTACTACTCGAACTTAGGCATCTTCAAATCGGGGGGCAGGTTGATGTCTGGGAACATGCACAGGTCTTTATAGGAAACACTTCTATAATCTCCGATTCCTTGCAAATTCCTCATAGCTTGCTCTAAACTCTTCAGTTTCCGGGCTATGACATCCTATTCCTCCGTTGCGACAGGTTTCTCCGTATCAAATGGAAATGCAGGCGGTTGAGTGTACCCATACGGTTCATTCAATTGCAGAGTAGGCTCCGTAGCATAATACTGACCATCTGAAACCTTCAGTACTGGCTCACTGGAAGACCGAGGAAGCCTCATTGTGGGACGCACAACATATATGGGAGTTTCATGTGGTGGCGGGGCCACGAATACCGGTGTGATCGGTGGCGCTGGCTGAGCAGCTGGTCTTGATTGGGGAGCTACCAAGGGCACACCAGAATTGCCAGGATAATAATATCGTGGAGTGATTCCTGGCGCGTGCTCAGGTGACTCAGTAGGAGCAGAGAATTGTGCCTGAGAGAGCGGTGGGCAATTAGAGATATTCCCGAGACCTTCAGGGAGCGGAGGAGGAGGCATTCCGCTGGCCCATGCCCGATGCAAATCTATCAATTGTTGCCTGAGTCTTACTACCTCATCATTGTGTTCTGAACTTTCTTCCCTGTGATCCTGATCCGGGTCAATGAGCGAATTTTCAATCTCCCTGCTAGCCATGGCGAGCTTTGCTTTGGATCTAGTGAAGTATGGGTGACTAGCCAGAGTACTGCAAACCTACCACTGTTATCTGAAAGAACATGCTCATCAAAGACGACATCCGTTAGGATTAGGGCACACAACAAGCATGAGAGTCACATTGGTAAAATTGTCCTAAATTCATGTTCATTTCTACAAGCTTTTGAGGGTAACGAGGTCATTTCAACATCATCCCGATTTTTATCTACACTCTTTTTTTTTTTTCGTATCCATCTCTATTCTTTCCACTTCTCTCGTTATCTACCTTTATTTTATTATTCTTTATGGCTTTTGTTTTTTTCTTTAAAAGAGGAAAAATAATGAAAAACAACGAAACAAAATGATTAGATCGAACCCAAAAGTAGGTTGCCTACGTATCATGTTGTACATGAATCAGATCTTGCTTAGTTCGGCCAGTTTTGCCAAAATGGCCAATTAAACTCTTTTTCTTTCTTGAAACAAAGTGTCAAAAGAATTGATGAAAATCCTTAACGGAACAAGAGAAGTATCAGCTCCATCGGATGGATGGATGTAAAGACGGCTATTTGTATCAATTGTAGTTTCAGTACTATTACCAGCAGTACCAGAACTAACACTCTGTTCACCTATTTCCATCATTGAAGATGAGAAGCAAATTGCAGAGAAAGCCCCAAATACATCAAACCAGTGACAATCTACGGTGTCATATTGTAGAGAAAGTCCAAAATATATCAAAATCGAGTGGTGAATTGACAAACTACAGTGTCAAATTGCAAATACATAATTTATCAAGAACAAATGAAAAAAACCGGAGAATTTCACCTTGCATGCGATATACACGTATGGAGATTGAAGAGATTGGGGATTACGAGCATGGAGGAATCTCCCTAAGCTCTGATACCATGTTAAGCTGGATAAGCAGAGAAACGATAAGCTTGGATTCACCTCTCATGGTGAATCTCCATAGCTGCAACTGTAGAGAATGGAGGACTGAAAAAGTAGAGAGAGAAATTGCATTTCGATTATGATTCTTGAATGAGAAAGTAGATAGTACAATCAAGTATATAGCTAGTGTTGAAGTGCTAAGCTAACTAACTAACCGATAGCTTTACTCCACTAATTCTAATCCTAACTAATTAAAGCTGTTAACTACCCATTGTTAACTATTAACAGAAAATAATTAATTCCCTAACTAATTGCTAACTAATTATCAATAAAGATCCCATCTACCTTGTTCAAGTTGCGAAAGGAAAAATCTTGTAGCCACGTTATTAGGCTAGGGGCAGGCTGATCTAAGAGTTATATTACCTCTGTTGAGTCTATCTAACTCAGTTGTATTACCTCATGAATCGAGTTTAACCATTAATTGTCTTAAATTGATCATAAAGAGTGATAAAACACATTTACTATTTTTTCTAGGTAATAACACCGTAGTTATAATATAGTTTCATTGGAAATAGATTCTTTAGAATTCATAGGAGTAAGGGCGTCAAACGGGCCGATTAAAATCGGCCCGAACCGACCCACATAATTAAACCGGCCCGATTTGACCCGGCCCGATAAGCCCAAGGGATTTAGGGGTCCGGGTCCCGGTCCGGTTGGGTTTTTTATTTGGGCCCGATTAATCCGGCCCGGACCCAACCCGGTTTGGGCCCGCCGATTAACCGGCCCGGCCCAGCCCGGTTAAGGTTTTTATATTTTATTTTTTGAAAATTCAGAATTTCACAAACTGAAATTAAAAACTTAGTTTTAATACATTATTAATTTATTATCAAGTATTATTAATTTATTATATTAAGTAGCATATGTTTTATACTTTTATTTGAAGTAGTGTATATATATGTGTGTGTGTGTGTGTGTATCTTCTAAATCTAAAGTAATATATATTTAACGTATACATGTGTATATGTTTTATAAATTAGTATATAACTATATATATATATATATATATATATATATTGTAGTGTATGTTTTATTTAAAGCAGTGAATATATTGAATGGTATATATATATGTGTGTGTATATATCTTCTATAGATGAGTATATTTAATGTATACGTTATGTATATGGTTTATAAATTAGTATATAACTATAGATATATATATATAAATATTGTAGTATATATATATGTATTGTAGTATATATTTTATTTAAAGTAGTACATATATATTGAATGGGGTGTATATATCTTCTATAGACGTATATATTTAACGTATCCAAGTGTATATGTTTTACAAATTAGTATATAACTATATATACATATACATATTGTAGTATATATATATTAAAGTAGTACATATATATTGAATGGTGCGTATATATGTGTATATATCTTATATAGACGTATATATTTAACGTATACAATGTGTATATGTTTTATAAATTAGTATATAACTATATATATATATACATATTGTAGTATATATATATGTATTGTAGTATATTATTTTTTAAAAGTAGTACATATATATTGAATGGTGTGTATATATGTGTATATATCTTCTATAGACGTATATATTTAACATATACAAGTGTATATGTTTTACAAATTAGTATATAACTATATATATACATATTGTAGTATATATATATATATGTATATTTTAGTATACATTTTATTTAAAATAGTACATATATATTGAATGGTGTGTATATATGTGTATATATCTTCTACAGATGTATATATTTAATGTATACAAGTGTATATGTTTTACAAATTAGTATATAACTATATATATATACATATTGTAGTATATATATATGTATATTGTAGTATATATTTTATTTAAAGTAGTACATATATATTGAATGCTGTGTATATATGTGTATATATCTTCTCTAGACGTATATATTTAACGTATACAAGTGTATATGTTTTACAAATTAGTATATAACTATATATATATACATATTGTAGTATATATATATGTATATTGTAGTATATATTTTATTTGAAGTAGTGCATATATTTTGAATGGTGTGTATATATGTGTATATATCTTCTACAGATGTATATATTTAATGTATCCAAGTGTATATGTTTTATAAATTAGTATATAACTATATATATATATATATACATATTGTAGTATATATATGTATATTGTAGTATATATTTTATTTAACGTATGACATATATATTGAATGGTGCGTATATATGTGTATATATCTTATATAGATGTGTATATTTAACGTATACAAGTGTATATGTTTAATAAATTAGTATAATATAACTATCTATGTATTGTAATCCATGTATATTGTAGTATATATTTTATTTTAAGTAGTACATATACATTGATTGGTGTGTATATATGTGTATATATCTTATATAGATGTATATATTTAACGTATACAAGTGTATATATTTTATAAATTAGTATAATATAACCATCTATACATTGTAATACATATATATGTATATTGTAGTATATATTTTATTTAAAGTAGTACATACATATTGAATGGTGCGTATATATGTGTATATATCTTCTATAGACGTATATATTTAACGTATACAAGTGTATATGTTTTATAAATTAGTATATAACTATATATATGTATATATATATATATATATACATACAGAGTATATACATATATATTGTAGTATATATTTTATTTAAAGTAGTACCTATATATTGATTTAAAATGAATTTCTAGTTTAAATTAAAAACTTACTTTTAATATATTATTAATTAACTATCACACACACACACACACACACACACATATATATATATTGTTGTATATACTTAATTTAAAGTAGTACATATATATTGAATGGTGCGTATATATGTGTTTATATCTTCTATAGACTTATATCTTTAACGTATACAAGTGTATATGTTTTATAAATTAGTATATAAGTATATATATATATATTGTAGTATATACTTTATTTAAAGTAGTACATATTATTGAATGGTGTGTATATATGTGTATATATCTTCTATAGACGTATATCTTTAACGTATACATGTGTATATGTTCTATAAATTAGTATGTAACTATATATATATATATATATATATATATATATATTGTTGTATATATATATATGTATATTGTAGTATATATTTTATTTAAAGCAGTACATATTTATTGAATGGTGCGTATATATGTGCATATATCTTCTAAAGTAGTATACATTTAACGTATACAAGTGTATATGTTTTATAAATTAGTATGTAAGTATATATATATATATATATATATATATATATATATATATATATATTGTAGTATATACTTTATTTAAAGTAGTACATATATATTGAATGGTGCGTATATATGTGTATATATCTTCTATAGTCGTATATCTTTAACGTATACAAGTGTATATGTTTTATAAATCAGTATGTAACTATATATATATACATATTGTTGTATATATATATATGTATATTCTAGTATATATTTTATTTAAAGTAGTACATATATATTGAATGGTGCATATATATGTGTATATATCTTCTAAAGTAGTATATATTTAACGTATACATGTGTATATGTTTTATAAATTATTATATATATATATATATATATATATATATATATATATATATTATACTATTATAGTATATGTTTTATTTAAAGTAGTGCGTATAGTCATATATAATTATATATTGAATGGTACGTATATATGTGTAATTGTTTATATATTTAAAAAAATATATATATTGTATATTGGAGTGTATATAGTGTATATTGGATTATTTATTTATTTTTTAACCGGGTTTTGATGGGTTTGACCGGGTTGGGTTAAGTGGGCCGGGTTGGGGTGAGTTTTAATTTTTTTTACTGTTTGGCCCGGCCCGGCCCGGCTAGCATCAAAACCGGCCCTTAACCGACCCTCAACCCGATTAAAATGGAAGGGCTGATTCCGGGTTAGCCCAGCCCGGCCCGTTTGACACCCATGATAGGAGTAAAGTTCCAATTAGCACTTACCATAAGTATTTTGTTTATTTCATATTCATTAAGAGTGACCTTTATTTATTAATTTATTTATTTTGTAAATTTTAATGATAATTTGACAAAGTCACAAAGTTGGACTTATAGCATTGTCTGCATACACGAACTTGTATATATGGCTGTCAAAGCTGTCAACTTTAAGGTTGAGCATTACTTGTATTATTTTCAGAAAAAGACTACAAGATATGTCTTCGTTCTTTTCTCACTTCTTTTTGTTATTTAGGAGCAACGGAGCTAGAATTTTTAGTTTATGAATGAATTACGTATTTTGTAAAAGTTAGTTTATTAGATTCTGATTAACTAATTTATCTATGCTAAATAAATTTACAAATAGAATTATTTTTTGTTGAGTCGAGAGTCTATAGGTTGTACTGCTGAAGTAGGGCTAAGATTTGCATACGTTTTGTCCTTCTCATACCTCACTTTATAAAATCACACTGAATATATTATTATTGTTAGTTATTTTAAACAAATTTATAAACATACTGCGGTCAATTTGAAACTACCTTCGTAACTCTAAAGTAGGAGTAAGATCTGAGGTCTCCATACACTATGTCTTCCCCAAACAATCTCCGTATCTATGAAGTAGGAATATACTATTATTGTAATTGTTAATAAATTTATAAACATAAATATATAAAATTTGAGCCAAAATTATTATATTATGCGGATAAAATATCTATATGAAATTGTTTTAAATCTTAAGGAAATATATTTAGTAGATCTTCCAAGTAAACGTCAAACACTAAATCCACTTTTGTTATATTACGCGGATTCAATGAAGGCATGCCTTTCACGTCATATATATATATATGCAGCTTTTTGTAATATTGCTATGTAAAGTTGATCATTTATAGGAATGCTAGATTAGTGTACGTGTTTTGCAGGTGTCTCTCACGTCAATCAATAAAATATATATAAGAATTAAGAATAATATAATTAGAAAGTAGCAATATATTAACGTTAAAAAATGATATATCTATTTAAATTATATAAATAAATATTTATCTCAAATATATTATTATGTGATGTGTCTCACTTCAATGTTTATTATAAACGAAAAGAATAAAGTTAATTTGAATTTCATGCTAATAAAACCATTCCCAAACTTCATTACTCCTTTCATAGGAGACACCTTCAAGAACGCCCAATCACTTACTTCAAATTCCAATTCTCTTTGCCTCAATCAAAATAATACAGTTAAATATAATCTTTACATACAAAAAATTTCTCAAAGTCGCCTGACACTCATCTACCTCCTGTAAACAATAACAAAATAATACGATAATAGAGATATCAAAATAATACAATTAAATCTAACCTTTACATACAAAAATTCCTCAAAGCCGACCAACATTTATCTATCACCTGTAAACTGCAATAAAATAATACGATAAAAGTAATATCAAAACAATACAATTAAACTTAAATTTTACAAACAAAAATTTTTCAAAGTCGATCGAGATTCATCTACGAACTGTAAACTATCACAAAATAACAAACTAATAGAGATATTACGATAAGACAATTAAACCTAACTTTTACCTAAAAAATTTTTTCAAAGCCGACCCACATTCATCTAACATCTGTAAATTAAAATAAAAAAATAAGATAATAAAGATATCAAAACAATACAATTAAACCTAACCTTTACACAAGAAATTCTTCAAAGCCAACCGACATTAATCTACGACATGTAAACTATAAAAAAAAATATAATAGTGATCACAAAGCTTCGATCTTGATCCAACTAATTCTTGTTTTAGCAAAAATTTTGATCCTAAAGAATGATTTTGAATAAAAACAAAGAAGCTGTATATATATACACACATGTTGAATTCTATTATACTGACAAAAACAGTGAAGAAGTTGAGGATTAGAAAATCAAGCATCCACCAATATAAACATGCAATCGAATCAAGTTAGATGAGCATCAATCATATTCTCCCAATAGGCAAACCGATTTGTTCTCTAGTTTAACGTACATCTCAATATTTATAGAAGTATTTCCTTAATAGAGTCCTATTTTATGAGTATTTTCCTAATTAAATAGTAGAAAAGAAAATATTAATTAATTCTCCTACCATATATTTTAGGAGTCCCATATATTTTAGAAAGTCTAGTAGAAAGGAAAATATTAATTAATTCTCCTAACATATATTTTAGGAGTCTCATATATTTTAGGAAGTCTAGTTAATATAATAAAAAATAATTAAATAATAAATTAAAAAAATAGTGAAAAAACAGTTTTGTCTAAAGAAGAGTCTTTTAATGAAGGGTAAAAGTTTTCTAAGGGTCTTGACACTTTTAATAGATTATAGATATAGATTATAGATTATTCATGAAAGTGTTATTTCTTTTAATTGACTAATTTCTTTTCTTATTTCTTGTAGCACTAGTTTTATTTTCGGATTTCTTAAGCTACCCTCTTTATTTTTATTAACTAAATCTTTACTTTTCTTTTCTAGTTCCGTTTGTTGATCTTTTTAGGAAATCAAAATTTTGTTTTAATATATATATATTTTGCTTCAACCACGTTTGATATTATATACTGTATTAATGTACTTGCTCAGTATTTTACATATTATTATTTTATAGTGATGCACATTTGTTTGGGTAAATACATAATTTCTTTTAAATATACAAATTTTTCAGACATATGATACGGTCAAAATATTCACTAAATTAACAGTCTCATGAAAAAACGTCGGATGATAGTCGAAAATTGAATAAGTAATTTTCCAAGAATTATGTTTGGATATTTTTAATAATAGATAAGAACAATTGACATGATCAAAATTCAAAGGTAAAATTGCCCTAATTTCTCCACTTTTCATGGGCGGTACCGATAGTTTTTTTTTTTTATTAATTATTATTATTATTATTATTATTATTATTATTATTATTATTATTGGAGGGGGGGGGGGGGAGCAGGGGGTTGAGGTATTTCGTGCTATTTAGCTCTAGTTGGAGGATATTTTTGAACTAGTTAATTGATATTGATCGTATTTTTTGTGCCAACATTATTGGTAAACAAAAGCAACCTCAAAAGATATATGAGCCAACATTATTGGTAAACAAAAGCAACCTCAAAAGATTAATTAAATCATATGAAGCAAAATATAAAATTGCAATACAAAAAATGCACCTTCTTTGTTTTCGATTTAAAAAATAGTACTTAATATATAGTTAGTGTTTTAGCCAAATTTTGACTTTCGGATTCATCTTTACCTAATCATGATTGAGTGTGGTACACATATGGAATTGAAATATTATTGAAACACCCATATGTGGAACAAAACAAAATTTGTGTATTTGAATAAATTTTTAGGACCCATCTATTAAATTAACAGAAAATTAAGTGATTGAACATAAGAATTTTTCTTCTTAATTGTTTTAAAAAATAAGTGGAATGGTCAAATAACTTGTACCTTCGATGTAGAAAGAATTTCCATACGTTGGATTTTACTCGTTAACGTGAAATTTTGGGTGTTTGGTAGGAAGAAAAATATTTTTCGATTCTTTCTACAAAAATTTCGTGTTTGATTGGAGAAATATTTTGCCTCATACCAAACACACACTTGGGACTCGGTTGCCCATAGATATTGCAACTAGTTTCTGCAAAAATAAAAATAAAAGTTGACAAAATTTATTTGGCCATAAAATTTGTGAAGTTTTGGCAAAAATCTCAAAATCTAGAAAAAAAGTGATTTTTGGGTCAAATCTCATTTTTTTTTTTTTAAGTGTTTTAAAATTTACCGCAAACCTTTCTCTGTCTGCTCATCAACTATGAGTTCAATTATAATATATATATATCCAGCCCCCCATCATATACATTCTTATTAAATAGATTCTTCGAAGAATATGAGAAAAATATATTAAAGAATAGCTAGTTACTATCGATGTTATTATATTTTCTTGCATCAATAAATCTTTGTAACTAATTATAGTTTGACAAACAGTAGAGCTGGTAATTGTATTGTTAACAATTTTGTTAAAACACCGTGTTATGACTTTTATGTAATGAATTATCTAGTTCATAATAAATATGATTATTTTATATTAAACTTATGAATATTTTTAATAATTTTTAAAACTTATGAATATAAATTAGGTTTTATGTTTTTTTTTAAAAATTTAAAATATATTTTCCAAAAACTATACCAGACATATGCTTAACTTAGTTTATTTTCCAATATAAATCTCCTAATATCCTTTGTTTTTAGTTTATTTTCAAATATAAATCTCCTAATATGCTTTGTTTTTTCTACTTTCCTCACTAGTTTGGACATCTTTTTCATATGGGAGTGTTGTGGTCAAACTTTAAGACAAGTTTTGACATCATGTTAGGGACTTTCTTGGTTCTAATTAACCTTCATAAATCTCCAATAGTTTAGACTGAATTCAATAGTTTTAATTCAATAATTATATTTATTCTTAGAAATTTATTTAATTCGTACAAATTAGTTATTTTGAATTCAATAAACTATCTTTTCTAAAATTCAAAATACATAAACTCAAAAACTCAACTTATTTGGAGTGCGAAATACTTATAGAGAGAAGAAACCTTGTGTTGTAATAAGTGAGCTACAAGTTATAATTCGATTTGGAATAACAATAAGGTGATTTTTATTTTTTGCCAAAAATTCCTTAAAGTAAATAGAGATAAGCATTCAGTAGCCTCCCCCCTTCTCTGAACTATGACCCAAGTTGATATGACACAATCAACTTCGCAGGAGTCCTATTACTCCCCTGAACTCAATTTTAGCATATTTTTGTTATTCTTTTGTGCTGACGTGATACCTTTATTATAAAAAATGAGATCCACGTTAAAAGTGTCACATCAGCTAAAAAAATTGACAAAAGATGTCATGTCAACTAAAAAGATGTCACGGAAGTAATAGGACCCCGTGAAGTTGGAGTGTGTCGTAGCAAATTTGGTCATAGTTCATGGGGTTAATAGATGTTTTACTCAAGTAAATACTATGATATAGTTGTGTTAATTTGATATTTTCCTTTAAAATAAAAAATAAAAACTTTAAACATGCATCCAAGTTTTTGAAAAACCCTAAATTCTATTTCTTCAACTTTTTTTCAAAGAAGATTGAAAATAGTTTTAGAAAAATAAAAAATTATCCATGGAAAACGAAGGGTTAAGTTGCTATCTTGATATTGTAATTATTTGTGGAATAACTGAGGACCAATAATTGTACAAGAACTATGACTAAATAGAGATTATTAAAGATAAAAAATATGACTTTCGAGTTTCGATAGATATGCAATTGCATAAATTGACTGCTAACGCTTTCTAGAACTTCTTGTTAGTGGAATAATTAATTTACCTTTAGGTGTGTATGGTACGAATAAAAATATTCTCCACAAAAAATAATTTATTTGAATAATAAGTTGATTTTGTTATTTTGTTAATATTTCGTATGAAAGTAGTATATTAACTCAAAAATATTTTATAATTTAGCTGAGTTATATGCGGATGAGAGTTGGGTGTAGGCGTGTAGTACAGGTTCATCAAAAATAAAAGGAGGAATGACAGAGGGAGAGGGAGAAGAAGGGGAAAGAAAAGGAAATATGGTCTCATGGAAAGTGGCATCCCTAGATATGAAATAAGTCTTGGATAGAAGGTTGCAAAGTTTGTAACCCTTCTTAGCAAACGGATAGCCAATAAAAACACAAGGAATGGCACGTGGGGACAATTTATCTCTATGAGGGATAGGGATGGTGGAGTAACATAGACATCCAAAAGCTTTAAGATGAGAATAAGAGGGGGATTTATTGTAATGCCCCAAGTCTGGTACCCAGAACGCTACACGGTGTCCATGACCCCGAAGGACCACAAGCTAACTCATGACTCATATTTGTACCTGTACTCTGCATAATATATGTATACAAACGCGAAAATAAAGGCTGAAAAGTCATAAGGTTCAAATCTGATAAAAACATAACATTTGGGTGGGGTATGAAATACCCAAAACAACTGTAGTAAACTGTCTGAAACATGATAGTCTGAAAAGCCTCTAACTGTCTGAATAAGGAGTTGATAGGACATGTCCCCAACTAACTCCAACTACTGAAATAAACTAAGTACTGAAATGATAAAATATTGATCCTGTCCTCGAAGGATGAGGACTCACTGCTGACTCTGACTACTGAGTACTGGAATGCTACTGATGCTCTGGAGCGCATGCTTCTGAACCTATGGTATAAAACACCATAGCGCAAATGTGTCAGTACGATTGAATGTACTGGTATGCAAGAGAGGTAGGCTGAATGCAAAGGTGTCATATGCATGAACAATGTTGACTGACTGAATAACATAAACGTGAGAATATATGTATGACTATGTAACTGTAACTGAGGTCGTGATAGGATTGAATACTGAGTTCAAACTACTGAGTCTACTGACAACATGGATTTACTGATATCTGAGTATGTGAATACTAGGATACTGAATAACTAAGTCTACTGATATTAATATCTGAGTCACTAATAAGTGAGAAACTGATATTGTATTACTGAATACTGAGGGACTAATACTATGTTATTGATACATGAATAACTGTTTCTGACAGTTCTGATTATGAAAAACTGGTCTGGTTAACTGTATCTATCAGTCGTGTATCTAAATATGTATATATATATATAACATGAGTTACTGATAACTGATATAGCTGATACTGAGTGATTGTATCTGACAGTCTATATTCTGATGGAACTAGCTGAGTTTCGTACTGTACTGAGTTGACTGTATCTGACAGTTCTGAATTTGAAGAACTATTTGAGTTCTTTTACTGAGACTGAGATTGAAACCGAGACTATAGGAGGTAATTATCTAACCGACATGCCCTGAAACTGAACTGGTGGGGTCCAACCTGTAACCCCAGCTGGAAGGGTGTCAATACCATGCCACGGGTAAAGACTAGCTGTGAGTATACCCTCTTTGACAGGGAGCTCTTCTGTCAACCCTTCCTGGTAGGTAACCTAAATGAGATGTATATCCCTAAACGCGTAGGTTGTATCTCAACCTACGATAGCTACGTAGTTCTGGAACACAAGGATTGCTTCTAAGGATCACACCCTCCACTGAATAACAGGTGAGTCCCCATCCTTGGGTTCACTCGGTGCTGAATCCTGCTCCCAACTGAATAAACACTGAACTGATTAACTGAACTGAACTAATACTAATGGTATTGTTTAGCGGAGTTTAAATGAGTTCACTGAGTTCTGTTGACTAACGAAATGCTACTGAGATCTGAGGACTGACTGAGAGTAACATGAAACATGACACTGGCTCTAGGCGCACAACTATATTTTTTGGGTATAAATACCCCCAGGACTAGATAGAAGGAAACTGACAAGACATGACACTTCTTGAACACATGACCAACATCAACAATCCATACTACAATAATTTAGGGATTTCATGAAGTACTTGATTATCACAATATTGTACATGGGTAGGAATGCATATAATCATGTCATAAATTCATCCATCTAACCTCATGAGCATTCCATCAACTAATATCAATACACAACAATAGCATGGAAGTCACTTTGAACATAAGTGGATAGCATGTATTTATCAATTAGTCACAATTAAGCTATGGAACATGATTTCTATTTTCTTAGGCATTTTATCAAACACCTTGCATGCACAAACTAGAGCTTAGGCATAATCATCAAAGTAACCCATAATCACCAACTAAATTCATAGTTTTCAACTCACATGACAACGTAGTTTCATAAAATCACATAAAGATTTCATCTTGGGAATCATACAACAACATAATCATGGTCATCATCAATCTATAACATAAACATCATGATATATAAGTTAAAAGTGGATTCTTGAACTTAATGGATGAAAGAGATCCATGAATGAACACTATGCATATCTTAGAGATTAAATCTTGAAAGAGAATTGACCTTTCTTGAATGTTCTTGGATTGAGAATCTTAATTCTTGATTACCTTGTGGAGAGTGTGATGAGGTCTTAAAGTTAATTAAGAAGAAACCCTAAGTTTGTTCTTGGGAACACAGAGGGTTAATAGCTTTTAAAACTAAATCACAATAGCTAATTACGTGTTTTTAATGTTTTATGTCGTGGGGGTAAGGTTTAGAGTGAGGGAAAAGACCAAAATACCCCTACGAAATCACTTTCCCAGTTGCTGAAATTTTCAACTGACGACCAAGGCTGATAAGCCGTCAGATATGTGATGGCCCATCAACTCAGGTCGTCACTTAGAAGCTGGAATTGATGGGTTTCTGCCTAAGTCTAACGGCTTGGGCTGATAAGTCGTCAGATATGTGACGGCCTGTCAGATATGTCGTAACGCAGTTGCCAGGCTAACATGCTGGAGTAAAATGGGTATAATTTTTTTCTACGATATCGGATTTGGGCGAAATTGGTATCGTTGGAAAGCTAATTCAATTATCTATATTTTGGTGGGTCATGAGCTTAAAAATTCGTAGTATAATGAGAGATATGCTCATTTGAATTTTACTATAGCAATATCCTTCCCAAGAATTCAATCGGTAAGGAATATTTTGATCCGTCTGATAGCTGGAATTATTTGAAGCCGTAATATACATCTAACTTACTTATAAAACTATAAAAGAACCATGATGTACTATGTATGAGCTTGAAACATGGTGCTAATATTGGTTTGGATTTTTTGAGGTATTACATTATCTCCCCCTTGGGGACATTCGTCCTCGAATGATACTGACTGAGATGGAAGAAAAGATCAATTGAAGTACGTACAAGACATACACTACTGAAACATGGTTTCGTAACTGACATGACTGTTAAGATGAATACATCATGCTGAACATGCATATCTGGTGCATGAGTAACTGATTCATGAATGCATGACTGAGTATTCTGATGAACTGAGTTTTTCTCAAAATGAGAATGCATATCTGATGCATAATTACATGACTGAACTGATATATGAATGCATGGCTGAATATGCAAGAGTACTTAGTCCCAAGTTTGTAATGGGGATCTGAGCATGAACTGAATAACAAGTTTGTAATTGTAATTTGAACATGGAACTGAGTAAGTTCAAGAGAAACTGTTACGTAAATTGAAAAGTACTGATGACCCCATGATTATGCTAGAAGTATGCATGGACTGGAGCCTGAGAGCATGACTGAAACTAGGACATGACACATAAACTGAATTTCGTGAACTGAACTGAGCCCCTAAATACATGGCTCACGACTGAGATTTGAACTTGAGGGTCAGCTTATGAGTATCCCCTACTCCAAACTGGATTCATTACGTGAGTATAGAATGGGACGCTTATCTCTCCCTTGGGACACTAGGTCCCTCGAAGATTTTAACTTTGCTGAGATCTCAAGGAAAAACTGGAACGATGCATAAGGCACCTAGGAACTAAATTGTGACTGATTATCTGAGATCTGAGAATGAGGCATGATACATGAACTGAGATGAGTTTGCATCTACATGATTGGTTCAGCTTAGAATAGTTTCATTCATAAGATTTCGGCTAGAGCAAATAGATGGAAAGATAGGAACCAAACTGTACGAACTTATCTGTCTGAGCCTAACACATGCTGAAAACTTATAGTCGACTGGAGCCTTTCTTTAACACTCTTTCTATATAGCTCTAATGGCTTTAGGGAACAAGGAGATCTTGGCGTGGTCTGAATAAGACAGCTGAATAGGAAAATCATTGCCTGGCTAAAATTTGATAAGATAGGTTAAGACCTACGAATACCATTTAAGATGAAATGATTAAGATTCTTGCACTGCAACTAAGACTATTGAAAAGATTCACATGGGCGTGGAGCACGAATGCACAAACATACTGACTTATCTGATTAACTGAATAACTGATAGCTGAATACTGGGCATGTGAGACTAGTCTGTACCTAGTACGAATAACTGGATTGAGGCTGTAGAATATTATGCATAGGAGATGATGAGTGACTGGATAACATGAGGTAACTGAGTACGAATGAGCAAAAACTGTATCACCTCAAGAATGTAAGGCTAGACGTCTAGCATGATTTGGAAACATTCTGTTGACTGACGTACTAAAATACTACTGACTGAGTAACTGATAGCTGTAGCGTTGGTCAAGTAAGACTGGAACTGAACTGAGTTTCTGATTTGATTACTGAACTAAAACTGGCATTATAGCTAAGACTGTAGTAAAGACTGTATCTAAGTCTGTAATTGAGCCTCATACAAGTAACGAATGTTAGTAACTGAGGCTGATACTGATATGAAAGTACTGAATCCTAATGGCTAAGTAATTGATAACGGATAGCCATGGTCCCGTAGGACTATCTGAGTCATTTACAAAATATCAATTACTAAACTGATATTGTACCTGAGGACTGAGGGACAAAACATCAACGTCACAGATTTATCAAGGAATCTAAACTGAGAGTATACATGGCATAAGCTGAGTTTAGCTAATCACTAGGGGAGGAGCATGAGTCATGTGGGTTGGACATACTGTAAAACATGACATGAGTACATAAGTCATGGGCTGCATGACCTGAGTCTGGAATTTCTGAGTTCATGCGACATGATTTGTAACACTGAGTGAACTGGAATTCCTCATACTAAGAACTTGAAATACACACTATTCTATGAGAAGCGTGTGGATACAAACTGTATTAGTGGAACTAAACTGGGTAGCATGCGTAAATATCGTGATGGCTATAGTATGAAACTTTGCACTAAGACAGGAATGGGTCAGGAATTTTCTTCCCTTACTAATTATCTATACATACTGGAACTATAACTAGAATTTGAAGGCTTGACTTTCTGACCCCAAAGTTTAACTGCTATGCAAGGTTTTAAGAGAAAAGAAACTCATGAATCTGAAGAAGCATGACCATGTAAATGATAGATCCATAACATACCAGTAACTGCATCAGGAGGACTTTCTTGATTCTGCCGGGACCGAAGTGCATAGAGTCTGTTTGGGCGTTGCCCACTGATAACACTAAAATTGGCACCTTGCCATTTTGAGCGATCAAACTGAGCTGAAGAACATCTATGCTGACTTTGAGGACCGGGTTTAGGATAATATCAAACTTTGTGACCTACTTTGCCACATCTGAAACACACATTACTGCCGGTTCTACACACCCCATTATGATACTTACCACACTCTTTGCAAAGCGGATGAGTAAAAACCCTGCTCTCACTACTCTGAGCGTTGGAGCCTGGTGTACTAGCTGAAGAGTGGACTGGAACTGAAAACTTCTGACTATGCTGAGAACGGTTACCACCCTGCAACCCTGGCTGAGAAAAACTATAACTACCTATTTTGGCCCTCTTATTTTCTCTCTCCTTCTTCTTAAGCTTCTGCTCCTCCATATGTTGGGCATAGACCATAAGCCTAGATATATCCATATTTCTAATCAACATCGCAGTCCTGTACTCTTTAACCACTCTACCTGATACCCCTGACATAAACTTACTCATTCTGGATCTGCTATCTGTTACTACATGGGGAGCATACCTAGCTAACTGAGTGAACTTAAAGGAGTATTCTTGTACGCTCATGGTGCCTTGTCTGAGATTGATAAACTCTAACACTTTGGCTTCTTTCTGCTCTAGAGGAAAGAATTTATCTAAGAAGGCTGTAGAAAACTCTTTCCATTCTATGGGTTCTGTATCTGTAACCCTGTCTACCTTCCACTTCTTATACCATGTATGCGCTACGTCTTGTAGCTGATAGGTGGCTAACTCTACGCTCTCACTGGAAGTCACTCCCATGATGTCTGTGACTTTCTAAACCTGGTCTAGGAACTCCTGTTGATCCTCCTTGGTCTTAGAACCGGAGAATAATGGAGGATTCATTCGGGTAAAGTCCCGAATCCTGGCTACAGTAGCTTGGACCCTGGGTTGGCCGGAATGGTGGTTGTCTGTTCATTCTGAGCTGTGACTGAATGGGCTAGAGTAGTGAATGCAGTCCTGAATTCTGCATGAGAGACGTGCTCATCCGAGGACCTGTATGGACGGGCTGAGGTGCTGACTGATTTCCATTTCCCCCTTCGCTAGCCCTTTTGGGAGGCATGATCTGTAAACGAAGGGAAGAAACGGATTAGACTAAGATTTTAGCTGGAGTCTATGCTCACTGGCACGACATGAATACTGAAAGAAGGGAAACTATTCCTAAAATATTCCATAGCCTCCTGCACATAAGTGTGGTGCACAACACACCCATGTACAAGACTCTACTAGATGCGGCTTTCAGACTTCCTAGGACACTGTTAAACCTGGCTCTGATACCAAGTTTGTAACGCCCCGAGTTTGGTACCCAGAACGCTACATGGTGCCCATGACCCCGAAGGACCACAAGCTAACCCATGACTGATATCTGTACCTATACAATGCATAATATATGTATACAAATACGAAAATAAAGGCTGAAAGGCCATAAGGTTCAAATCTGATAAAAACATAATATTTGGGTGAGGTGTGAAATACCCAAACCAACTGTAGTAAACTGTTTGAAACATGATAGTCTGAAAAGCCTCTAACTGTCTAAATAAGGAGTTGATGGGACATGTCCCCAACTAACTCCAACTACTGAAATAAACTAAGTACTGAAATGATAAAATACTAATCCTGTCCTCGAAGGATGAGGACTCACTGCTGACTCTGACTGCTGATTACTGGAATGCTACTGATGCTTTGGAGCGCGTGCTTCTGAACCTATGGTATAAAACACCATAGCGCAAATGCGTCAGTACGATTGAATGTAGTGGTATGGAAGTGAGGTAGGCTGAATGTAAAGGGGTCATATGCATAAACAATGTTGACTGACTGAATAACATGAACGCGAGAATACATACATGACTATGTAACTGTAACTGAGGTCGTGATAGGACTGAATACTGAGTTCAAACTACTGAGTCTACTGACAATATGGATTTACTAATATCTGAGTATGTGAATACTGGGATACTGAATAACTGAGTCTACTTATATTGATATCTGAGTCACTAATAGGTGAGAAACTGATACTGTATTACTGAATACTCAGGGACTGATACTATGTTATTGATACATGAATACCTGTTTCTGACAGTTCTGATTATGAAGAACTGGTCTGGTTGACTGTATATGTCAGTCGTGTATCTGAATATGCATATATATATATATAACATGAGTTACTGATAACTGATATAGCTAATACTGAGTGACTGTATTTGACAGTCTATATTCTGATGGAACTAGCTGAGTTCCGTACTGTACTGAGTTGACTGTATCTGACAGTCCTGAATTTGAAGAACTATCTGAGTTATTTTACTGAGACTGAGATTGAGACTGAAACCGAGACTGTGGGAGGTAATCATCCAATCGACATGCCCTGAAACTGAACTGGTGGGATCCAACCTGTAACCCCAGCTGGAAGAGTGTCAATACTGTGCCACGGATAAAGTCTAGTTGTGAGTATACCCTCTATGACAGAGAGCTCTTCTGTCAACCCCTCTTGGTAGGTAACCCAAATGAGATGTATATATCTCTAAACGCGTAGGGTGCATCTCAACCTACGCTGGCTACGTAGTTTTCGAACACAAGGATTGCTTCTAAGGATCACACTCTCCACTGAATAACAAGTGAGTCCCCATCCTTGGGTTCACTCGGTGCTGAATCCTACTCCTAACTGAATAGACACTGAACTGATTAATTGAACTGAACTGATACTAATGGTATTGTTTAGCAGAGCTAAACTGAGTTCACTGAGTTCCGCTGACTGGCGGAATGCTATTGAGATCTGAGGACTGACTGAGAGTAACATAAAACATGACACTGGCTCTAGGCACACAACTATATTTTTTGGGTATAAATACCCCCAGGACTCGATAGAAAGAAACTGACAAGACATGACATTTCTTGAACGCATGACTAACATCAACAATCGATACTACAATAATTTGGGGATTTCATGAAGTACTTGACTATCACAATATTGTACATGGGTAGGAATGCATATTATCATGTCATAAATTCATCCATCTAACCTCATGAGCATTCCATCAACTAATATCAATACACAACAATAGCATGGAAGTCACTTTGAACATAAGTGGATAGCATGTATTTATCAATTAGTTACAATTAAGCTATGAAACATGATTTCTATTTTCTTAGGCATTTTATCAAACACCTTGCATGCACAAACTAGGGCTTAGGCATAATCATCAAAGTAACCCATAATCACCAACTAAATTCATAGTTTTCAACTTACATGACAACGTAGTTTCATAAAATCACATAAAGATTTCATCTTGGGAATCATACAACAACATAATCATGGTCATCATCAATCCATAACATAAACATCATGATATATAAGTTAAAAGTGGATTCTTGAACTTCATGGATGAAAGGGATCCATAAATGAATACTATTCATATCTTAGAGATTGAATCTTGAAAGAGAATTGACCTTTGTTGAATGTTCTTAGATTGGGAATATTAATTCTTGATTACCTTGTGGAGAGTGTGATGGAGTCTTGAAGTTAATTGAGAAGAAATTCTAAGTTTGTTCTTGGGAATAAAAAGGGTTAAGAGCTTTTGAAACTAAATCAAAATAGCTAAGTACGTGTTTTTGGCATTTTATGTCGTGGGGGTAAGGTTTAGGGTGAGGGAAAAGACCAAAATACCCCTACGAAATCACTTTCCAGTTGCTGAAATTTTCAGCTGACGATCAAGGCTGATAAGCCGTTAGATATGTGACCGCTCGTCATCTCAGGTCGTCACTTGAAAGCTGGAATTGATGGGTTTCTTCCTAAGTCTGACGACTTGGGCTGATAAGTCGTCATATATGTGACGGCCCGTCAGATATGTCGTCACTAAGTTGCCAGGCTAACATACTGGAGTAAAATGGGTATAACATTTTTCTTCGATATCGGATTTGGGTAAAATTGGTATAGTTGGAAAGATAATTCAATTATGTATCTTTTGGTGGGTCATGAGCTTAAAAATTTATAGTACAACGAGAGATATGCTCATTTGAAGTTGACTATAGCAATATCCTTCCCAAGAATTCAATCGGTAAGGAATGTTTTGATCTGTCTGATAGCTGGGAGTTATTTGAAGCCATAATATACATCTAACTTACTCATAAAACTATAAAATAAATATGATGTACTATGCATGAGCTTGAAACATGGCGCTAATATTGGTTTGAATTTTTTGGGGTATTACATTTATGGTGAAGTAATTCAAAAGGGCTCTTGTGATTCAAGGTAGGAGAAGGGAAACGATTGATAAGGTATGTGGCAATCAAAAGAAAATTCCCCCAGAACCTAAGAGGTAGATGAGATTGATCTCTCTACATCATACTCTGAGTGCCTCTCAACTGGCTGACATTTTTACCAAGGCGCTTTCCGGTGCTGCCCATCATTTTCATCTTCGCAAGTTGGGGGTTATCTCATCCTCCAACTTGAGGGGGGTGTTGAATTATTACAAAATCAGGCTATAGCTAGTGGAGTGGGCTAGTCTTTTTTTTTTTTATATTTCTGTACATATATTGTATAAAGGGCCCAAATCGTGTATAAGCCTAATTTCTTATTTTATCTGGTTTATCTCTTATATGGTTCTGATTTTAGGATCTCGTATATATACTTTTTGACCCAATGTTGTGTGGGTCAGAGATTAAGAAGAAAGAAGGCCGGTTATGCAGATTAGATATTTTCTCTCTCTTTATCTTCGAGAAGCTTCACCTCCCATGGAGGTTTTCTTCCAAATCCAGTAGATTCACGCTTCTAACATGGTATATGGTGGTTGGGACGAAGATGAAAGTGTGATGTATTGGAGGGTAGAGAGATGACAGTTAATATGAAATGCTAGTTAAGAAATATATTTTTTCACTACCAAAAAATAGAAATTAGAGACGGAGAAATTCTCTAGTAAAACAACAAAATATGACACTAATCTTATTTGACATTGCATTACCAAAAAATTCAGTTAATTACAAGTAATTTAGCAATGAGTTAGTTCATTAATTTAAATTCTTCTATAATGTCCTTACTTCTATTAATGAAATCATTTTTTTACTTCTATTAATGAAATCATTTTTTTCAATTTTAAGGAATTGCTTTCTTAAAAAAATGCTTCCCAAAACTGTTAATCAACCAAACAACCGGGAAAAAAAAAAAGAAAAAGAAAATACTCCTTTCGTCTACTTTTATTTATTCATTGTATTAAAAATAGATGTCTATTTTTATTTGATTGATCTAGAAAATTAAGAGATAATTTATCAGTTAGTTTCTAATTTACTTTTATTATTAACTAAAATATTTTTTCAAATTATAGGAAAAAAGCTCAAATATTTATCGAACTATTGAAAATGACTCATCTATGCCATCCGTTATAAATTTGGTTTATCTATGCCATCACCTTTAAGATTTTGGTTCATTTATGCACTGTCGTTGTAGAAAAGTTCATTGTGCCATTATTTTACAATGATGATTTTGCAAATCTATTTTTGTCACATGACCTCGTATTACAAGTCAACGTCACCAAATCTAAATCAACCAATATTACTTAAATTAAAATAAAAAATCATACTCGTTAAAATAAAATTCGATACAATTCATGAGTTTGATTTTTTTTAATTAGACTGATTTTTTTTGTTAATAAGTTCAATTTTTATTTTAACTGTGTGGATTAATTTTATTTTAATGAATCTAATTTTTAATTTTCAATTTTAAGTAATATTGATTGATTTGAATTTGGTAATGTGGACTTGTAATAAGAGGTCATGTAGCAAAAATGATTTTGCAAAAATGATCATTGCAAAATAATGACACGAATGAACATTTTTGTAACGATAGTAACATAGATGAGTCAAGCTTTCAATGATAGCGGCATATATAAATGAGTCAAATTTATAATGAATAACATAAATTAGTCATTTTTAATAATTCAATAATATATTCAAGTTTTTTTTTTTTATTATATTCAAAAGATGTTAGAGTAAAAAATAATATTGAACAACTAAAAATGAATGAAGTATGTATTTTGTACATACCAAACACACTCTCAATAGCATTGATTTCAACGAATTTACAAAACAAGACAATACAAATAAAAATAAACAAGGACATTATGGGGAAAAAAGAAAGCTAATAAAACAACATTAATATCATTTAGAAAGCAAGATGCAATTAACAAAACCAAGACCTAAAAGCCATAATTCATTGTATATTTTATAGGTGTTGTGAAATTTGACCCAAAAAATAAAAATAAAAATATAATATTTAAGATTAAAACTTGAAATCTCAATGTGAATTTCAAACGCAAATAACAACTAAATTAATCTCTAGTTTTTCCTCACTATCCTCTAAATCCGCAACCCATTAATTTGTTTACGTCATTTTAGCATTTATATTTGTTATGGATAGAGTAGAATAAAATTAGTTAGCAATCAACAACCAAAAAAGGACAGACAAAGTGACAAGTAAATTAAGGGTGTGCTTGGTACGCAAGAAAATCTTTCCCACGAAATAATTTTAAAAAAATAAATATTTTGTAAAAACTTATTTCTTAGTATTTAATAATTAAACAAAAAATATTATTCATAAAATATTTATACATCTAGGCAAAGCTGTAAAGTGGGATAGACTATAGACTATAGGGAATTAGGGATGGGGGAGGGAGGTTGTGAGTGTTGAGGATTAAGGGTTAAGATTATTAAATTCTTGCTTTAATACTTTCTCCGTTTTAATTTATTTAATCTATTTTAATTTGACATGAAGAAATATTTTATAAATAAATAAAATATATTATTTCTAAAAATATTAGTAATACATCTAGGCATAAACTATAAAGTGGTATAGACCTATAGATATGGATGAGGGATGTGAGGGTTTGGGTGGGGGTTAGGGGTTGTTAAAAAGATCTTCTAATATTCTGGAAAATAACGTGCAATAAATAAAGAAAAAGAAAAGTAAAACTCCCTCTCTGTCATTGTGAATTTAAAAAAGATTGATGGTTTTTGGAACTTGATTTAAATAAGTCATGAAGATATATGTAAATCATGATTTAAAAAGAAACAGATATATATTGCGAGTTAGAAGTTACTAGAAGTTGACATCAACATCAATTGTGATCGAATAGTTGAGATCCTCCGTTTCTAATCAAAAATTTTAGATTCAACATGTTGAAAATGAAAAAAAAATTATAACATAAGCGTCGATACTCCTAAAATGAGCCTTGCAGTAGTAATTCAATTTTGATCGAACTAAAATACAAATATCTGATGCCAAATTCAAAAAAAATGAAAATTGTTATGCAATTTTCAAAGTGTGTTCATATACAAACACAAATATTGACTAAGCACTAATATCTTGACCAACTAGACATATAAATTAACACATAATTCCTTTTAGAAAATTTGCCAACAACTTCAACTACATACAAAAAATACAATTCCAAAAAATTCTCTCTCTCTCTCTTCTCTCTCTCTCCATGCCTAAACTTTTTTTCTTCATTTTCCATGTCTCAAATGGAATTTGACATCCCAAAAAAGATCAAAAAACCAAGAAAGTCATATTTTCTAGGTTGTTTTGGTCTTTCCATGATCGAAAAAGAGTCACTACATGTCAATAAATCAACTAGTGTCAAGAAAAACAACAAGTCCAAGTCAAAAAAATTGTTATTTTTTTCAAAAATTATAAGGAAACATTCATCATCATCATCAAAGACT
Source organism: Capsicum pubescens (assembly GCA_030864215.1). Taxonomy (NCBI): domain Eukaryota; kingdom Viridiplantae; phylum Streptophyta; class Magnoliopsida; order Solanales; family Solanaceae; genus Capsicum; species Capsicum pubescens. The sequence continues at coordinate 37,629,621 of CM061542.1, read as the reverse complement.
ATTCCGGTGGATGTTTCAGATAATAATATCGACGTGATGAAGTTGGAGAAGGTTAAAACTCCGGCGATCGTCGGAGATGTGACTAAGGGGGAGAAGGTTAAAGGTCAAAATCAAACAAAAATAGTAGTACATGACAAGGTTGATAATAAGGTATGTCAAATATAACTTAATATTACTAGTTAATATGTTTTGTTCATGGTAAGTTGTAAGTACTCCCTTACTTCAATTTGTTTGAACTATTTTTCTTTTTAATTTATCTTTTCTAAAAATAAGCCCTTTTTTTGTTTGCTTAACTCTCGATTTCAAGTCAAAATAGGTCAAAAAAAATTAAAACAAGAGGGTGTAAAAACTGATAAAATATAAAAAGAATATGATAAATCTTTTTTTTTATAATTAATGATTTGTATAAGTGATTTGGGTTTGACTTATTTGAGATTGAAACGTAATTTTAATACACAGTATATGCATATTCTTGATGTCTCGTATCGGTGGAATGGAGTCTTCTGATAAAAAAAAAAAAATTATGATCACTAGCTTTTGAGATTGAGTTACATGCAAGTGTTTTCTTTCACATAATATAGAGTCAGATAGTCCATCCAATTTATTATTGGACTCTCATCTTATATTGTCCGTTCTTAAAACGAGTCTTGGATTTGTGGGTTATTGGAGTTCTACGTTGTTTGTGGGATGGATTTTAGGTTCTCCTTATATGATCTTGGATAACAGTTCGTCATGAGTTTACTTCTAAGGTTAAATTAAGTGCAAATCCATAGTTCTAACAAATTATATCTTGAATTTATTTTATGATCATTCAGTGTTGAGAATTCATAATTTTGATTGATTTCCCTTGCTCATTTCATTCGCAATTAATTTTCTTATTTCTAAAGCTCGAACATGATATTCCTGATAAAGAATGAAGAAATTTTACTCATCTTACTACAGTACAATATGCTGACATGTGTTTTTTCTGTTATTTAACTAATATTATATAAGTTGACGAAACCAATTTGTATACCTAGTATAAGAAGGAAGAAATCAGTTTAAATTAATAGGATCGAAGTTTAACTCCACTTAATAAATTCCAGATCACATGAAGAAGGTGATATAAAAGTAAAATAAATTAGAGTTGCACTCAATTTTGCAAATCCATATTTAGAAAAATAGGGAAAGCTTTAAATTAAAGAATGAGAATTTTGACACCAATGGATTAATTAGTTCTCCAAAAATATTATAATATTTGTATTGGATCATTCATAAATAAAGATAAAATATTTTTGGAATCCTATATGCATTTGTCAGTACTTTTGAACTATTCGAGCAATATAGACATATAATACTTTAAATAAAATAAATTAAATTACATCATACTTCTTTGTTTTTTCCTTATTCTTGCCCTTGTATTATATTAAATGAATAATATACTTGTTTAACAAATTTTTTTTACCTCATTATTTTCAGACAAAGGATCATAAAACTAAGGACAACATCCACAAAAGTTTGGATCAATTATTAGACAAAGTACATGACAATTCAACGTGTCGAAATGAATTTTCAAGAAGTGTTACAATATCTAGTACTCATAATTTGAGCCAAAACCTTATAAATTCAACAAAAGACAAGCATGAGATCAAACTTTCCCACTCAACATCTCTCCCACCACCAAAAGGCTGGAAAAAATTAGTGGCGGAGACCGCCACCAGAAAAGCCAACAACGAGAAGTCAGGTCAACGACATGTACACGTGTCGAATAATGACAATTTTGACTCAATTATTGGCATGTCAATACTAATGGTGACCCTATTGATAATGTTGTTTTGGGGCAAGGCTTGTGCTATTGTTTGTACGTGTGCATGGTTTTATTTTATCCCTCGATTTCGACACGAGAAAGAAGCGATGGATGCCGGAAAAAGTGGTGGCGGCGCCGGAGACGACATCGACGTGGACTCGGAGGAGTACAAGAGGAAAGTGGTGTTGGACGGATTGTTGAAGAGAAACCATAGGAATGGTGTTGGAGTTTTGTAGGTATTTTGGTAATGAATTCTAATCTTTTTTTGGTCATTTTGGATGGGATATTTTCTATTTATTTATTTTGAAAAAAAAAAAAAAAGAGAAAGGGGAAATGCTTTTTTTTTTTTTTTTTTTCATTTGGATTGAATATTTTTGTGTAAATTTTTGACTTATATGGAAGTGTTCAAAAGAGATGGTTGTTTGCTCTAGAACTAGAAGTTTGTTTATTTCTTTTTATATCTTTGCTTAGTTCCTTGAGGCTAAGATTATTTGACTGATATTAAATATATCACACTCTAAATTTTGATGGAACGAATTAATTATCTGACAATCATCGGTATATTAGTTTTGACCGAGCGAACAAACTTTACATATATGTGATTTATATACGAGAAGAACAATCCATTTGTAAAAATCTCTTTTCAATTTTAAAGAAACACATTTCAAACGTAAAATATTCTCCATTGTAATCTAGTAACAACACACGTTCCAAATAATAAAACTTTCATTTGATAGAAATTTCATAACATGTGTGCTATTATTTACCAACTTCAATCAATGGAAGATAACAATCTCGAAATAAAATAGCAAAATGACAGAAACTTCATTCCCGAAATCTCTTCTCTCAAAGTCCCTTGAAAAATTTGAAGTTAAAATTAAAAATAAAGGTTTATTTAAACTTATTAAGATAATATATACTTCCTTCATTTTAAAATAGTTGTAATATTTTGCTTCTCGAGTATCAATTTGACTAATTTTTAACATAAATTAGATTAAATTAAATTAATATTTTAAAAATTTAGATTTTCAAATGCTATGAGAAAAATACTATAAATTGTGATCTTCTCATTTATCAATATGGTCAAAAATACATATTTTAAAACATTGGTTAAAGTTTATATCATAACTCTCGAAAAAGAAATTGTAGACAGGTATTTTGAGAATGAAGTATATATGTTGTATCCACTATGAGCCCGTTTGGATAAGATTAAAAAAATAAATTAAAAGCTAAAAAATGATTAAAAGTTGATTTAACCAGCTTTTAATTCTATCCAAACGAGCTCTATATAATTTCATCATTATTTAATTGCATATTATTGGCAATGAAGCAGTAATTTTTTTTTTTGCTGCAGCTGCTCGAGTTCTGATCATTTTACAATACACTTTTAAAAATTTGACATCACAAACTAACTCTTTCACGATAATCTTTTTAAATGGGATTTTGTTCAAATTATTCACCAACTAAATAACCTCTCCTCTAATCAATAGCACAAGATATTCCCAACTACTATGTAAAGGTAGAGTGAAAGAGAATAGATAATTACAGAATGGGTTAAACTAATTAATTAGTACTAATTCATCTTTTTATTCAAAATATTTAAGGAATAATTTTTCAACCAAAACACGATTAATCAACTTTCAACATGAATCTTTTAGCGAATCCATATTGTATTGAAAAGGATAATTGGAATTATACGTACAAATATAGGAGTCATTACTAAATTATCGCAAATACTCCAAATTAATAATTAAATTTCCAAAGAAAAATGGGAGAAATTAAATAGCTTTTCTCCCTCTTTTATATACCTATCTTCAGAATCGTCGGTTTCACACTTTTAAACAAAATATTAAAAGTATGAAATTTAATAAAAGAAAATGATAAAGAAAATATTACTACAATTTTATCCTTTTTTAACAATAATTAGTAATTTTTCTTGCACCGCTTTAATTAAAAAGCTGAACTAATTAAATGCTTATCCTGAAATAAACTTATTTTAATGTATAATTAAGTATAAAGATTTTAAAGCTTTATTAACTCACTATGAATAGTATATTGAATGACTTTGGTTGTAAATTGTAATTAACAATGTCATTAAAGCCGGCGGCCATAATTTACGAGCTTTGACAAGTCTATGTGGTGAATATTTCATTTGTCTGTAAGATATGTCAAGTCCTATTAATAAGTATGTTTTTGTTTTAGGGATAATTACACCAAATAATCATTCGATCATTTATTTTAGCAAAAAAATACTCATCATTTGGTTTATTAAAAAAAGAAAAAAGACTCAAATATGTCATTGAACTTTGAGAAAAGACTCATTTATGTCATTCGTTTAAAGTTTGACTCATTCATGTTGTTGTCAATACAAAAAAGGCTCATTCATGCCATTTTTTTAACAATCTAGTTTGGTGGTTCCTCGCAAAACTATTTTGTACACGTGGTCTACAATAATTCGTCCAAAAAAAATTTTAAGGGAAAAGACTCAAATATTTCATTGAACTATTAGAAATGACTCATTTATGTCATTCGTTAAAAGTTTAGCTCATTCGTGTCATCGCCGTTATAAAACTAGTTCATCCATGTGATTACTTTTTGACGGTGGATTTTCAAAAACAGTTTTGCCACGTGGCCTTTTATTACAGGTACACATCATTAATTGTAACGCCCCGAGAATACACCCCGGACGCCAGACGGTGCTTACAGCCCCGAAGGACCACAAGCTAACCCATGAGCTGGTACCGGCTGTGAGCACTGAATAAATCAATAATAAAAGGTACACATGTGTGGAAAACAAAGCTGGATACGCCATAAGGTTTAAACATTTAAAAGATCTCTGGAATAATAAGCCTGGAAAACAATTGTTTGAAAATAATACTGTAAAAACTGTCAATAACAGCTGATAACTGACTAACTTTCTGAAAGTGTCTGGCTGACTGTGGAGTTGAAGGGACAAGTCCCCAACTAACTTTGACTGACTACTGAATTGAAATACTGAAATAAACATAATCGGCCCTCGAAATGTGAGGACTCACTACTGCTACTACTGCTGATGCGCTGGAATATCTAAGTGCAGTTGAGGACCTGAGCGTCCGAACCTATGATATGAGACATCATAGCATAAAAAACGAGTATGCGATCAGTACTTTGAATGTATTGGTATGCTAAATGTGGTTAGGTTGATATGCATGGGCTCATGTGCATGAATAATAACTGACTGAATGTATAACATGAGGTAACTGATGTTTAGTATGTGTGAAAATCGTAAAATCTGAGAATGCATGACCAAACATATAACATAATACTGAAGTAGTCTGTAAACCGGAATCCTAAAATACTGATACTGAATAACTGGTAACTATATTCCATGGTCAAGTAAACCTGAAACTGAACTCTGAATTGAATACTGAATTGAGACTGTGAGAGGTATCATCTAACCGATATGCCCCATTATGAGCTAATTGGGGTCCAACCTATAACCCCAGTTGTAAGGGTCTCGGTACCGTGCCACGGGTACTAACACATGGCTACATGGATCGACTAAAGTGTTGTCCCGGAGGACTAAGGGGTACCCTCAAGTGGCAGATACCCTCATGAGATATGTGTCAACCCTCAACTGGCAGATTAACATCTCAACCTACACTGGCTACATAGTTTTGAAATGCAAGAATTGCTACTAAGGGTCACACCCTCTACTGGCAGGTGATCCCCCGGTTCTCTTGATGCTAAATCCTACTCCCAACTGAAAGACACTAGATACTGGCTTGAACTATGTTTTACTATTTATGATAACTGACTGAACTGGTAATGCTCATAACTATTCTAAAATCATTTTGTAGATACTGAAAACTAGGTAAGTAGCAAACTTTTGGATATTCAAACCCCCAGGACTCGATAACAATCACAACAAGATCACAATAAAACTTTGAGGACATGATGTGTAATCATTTATTCAAAACTCTTTCTTTTGGTCATTTCATTAAACACTTGCAATTCATGGGAATAGTTTTAACATATAAAGATAGCATGATTTCAACACTAAAATTACCAATTAAGGCTTAAATCGACGAACAAGCACCATTCAAAACGTGTAGAGTTTAACAACAATAATGATTGTATGTAAACATGATATAAAATCAAGATTCATGGGTAAAATTCATATTAACATGTAAAAATCATAACTTTAAACTTGAAATTGGGTTCTTGGACTCCATGGGTGAAAAGCCCATGAATGAACATCTAACGTACCTTAATTAACGAATTCTTGGAGGATCTTGGTGGATTTCTTGAGAATTGATCTTGGAGTTTGAAGGGGCTAGGGTTTGTTCTTGAGAGAGGATGATTCCAATTAGAGGAAAAATGTGAATTATGAGGCAAAAATGCTGTTTTGGGACCTAAATCCCGTGTTTTGGATAAATTAAAGTGAGGGGGAATGACTCAAGTACCCCTCTAGACTCGGAATTGATTTAACTCAAATTGGGCCCCGATATGTTTGGTGACGCATCGCGTCGCTCATACGATGCGATAAGTAACGCGTTGCGTTGCTGTCTGCCAACACGGTACCCAATGCGATGCAGTCATATCATGTTTGTTCACTGTTTTGGCCATCCAAACATGTCTCAAACGTCATTTGAAAAATCGAAAACTCACCCAAGATGAACTATCGACAACCCTGATTATGAATTAACTTAAAAACTAACTTTTCGGGGTAGGAAAGGTCGAGAGTAAAATCATCAAAGTTTAGAGGTCAAAAGTGAGACTAAGTCTCCAACACTTAGCTAAATTTTTAGGTCTTAGGACTCTCATGTATACATTATGAGCTGAATTGAACTAGGAAGAGTATAGGGCATTACAATATCTTTCCCTTGGGAATTTCATCCTCGAATGAGACTGGTTAAGCTGAGATTGCCACACCCCTATTTTTACCGCCCCAACCCCACTCCTTTGACATTGACCGCTCCATCAAAATATAATTTCCACGCATACATATCATCTTGAACTTCTCCCTCAATTGAATTAATCTCTTCATTAGGAAAGTAAGTTCAGAAAGGCTCAAAATCATCGTCGACTGGGTTTTTTACCAAATAATCGGCCAATGCTTGTGATTTCATAACGGTACGAGTTACATACACAATATCGAACTCTGTAAGTAAAATCTTCCACTTTGTCAATCTGTCTATGGGCATAGGTTTTTGAAAAATATACTTGAAAGGATCCATTCGATATATGAGGTAGGTTATGTAGGACGAAAGATAATGCTTCAATTTTTGAGCAATTCAAGTTAAGGAGCAATATGTCTTTTCTAAAAGAGTATATTTTACCTCATAATTTGTGAACTTCTTGCTCAAATAATAGATTGCTTGTTGCTTTTTGCCTGTGATATCATGTTGTCCTAAACACAACCAAAAGAGTTGTTCATCACTAAAAGATATAGAAATAAAGGCCTATCGGGTTCTGGTGGGACCAATAATTGAGGATTTGCCAAATATTCTTTAATCTTATTAAATGATTCTTGACATTCGTTTGTCCATTTGATATCAGCATCCTTTTTCAGCAACTTAAATATCGATTCACATGTAGTACTGAGTTGAGCGATGAACCTACTTATATAATTCAACCTCCCAAAAAAACTCATGATCTCAGTTTTATTTTTCGAAGGCGGCAATTCTCTAATGGCTTTTACCTTGGAGGGATCCAATTCAATGCCTCTGCGACTAACTATAAAACCCAAGAGTTTTTCAGATAGAACTCCAAATGCACACTTGGCTGGATTGAGCTTGAGATTATACTTTCGTAACCTTTCAAAGAATTTTCTTAAATCACGTACATGATCGACTTGTGTTTTGGACTTAATAATGACATCATCAACATATACTTCTACTTCTTTATGCATCATGTCATGAAAGATAGTAGTCATAGCTCTCATGTACGTAGCTCCCACATTCTTTAAACCAAATGGCATGACCCTATAGCAATAAGTACTCCACGGGGTGGTGAAAGCAGTTTTTTCTGCGTCTATTTCATCAAGATCTGGTGATATCCGGCATAGCAATCCATAAAAGATTGAATCTCATGTTTAGCACAATTATCAACAAAGATATGGATATTGGGTAGCGGAAAGTTATCTTTAGGGCTTGATTTATTCAAGTCCCTATAATCAAGACAAACTCTAATTTTACCATCTTTCTTTGGTAAAGGCACCACATTTGCCAACCATGTGGTGTACTGAGCAACCCTAATCACATTTGCACTCAATTTCTTCATGATTTCCTCTTTTATTTATCACTCACATTAGTTTTAAACTTTCTTTGCTTTTATTGGATCGACATAAAATCAGAGTATATGGGGATTTTTTGGACTACCAAATCAGTGCTTAGACCCGACATATTATCATAAAACCAAGCAAAAACATCTTTATGCTAAAACAAAATCTGAATAATAGCATTTTTGATAATTTGATCCACATGAATACTTATCTTTATTTATCTAATTTCCTTATCAGTTCTCAAATTTATCGCCCCAGTGTCATTTAAATTGGGTTTGGGCTTATCCTCAAATTGATCCAATCCCTTTTTTACTTCCATATCAGCTTTATCTTCATCGTATTCATCTACTGCTTGATTTATTAATTCGAGATCAGACAACTTTTTAGGATCTAGATGTGAACTCTGCATGCATGCCATGTTATTAAATCCAATATTAACGTAACTGAAACAAAATAAAAAAAGAAATGAAATTAAAAGAGGAAAGAAAAGATAAATTTTTACTAGGAAACCATAATTTTATTTCATTGAATTAAAAAGGATAGGAGAGTTAACATCAAAGCAGAGCAACTAAACTAAGTGGATTAAAACCCTGAGAATAATACAAAATGCAAAAGAAAGAAAAGCGAAACAACAAAATAAACTACAAAGACTACTTCCTTATAGGAAGAGGAGTGGCTTCCCAGTTGGTGAGCTTGACATTTGGTCTGATGAACCTCACATTTGCATGGCTAGGGCCTTCACCCATCTGAACCATGTTTACTTCATAGAACATTTCCTTGAGACTTTGACATATTTCATCCACATCCTTATTAGAAGATGGGTCATGATTCTCTTCTTTTTGAGCTTTCATAAAATATTGGCTAATATGTGGAACCGGATCTGGAAATTTCCAAGCCTTTTTTTCCGCTCTTTCGCCTATTTTCTATTGCTGCAGTCAGTTTGAAGCCTAAGTCGAAGGTGTTCTGGATATCACATGGATATACATGGTTTATAATTCCTTGCTACGACACCCCTAATCCTTTTCCAGGTTCATAACGATTTTGTAACATTTGGTTAGCCACCATAATTGAAGTAGAAGAGAGATGAGGCCTCGAAATCGGCATGCCTTCCACAAATTGATCAACTGTCATAATTTTAAAGGTCTGATAAATAAATGATTCACAACCCCCTTTGTCTTCAATACAAGGTACAAAAGGATCTCGATGTATGGGAAGGTCATTCTCTCTATGAATAATGATTTCCTGATTGTCGTGTTTAAACTTAACCATTTGATGCAAAGTAGAAGGTGCGGCTCTGGCCATATGGATACATGGTCTTCCTAAAAATAGGTTATAGAAAGTATTCATGTCTATCACTGAAAGGTGATCACAAACTCAACTGGTCCAATCATCAAAGTAATATCAATCTTACCAATTGTGTCTTGTTTTGCACCATTAAAATCCCGAACACACACATTATTAGATCAAATCCTATTTGTGTTGATATTCAAACTTTTCAAAGTAGAGACGGCGCAAATATCTACTCCTGAACCTCCATCGATCATTACTCCTTTATATAATGTCCTTTACATTTGACAGTTAGATGCAAAGCCTTGTTGTGACCAGACCCTTCTGTAGGTAACTCCTCATCAGTGAAAGTGATTCTGTTTGCTTTAAATATTTTGTGTACCATCATTTCCAATTGACAGAACATAGTTTTCTTTGGGACGTATGCTTTATTCAAAAGCCTAATCAATGCTTGATAATGTTCTTTAGAATGTATCTGTAGGGACAATAATGAGATTTGATCTAGGGTTTTCCTCAATTGATCAACAATAGAATAGTCTTGAACTTTCATCTTCTTAAGGAATTCCTCAGCATCTTCGTCTGTGACAGGTTTTTTCACTGGCCCTTGATTATCTTTATACTGTTTGGATCTTCTTAACTCTTCTGGAGCATAATATCTTCCTGATCGAGTTAGACCCCTTTTTTCATTTGTCTTTTCAATGACATCTTTTACTTTATAAGTCACAATAGTTTTGTTATAATTCCATGGGATGGTTTTCAAGCTTGTCACTGGAAGTTGTGCTGCGTGTCTTATGACAACTGGCTCCATCATTTTTTCCATACTATTTTGCTTTTGACAAAACTTTCTAGGAAAACTCAAAACATATAGTTTTGGCCCATCTATCGATATTTTCTTTGGCTTTGAAGGAACATATAATACCAACTTTTCAGAACCTTGAGGTTTTGTAATAGAACTTGAACCTTTTACGATCAATGGTTCTCTTTGCATGGACTTTATTATTTCACTAAAATTTTCTTTTGAGGTGCCTATTTTTATTACTGCTTGATTTTTTGGTCTGTGATCTCTGTCATTCACAAATTATTCCTGCAACACGAGCATTATTGTGATCAAGAAGCAGATTGTTAGTGACATTTGGGGCTTCCTCCTTTTGTATCACAATTGTTTTACTTTCTATCAACTTCTCAATAACTCTCTTTAGAGTCTAACAATTTTCTGTACTATGACCTTGGGAGTTTGAATGATATTCACACCTTACATTTAGATCAAAAGCTTTTGCATTCGGATTCACATTGAATGGCATAACATGTTCAACCATTCCCAATTTTATCAATCTTCGCAACAAGCTCGAGTACGATTCTCCAATTAGGGTAAAAAAAAATTTTTGCCCATGTTCTCTTGTATAATTTTCCCTGATATGTGGATTATGTGGGGCTTTAAAATTTTGTTGTTGTGGACGAAAACCTTACGGAGCGGGTGCCCACCATTGTGGGCACTGAGGAGGCCGAGCATATGCTTGAGTATTGAAAACAACACATTGGGGCAGAGTAATAAAGAAGTAGGAAGCTTGAGGTAGATAATAATGTTTAGGAAGGCTAGGTTGTCCCTGTTGGACCTAACCATAAGGGTAGTTCCATCCTCTTCGGACTTCGCTCAGTCTCAATGCCATCATAGATCCTTCTTCCTTCTTTTTCCGATTTCTAAAACCACCCAATCCATTCTGAATTGTTTGTGTAGTGGCCTTGAGGGATGCTTGACTCATAATTTTTCCTAAATTTATTCCATTCTCTACCATCTCTCCAATTTTTATCAGTTCAGCGAAAGGCTTACCCACAACGACAAGCAAGTAATGGGAATAATTAGGCTCTTGAGATAAGAGAAAAACAACAATCAATTCATGGTCTTTCATTGGTGGTTTGACTTTAGATGCTTACTCTCTCCATTTTACTGCATACTTTCTAAAACTTTCAGATGGTTTCCTCTTCGTATTCGATAGAGAAGTACGGTTAGGGATAATATCCAGATTGTATTGAAATTGTTGTACAAAGTCTTGAGCCATATCATCCCAAACATGCCAATGGGAGATGTTTTGATCGATGAACCATTTTGATGCTATCTCTGTCAGACTTTCTTCGAAATAAACCATAAGCAGTTTCTTTTTCCCTCCTGCTCCTCTAAGTTGATTACAATACTTTTTTAAGTGAGCCACGGGGTCACCGTGACCACTATATTTGTTAAATTTTAGGGTCTTGAACCCTATCGGCAAATGGACATTTGGGAACATGCACAAATCCTTAAAAAAGACACTTTTGTGTCCTCCTAATCCTTGCATGTTCTCAGATTTTTCTCCAGACTCCTTACATTTCTAGCTATATCTTCTTGATCCTTCTTCTTAACGGTCCTCTCAACCACGATAGGGGAATCGTTTTGGTGAGTGAGATAATATGAATTTGGGGGTTTGAATGTTAATTTAAGAGGATGGGATTGATCATATTTTGGCTCGCTAGTAGGCTTCGATATCATCGATTGAGGGTCTGCATCAGTTGGCACTGTCGGAATAAAAAGTGGTTTGTTTGTGAAAGACAAATTTAGAGGACGTATGGTAGAGGTGACAGCAGCGCTAGACATATTAGTATATAGACCAAATCCAGGTGGGTAAAGTGGATCGCCAGTTTGGACTTGAGTGGAACTTAGATAATTCGTAAGTCCAGGAATAGAGGAAGGAGGGGCTTGCCCATTTATCCAAGCCTGATACATTTCTTCTATTTGTTGTTTCAATAACTTATTCTCCTCCAAAGATGCAAACTCTTGTGGAATTAACTGATTTCGGTTTTCTTCATTGTTAGACCCTGTACCATCTTTTTGAGTCATCTTTATTTTTCCTTTGTACCTTGTGTTTTACGAATGAGATGCCAGCTTAACCACAAACCAACCACCTTACTACTTATTTTTGAAACAAAAACAAATATGTTTAGATTTGAGAGTTTTATAGATATTGATATATTGATAACAGCTTACATGCCATGCACCTAAGTAATTTTCATTTCTAAAATAAACTTAGGAAAGCACTCTTGTTTCATCCCGGCTTTTGGTGAATTAATTATAACTCTCATTATTTAACATCAACATTTTTAATTACTTCTTAAAACTTTGAAAAAATTTGATCGAACCAGTCGAGGGTTGCCTATGTATCTTGTTTAACATGAATCAGATCATCACGTAGTTCATTGATATAATAAGTGTTAGTGACTTTTTATTTTTTATTTTGATTTTGAATTCTTTTTTTCAGAAATAAATAAGTAAGTAAATAATTGAGCAAATTGAACCAAATGCAAATCTTTTCTATACATTTCTAAAACATCCTTAAAACAAAGATTTAAGTGAAATAAAACTAGAATTATCCGAACAGACTCAAAAATACTATAGAAATACAAAAATAAATACCTAAAAAAGATAGATTCTAAAAGACAAACCCTAAAAAGACTTAAAAAACTATCATCAATACATCTTCCAAAGAGATATTACAACTCAATCCTCCCTCAAACTTGAGTAGATTCTGGCCAATATTTTTGACAGATGTAGAGCGAGAGCACATGCCTGACAACCCAAACTTTTGTCATCCCGGTGAAGATACTTAGTATAAACATCAATCAGGGATTCACTGAGCTGAAGTACTTCTACCCTAGCTTCATTCATACTCTCATGGCAATTCCGCACCCAATATTGAGTAGTACGAAATGTATGTTTCAAGTCTTCTTATTGCTCATGAAGGTCATCGATCTAATAGTGAAGCGCTTGTCATTCAGTCATTCACTGATTTCTCTCAATTTCAACTTCCTTCTAAAATGCCGTGAAGCACCTTTCTATTTCTCTTTATCATTCCATAGAGGCCCTTAGCTGAGCCTGAAATTTCGACTGTGCATTTGTCAGTAAAGCCTTCTCTTTCTCAAAATTACTCGACTGTTGCTCCATAGCGCCAGTGGCAATGTCCATGTCTTCTTATAGGGCCTGCATGGTAATATGGTGCTCTTTCTCAATCTCCTTACAAATCGACCTAACTCTGGCCTCAAATATTGCCTTCTGATAGATCAATTCTTCTCTAGCCCTTTCCAGATCCGTATTTAAGATTGCAGAGTAGATTGATAGTTCTCTTCCACCTCGCGTTGAGCCTACTTAATCGTGACCTCAATCTCTATTTCTCGGTCCACTGGCCCTCTTGCTGACCTTTCTGGCATGGCCTTAGGAGGAGACTGGACAGGAAAACATGGAAAATACCAACAGTCTGCCTCGCCCTTGTCACGATCTTCCACCATATGCTCAAAACCTGAGAGTATACATCCTCCCCAAATCTTAAGTATTTCAAACTTTCTTAGAGAGATGTTAGAGAGGAATTCATACATAAACTCTTGCATATCTTCAATTGGCAGTAGGTACTGACGTCAATTGAGTTATTGCATGACTCTGAGTAGCACGTAAGGTTGAACACCTCAAAAACCCATTAAGACGATGAAAGGCTGGAAAGTGGAGATATATATCACCTCTTTTGAAGGGAACCAATGATAATTCCACACGATCTTGTCAGCAATTAACCCCTTCAAATACTCTTTGTAAGCTCTTATTTCTTTGGGAAAGTTTTGGTCCTTAATCCTCTTCTTATGACCCTTGATATAATTATTCCATTCAACTTGAAAATCTACAACAAATGGGTGATAACGAACATGCTCGAGCATCCATAACTGCAACAGAATGTTACATCCTTCAAAATAATCCGCCTCATTTTTGCACTTCGTCATGGCCCGATAAATGTCTGCCAGAACCATAGGCACGAGGGTGACCTTAGGATTCTTCTCAAAAGCAGTAATGAATGCAGCCATATTTGTGCTGATTTTTCCTCCTCTATTTGGAAATACCATGATTCCCAAAAACGCCACTATGAATGTGTCGTAACTGTGCTTTTCCCAGGTTTGGCGGGATCCTCCGTTGTTAAGTTTAGACCCAAATAACTCAAATCCATTTTTCTGACTATATATTTCATATAAAAACTCTAGATGAGCCCATCCATTATCTAGGAAGCCACCTATGTTCTTCTCCTTTACGTGTAACAACTCTAAAAACCTTTCACCAGTGACATGCTTCAGTATCATTTGTTCTCCTCGGTGAAGATTCTTTTTCTTTCCCATAAATGCTCCTATTTCCTCCAGTGTGGGAGTGAGCTCAAAGTCGGAGAACCATAATACATTGTTCGACGGATCCCAAAAATGTACCAAAGCTTCTATCACATCTCTCCGTAGTTCAACATTCAAAAGACTCCTTAAAAATTCCAAGTGCTTATACATTTCTCCCTTTCCATAGTCGGTCATATTTTCATACCAAGTCCGCAACGGTGTCGGATTTTTATCTAACACCATGAATCGAGGTACTTTATCATCCCTCAGCCTCTTATTGCTCCTTTCGAATGAGTTCATAGTGTCTTATAGGATAATGATGGCAAATAAGAATTCTATTTTAAACATCCCAAAATGAAAACAAAAATAATTTTCAAAAGAACTTTATGGAATGAAGCGGAACTATATTTCAAAATGAGCATGGAAAAATAGTAACTGACAAGACAGAAAGTGTCAAAATCTTCTAAAACATCCTAGAGTGGGAAAAATCTGTTGATGACGTTTGGACCAGACACATCAGAAATGACCAAATTATTAAAATAAAATAGTGAACTGAATTATTTGATAAAATTTTAACTGTGTTTAATAAAAATAGACTCTATGGTATTCATAAAAGATATTTTGAAACAAAATAAATGGACATCAAGACACAACGACATCAAAATGACTCTACCTTGATAGAAGAGTACTATGTAAAAACACTATATATTCTCTGAAATAAGTCATTAAAAATTTGATATAACCCTTTTTTTTAAAGATCAATTAATTCATTTAAAAGCCGATCAACATTCGATATGGAATTTCCTATAATGCAACAGTAGCATATAAAATGTATATGATGGTCTCAAAAGATAGCACTTGTCCTAGACGAACTCGACCCCTGTGTCGAGCCCCACTAAGTCAAAATGCACGTGATACAAATAAAGCAAAGCTTAATAGGAATAACCATGTCTTAGTTTCAGTTATGCTAGGTTTAACCTGGTGGAGTTAGGTATCTAGACTGGCTGTAAAATGAGTGGACAACTCGAGTCAGGGAGGGACAGCTTTACCGGTAGCAGGAATTCTGGCCTCACTGTTGGTCCTTCCCATCCTAAACATGTGTGACTACAAAATCCTTTCCAGGAGCGTTGCCACATCTCTGTTATCTCAAGCTCGGGAGCATATACAACATCTCCAAATATAAAGTATCTCAGAAGACTCTGATGGGTACACGAGAGAAGACAATTTATCTCACAATTCAAGTAATATCAAAGTAGTTAAACAGGTAGGCAAATAACACATTTAAGCCAACAATATACAATATCAAAATTAAGTAATGCCAAACAAGTCAATATAAAAGCTCGAATTCTGGTTAACTCTCCAGCAGAGTCACCATCTGTCACACCCCTATTTTTACCATCCCAACCCCGCTAGAGAGTTGGTTTTAGAGAAAATAGATTTTCCAATTAAAGTGACGATTTGAAAAGGAATTATTTTATTTATAGAGTCGCCACTTGGAATTGAGTTTGGGTGTTCCAAGTCACCTTATTGAATCCCTATTCAAAAGAAAATGACTCTTAATTTTTTTGGTCTGCGATTTAAAAATCCGAATAAGGAATTCTATTGATTGAGGGGAAGGTGTGAGGCACCCCTCGAGTCTCATGGTTCAAGCACGGTTGGTTTAATGACTTACGTCTGGCTTAAATTAATCTTTTGAATATAGAGGATTTGTTATTCTAAAAGTTACTTACATCCCGTCTTTTATTTATTTTGAATTTATTTATTATATTGATGCGTAGTTTATCGATAGTAGTACTTTTTGGCCTTACCCCGAATTTTGGTATATTTCTCGTGCCTTTATGGCATTTATGAATCGTTCCCATTTTCCCCAAGTCTAAGCAAGATTCTAACATGTTCAACATTTACCCAACCCAATTAGACCGGCTTCAAATAGTATGATAAATTTTGTTATAACTAATGGTTGGTAGCGGCGCTTTCCAATTTCATCGTTAACCTTCACTTGTCTATTAAATCTTAATTTCTCTAAGGTTAAAAACTTAATTAAATAACGTAAGTTATCTTTTCTAAACCAGAAAAAAAAATTATCTCCTTTTCAAACAAAGAATAACAAAAACAAACTTATTTAAACATTCAATGAAAAAGATCCATGCATGATATAATTAATTATTGAAAAAATAAATACAAGAGGAAAACACATGGACCTTTTATTGCTAAAATTTTATGCATATAGTGAAAATAAAATCTTCAAAGTCCTTGACGAGCCTTACACTGTTGAACAGAACCTCAAGCGGTAGTTTTAAACGACACCTCAACGTTGCTATTTTTTTATTTTTTTTTTATAGTGTTTAAGAGTCAGTATTGGAGATAAAGTTTAGCATGAAAAAGGTGATGCTTAATGGAGTATTTGGTAGTCTTACATGTCTGATAAAAAAAAATCAAAACTCTTCATAGAATCTATTTGCTCTTCCTCTTTTTTTTTTTAAATATGTTTTGTTGTACTTCTCTTTTCTTTTGTGTAGGTGTGTGCGTGTTTTTTTTTTCCTTTTATTTTTCTTCTCACTCCAGTGCCTTCTACTTGATCTATCTCTCTCTCTTAGCAAATATATTGTCCAACACAAAGAACACATCACATGAATTTACATGCATGTAAATTTATATACCCATAGACTGCGAAAGACATTATATAAAAAATGATATACACGCCAAGAAGGATAAAAAATAAGAACTAATTTGACAAAACATGCACACATGCTTATAAATTCTCAAACCACTGCATATACAAATTCATTACAAAATCTCATGTAAATGATCAACTATGCCTTCTATATAATACACGAAATCATATAGAATGTTTTTCGTGCTTGGATTTTCATGATAACTTATATAAAAAATAGTACAGAGTTAGACAAGAACCTGTGTAGCAAATTGAACCAAGTAATGTAGCAAGAAAGCCCTCACCGGAAATGCCAAACAAAACTCTGAACTGTAAACTTCGAACATTAAAAATCTTCTTGTTTTTCTTTTCCTTCACTAATTTCTCCCTCTTTTGTCTCTGCTTTTCTTTTTTTTTTTGTAAGTTTGATTTTTCGGTGTTCTTTGCTGTCTTTTTTGTGTTGTGTGTGAGTGTTTTTTTATAATAATGTACGTATGTGTGCGTCGTATGTTGGTGTGTGTGCTGAATATGAGGGATGTGATTAAATTGTAAGATAATGGGAGGAAGAGGTTGGGGGGAATTAGGAGTGTATAGATGAGTGGGAAAGTTGGGGTTTTTTTTTGATTAATTTTTTTTAAATAAATAAATAAAAAATAAAAATAAAAAACTTATTTAAAATGTGACTCTATTTTTGTAGTTTTCAAAACTTTTAAACCAAACATTGTAAAATAAGATGAAATCAAAATATCTAATTTAGACCTAAAATAAAATATATGTATTAAACACCAAAAATGACATATCGGTTTGGTAAAAAATTAGGTGTTTACAGAGATTACTGAGGAACTGAGACTATATACTGACATGCACAACTAAAAATATGACTGCATGATTGAATCTAAAACATGATGAATGACTGAACTGATTCGTGAATGTATGCAATGAAATGAAGACAATCATATGGATGGAACAGAGACTGGAAAAGAAATATTCTGAGGAAGACTGTTACCTTAGGATGAGTCTGAGTTTGCAAAGAAAAGATGAGGGTACTTGGTTCGCATGTCTGCTTCTGCTTCCCAAGTGGCTCCCTCAACGAACTGGTTTTGACAAAGAACTTTGACCAAGGAAACTTCTTTGTTCCTTAGTCTACGAATCTGACGATCAAGGATCTCTACTAAAATTTCCTCGTAAGAGAGACTGTTTTGAACATCTACGCTTTCTAAGGGGACTACAACAACTAGGTCATCAATACACTTCTTTAGCAAAGAGACGTGAAATACTGGGTGCACTGATGCAAAGTCTGCAGGCAACTCAAGCTCATAGGCTACCATTCTGAAGCAGCTCAGTATTCTGTAAGGGCCAACATACCGAGGACTAAGTTTCCCTTTCTTACCAAACCTCTTTACTCCCTTCATAGGAGAGATCTTCAAGTAAACTAAATTGACAATCTTAAACTCAAGGTCTCTCCTCCTCACATCGGCATAGGATTTTTGTCGTCTTTACGCTGTCTTAAGCATTTCCCTGATTAACTGAAGTTTCTTTAAAGCATCAAACAACCAGATCATGCCCTACAAACACGGTCTCACCTATCTCAAACCAACCAATTAGAGATCTTCATCTTCTCCCATAAAGGGCCTCAAACTATGACGTCTAAATACTGGAATGATAGCAGTTATTATACGTGAATTCAATAAAAGGCAAGTGATCATCCCAACCACCCTTAAAGTCGATGACACATGTTCTCAACATATCCTCTAGGATTTGAATAGTCCTCTCTGACTGACCATCTATCTGAGGGTGAAAGGTTGTACTGAGACGAACTTGGGTACCAATACCCTTCTGAAAAGTTTTCCAAAAGTGAGAGGTAAACTGAGTTACTCTATCCAAAATGATAGATAACGGAATATCATGAAACTAAACCAACTCTTTGAGATAGAGCTTGGCATAGTCTTCGATTGAATAAGAAGTGTGGACTGGTAGGAAATGGGCTGATTTGGTCATCCTGTCCACAATGACCCAAATCAAATCATGCTGACGACGAGTACGAGACAAACCCGTCACAAAGTCCATATTCACTTCCTCCCACCTTCAAGTGGGAATACTGATCTCCTATATAGAACTACTAGGCTTTTGGTGTTTAATCTTAACCTGTTGACAAGTAGGGCACTTAGCTACAAACTCTGCAATGTCCCTCTTCATCCCACTCCAGTAATAGATTTCTTGCAAATCGCGGTACATCTTAGTGGCCCCTGGATGAATAGAGTAACACGCACTATGTGCTTTAGCAACGATCCGTTGCCTCAGTTCATATACACATGGCACACATAGTCTACCCTGGCAACGCAACACACCATCTCTCACTTGGGAGAAAACCTCTACTTTCTGATCTCTGATTGACTCTTTCAACTTATCTAAGCTAGTATCCCTATCTTGCTTTTCTTTTACCTCGACCAACAAAGAAGATTCCAAACTATTTTGCACCCACACACTACCCTCAGCTTAATCAACCAACCGAACACCTAGTCTGGCAAACTGATGAACTTCCTGAACCAACTTCTTTTTGCCATTCTCAACGTGAGCAACACTACCAATAAACAATCTACTAAGGGCATCTGCCACTATATTGGCCTAGCCCGGGTGACACAGAACACTCATGTCATAATTTTTCAATAATTCTAACCATTTCCTCTGACGAAGATTCAAATTAATTTACAAAAACACATACTGCAAGCTTTTGTGATTCGTGAACACATCAACATGCACCCCATACAAATAGTGTCTCCAAATCTTTAGGGCAAATACAATAGTTGCTAGCTCAAGGTCATAGGTAGAGTAATTCTTCTCATAGGGCTTAAGCTGTCTAGAGGCATAGGCTATGACCTTACCTCTCTGCATCAGAACACAACCCAAACCAACTCTGGAAGAATCACAGTAAATAATAAACCCATCTGAACCATCTGGCAAGGTCAAAATTAAAGCTGAGGTGAGTCGAGTCTTCAACTCCTGAAAACTCTTCTGATAAGAATCTGACCATAGAAACTTGAATTTCTTTTGAGTCAATCTGGACATGAGGGACACAATACACGAAAACCATTCAAAAAATCATCTGTAATAGCCAACCAAACCCAAGACACTCCTGATACCAAATGGAGAGATGAGTCTAGGACAGTTTCTTACTGCTTCAGTCTTTTGAAGGTCAACTCTACATAACCAGAAATAATATGACTAAGGATAGCTACCGATCTTAGCCAAAATTTGCACTTACTAAATTTGGCAAACAACTGATGTGCTCTAAGAGTCTGCAGTACAATTCTGAGGTGGTTGCATGATCATTTTTGTCATGGGAATAGACGAGAATATCATCGATGAAGACTATGATGAACATGTCCAAGTACTGCTTGAACACTCTGTTCATCAAGTCTATTAAAGCTGTTGGGGCATTTGTAAGGCCGAAACACATGACTAAGAATTCGAAGTGACCATACCGAGTTCTAAAAGCTATTTTCAGAATGTCACATTCTCTGACTTCGAGCTGATGATAGCCCGATCTGAGGTCTACCTTATAGAAATAACTGGCACCCTAAAGTTGGTCGAAAAAGTCATCAATTTTGGGAAGTGGATACTTATTCTTGATGGTGACTTTGTTCAACTGACGGTAATGGATACACATACGTAGAGAACCGTCTTTATTTCGCATGAAAAGGACTGGAGTGCCTCATGGGGAAACAATGGGCCTAATCAATCCCTTATCTAAGAGATCTTTCAATTATTCTTTTAACTCCCTAAGCTCAGCTAGAGCCATTCTGTAGGGCAAAATAAAGATAGGTTGGGTATCTGGAAGAAGGTTTATTCTGAAGTCAACTTCTCTTATAAGAGGGACTCTGGGAAGATCTTCTGGGAACACATCTGGATATTCCTTCACTACTTAAACTGACTCAAGACTAGAAGTCTCAAAACTAGAGTCTTTGACTCAAACAAGATGGTAGACACACCTCATGGATATTATTTTTCTCCCTCTAAGGTACGAAACAAGCTGACTCTTAAGTGTTGAAGTACTACCCCTCCATTCAAGGACTGGTTCATTCAGAAACTGAAAATGAATAGCTTTTTTTCTATAATCAACTAAAGTATAGCATGAGTGGAGCCAATCCATGTAGAGAATGACATCAAAATCAGTCCATAAAATCAACTGAAGTAACTTTCTGAGATATTATGACCTGACAGTTCATGTATACCTTTCTGGATACAATAGAGACACTTACTGGAGTGGACACTGGACACCAAAATTAACCCTTTATATAGGGGGTTACAAAATAAATAGAAGCTCCGGGGTCTAACAAAGCATAAACATGTAAGTAAATGACCTACAACATATCAGTAACCCCAACAGAGAAATTTTCCTGATCCTATCTGGACTGAAGTGCATACAATCTATTTAGGCGCTGACCACTGGTGGAACTGAAAGCAGCACCCTGCTGAGTCGGGCGATCGAATGGAATAGGGGGACGACTGGACTGACCCATCTGACCACTCTATGGGAAATCTCTGACCCTGTGGCCTGGCTTGCAACACCCAAAACATATATCACTACCAGCTCTATACATAACCAGATGGTTTCTACCACATTTCTGGTAAAGAGAATTTATGTGATCACTGTTCACACTTTCCTAGGGCTTAAGGCCTGGTGCCCTATCCCGATTATCATTTTTGAACTTCGGCGCTGGTGCACTAGCTGAAGATTTCTGATGGAATTGAGGGCGGTTAACACCCTCCGACCTCGACAGAGCAAAATTAAAGCTACCTATTCTAGTCCTCTTATTCTTCCTCTCTCTTTCCTTAAACTTCTATTCCTTAATCTGTTGAACATGGACCATCAACCTAGACAAGTCCATCTTTTTAATCAACATTGAAATCCTACACTCCTTGACCATGCTATCAGCTACACTAGAGATAAACTTACTCATCCTAGACTTGTCATCAGACACCATATTGGGAGAATATTTGGATAGCTGAATAAACTTAAGCAAATACTCCTTCACACACATGTTCCCCTGGCTCAAATTGATAAACTCGTGTACCTTAGCTTTCCTTAACTCCAAGCGAAAGAACCTATCTAAAAAGGCCATCACAAACTCTTCCCATTCAATAGGCCCTGCATCTGCACCTTTATCTCTCTTCTACTACTTATACCAAGCGTGAGTTATATCCTGCAACTGGTAAGCACCCAACTTTGCACTCTCACTAGATATCACACCTATAATGTCAGTTACCTTCTGAACCATGTCAAGGAACTCCTACGCGTCCTCATCAAGATTGGATCCCGAAAATAGAGAAGGGTTCATTCGGGTGAAGCCCCAAATCTTAGCTGCAACAGTATTAGCCACTGGAATAGATAAAATAGAAACCTGCTGGTTATTCTGGGCTGCTACTGAGTGAGCTAAGGTAATGAATGTAGCTCTGAATTCAGCATGAGAGTCAAGCTCATTCAGGGGATCTTCCAGAACTAATGGAGGTGCGGGCTGATTCCCATTTCTCATTCCATTATTTTTTCTGGGAGACATGTTCAATAAACAAAAAGAAGATTGAATTAGAAAGAGAGTTTAAATTGAGCCTATGCTCAATCACATGACATGAATACTAAAAGAAGGGAAACTTTTCCTAAAACGTCTTGTAGCCTCTTATCCATAAGTGTGGCTCTCTTCACACCCATGCACAAGACTCTACTCAATGCGGTTTTCAAACTCCTTAAGACACCATTAAACCTTAGGCTCTGATACCAAGTTTGTAACACTCTGAGAATACACCCCGGATGTCATATGGTGCTTACAGCCTCGAAGGACCACAAGCTACCTGCTGTGAGCACTGAATAAACTGACAATAAAAGGTATAAATATTTAAAAAATAAAGTTGTATACGCCATAAGGTTTAAACATTTAAAGCATCTCTGAAATAATAATCCTGGAAAATAATTGTCTAAAAATAATACTGTAAAGACTGTCAAAAACAACTGATAACTGACTAATTTTCTGAAAGTATTCGAAAGCCTCTAACTGACCGACTGTGGAGTTGATGGGACACGTCCCCAACTAACTTTGACTAACATTAAATTGAAATACTGAAATAAATATAATCGACCCTCAAATTATAAGGACTCACCAATGTCTAAGTGCACTTGGGGACCTGAACGTCCAAACCTATGATATGAGACATCATAGCGTAAAAATCAAGTATGCGATCAATACTTTGAATGTACCGGTATGCTAAATGAGGTTAGGTTGATATACATGGGCTCATGTGCATGAATAATAACCGACTGAATGTATAGCATGAGATAACTAATGTTTAGTATGCATGAAAACCATAAAATCTGAGAATGCATGACCAAACATAGAACATAATACTGAAGTAGTTTGTAAACTGAAATACTAAAATACTTATACTGAATAACTGATAACTGTATGCCATGGTCAAGCAAATCTGAAACTGAACTCTGAACTGAATACGAAACTGAGACCGTGGGAGGTATCATCTAACCAACATGCCCCATTATGAGATAATTGGGGTCCAACCTATAACCCCAGTTAGAAGGGAGTCAGTATCGTGCCATGGGTACTAACACATGGCTGTGTGGATCTACTAAAGTGTTGTACCAGAGGACTAAGGGTTACCCTCAACGGGCAGGTACCCTGATGAGATATGTGTCAACCCTCAACTTGCAGATTAATAGGTCAACCTACGCTGGATACGTAGTTATGGAACACAAGGATTGCTTCTATGGGTCACACCCTCTACTGGCAGGTGGACCCCCGTCCCTGGGTTTGCTCGGTGCTAAATCCTACTCCAAACTTAAAGACACTAGATACTGGCTTGAACTATGTTTTGTTGTTTATAATAACTGACTGAACTGGTAATGCTCATAACTATTCTGAAATCATTATGTAGATACTGAAAACTAGGTAAGCAGTTAAGTTTCGGGTATTCAAACCCCAGGACTCAATATCGATCACAACAAGATCACACTAAAACTTTGAGGACATAATGTGTAAGCATTTATTCAAAACTCCTTCTTTTGGCATTTCATCAAACACTTGTAATTCATAGCTTAAGCATGGGAATAGTTTTAACATATAATGATAGCATGATTTCAATACTAAAATAACCAATTAAGGCTTAAATCGACGAACAAGCATCATTCAAAATGTATAGGGTTTAACAACAATAACGATTTTATGTAAACATGATATAAAATCTAGATTCATGGGAATTCATGGGTAAAATTTATATTAACATGTAAAAATCATAACTTTAAACTTGAAATTGGGTTCTTGGACTCCATGGGTGAAAAGGGCCCATGGATGAGCATCTAACATACCTTAATTAACGAATTCTTGGAGGTTCTTGGTGGATTTCTTGAGAATTGACCTTGGAGCTTGAAGGGCTAGAGTTTGTTCTCGAGAGATAATGATTCCAATTTGAGGGAAAATATGAATTATAAGGCAAAAATGTTGTTTTGGGACCTAAATCCCATGTTTTGGTTGAATTAAAGTGAGGGGAAATGACTCAAGTACCCCTATGGATCCGAAATTGATTTAACTCAAACTGGGCCCCGACGTGTTTGGCAATGCCCCGCGTTGCGTCACTCATACGATGCGATAAGTGATGCATCACATTGCTGCCTGCCAATATGGTACCCAATGCGACGCAGACATATCGCGTTAGTCCACTATTTTGTCCATCCAAATATGTCTCAAACGTCGTCCGAAAAACTCAAAACTCACCTGAGATGAACTTTCGACAACCCTAATCATGAATTAACTTAGAAACTAACTTTTTGGGATCGAGAAGGTTGAGAATAAAATCATCAAAGTTTAGAGGAATAAAATGAACTAAGTCTCTAACACTTAGCTAAATTTTCAGTTCTTAGGCCTCTCATGTATACATTATGAGATGAATTGAACTAGGAAGAGTACAAGGCATTACAATATCTCCCCCTTGGAAACATTCGTCCTTAAATGAGACTGGTTAAGTTGAGATTACTGAGGAACTGAGACTATATACTGACACGCACAACTGAAAACATGACTGCATGATTGAATCTAAAACATGATGAATGACTAAACTAATTCGTAAATGTATGCAATGACATGAAGATAATCATATGGCTGTAACTGAGACTGGAAAAGAAATATTTCGAGAAAGACTGTTACCTTAGGCTGAATCTGAGTTTGTGGAGAAAAGATGAGGGTACTTGATTCGCATGTCTGCTTCTGTTTCCCAAATGGCTTCCTTAACGAAGTGGTTTCACCAAAGAACTTTGACCAAGGGAACTTCTTTGTTTCTTAGTCTGCGAATCTGACGATCAAGGATCTCTACAGGAATTTTCTCGTAAGAGAGACTGTTTTGAATATCTATGCTTTCTAAGGGGACTACAATAACTGGGTCACCAATACACTTCTTTAGAAAAGATACGTGAACTACTGGGTGCACTGATACTAAGTCTGTAGGCAACTCAATCTCATAGGCTACTTTTCCATAGCGGCTCAGAATTCTGTAAGGGCCAACATACCGGGGACTAAGTTTCCCTTTCTTACCAAACCTCTTTATTCCTTTTATGGGAGAGATCTTTAAGTAAACTAAATTGACAATCTCAAACTCAAGGTCTCTCTTCCTTACATCGGCATAGGATTTCTGTCAACTAAATTGACAATCTCAAACTCAAGGTCTCTCCTCCTCACATCGGCATAGGATTTTTGTCGGCTTTACGCAGTCTTAAGCCTCTTCCTGATTAACTGAAATTTCTTTAAAGCATCAAACAACCAGATTAGGCCCTACCATTGTGGTCACACCTATCTCAAACCAACCAATTGGAGATCTACATCTCCTCCCATATGGGGCCTCAAACGATGCCATCTGAATACTGGAAAGATAGTTGTTATCTATGCAAATTCAATCAAAGGCAAGTGATTATCCCAACTATACTTAAAGTCGATGACACACGTTTTCAACATATCCTCTAGGGTTTCAATAGTCCTCTCTGACTGACCATCTATCTGAGGGTGAAAGGCTGTACTGAGACGAACTTGGGTACCAAGACCCTTCTGAAATGCTTTCCAAAAGTGAGAGGTAAATTGTGTTCCTCTATCCGAAATGATAGATAACGGAACACCATGCAACCTAACCAAATCTCTGAGATAGAGCTTGGCATAGTATTTGGCTGAATAAGAAGTATGGACTGGTAGGAAATGGGATGATTTGGTCATCCTGTCCCTAATGACCCAAATCGAATCATGTTGATGACGAGTACGAGGCAAACCCGTCATAAAGTCCATGTTCACTTTCTCTCACTTCTAAGTGGGAATAATGATCTCTTGCATAGAACCACTAGGCTTTTGGTGTTCAATCTTAACCTATTGATAAGTAGGGCACTTAGCTACAAACTCTGCAATATCCCTCTCCGTCCCACTTCACCAATAGATTTCCCGCAAATTGTGGTATATCTTATTGGCCCCTGGATGAATAGAGTAATGTGCACCATGCGCATCAGCAAGCATTCGTTGCCTCAGGTCATCTAAACATGGCACACATAATCTACCTTGGCAATGCAACACACCATCTCCTCCTTAGGAGAAAACCTCTACTTTCTGATCTCTGATTGACTCTTTCAACTTAACCAAGCTAGGATACCTATCTTTATTTTATTTTACCTCGGCCACCAAAGAAAATTCTGAACTATTTTTCACCCACTCACTACCCTCAGCTGAATCAACCAAATGAACACCTAGTCTGGCAAGCTAATGAACTTCTTGAACCATCTTCTTTTTACCATTCTCTACGTGAGCAACACTACCCATAAACAATCTACTGAGGGCATCTGCCGCTACATTGGCCTTGCTCAGGTGATACAGAATACTCATTTCATAATTTTTCAAAAATTCTAACTATCTCCTCTGACGAAGATTCAAATCCTTCTGTAAAAACACATACTGAAAGCTTTTATGATCTGTGAACACATCAATATACACCCCATACAAATAGTGTCTCCAAATCTTTAGGGCAAACACAACGGCTACTAGCTGAAGGTCATGGGTAGGGTAATTCTTCTCATGGGGCTTAAGCTGTTTAGAGGCATAGGCTATGACCTTACCTCTCTGCATCATAACACAACCCAAACCAACTCTAGAAGCATCACTGTATACAAAAAACCCATCTGAACCATCTGGCAAGGTCAAAACTGGAGCTGAGGTGAGTCGAGTCTTCAACTCTTGAAAACTCTTCTCATAATAATCTGACCACTAAAACTTGACTTTCTTCTGAGTCAATCTATACATGGGGGATTCAATAGACAAAAATCCTTACACAAACCATCGGTAATAGCCAGTCAAACCCAAGAAACTCCTAATATCTGAAGGGAAAGATCGGCCTGGGCCAGTTTCTCACTGTTTCAGTCTTTTGAGGGTCAACTCTAATGCCATCACCGGAAATAATATGACCAAGTAAAGCTACCGATATTATCCAATATTTGCACTTACTGAATTTGGCGAACAATTGATATGCTCTAAAAGTCTGTAGTACAATTCTGAGGTGGTCTGCATGATCATTTTCACCACGAAAATATACCAGAATATCATCGATGAAGACTATGACGAACATGTCCAAGTACTGCTTCTGTTCATCAAGTCCATGAAAGTTGTTGGGGCATTTGAAAGGTCGAAAGATATGACTAGGAATTCAAAATGACCATACCGAGTTCTGAAAGCTATTTTCTGAATATCACATTCTCTGACTCTGATCTGATGATAGCCGCATCTGAGGTCTATCTTAGAGAAATAACTGGCACCCTAAAGTTGGTCAAACAAGTCATCAATTCTGGGGAGTGGATATTTATTCTTGATGGTGACTTTGTTCAACTGACGATAATCGATGCACATATGAAGAGAACCGTCTTTCTTTTTCACGAAAAGGACTGGAGTGCACCATGGAGAAACACTAGGCCTGATGAATCCCTTATCTAAGGGATCTTTCAACTATTCTTTTAACTCCTAAAGCTCAACTGGAGCCATTCTGTAGGGCAGAATAGAAATAGTCCGGGTATCTGAAAGAAGGTCTATTCTGAAGTCACCACATTGGGAGCATACCTGACTAACTGAATAAACTTAAACGAATACACCTCCACACTCATGTTCCCCTGCCTTAAATTGATAAACTCTTATACCTTAGCTTCTCTTAACTCCAAGGGAAAGAACCTATCTAAAAAGGCCATCGCAAACTCTTTCCATTCAACAAGCCCTATATCTGTCCCTCTATCTCCCTTCCACTGCTTATACTAGGTGTGAGCAATATCCTGCAACTAGTAAGCACCCAACTCTGAACTCTCACTAGAAGTCACACCTATAATTTCAATTACCTTCTGAACCATGTCAAGGAACTCCTGCGCATCCTCATTAGACTTGGATCCCAAAAATAGAGGAGGGTTTATTCGGGTAAAGTCCCGAATCCTAGCTATAGAAGTATTAGCCACTAGAATGGATAGAACAACAACCTGCTAGTTATTCTGGGCTACTACTGAGTGAGCTAAGGTAGTGAATGTAACTCTGAATTCAGTATGAGAGACATGCTCGTTCAGGAGATCTTCCTGAATGGGCAGAGGTGTGGGCTGATTCTCATTTCTCCTTCCGTTATTCTTTCTGGAAAGCATGTTCTATAAATGGAAAGAAGATTGAATTAGCAAAAAAGTTTAAATTGAGTTCATGCTCAAACGCACGACATAAATACTAAACGAATGGAAATGTTTCCCAAAACGTCTTGTAGTTTCTTGTGCATAAATGTGGCGCATTTCATACCCATGCACAAGACTCTACTCAACGCAGCTTTCGGACTCCCTAGGACACCTTTAAAACTTAGGCTCTGATACCAAGTTTGTAACGCCTCGAGAATACACCTCGCATACCACACAGTGCTTACAGCCCCGAAGGACCATAAGCTAACCCATGAGCTGGTACCTGCTGTGAGCACTGAATAAATCGATAATAAAAGGTACACATATATGGAAAACAAAGTTGGATACGCCGTAAGGTTTAATCATTTAAAATATCTTTGGAATAATAAGCCTTGAAAATAATTATCTGAAAACAATATTGTAAAGACTGTCAATAATAACTGATAACTGACTAACTGTCTGAAAGTGTCTGAAAGCCTCTAACTGAATGACCTTGGAGTTGATAGAACAAGTCCCCAACTAACTCTGACTGACTACTGAACTAAAATACTGAAATAAACATAATTAGCCCTCGAAATATGAGGACTCACCACTGCCACTGCTGCTGAGGCACTGGAATGTCTGAGTGCAGTTAGGGACCTGAGCATCCGAACCTATGATATGAGACATCATAGTGCAAGAAATGAGTATGGGGTCAGTACTTTGAATGTAATGGTATGCTAAATAAGGTTAGGCTGATATGTATGGGCTCATGTGCATGAATAATAACTGACTGAATATATAACATGAGATAACTGATGTTTAGTATGCGTGAAAATCGTAAAATCTGAGAATGCATGACAAGCATATAACATAATACTGAAGTAGTTTGTAAATTGAAAAACTAAAATACTAATACTAAATAACTGATAACTGTATGTCATGGTCAAGCAAACCTGAAACAGAACTCTAAACTGAATACTAAACTAACTGTGGGAGGTATAATCTAACCAACATGCCCCATTATGAGCTAATTGGGTCCAACCTGTAACCCTAGTTGGAAGGGTCTCAGTACCGTGCCATAGGTACTAACATATGGTTGCGTGGATCCACTAAAGTATTGTCTCGAAGCACTAAGGGTTACCCTCAACTGGCAGGTACCCTCAAGAGATATGTGTCAACCCTCAACTGGAAGGTTGACATCTCAACCTATGTTGGCTACATAGTTCTAGAATACAAGGATTGCTACTAAGGGTCGCACCCTCTACTGGCAGGTGAGTCCCTGTCCCTGGGTTTGCTCGGTGCTAAATCCTACTCCCAACTAAAAGACACTAGATACTGGCCTGAACTATGTTTTACTGTTTATGATAACTGACTGAACTGGCAATGCTCATAACTATTCTGAAATTATTATGTAGATACTGAAAACTAGGTAAGCAGTTAAGTTTCGGGTATTCAAACCCCCAGAACTCGATAACGATCACAATAAGATCACACTAAAATTTTGAGGACATGATGTGTAAGTATTTATTCAAAACTCCTTCTTTTGGGCTTTTCATCAAACACTTGTAATTCATGGTTTATGCATGGGAATAGTTTTAACATGTAAAGATAGCATGATTTCAACACTAAAATCACCAATTAAGGCTTAAATCGATGAACAAGCACCATTCAAAACGTGTAGGGTTTAACAACAGTAACGATTGCATGTAAACATGATATAAAATTGAGATTCATGGGTAAAATTTATATTAACATGTAAAAATCACAACTTTAAACTTGAAATTGAGTTCTTGGACTCCATGGGTGAAAAGGGCCCATGGATGAACATCTAACATACCTTAATTGACGAATTCTTGGAGGTTCTTGGTGGATTTCTTGAGAATTGACATTGGATCTTGAAAGGGATAGGGTTTGTTCTTGAGAGAGAATGATTCCAATTTGAGGAAAAATATGAATTATAGGCAAAAATGTTGTTTTGGGACCTAAATCTCGTATTTTGGCTGAATTAAAGTGAGGGGAACTGACTTAAGTACCCTTATGGACCCAAAATTGATTGAACTCAAATTGGGCCCCGACGCGTTTGGCGACGTGCCGCTTTGCTCATATGATGCGATAAGCGATGCACCGCGTTGCTGCCTGCCAATGCTACCCAACGCGACACGGCCATATTGCGTTGGTCCACTGTTTTGGCCATCCAAACATGTCTCAAATGTCATCCAAAAAACTCGAGATGAACTATCAACAACCCTGATCATGAATTAACTTAGAAACCAACTTTTCAGGGTCGGGCAGGTCGTGAATAAAACCATCAAAATTGAGAGTTCAATAATGAGACTAAGTTTCCAACACTTAGCTAAATTTTCAGGTCTTAGGCCTCTCATGTATACATTATGAGTTGAATTGAACTGGAAAGAGTACGGGGCATTACATTAATTAAAATAAATCAATATTGATTTCAAAATATCTTAGACCCGTTAAAAAGAATCAATCCATTTAACATAACCCGACCCACACCAATTAAAGTATTTTTTTCTACAACAACTATTTTTCTGATCAGAAAAAATAGTGATTAGTGTATATCCTTTCGTTGTTTCTTGTTGAATCTAAATTATTATAAATGTTATGCTTAACAGAAACCTTAAATGTTCTATCGTACAATAACTTTTTTTTATCCTACAGTAACTGATTAGTTGTAATTTCAGTGACTCTAATATATACTCCAAATTTGCTAGAAAAGAAGTCAATGAACGATTAGGGAAAGCGAGAAAAAGAAGGAGACATATCAATAGAACTTCTCCGTTCTCTCATCACAAATTAGAGGAGCATACATTGTTGAAAAATCATTTTCAAATGACGGCTTAAAATAATTTCGTTATCCCAATTATTCCACCATTTATATAGGATAACTTATTTTATCACTATGATGTAAATGGTGGGACAAATAATCCCTATACTATCTAATTTCACATATTGTGAAATTAATATAGATTTATTTTAATTAATGACATCGACCTCTAATAAAAGATCATGTGACAAAACTATTTTTGAAAATTCACTGTTAAAAAGTAATCGCATATGTGAGTTGATTTTATGACGGCTATGACACGAATGAGCCAAAGTTTTAACTGATGGCATAAATAAGTCATTTCTGATAGTTCAGGGCATATTTCAATCTTTTCTCTTATTTTAATTAATGATATGAATCTCTAATAAACGTGACAAAGCTATTTTTGAAAACTCATCGTTAAAAAGTAATGATACGAAGAAACTGATTTTATAACGGCAATGACATGAATGAATCAAATTTTTAATTGATGGCATAAATAAACTGATAGTTTAATGGCATATTTGAGCCTTCTCTCTAAAAAAGAAATAACAATTTCTCTTTTTTTTTCGCATCTTCTTCCTCAGACGGAACAATTAACCTCCCTTTTCGTCTTCCAACTCACTCACCCATCAAAGAAATCTCTCTCCATCAAATCTCACTAACTAGCAACCTACGATGGTCCACCCTCATACTGTTGAATTGGACCTCCGACACGTTGGTCTATGGCCCTGTCAATCTTTTCATAAAAAATACTTATGAAGGTAATTAAAAATAGGATAAATTTTTCAAGTAATAGTTGTTACAAGAATTTGATAACTACTTAGTACTATTGAGCTAATTAATCCCCTATTGAAAGAAAGGTTCCGACTATCATGACCACAGGATTGCATGGATCTAGTTTGAAGTTAAAGGAATTTTGAGTCAAGATCTTTCTTAAGAGAATACAAAGTTTCTCTCTCTTAAGTTAGCAGTTTATTCATTCTTCTTTATTGAAGGCGGGGTGGGAGTTGGGGTTGGGGTTGGGGTTGGGGTTGGGGTTGGGGTAGGTTGCATAAATGGGGTCGGGGTGAGTTTGATTGGTTGTATAAACAATGTATATAGATGTATATACATTTGTCAACATAGTTATTCATCAATTATATATACTAGTTTAAGTGTACGCGTCTTGCGCGTGTACCTTACTTTAATAAGTTTAAACATTACATTATATAGGATATTTGTTTAAATAATAAAGATGAATATAATAATTAAATTTAATATCTTTTGAGTATGTAAAGATGAAGAATTTATTTATTAAAGCTAATCTTTACCAAAAATATTTTTAAAAGTCGATTGACATCCATCTACCATCTTTAAATTGCAATAAAATAATACAATAATTGAGAATCAAAATAATATAATTAAATTTAATCTTTACACACAAAAAAACTTTCAAAGTCGTCCGACACTCATCTAACATCTGTAAATAATAACAAAGTAATACGATAATAGAGATATCAAAATAATACAACTAAACCTAACTTTTACATAAAAAAATTCCTCAAAACCGATCAACATTTATCTATCATCTATAAATTACAACAAAATAATACGATAAAAGTGATATCAAAACAATACAATTAAACTTTAATTTTACACACAAAAATTTCTCAAAGCCGATCGAGATTCATCTACGAACTATAAACTACCACAAAATAACAAATTAATATAGATATTACGATAATACAATTAAACCTAACCTTTACCTAAAGAAAATTTTCAAAGCCGCCCCCCTTTCATCTAACATCTGTAAATTAAAATAAAGCAATAAGATAATTAATATTTATAGAGTATTTCCTTAATAGAGTCCTATTTTAAGAGTATTTTTCTAATTGAACAGTAGAAAGGAAAATATTAATTAATTCTTCTACCATATATTTTAGGAGTCCCATATATTTTAGGAAATCTAGTAGAAAGAAAAATATTAATTAATTCTCCTACCATATATTTTAGGAGTTCCATATATTTTAGGAAGTCTAGTAATATAATAAAAATAATTAAATAATAAATTAGTCTTATTTTAGGAGTATTTTTCTAATTGAACAGTAGAAAGAAAAATACTAATTAATTTTCTTACCACATATTTTAGGAAGTCTAGTTAATATAATAAAAAATAATTAAATAATAAATTTTAAAAAATAGTGAAAAAATAGTTTTGTCTAAAGAAAAATCTTTTAATGAAGGGCAAAAAGTTCAAATCACTTTTCTAAGGGTCTTCACACTTTTAATATTATATATATATATATATATATATATATACATACACACACACATAACTTTCATACAGTATTGATACACATTTATACACTATTTATAGAATATCAATAAACGTTTATACATTATTTGTACATTATTGATATAATTTTGTACAATATTGATACATAATAATACACTACATAACTATTTATGTAATATCGATATATTACATATACACTTTATAACTATTTGTATATCATATATACATATTTATACACCATTTATACAATATCGATACATGAAAAGAATTTTATACTTATTATTTTTTATATAAAGATAAATTTTATATATTATTATATTGAAAAGTAAATTGTTATGATTGTTTAACATTCAAATCTTAATACAATATCTTAATATTCAAATCTTTTTTTTTGATACATGATTTATACAGTCTGGACGTTTCTCGCTAGACGAGTGCATCCGAATTTAAAGTCCTTTCATATTCTTAAACCATTTCCTTATCAACTGCTGAAAGGCAAAAATTAGGTTTTTCAAATGAGATTGTGTCCCACAAATATGCATGCAAGAAAGATACTACTTGTTCTACAAATATCCAGGTTAGAAAGATGCTATTTGTTGCCTGCATCACTATTTACTTTCAAACAACCGGACACTAGTTAGAACTTCTACTATGAAAATGTATGAGTCTTAATATTCACAAGTACAAGTTGTGGTTAGAAAATTTATTGTTTAAACATTTAAAATTTAATGCACATCTTAATATTCATAATTTCATATGTATGTTATTATGATTCAAATTTCTTAATCTTAATAAAAATAGATGAACTCTAAATGAGTCTTAATAAATCTGAATGATTTCAGCTTATAATAGTATCTTCAAATATTAATATGTCATTTATTCAATGATTCTACAAAGTAATGATATTTCATCATTATTTTATTCACTTTCATTCTTTCACTACTATCCGTCATATGTCATTATCAATTATCATTATCATTATTCATTGCAACTAATCATTATCAACTACTAAGATTCACCAACCACACCAACATCAATATCAATCACCACAGTCAAATATCATTATTACTAATCACTATTAGCAATCATTATCACTAAGTAACATTGTCACGATAACCATCAATCAGTACTCACTATCACTATCATCAATCATCGCATTGTATATTATCGATCACTATTATCAATCACTGCCACCATTAGCATCCTATCAGTATCATTCATTGTAATTATTAGTTCCACCATCAATTATTATCATCTAAATATCGTTAATCACTACTATCAACTGCTCTCGCTATAACTAGTTATTACATAACCATCATTATCAACCACCCCTATTCAACATGCAATACCTTAAAACTTTTGCCAAGTATTGTGTACGTCCTTGCCTGGAGTCTAATATCATGACTATAGGCACTTCAAACTTATTTACAAGGCGTCGTGCATAAATGTAATACCCCGTACTTTTCTTAATTCCGTTCAGCTCCTAGTGTTGGCATAAGAGGCTAAAAGCTTGAAAATTTAGTTATGTATTGAGGACTTAGCCATTTTTAAGACCTTCTAACTTTGAGGAATTTAAGTTGACCTTCCGGACTTCGAGACAATGGTTCCTGAGTTGATTCATGATCAGGGGAGTTAGGAATAGCGTCTCAAAAATATTTTGGTTTTTTAGACTAGGTTTGGATTTTTTTGGGTTGGAATTCCAGTAGCTCACCGTGATTCCATCGCGTTGCGATGAGTATAGCGCCAAGAGTTCCACCGCGTCGCGTGGAGTGTGAAAATGAAATTGTCAATTTCCAGTGACTCACAGCGATTGCACCGCGTCGCGATGAGTAGAGCGATGAGGGGATCACCGCGTCACGGTGAAGGTGTATTGTCATGTTCTTGATCCATAATTTGAATGCATGTGTCATGACCTTTATCCTAAGTGTGTGAAGTGCTTATTAGGTCAAGAGTGTTCATAGAAATCACTTAGAGCCAAGTTGAGCTAAGATCCTTTGATTCGTCTAATGTTTGGTGTTCGATTCTGCAAGGATCAACTTTGAAAGTGTATAAATTTTGGTGTATGTAGAATTTTTCAGCTTAAGATCACTAAATTGTAGATAATTGTGTTAGCTTTCCAACGATACCAATTTCGCCTTAATCCGATACCAGAGTGAAAAGTTATGACATTTTTTTGTGTAAGGCAGTAAGCCACCGCGATTACACCGCATTGCGGTGGCCCTTCAAACGGCAATCCGGGATACAAATTTTTGGTTTAAATGATAGAGGGGCAATGAGGCCTTTTTCCACCTCAACCCAGGTCGTAAAAACACAATCTAAGGTTTCAATTTGGGTATTATTTGCCCTCATTTTCTAATTTTTCCCTCAAGAACAAACCCTAATCAATCCCCTCAAGAATCATCAATTCCATCTTCTTCTCTTCAATAAAAAATCAAGAATTTAGGGTTCCTAATCCAAGAACTTCAAGAATGTTTTCAAGATCATCTCCAAAAGGTTCAAAGTTAAGCTATTACATCAAATCAAGCATAATAAGGTATGTGGGGTTATGAACAAGGATACTCTTTCATCCTTGTGCCCAAAACTAGCTTTTGATTTCAAATTTGCATGATTTTACATGAATTTAACTTAGGGTACATACCCATTTATTGCTATTTGAAGATTATGATGTTTTAAGTGTTTTTGATGTTGAATTACATGTCTACTTTCGTAAATTCATGTGTGTGACTATATTTTCCAGATTTTGAGTTGAATTATGAATATTTACATTATCAAGCATGAACATTATGTTGTTTTGACATGAATTTGAAACATGGATTATCAAGCCCTAGTTGAATATTGTTTTTTCAAGAATGATTATGCTTTTAAGCATCCCATGATATGTTTATAGACAACTTTGAATGAAGATTTGATCTTTTGATCTTTAGATAAGATGTGGAATCCACTTTACAGCTTAAATTCAGTTTTGAATGAGCAGATGCATAGTTAGCTTTCAGTATGAAACATTATGACTTTTTAAAGGGGATTTTCCTATAGAATGAGCATATAGATTAAAGGGAGTAGTATTTAGCACCAAGCGGAAAGTGTGGATTTAGCGCATCCTACTTTCCTAGAACTACGAGCCAATGTAGGTACAAATTCAGTATTCCCATTTCTACATGGATGACAGTTACAGATGTGATCACTTAACTCAGGTTATACTCCTTGACAAGAGTATGACATCTCTCCCCAACGTGAGATTTTCTCCTTAGGGGAATAAGACGTTGAACTCTATGATAGCTCACATGATTTATGTTGGTTAGAAGAACCTCCCTAATAGAAAAGCTTTTACTAGAATTTCCTACAGTCTAATAGAAAAAAATGTCAGATAATAGTTCAGTTTTTAGACTTGAAATGTGATGGCTCACCAGTTTTATATAATATGTTCTATTGTTCATGATCTATGATTTTCAGTTTTCAGTTATTCCAGCCATGTGAATCATTACATACAACATGCATATTCTATGAATTTCGATAACATTGAGATATTACTTTTACTTATGCATTCAACCCCACATGCTCAGTACATTCCAAAAGTACTGATCCACATATACGTGTATGTGCTACGTTGTTTAATAATATAGGTACAAGTTGTAGTGTGCATATCAGAATCAGATAGTTGCAGCTTCCAGTCAGCAGGTGATGAGTCTTTTTGATTCAAGGGCTCGAGTCAGTCAGAGTTTGTATAGAATTTTATTTTCTTCATTCAGTCGTATTGATTAGGGATAGTTGGGGGTCATGTCCCGGCTACCTATAGTCAATACTAGTAGAGGTTTCATAAACAGTCAGTAGAGTTGATGTATTGAATTTTTAGTTTTGTTTTGTATAAGCAGAGTTGCAATCATTTCAATATAGTTTTTTTTTTATTAATCATATTCAGAAAAGATTTATCTTCCGCATTAGTCTTTCAGACTTATGTATTTTATTCAGCTGCTCATGAGCTATGCCAGTACAAGAGTTAGCTTGGGATTGCTTATGGTCCTAAGCATCGTGTGACGACCAGGGATAGTCTCGGGTCGTTACAATAAAAATTAAAAAAATTAAGATACTTTAGGTTCATTATTGTCTTTTTAACTCTTCATTTAAGATCTTTCGAAAAATACTATAAAAATAATAAATCTACTAATCTCGTTATGTTTTCTATAACATTAATATTAACCTTTTTATTTTTTCTCATAATTCTGCACACAAATTTACCTTTTTGTCCTTTATGTAATACAAATTTCCTCATACCAAAACATACATTTTTTTTCATTTTCCCCTCACACTTCCCTTCTTTCTCCACCCCTAAATTCATCTCAACAATGTGCACCCAAATCACTCACAAAATTATGCAACCAAAGAATCAACACAAATCTTTTCAATAGTAAGAAATTTAATGGATTAATACCAAAAGTGATTGAGCATTTTTCAAGAGTAAAAAGAGCTCTTAAAGGAGAGAATCATGTGCATGAATTTTTTAATTAATGATGTCGTTTCTCATGTTGTTTGGATGGTTATTATATAGTATCATTATGTATCATTTTATATTGTGTTGTATTGTAACAAACTTATAAGACGGAATTATGCTCAAGGTAGGTTCATAGACTGGCATAGTGACACCTCCATCCCCTCTAAGGGCAACAACAATACCTGAAAAAACATAATGCTTGGGTGGAAAATCTGCCAAAAATGCCACAGATGGAAACTTGGTAACGGAAAAATTGTTCGTCTTTGGAGGGACAATTGGATTCTGAACTCCACATCCTTAGTGTCTGCGCTTAATGCCCCTTTAAGTACTGACGATAAAGCTATGGATGTTGCAGATATATACAATAATGGGAGGTGACTCTTATAAAAAATAAGCTATGATTGTCCCAAGGAAATTTCTAGAAAAATCATAACTATGGTCACCCCTTTAAACGATGATACCCCTGATGGACTGCGCTGGGGACATTGGAATAATGGGGTATTCTCTACTAGGCCTGCTTATGTCTATATCGCCTCAGCAAACCAAACCAACATTCATATAAGAAAAAAATTTAGTTGGATATGGAAGCCTTCTTACCCTAACAAAATTAAAAACTTTATTTGGATTTGCTACCACAATAGGATACCCACCAAATCTTACCTAAACCACATAGGCCTCAACGTCAACCTACACTGCAGCATATGCCAATGTGAGGAAACTACCAACCACAGTTTTGGGATAACAATAACCTTGGCTTCCTCTCAATGATCTCTCACCAACACCAAGAGGACCACTGGTTAGATTATTTTAGAAAAATGAAACATCTTCAAATAAAAAATCATCTAAGCTGGAGTCACGCTTTTTCTTTCGATCTATGGTGTATTTGGCTTAATAGAAACTCCAATTTGTTTAATGGTACAAATCTGGACATTCCTAATAACACTGCTTATAAATGCTCAGTAGAATACCTCTATCTAATTGGAAAGGATCATCCACAAGCAGTAGTACTAGGTGTAAGGTGACGTGGACAACATCCTCTGTAGGCATTAAAGTAAACATAGATGGATCATTCTACAATCATACTAAGATGGGAGGAGCTGGGGGAGTCTTCCGTAACTCCGCGGGGGACTGGATATTCGATTTTAGCGCCAACATTAATGTAAACTCAGCTTAAGAAGCTGAATCCATTTCCCTCTTACTAGGCCTAAAAATGGCTCTTAAAATACAGATTGTAGGGGGGGTAACGATTAGGTACGATAATTTAACTAGATAATAAATACGTAGGTATTTATTTTTATAGTGACTATTATTGATTGAAATAATTTTCATTTTTATCTTCTTGACTTAAGATGTTTTATTAATTCATATTCTAGATTAGATATTATCGTAATTAAATTATCTAGTGTTTTAGGATCCTCATTAGTATTATGTAACCTTTCGTATTCTAGGTATAAACTATATAGTTGAGTTTCTATTTCTTTTAATGAGTTATTCTTTTCGTAAGATGTATTCATTAATTTGTGTAGTTTATTATTTTATCCTATTGAAATTTTAGCAATTTCTGTGCAGTATTTTATTCTAACTTTGCTATATTCAATGCGTAGGTTTATGTTCTTTATCTGATTTACTAGTATTTGTTGTTCATGTATAGGTAATTTTCCATCTGTATTAAATAATTTTTCGTACGTATTAAATAAATTATTACTTGTATCTTCCTTTTCTAAGGTTAATTTTATTTTAAGTAATTTTTCTTCTAGTTGTCTTTTCTCTATTTCAAGTTGATTTCTGTAATTAACTTCTTCATATATCCAATTTTGCCTTTCTCTAATTTTTTTTTATATATTCTAACATTTATTTATTCTGAATAATATTCATCTGAATCTAAATAATATTGATGTTCATGATATATGCGTAAGTTTTCTATACTGTTTAATAATTCTTCTTCTTCATAATCTTCTAATTTTTCCCATATTATTTTCTTTATGTCTATAATTTCTATATCTCTAAGTATATACAAAACAAGTATTTTAATATCATCTATCATGCTTTTTCATAATATTTTCTAGTTACTGTATGTTTCTCATATCTTTTTCTAAAAATTCTATGTAATTTATCATGGTAAGTATTTGTAAGAGTAGTTAGGTAGGTATGGTATATAATTTACTCTAGTCATGTAATATTACCAAATGCTTTTTCTAATATGATTTTTCTTATATCTACTACTTTTATATCTTTAAGTGCATACAAAATAAGTATTTTAAATTTATCTACCATTGTATCAGATAAATAATTATTCATTTTCATAAAATTGCTTTTTTCAAAATATTCCCTTCAACCATGTACATAACAAAATATGGTCATCTTAGATTACTATATACTAGATTATTCTTAAATAACATGTTCTTCGGTCACTATTAGCATGGTAATCTGGATATTTTCCCTTAAACAGCGCCTCTACTCTGGTTACTCCCCACCACGGCTTCTTGCCTTATTGGTTTCACCTTTAGGATGGCATAGTTCTTAGGGATTTTTCTCCGTTTCCACTTTGCTAATAAACTTCTTAACATATTATTCTTCGAATAATTCTACTATAAAGTAACTAACATGAATCTATTCTATCATACCATGATTGTTGGGAATTATGAATTTAGCTATTCATAATCATAAATAAATATACCTATTCGGATAGGTTTGATATTTCTGAGCTTTGTTCCTCCATAGATTTTTCCATTGAAATATACCTGTTTTTAATTAACTGAGCAAAATATTTGTTGTGGATTGGAGAGAGTATTTGCTTCAACACATGAAGGCTTGCCTTCATCTGAGCAAGTGCTCGTTCATTTATAATATGAAAATGTACACTGTTTTTCTTTACATCTGTCAACTATTTTACAGAAATGAAAAAAGCGTTTCTACAAAAGTCTAGTCTTTAAAGCAAATGTCTAATCTAATAATGGCACTACTTGCCAAAAATTTAATAATGACACTACTTGCCAAAAAGGACTAAGAAAAGTCAACAAAAACAAAAAATATTACATGATTTTACGTAAATCTCAAATCTAGCTATTCTTCCATATCTCTTTCTTGAATTACTTTCTTTCTTTATCCGTAGTTATCTTCTTTTTATTGCTCTGTATCTCCATTATTGCTTCATATCTTACATCTTCCAGCTCTCGCTTTTATGTCTTTCTATTCAAGTTGAACTTCCGGAATAATATTATCTTCTCCATTACATTTTGAACATTGATGGTCTGGATATTTATGTCCAATTAACTTGCAATATATGGTTAATAGTTCTTCCGAAATAAATTTTTCTTTAATGGCTCTGGCGATAGTTTTTTTCTCTAGATTGAGTAAAGTCAAGATCCATTGCCTAACGTCTTCCATATCTGCTTCTCGTAGTTCCTTTGAATTCGAGTATATTATTACATTACCTCTTGAATAATAACTCCATATGGGATTTCTGTTGCGATAATTATTTGCTAATTCTTGAAGAATCGTAGATAGTCCAATAATTCTCTTATTTGCAAAAAAATTTGGTATCTCAATTCTAGGTATTTCTGGTTGTTGAGTAATATCTTCTGGTATAATCATATCTCGGGTCATTCCTATTTTTACAACTTGTATAGGTGATTTAACTTCATCATACAATATCTCTGCTGGTGCCGTATAAAATTTTATAAAAAATAGATTACCTTTGGTTATTCTTTTAAAAATGTTAAATGAATCATATATTTCTGGTATATTGGATATTTCATTTCCGTCTTGGGTATATATGGTGCTAAGTAGTCCATATTCGTAACAGGTTTTAACTAGACCTGGTTTGGTTTTGGGCAAAGCAATTAGCTTATTGTATCCGGTTAGCTTCTGGGTTATGTAATTTGTATGTGGTTCTTGGATGTTTATAGCTCTGGGGTTGGTATTTAAGAAGGTTTGTATTTTGTAAATATTTTCTATGTATGTTCGGGTTGTATGGTTGTAGGTCTTTTTGTCTTGGTTTAGACTTTCTCAGTATGTGGTAATTTGTGGGGGTATAAACATAAGATATTTTGGTGTATTTGGAATAAATGGTTTATCAAATAGCTTGTTTAGGTTCATATTTGTATTTCTCCTAACTCCTTTGCTTGTACCTGCAGAAGTAGATTGATAAATGTTATGGATGGAGTATCCCAACGTCTCCTTCTAGCTCTGGAATTTTAATGTCTTCCGATCGACATAGCTCTGCACACTGCTGAGTTAGCTGATTTGTAGCTATAGACTTCAGTTTATCTTCATTAGTCTTTAGCTTTTCTATCTCATTACCCATACTGTCCACTTTCATTGAAAGCGTAGTTAGGGTGTTGAGTATTTTTTCTAGAGTATCTTCTTCTATTATATCAGTCTGTGTAGCTTTGTCTTGATATGTAATCTGCAATAACATTTTTGTTAGTACTAATTACTTCAATTGTAAATGTAAAATTTAATATATTCAATACTAGTTTCCGAATTTCTTTTGTTGTAACTGAATTTTGTATTTTCTTTGTTAGCCACCAACGTACCTGTGTATTATCTGTTCGTACAATAAACTTGTTATATACAATATATGACTCAAATGCTAATAAACATTTATATAATGAGCATAATTCTTTTCTATTTATTTCCCATTTTATTTCTGTTTCATTAAATGTACCTGAGTAGTATCTACAGTGGTGTTCTAATTTTTCTTCTTCATATTTATATTTAAGTACTCCTCCATAACTACATTCACTAGCATCTGCTTCTACTATATATATAAATTTTTTATTTTCATCTGGAAATTGTAATTTTGGTAATTCTTTACAAAGTATTTTTATTTTTTGAACTTGTTTTTTATCTTCTTCATTATAATTATATTCTACATCCTTTTTTAATTTTTTCTGTAAGGGCTTTAGATTTTCTGCTAATTTTGGTATATATTCTCTTACTTGGTTTACTAATCCTAAAAATGATTGTAATTTCTTTTTTGTATCTAATTCTTCTTTTGAATTTATTATTTTTTGTACTATATGTTGTTGCATTTTTACTCCACTTTTATCTATTTGTATTCCTAAAAATTCTATCTGATTTTTCATAATTTAAGCTTTCTTTTTACTTAAACTTATTCCCGATTTTTCTATTATATCCGTAAATTGTTCCAATAATTTTAAATGTTCTTCTTTGGTCTTTGTATATAATAGTATATCGTCTATATATACTATACAATTAGGTAGTTGTTTAAAATAACCATCCATAAAATGTTGATATCTACCTGGTGCATTTTTATATCCAAATGGTAGTACATTCCATTCATAAAATCTCTGTGGTACCGTAAATGCGGTTAATTCCTTAGATTCTTCTTCTAACTTTAGATGGTAAAATCCTGATTTGCAATCAAATTTACTAAAATAATTATATCCTTGTATTTGTCTTATTTTTAATATCTTATTTGGTATTGGGTAATTATAAGTCATTGTTTTTGCATTTAAATTTCTATAATCAATAACCATTCTACTTTTTCCTCTTTTTTGTTCACTATGTTTATTTACTATAAATGCTGGGCTATTATGTTCGCTGTTACTTTTTTGTATATATCGTTTTTCTAATAATTCTTCTATATGCATTTTAAATTCTTTTAAATCATCAAAATTATATGTTAATGGTTTCTGGGTTATTATGCTATTTTTATCTACTAATTCAATTTTTATAATGGTTTTATGTTTTTTCCATCCCTTTAATGGATCTTCACTATATAATTGTTCTAATTTTCCCTTAATTATTTCTATCTTATTTATTGAAAATATAGTTATTTCTGTTTTATTTATCGAAAATACGACTAGTTCTATTGTATCTTCAGTATTTTTTATATTTTCTAACTTTTGTATAATTTTTCCACTTCTTTTATCCAATCAGTTTTCTTTCTTATTTTATTATTAACTCTTTTTGCTCTTACTTTCTGTTTACATGGTGTTGTAAACCACCAATCTGTTCTAGTTATTATATGTGGGTATAATTTATCTAAAAACGGCATTCCTAAAAGTATATCTTTTGATGTTAGTTCATAATTATAAATTTCTTCTATTGTTAATATTTTATCTCATACTTGTGTTTTTACATTCTTAGCTTTGT
Source organism: Capsicum pubescens (assembly GCA_030864215.1). Taxonomy (NCBI): domain Eukaryota; kingdom Viridiplantae; phylum Streptophyta; class Magnoliopsida; order Solanales; family Solanaceae; genus Capsicum; species Capsicum pubescens. The sequence continues at coordinate 37,585,061 of CM061542.1, read as the reverse complement.
AAGTAATTAAGCTTCCTTCGTTATTAAATCCTTTAACTATTATTGGTATTTTTAATTTATCCCATTTACTTTCTGGTAAACAATTATATCTACATAAATTAGCTTCTGCTCCTGTATCTATCATAGACGTATAATATCTACTGTAATATCCTTCTACTACAATCTTCATTAATACATATATTTTCATTTTATGTTAAAGCTCTTCTTAAGAATAATTTCTCTCTGTTATATGTTATAGTTAATTGTGTATGTTCTATATTATATGATTTTACTTGTTCTAGCCATTTTATTCCTAGTATTATGTCTGCTTTTTGCATTTCTTTATTCACTTCAAATTCTATTTTTATTTTTCTTATTCCTATTATTATTTTTTTTTCTGCTATATTTTTAGTATTTATTAAACTTCTTGGTAGATCTGGGCATATATTATTGTCAGTTTTTATTTCCTCATTTTTTACTAGATATTTTGCTATATAATTTTCTTCTTGTCCTGTATTTAAGAGTATTAAATATTCTTTTTCATTTACCTTTCCTGTTATATAATATTGGTTTGAATTATCCATTGAACTTGTTTCATAACTTGTTCTTTTTGATGAGCTTGATGATTTCGGTTTATCATAAACTGTTCTTTTTGTTGTACTTATTCTATCATTTATTATTTCTAGATCTTCTTCTATGTCTATATTTCTGTAACTATAATCATTATTATCAATTGTTTTTACGAATTGTTCAAAAGGGCTTTCTATTTGTATTTTATTAATTTTATTTTTTGTCGTTATTTTATGTTTTGTTGTTAACACATATAGATTTTTACATCTTGCCGTAAATATTTTACTTCCTGGGGTTAATTCTATTCCTGATATTTTCCAATATAATACTAATGATTTGTCTATATTTTTATTCGTTACTGCTACTGAATAATTCGCACTTATTATAAATTTAAATTTTTGGTATATTAAATTTCCTTTTATGACAGTTATTATACTTTTTTCTATAGGTTTTATAATTCTATCATCTGCTAAATATAATTCTATTGGTGTATCTATTCCTTCTCTAAAACATACTTTTATTAATATTTCTGTACCTCTAAGGTGTACATATTTTATTGGGTCTCTACTTTTTATATCGTTTATCTCTTTATTAATTATTCTTTTTGTTACTAGTGGTATACTAGCTTTACCTTTTGCATATCTACAGTCTATTACATGTTCTTTTTGACTTACTACATAATATTCTTCCTTTTTTCTAGTAAATATATTTTTTATTGTTGGTATTTTAAATATTTTTTCTACACTTAAGTCTAACTCTTTTCCTTTTATTTCATCAAATACATTGTTATCAAATATTATTTTTTGATCTGTTCCTTCGTCATTTAAATATTCTTCTTTTGTTAATATTTTTATATCTTCTTCAGTCATTTAATTCATCTAATTCACTATCTGTTTCATTAGCTGAAATTTCATATATACTGTCTTCACTTTCTAATTCGTAATCTATGTAATCTATCTGCATATATTCTATATTTTCTATTTTTATTTTTGATATTTGTTTATTTTTTGGGTTTTTTGGTAATTTACAATCTCTAGCTAAATGTCCTATTTTTCCGCAATTATAACAAGTACATTCCTTTATAGATTTCTTTTTCCTATATGGTCTTTTATGTTTATAATTTTTTACATAATATCTTTTTCTTGGTTTCTTATACTTATATTTTGATTTTTTGTATTTCTTATATTTCTTATGTCTTTTTCTTTTCTTATAATATCTTTCTTCGCATCCAAATTGAGGTGCTATTTTATCTTTGCAACATGCTAAATTTCTTATTAATGTTTTTTCCATTTTTATTTCTTCTCTGTATTTTTCACATAGGTTTCTATACCATTGTTGTAAAAAATTTATTCTTGCTCCTAGAGTATCTACTGTTTTTGTTTCATCCCAACTTTTTATTATTTTTGAACTAAATGGTTCAGGTAATTTATTAAAATATAATTTTCTTATTTCTTTACTTTCTTCTGTATTATATGCTCCTTTATAATAATATTCTTTAAATGCGCAAGTATATTCATCTATGTAGCACATATTACATATTGCTAATTTTAACATTAAATTCCTATTTATATCTTTCTCTTCATTTTGTTCTTCTTCTTTTGTTGTCATGCTACTAAATTCGTCTTTTATAGCTGTTTCATATTTTTTTAATAATTCTATAGGTGTTAATTTTGCTAATGATGTTCCTTCTGTGGATTTGTCAGTTCTTAATATTCTTTTACTATTTTCAGTTAGATTTAAAAACCACAATTTCACTGTTCCTATTAGTGTTCTTTCTATATATTCTGGTGTATCTATTACACTTATATTATTATCTAATAATTGTTTTGTCATATATCCTATCCATAATTGTATTATTTTTTCTGTATCTATTACACAATCTAAGTCTAAAAAGTTGTAATTTTTATTAACTATTTGTTTTGGTGTCCATTTGTCATATTCATTCTTTAGATTATATCTTTTAAACTTATTCTTATAATATGTAGGTTTTCTTATTTCTGATGTTCTAGGTATTATATTTTCACCTTCTTTTTTATCAAGAGTATTTATTTCTGTGTTGATATTTTCTAAGTTTTCTTCATTAATTACTTCTTGTTTTTCATTGATTTCTAAATTTTTTGTATTTGTTAATATTTCTGTATATGGTTCACTATCTTCTGAATCATAATTATCTGTTTCTTCAACATCTATATTATTTATTTCCAATTCCTTGTCTTTTATTTCTTTATTGTCTATTTCTAATTTTTCTTTAAATTGATTTATCTCGTTTAATAATTTTTGTTCTTTATTTTTTTCTTCTTTTTCTTTCTGTCTTTTTTCATACAGATCTTTTAACATTTGTAATTCTTTTTCTAATTCAGCAATCCTACTATTTTTAGTTTCTTCTATTTTTCGTATTTCTTCTGTAGTTTGTTGTTTTATTTTTTCTATTTCCTTTTTTCTATCTATTTCTTCGTTTTCCCTTTCTATTCTTACCATAGCTGTCAATTTATCTTCTAATTTTAATTCTTCTTTTTCTAACATTAAATATAAATGTTCGCCTATTTTCTTATATCTTCTTCCTAGATTAGAAAATACTACTCTTATTTTTAATCCTTCGTGATTTTCATATATTTTTTCGTCTATTATAAATTCTTCTTTGTTCATTTTTATTGTAAATAGTTCATGTTGATATATATATTCTAAACTATCTATTTGTGATTCTAAATTTGACATTTCATCCTTTTGTGCATTTATTGAGTTTTTAATAACTCCGGCAAATATATTATAACTTAATCTTTCTATTCTTATTTTTAATTCTTTACGTTTTTCAGAAATAGTTTGTCTTAGTTCTTTGTATTTTATTCATTTAAACCATATTTATAGTATTTTGGCGGATACCTAAATCTGATTTTATCATAATTAGGTGGTATGTGTCTCATTCTCCTAGATTTTAAATGGATTATTAATTTTGCTTCAATACTAGATACTAAGGTAATTATGTAGGCTAGTCTTTGTGGGTTTTCTTTTGTTTTATTTAGACTTATATATTCTGAATAATTACTAATTAAAGATTCTTTAATTTTTCTAAAAGCTTCTCTGTTTTTAAATGGTCTTCTCATAATTAATCAATATTAATTATTATCAAGTAAATCCAATCTAAATTCATAAATTCAAACATGTATGCTACTTCTGTATTTTTTAAATAACTGGGCTCTGATACCATTTGTAGGGGGGGGTAACGATTAGGTACGATAATTTAACTAGATAATAAATACGTAGATGCTGTTTCTAATATGATTTTTCTTATATCTACTACTTTTATATCTTTAAGTGCATACAAAATAAGTATTTTAAATTTATCTACCATTGTATCAGATAAATAATTATTCATTTTCATAAAATTGCTTTTTTTAAAATATTCCCTTCAACCATGTACATAACAAAATATGGTCATCTTAGATTACTATATACTAGATTACGTAACAATAGTCACTGATTGTAGCAAACTATCTATGGCTCTCACTGAAATCTACGCTGAAGACTGTAACTTGATTGACTCTTGCAGGGATCTTCTCAAGTAGTTAGGGATGCCGCTGGTCCACCATGAGGAGCGGATGGGAGTGCTGTTGCGGACATGCTAGCCAAGAAGGGTAGTAAGCTAGGAAGTAACTGTTTTTGGAAGGAATGAATAGTTCCACCTTTGTTTGTTTGTAAGCAGCTTGGAACAAACATGGAGGGAACTACTTTTGTAGGGCGTTGTTTGCCCATATCTATAATGTTTGTATTAATAGTAATAGGCCAAAACATTCTCCGGCTAGCATTGGGCCGTCTGTTATATACTACGATTCTACTTAGTAATAAATAACCTTTCGTGTTTTCACAAAAAAAAAACTTATAAGACTAAAAGATTACATGACAGAACTATTAAAAAGCGTGAGGGTAATGGATAACATAGAATTACCAAATAATAAACAAATTTACCTTTTTACTCTTTTTTCTAATATGAGTTTTCTCATATCATACATGTGAAGATGTTTAAATTTCACGATAAAAAAATATTAGAATTTCATCTATGTGTCTTAATTTTAGCAAACGAAATAAAAAAGACAGATATTTCATAAAATTAATCAGGTTGCATGTAAGCATATGGACACCATACTAAAAAAACACTACGTACTTATTACCTGTTTGGCCATAGATTTTTCAAGTAGTTTTTTAAAAAAAAAACTTGACAAATAATGTTTGGTCATACAATTTGTCATTATTTGACAAATAATTCAAATTCTTAAATACTAGACGATACTAGTATTTCGGCCAAATTTCAATTTTTGTAAACTTTTAAAGGTAAAATATGTTTCCAAAACTATGGCCAAGCACATGATTAAATTTCACCTAAATCTTCACCAAAAAATGACTTCTAAAAAATCTTTGAGAATTTATGACCAAACGCTAGCTTAATATAATTTTGTAAAATAGTATCTAACGAGGATAGAATGTGAGTAGATCACCTCTACTTCAAAGGTATATATATATATGTTATTTTTCAATAGACGCTCGATTAGGGGTGCACATCAATCGGTTCGATTCGATTTTGTGCATAATCGATTAGATTTATTGATTTTTAATTTGTAAACACGCTAAATCAATAACCAAACCAATAAGATATTCATTATCGATGTTTGAATAATTGGTTTTTAATCTTTGTCGGTTCAGTTTTCGATTCAACCGACAAGAAAATACTCTACCAATTTTTCTTTACTTTCTCTTATTTCCAATTGTTCTACACTATCCTCATATATAAAGTCCGCACAAATTAAAAAAACTATGGCAACAACTATATAAAATATAAAAGACAACAAAATATGTATATAGAATCTAAAAACACTATTATATAAGTGCGAATAAAAATATAATTTTAATATAATCTTATTGGGTTATCAATTTAACCATTAACAAAAATCTTAAAATCAAAAATTGAATCAATAGTCCAAATTTTTATTTTTTTTTACAAAATTATTAAGAATTCGTTAACCCAATAACCCATTATCGATAAACCAAAAATATATTTATCGTTTAATTTTTGGATTAAATCAGTTGCAGCGGAGAAATTAAAAATAAAAATAAAATACCAAACATAAAAACGCTATTACATATATTCCATTTTTCCTCTCACTTGCTTTCTTTCTCCAATCCAAGATTCATCTCAACTCAACAATGAGCACCCAAATCCTTCACAAACTATGGCACCAAAGAATCAATACAACCCCTTTGAATAGCAAGAGATTTTATGGGTTAATACCAATGGTAATTGAACATTCTTCAAGAGGAGAAAGGGCATATGACATATTCTCAAGGCTCTTAAAGGAGAGAATTATATGTATTAATGGTCCAATTAATGATGCCACTTCTCATGTTGTTGTTGCTCAGCTTCTTTATCTTGAATCTGAAAACCCCTCTAAGCCTATTCACATGTACCTCAATTCTCCTGGTGGTGCTGTTACTGCTGGTTAGTGTTTTTTTACAATTCTTTATTTTCTTGATTTGTTTTTTTTTTTTGTTGTAAAATTTGTTTTTGTTTTGCCTGTGAATTTTGATTTTTTCCCTTTTATAGTGGAAATGAAATTGGGTTTTATGATGTGTTTGGTATGAACTACTCCCTCAGTGTGTCCTCAGTTTCTATTTTGGGATGTTTAACAATACTTCAATAGATATTTTACATATTTCACCCATTGTACCCTTAGCATTAAATACAATTTGTTATCTAATGCATTTTTTAAAATATTAAATTTATTATATTCAAAAGGTAATTATTACCCTATCATTTACTGCTTGTTAATCCTTGTGCCAATAGGAAAGTTAACATATAAAGATGGACGGAGAGAGTACAAAGAAGATGTTTTCTTGAAAAAAATGAGTGATTTAGTGGTCAATGAAGCAGGATGAGAATCATGAATTTCTTTGGTTCAAATCGCATTACCTGTTGCTGGTGGTAGGTGGTAAATATCCATAGGATTAGTTGAGGTGCATGCAAGTTGGCCCGGACACCACGGTTATAACCAAAAAGTGTTTTTTTTTTTATTGTTGCCGTTGTTGTAAATTTTGGTTTTCTTTTGCCTTTATAAGCGTTTAAGTTGTGGAAATGAAAGTGGGGTTTAGCTTAAACTTGGAAATGGGATTAGATATTCATTATTCAGTTTCAAGATTTGATTTTTATCTTGTTGTTGTTGGTTATCTTTGTGATTTTGTAGATTTTGGATGAGTTTTGCTCTTTGATAAGCTTTATGATTGTGGAAATGAAATTGGGATTTAGGGTGTGTTTGGTATAAAGAAAATGTTCTCTTGAAAATATAAGTGATTTTTTGCATCCAAGGGTGTGGCTTAGTGGTTAATGGAGCGGGGTGAGAATCAGGAGGTAGTAGGTTCAAATGTTGATACTTGTACACGTTGTTGGTGGGAGGTGGTAGGTATTTAGTGGAATTAGTCGAGGTGCGTGGAAGCTGGCTCGGACACCATGGTTATAAAAATGTTAATTTTTTTGTAGACAAAGTGTGGGGTGGGAGAAATGGGGGCTATGGGGGATGGGTGTTAGTGGAGGGTAAGGATGAGAGTAGAATGTCACTTGTGAACTTGTTCTCCCTACTCCCGCTAGGAAAGTCAAATTTTAGGAACCCTTTGCATTCTCAAATTTTGAGCAGAAATAAGAGATTTTATGCGTTAATACTAATGGAGATTGAACATTCTTCAAGAGGGGAAAGGGCATATGACATATTCTCAAGGCTTTTAAAGGAGAGAATCGTATGTATCAATGACCCAATTAATGATGCTACTTCTCATGTTGTTGTTGCTCGGCTTCTTTATCTTGAATCTGCAAACCCGTCAAAGCCTATTGAATACATGTACATCAATTCTCATGGTGGTGCTGTTACTGCTGATCAGTGTTTTCCAATTCATGATTTGTTTTTTTGTAATGTTTGGTTTAGTTTTGCTTTTGAGAATGAAATTAGGTTGTAGCTTAAACTGAAAATGGGATTAAGAACCCGTTTGGATTAGCTTAAAATAAGTAGCTTTTAAGTAACAACCATGAAAAGCACTTTTCATGTGCTGGAGCTTATTCTAGATATAAGCAGTTACGTGTTTGGATGAAAGTGCTGAAATTGAAAATAAGCAGCTGATGTGTTTGGTAAAAAATGTTGATAAGCAATTTCTTTTGTTAAAATGACATAAATATCCTTAATTGTGAAAGTTCGTAAAATTGATCCTTGCAAAATGTTTAATTCCAATTGATTAAAATACAAGTTAATTTATATCTCAAGTTATTTTATATTTCAAATTAATTAGATAAAATTATTTTCTAATAATTTCATATTGTTTATTGAAAACATTGTATGAAACTGAAAAATAGCCAAAAAAAAAATGATTTTCACTGCAAAGTAAAATTACTAATTACAACAAGAATACAAAGACTTGTCAATCTTTTTTGTCACAAGAAAATTTAAATCAAAGTGTCATTCACCATGATGGAAGAGGAACCTGATCTGCTTCCACCCACTTCCACCCACAGACCTTTTCAAATAATATTTAATATTTTTTTAATTAATATAATCTTTGAATAATAAAATTTGAATAACAAAATGAACTAATCAATCATAACATTACAAAGTGCAAAGGAAAAAAAAAACATAAACTATGATTGAGAGAAGCAGCAATGGAAGAGAACAAGAAACGGAAGAATAAGTTAGGATAAGGAAGGATATTTTAGGAGTTTAAGAATATGCAAGGGATAATAAAGTAAATTACTTGGTCAAACTTAAAGTAGTTTTTAAGCCAAAAGCAATAAGTTGGGGTAGACCAACTTATAACTTTTGGCTTATTTTAGCTTAAAAGCACTTATTTTTAAGCACTTTTGTTGTTTGCCAAACACCTAAATAAGTCAAAAAATGCTTTTAAGCTGGTTTGATCAGCTTTTAAGCCCATGCAAACACTCGTTATACAATCTCAAGATTTGATTTTTATCTGTTGTTGTTGGTTATCTTTGGGATAAGACAACAGGATGCAGTTTTGTAAAGTTTTAGGTGGCGTCTGGGGAAATAATCTTTATACAGAGAAGTGAAATGAAATTGGGATTTAGCTTACAACAACAACAACAACATACCCAGTGTATTCCTACAAAGTGGGGTTTGGGGAGGGTAGAGTTTACGCAGTCCATACGACTAACTACCTTAGATGAAGTAGAAAAGTTGTTTCCAATAGACCCTCGGCTCAGGACAAACACCAGTATAACAAACAAAAAACATAAAAACACACAACGATATGATACAAGAAACAAGACACCCATAGATTTAATATTGTAAAAAACTATCTATCTGAAATCACCAACAACACCAAACAACCACAAATAAAAAACTACAAGACACATGCGTAACATTATGACTACAGGCACAACTACACCCTTACCCTAATCCACGTTCTCCACACTTTCCTATCAAGGGTCATGTCCGCCGTAAGCTGCAACTGCTTCATGTCAGGCCTAATCACCTCCCTCCAATATTTCTTCGGCCTACCTCTACCTCACATGAAACCATCCATAGCTAACCTCTCACACCTCCGTATAGGAGCATCCGGGAACCTCCTCATCACATGCCCGAACCATCTCAACCTCACTTCCTGCATTTTGTCTTCCACCTTCAAGATCCACATGAAATTGGGATTTAGCTTAATTAACTGAAAATCAGATAGCATATTCATTATTCAGTCTTAAGATTTGATTTTTATCATGTTGTTGTTGGTAGTTTTTGGGATAAAACAATTGAATGTAGCTGTCTAGAGTTTTAGTTTTTGCATCTTCTCAGAAGCAAGTAGTCTTTATAAAGAGAAGGAAAATAAAATTGGGATTTAACTTAAATTGGAAATAAGATGAGATATTCATTATTCAATCTCAAGATTTGACATTTTTAATCTTTTGTTGGTGGTCTTTCGGATAAAACGATTGAGTGTAGTTTTGTAGGGTATTAGTTCTTGCATCTCCTCAGCGGCAAATAATCTTGCGGAGAGAAGTCAAATGAAATGTGAGTTTAACTTAAACTTAAAATGAGATTAGATATTTGTTATTCATTCTCATGATTTGATTTTTACTTTTTGTTGGTGGTGTTTGGGATAAAACAAGTGCCTGTAAATTAGTTGAGTGTTAGTTTTTGCATCTCTCAGAGGCAAGTAATCTTTACTGTGAAAAGTTAAACGAAATTGGGATTTAGCTTAAGCTGGAAATGAGATTAGATATTCATTTGTCAATCTCAAGATTTGATTTTTATCTTCTTGTAGGTTGCCTTTTCAATAAAAAAATTTGAATGTTTGTGGAGTCTTAGTTTTTGAATCTCCTCAGAGTAAAATAATCTTTAGAGAGAAGTGAAGTTAAATCGGGTATTTAGCTTAAACTGGAAATGAGATAACATATTCATCAGTCAATTTTAAGATTTGTTTTTTATCTTGTTGTTGGGCGTCGTTGGGATAAAACAATTAACTGTAGTTTTGTAGAGTGTTAGTTTTTGCATCTCCTCAGAGGCAAGTAGTCTTTACAGAGAGAAGTTAAACGAAATTTGGATTTAGCTTAAGCTGGAAATGAGATTAGATGATCGTTATTCAATCTCAAGATTTGATGTTTATCGTGTTGTTGGTTGTCTTCGGGACAAAACCAATGAATGTAGTTTACTAGAGTCCTAGTTCTTATCTCCTCGGAGGAAAATAATCTTTGTAGAGATAAGCAAAACGATGATGAGTCCCACATGGGTGGTGGGATGGGGACTTGGTCTCCTTATATGGTCCTTGACGGTCATCCTCATGAGCTACTGTTAGGTTTATCAAAATGTAGTTGTTGTACTTACATTAGGTCCAAGGTCACTAGTTATTTTATATGTATTGTAGGGAAAAGTCTTGAATTCTTGGAAACTCCTAATTTGCCTTAAATAATGAGATTATTTAGTTGGAATAAAATGGTGCCTATATTGAACAAAATGGATGGGGAGGATTCATATTTTTGACTCCACGTAATCATCATGAAGAAAAAGGGAGAATGGTATAAAGAAATGAATATTGAGTCTATCTCAATCTCAAAAGCTAGCTCGTGAGGGGAGAATTGCCGAAGACCATATATGGAGACCACTCATCCCATCAATCACCAACGTGAGACTCTTCAATACCTGACATCTGGAGGGTGGACAATTTAATATGGAAACCGAACATTGGGAAACAGAATTGGAATGAGTCCCGCTCTTATATCATGTAAAGAAATAGATATTGGACCTAACTTAACCCCAAAAACTGGCGTAGGAGGAGGATTACCCAAGACCATATTAGGAGATCACTCATCACATTATTTGTTTGTTCACATTCCTTGGACGTGTAAGATTCTAGATTTTCCCTTTATGTTTTGTTCTTTATTTGCAGTATTTCTAAAGCTTGTAAACAAAGTAGATCTCTTTTCTTTTCATCTGTCTTTCCTTGAATACCTTTTCTTTTTAATTGATCATGATTTGCATTCGGATTTGCTTTCACATTCGTTGTAGGGATTCGAACTGATTATATCAACAACAACAACAAACCCAGTATATTCCCACCTAGTGGGGTCTGGGGAGGGTAGAATGTACGCAGTCCATACCACTACCTTTAAAGAAGTAGAGAGGCTATTTCCGATAGACCCCCGGCTCAAGACAAAGGACAATATACAAAAACATCAAAAGCATGAAACATGATAAAACTAACATAGGTACGACATCCACAAAAATATTGTACATTACCAAACAAAGGACACCAAAGCCCTCCTAACTACTGACTACGAATTCATCCACCCACCTTACCCCTCTATCCTAGTGTTTTTCTTTCAAACCTTCCTATCCAGGGTCATGTCCTCAGTGAGCTGTAACTGCTCCATGTCACGTTTAATCACTTCTCTCCAGTATTTCTTCGGTCTACCCTACCCCGCTTGAAACCATCCACGGCCAAGCTCTCACACCTACGAACTGGGGCATCCATGCCCCTCCTCATCATATGACCAAACCATCTCAACCTCACTTCCCGCATTTTATTTTCCACTGACACCACTCCCACCTTCTCCCGAATACTCTCATTCCTAACCCTGTTAGCCCTTGTAAATCCACACATCCAATGCAACATCCTCATTTTCGCCACCTTCAACTTTTGGATGAGAATTCTTAACCGGCCAACACTCCGCTCCATACAACATAGTCGACCGGACTGCAACTCTATAGAATTTGCCTTTAAGCTTGGGAGGCACCTTCTTATCGCATAAAATTCCCGAAGCGAGCCTCCATTTCATTCAACCTGCCCCAATATGGTGAGAGACATCCTCATCTATCTTTCCATTCTCCTATTCTCCTGAATCGTAGACCCAAGATACTTAAAACTATCCCTCTTGCAAACAGCCTTAGAGTTCAACTTCACTACCACCTCATCCTCTTGCCTCGAGTCACTAAACTTGCACTCCAAATACTCCCTCTTGGTCCTACTCAATCTGAAGCCTTTAGACTCCAGGATTTGTCTCCAAACCTCCAGCTTATCATTAACACCTTGCCGCGACTCATCAATCAAAACTACATCATCCGCAAAAAGTATACACCAAGGCACCTCGCCTTGTATACTTTGTGTCAACACATCCATCACCACGACAAATAAAAACGGACTAAGCGTTGATCCCTGGTGCAACCCTATCAAGATCGGGAGATGCTCAGAATCTCCTCCCACAGTCCTTACCCGAGTCTTTGCCCCCTCATACATATCCTTAATCGCTCTGACGTACGCCACAGGGACCCCCCTCGCCTCCAAGCATCTCCAAAGAACCTCCCTAGAGACCTTGTCATATGCCTTTTCTAAGTCAATAAACACCATGTGAAGATCCCTCTTCCTCTCTCTATACTGCTCTATCTCCACGCCTCAGGCATCTTTGCGGACTTGAAAATCTTGTTAAACAAGTTGGTTAACTACCTCAACCCTGCTCCGCTAGAAAACTTTCAAAAATTCACCGGAATCTCGTCGGGCCCCGTCGCCCTGCCCTTTCGCATCTTGCGAATAGCCTCCCTGACCTCCTCTACCTTAAATCGCCAACAATAGCCGAAATCGCGACACTCCCTGGTGTGCTCCAACTCCCCTAACACCACACCTCTGTCCCCCTCATCATTCAAGAGCCTATGAAAATGCGACTGCCATCTTTTCTTAATGAGGGTGTCCTCCACCAATACTCTGCCATCCTCTCCCTTAATGCACTTCACTTGATCTAGATCCCGACCCTTTCGCTCCCTAGCCTTGGCTTCGAACTGATTATATGAGATCAAGAAAATGAAATCCTTAGGAGTTATAATTTAACTTTTTTTCTTTTTAAACTACCCCACTTGTGGGATTACACTGGGTACGTTGTTGTAATTGTGCTCTCATAACTCTAGTGAATCAAGAAAATGTAAGTACTTGTTTAGGGTGAACAACGGAGGTAGCTAATAGCTTTTTGATCTTTTTTGCTATCTTGACTTCAATTCTCATTGCAGACGCTAAGGAAGTAGAATACTATACCCAATGTCATCTATGATTTGATTCCAATGGCGCTCAGCATTATGGTTGTGAGACTGATTTAGGATATTCAATGTGCCTAATAATTAGAGAGCCTATAATAACTTTCAGTATACATGGTCTGAAGCAGATTTTAACACATAGTGTAATGTCTAGGGTTTTATAATGACTAGTTGGAAATTTGGAGTACCTTGGCCAAAGATTGTCTTTTTTCAAACAAAAGAAAGTGTCATTAGATAGTAGGAGGCGGGGGAAAGCTAGCTGAAATGCATAGAATGCCCTGTTACGGAAAAGCAGATTCACTACTTCAAGAAATTATATCAAACTAATGCCACATCTCAAGAAAAGATACATTGGCAAGTGCTAATTCAAGCCACTTCGGTAACCTAAGTTGCTCGGACTTGGGTGTGGGTGTCCGATACGAGTGGGGATCTAGAGGTCGGATCCTTCATGATTAAATTTTTAAGATTCGGGGGGTACAGATCTAGGTATGTATACGAATGTGGGGATTCGGCTAAAAATGATTCAAATATCTAAAAACATAGCAGTAAAAATATGCCTAAAGTATGATGGACTATTAGGAAGGGAGGGGTGCACGAATTTTTGAGAGCAAGTTTGATTGCAATTATTATCTAAGTTGCTCGGACTCGGATGCGTGTGTCCGATACGGGTACGGATCTAGAGGTCGGATCCTTCACGGTCTCAATTTAAAGATTCGGGGATATGGATCTAGAGATGGATACAGGTGTGGGGATTTGGCGAAAAATAATTTAAATATCTAAAAATAGAGTTATAAAACATAAATTTTGAGATATTATGTGGAAAACTTAAGGAGAAAATATTTTTCAAGAAGAAAATCCCGAAAGGAGTTAAAAAAAAAGCAATAACATAGAAATTTCTATATACAACATTTTCTTTAATTTCACCTTAGCTTTTATTTTGATTATAGAATTTCTTAAATCTGTCCGGACTTTCCCGGTCAATTTTGGTCAAAGTACCCAAAATCGGTTGACCACATCGGGTACGGATCCCATACCCACACCCACACCCACACCCACACCCACACCCACACCCACACCCTCACCCATGTCGTGTCGACACGGGTACGACACCGAAAGTGAAGAGTCCGAGTAACTTAGATTATTATTAGTTACAAATGCATGTCCTTGCTATTTTTTGGTGTAACATGGTCATTGCAAATGATATAGGGGCCATAATAGATTTCTTAAGCTCATTGCATATTCACCAGTAGTGATGTTGACTTGTAAATATCTTTGAAACACCTTCCGATTGTGGACTTTTCAATACAAATTTGTGACTTCACCCTAGCTTTTGTTTTAATTTCAGAAATTATTGGTTGTCTTGAATCTATCTATCGATTTTGGTTGAAGTACCCGATATCGATGATCATATTCAGTACGTACTTCACAGCCATACCCATGTCGTGTCGGCAAGTGAAGAGTCCGCGCAACTTAGCTGGATTAGCCCCCCACATTCAACCTCACTTCTTTTTACCATTAACAACAACTTGTTTCAGTTGCTTATCATAAGTTTACGCCGAAAATGTACGAAGTGGACTAATTTGGGAACATTGGGCAATTTACTTAATACCCCTATTGTTTCATCTGATTTTTGGTTTCTAGTCTTATTTCTATTAGTAGCCATGATTGGAGCTCAACTGGTTTAGGAACTACATTTGTTGAGTGCTACTTGTGCTAATAACGACGTAAAGATTACTTTTTTTTCCCTTCGGTTGGGACTAGTTCATCATATCATATATGCAAAGTTGGTTGATAATATGCGTGGTTCTGCGCTTGTGGTTATAGCTCAACGAATACTTTTATTTTGGTGAGATTATTGTGCTGATACTTCTATTTTTGTGATTAAAGTTTGAACGAAATGGTCTGGCATTGGGGTTGCAATGAACTTTTAGCTAATATAGAATTCGAGGTTTAGTTGTTCTTTATCTAGTTGCTTGAAAAAAATTGCAAGATCATTTCTTAACGCTGATTCTCTCTCTTTTTTTTTTTTCATCGACTAGGTCTTGCGATCTATGATACAATGCAGTATATCCGATCTCCAATTAATACTATATGTCTAGGTCAGGCAGCTTCCATGGGATCTCTTCTCTTAGCTGCTGGCGCAAAGGGTGAGAGACGATCTCTCCCTAATGCTTCAATCATGATTCATCAGCCTTCGGGTGGATATAGTGGACAGGCTAAAGATTTGACAATCCACACAAAACAGATTGTTCGAGTGTGGGATACTCTGAATGGTTTATATGTGAAGCATACGGGACAACCTATCGACATAATTCAGAAGAATATGGATAGGGATTATTTCATGACACCTGAAGAGGCTAAGGAGTTTGGAATAATCGACGAGGTTATAGATGAAAGACCAATGGCTTTAGTAACTGATGCTATTGCAAATGAAACCAAAGAGAAAGGCTCAAGTTAGAATTTGCAGTCACAGCGACTCCATCGTTGTCTCTTCGTTGACGTTACCATTTCTAACTAGTTCTCCATTTTTGATTTACTTTCTTGTATTTTGGTTTCTATGAGATGATCATCTCATTACTTTGTTTTCCTAGTTATTAGTTTTAGTGAGTTTATGAGCTTGATTTATTTAAGGTACTTTTAGATAGAATGATTTAAAGTATTCTGAGCTCAGTTGATCAATTTAGTAACTTTTTGGACTAATTTTGTCAGAACAACTCTTGGATAAATCTGAAAATTCTTAGCACTTTGCTTGAGTAAATGTTTTTGTCCTAAGTTTATTGATTCTCATTTTGTTGTTGAAACATTAGAGATTCTTTTCTTTGAAGGGAGCTTTAGCGTAATTGATAAAGTTCTTATGTGATCAGGAGGTCACAGTTTAGCGTAATTGATAAAGTTCTTATGTGATCAGGAGGTCACAAGTTCGAATTGCGGAAATAGCCTCCTGCAGAAATGTAGGATAAGGTTGTGTGTACTATAGACCCTTGTGGTTAAGTGCTTCTCTATTCCCCTCGCAAGCGGGAGTTTAGTGCACCGATCTAGCTTTAGATATATCTAGGGTTAAAGTGAATATGATTCTGGTTTCCAATCTGCTTATAATTATCTCATGCGTACAAGGTATACATAGTGTACTTTCTTCTCGATGAGCTGCACAAAACTTCTATACGACAAATTGTCCCTTCGATTCATACGCCTCAGAACTTCTATACAACAAATTGTCCTTTCGATCAATACACCTCGAAAGGACAAAATTTATATAAAACGGAGGATACCAAAATTTGATAGTACTCACAATGACGCTGTGGTAGTTTTAATTTTCTTAAAATTCTTTAAAATTGAGACATGTGTTGGTAAATTATTTTTCTCCTTTAAAATTATGACATGTAATTGACAAGATTATGGTAGTTTTAATTTTTTTAAAATCCTCTAAAATTGTGACATGTAGTTGATAAAATTACTTTTCTCCTTCTAAAATTGTGACATGTTATTGATAAAATTACTTTTATCCCTCTAAAATTGTGATATGTAGTTGATAAAATTATTTTTTAATAGTACATTCTTTTCTTGCCACTTGGGCCTTTGCATTCAGTCTATCATAATAATATAATAAACTACTCTAATTATTGAGTTTGTCTTTGTGCTTTAAATTGTTTGACTAATTTGTTAATTCTATCAGAAGTTTTCATTATAATATTCAGTTTCTGATAAATTACATATTGTTTAACTAATTCAATTGATAAAAATATAAAAAATTAAATATCTCATAATTTATTTTATCTATTAAATTACTAATATTTTATGACTTTTATTAACACAACTATCAATAATATTATTTGTACAAATTTTGATAATACTTATTTGATGACAAAATTTAAAAGATTTTGTTTTAAAATTACTTTAGCATGTTGATTTATCTTCAAAGAATCAAAATAAGCTTTTTAAAAAAATAATATTATACACATATTTTTATTTTATGTGTTTTGAAGAATTTATCCTTTTTATTACTCTTTTGATGAATGCAATATTATGAAATGGTTAATGAAAATAGCCTTCACTAGGTAGCCTAATCTATTAAGAAATTGGTATTTTTCCGTTATATAATCTATAAGGAAAATTGGGTTAGGCACATATAAGAAAGATCAAGATATGAGTAATATATTATATTCTACTAAATTAAAATAAAGAACTAATTAAGATTAACACATCATTTTTTTTATGAAATTATTATAAAATTCGACCATAGTGACTTTTGTGATGATCAGAATAAAGTAAAATAACTTTTATGTAATGAATGAAAAATTTTCGCGTAATAAATACAAAGCTAAATGACCATTAATGAAATTTACTCTCTTTCTTGGCTTTTATTTTTGAGGTACTCTCTCCTCATCTATGGTTTTTTGGAAGAGATCAAGAATTGGAAGTTAGTTGTTTAATAATTCTGGAAAACTAATCATTAATACGGTCGATAATTGAAGTTCATGACTCTGCAATTAAAATTAATATCGTTAATTTATGATCCCTTTTAATAAAATCAGTGATCTAAAAATCAAATTTGATAAGAAATCTTAAATATACACTCAATGATAATAATTTAGAATTTTCAATTTTCTATTTTCTTGCACTGACACTTTACATATACACTATTTATAATTTTCTAGTTTCTTGCAATGACACTTTACATATACACTCAATGACATTTTCTTGCAATATCACTTATTTTTAGTGCAATTTATTTTAAAAATAAAATATTTAACTTCATATATTAATATTTATTATTTATAAAAGAAAGATTATTTCTAATTGATATTAGCCATTTTATTGTAATACATACCTAGGCTGTTATTATAAAATTTTATTTATTAATATGAAGATTTATGGTTAATTTAAAGTTTTTAAACATTTTTGGTATAGTAGATAGTTTTCTTTTTTTCTATAAATTTTGTACCTTTTTTTTACCATCTTTATTGTTGTAAGTGAAATTAAAATTATAAAATTCACTATTAAAATTTCTTGGAGCCTCAAAATTCATATCCCTAAAGCAAATACTGTACTACCTCACGCTTGAGCCACCCTGTCATTGACGAAGCTCAAGAAATTCAAAAAGAAGCAAAATTTCCTCCATTGACAGTTTCCAAGGATTGCAGCAACTGAAGTAAAGGAGTGTTGAAAATTATTTTTAGTTAGTGAAATTACTTTTTAGCATAATAAGTTGCTCGTTATAGAGCGAACTTAGATAATGAATTTAGATTTCAATTTTTACAAGGCTTTGTTTATTTTGTTCGGATATATTTTTTTTTTTTTAAGTTTAAATCGTGCGGTTTTTTATTTTAAGTTGACTATTTTAAATCCTCATATGATTAATGAAATATTGAGAAGAATTCTCAATAAATACTTTTAACCTTTTTGCTACACCACCTTTTAAAAAACCAACAGATTGGGTGTTTTTTTTCTGGTAAACTGGGCATGCAATAAATTAAAAATATTAATAGTTTACAACTTTTCCTGTTATGTTAGCCAGGATTAAGATTAGAGTAGCTTGGATTGGATCCATTAGTATTTTGAGTACAGGTTTTAACCCTTCGTTCAAAAAAAGTTTCAGCGATGTCTACCCATATTGCACTAACTGTACACATCGGTGAAACTTCAAAAAGATTAATTTCTTCAAAGTTGTTAAATCTTGCTCCCTTCTTTACTAAAACATCTGCAACACCATTCTGCAGTGAGACACCTTTGAATTTCCTAGTCTTCTTAGCCTTGACGTGCATTCATCAATTAAGACATTATAATATAAATTTCCAGTAAATAGCATAGATAGACCTCAGTGGAGTCGATGTTTGTCTCAATGGGAAGGAGATTCCTTTGTTCCACAATCCTTAGGCCTTCATTGAGAGCCAACAATTCTAGGTGGGTGTTGGTGGTCCTAGGAAAGCTCTTATAAAAGCCCGTCGATCTGATGGCTCCACTAACGCCTCCTATACCAGGGTTTTCCAAGCAAGAGCCGTCAGTATTAAGTTTGAATCCCATGTTAGTTGGAGGATTCCACTTGATATTGATGGTTTCATGAGAAAATTGAAGAATAGGTGTCTTTTAAGTCTTGAATGAAGGATTGGTGACGTTGACCAACAGATAGGGTCAAACATTATTAGGAAACTTGATCAAGTTAATTGTGGACTTGATTAATATTTTCAAAACTTTCTAATCTTTTCAAAAATACAAATCAACCCAACCCACACCCTCTTCAATCCAAATCAACCACTCTCTCCTCTCTCTTGACAGCTTCTCTCAACTCTCTCCCAACCAACAATTCTGCAAAATTTCTCCCTTCAACCCCCGACGACAAATAGTTGGGCTTCGAGTTCCCCTCTTCAATTCAATCAACTTGTCTCTCATCCCTCTCTTGACAGCTTCTCTCAACTCTCTCCCAACTAACTGTTCTGCAAATTTCTTATTTCAATCCTCGGAGACTTCAACATCCAACTACAAATAGTTGGGATTCCAGTTCCTTTTCGACTTCAATCGAAGTGACAGCCTTGCTCTCCGGCCACAACAACTTTGAATTCTTCATCGGTCCTTTTCTTCTTCCACAGGTAAAAAATTATGGCCTTTTTAGTTTTGAAGAAAACGAGGAACTTGAGCCAACTTCTCTTATAGTATTGGTTAACATTTTCAATATTTGTTGCACTAATTTGAAATGTGGTCTGAATAAAACCCTAATTTCTGGTATTTCTTCTCTTCTCTTCTCTTCTCTTTTCAAAGCGAATTATGATATTTTGTTGTTTGCTGCATTTTTTTGAAGTTTGATTTTTATTGTTTGTGTTTATAAAAACAAAAGGACAATTTGGTTTGGTTTGTTCTATTCTTGTTCTTGGTAAAAATGGTGAAATTGCTGTTTTTTGTTTAACAAAATCGTGCTACTGTTTCCTCCTACAGATTACCCATCTGGTGTAACATATTAACCATCTGATGCAACAGATTCATCATATGATACAACAGATCAACCATCTAATGCACCAGAGGAACCATCGAATTATAATTCTGATGCAACAGATTAATAATCTGATACAACAGCTTTACCATATGTTGCAACATATTAAGCTTCAGATAAAAAAATCTGATGCAACTAATTAACAATCTGGTGCAATGGAAGAACCATCAGATTAATGATCTGATGCAACAGATGAACCTCCTGTTGGATAAAATCCTACCAACTTTTCCTACAGGAAAAGTCCAAGACTTAATTTTTCCAACTGATCATTCATCTGCCGCGATAGACGACCCTATGTTGGAAGAAATCTAAACAATATTGACCGTTGATAACTGTTCCAATAGATCACTCATGTGTTGCAACAAATGTGTGACCTGTTGCACAGACCATTCACCTTTCTCAACAGATGAGTGATATGTTTTGTATTGTCACAACAGATTACTCAACCGTTGCTACGGATTATTTAGCTGTTTCAATAGATCATTCATATGTTGCAACAGATGATGTCACAACAGTTGTGTGAACTGTTGAATAGACCATTCATCTGTCTTAAAAGATGAGTGGTATGTTTTGTATTGTTGCAACAGATTACTCATCCGCTGCAACAATTTGGTTATATGTTGCAACAGATATACTACCTGGTGCAACAGATCGGTGATCTGTTGCAACTGTTATTTTACTATTTTACTTATTTGATTTACTGTTATCCCTTTTTAACGATGCATTAATTAACAATAATATATTATTTTATGTTCCTGTTAATTTTAGATAATATGGTTCCCAAAAGAACAGAAACCGAATCAAGTCCAAGTAAAGGAACAAGTGAAGCGGCTAGGCTACATCCACCACTCTATGAGCTTGCTTTACAAGTGTTATCTCAATCGGGAGCAGAATA
This sequence comes from Capsicum pubescens, assembly GCA_030864215.1. Classification (NCBI taxonomy): domain Eukaryota; kingdom Viridiplantae; phylum Streptophyta; class Magnoliopsida; order Solanales; family Solanaceae; genus Capsicum; species Capsicum pubescens. The sequence continues at coordinate 37,564,081 of CM061542.1, read as the reverse complement.
TGATGAACACGGGAAAGAGGAATGTTTCAAAAGAGATAATGCAAATGCTAATAGCCCTTCCACCGAAGAGCTGGTTAAAGCCTTCAGCATTAATCATTATCCTGTGAGAATGCAGTGCGGATGGTGCCGCAGATTTAACGGGTGATTTCGTGGTTAAGTCAGCCATGGGAAAATCTTTCAACGCCTTCAGAAAAATACTTCGAGAACAAAAATTGGATGGTTATTTTAGGGATAGCTGCTTTGGGAAATATCTTGATTTCCTGGAGGACAACAATGCTCATTTCCAAATGAAAATGGTATATGAACTTCTCAAGCGTAGGTTTATGTATGAAAACAAAGATAAGATGGATGAGGTGTGGATAAATTACTGTGGAATGCCTGTTTGTTTTGGTTGGAAGGAGTTTGCTATAGTTACTGGACTAAAATGTTATCCTCCTTCTCAAGTTATACCTATTCTAACCCAAAAAAAGCACCCCGCACATCCAAAAAAGGCAAAGACAAGTCGTGTGATCGTGATGACCTGGTGTCCATTGTTGGTCCAAGCTTCAAAAACAAAAAATTGATAGAAGCATTGAAAGGTAAAAGACTTTCAAAGAAGCACACGCAGTCATTGTGCTTGGTTTGGTTTGTACATAATATTCTTTGGGGTGAGAGACGTTAACAACAACATAAGCCTCGGTTTAATAAAGCTCTCCGAGGATCTTGAGGCGTTTAGCAGCTATCCATGGGGGTATGAAAACTTCAAAATGACTGTCAAATATTTGTTGACTCCGTTACCGCCAAAGACAGTTAACTTATATGGCTTCCCATGGGCTTTCATGGTAAATGTTTCTTTCTTCTATTATGATATCATTCATTTTTTTCACTCAATAATGGTTTTGATTTATTGGCGTTATTTTATAGGCTTGGGCGTTTGAAGCCATTCCTTATTTGAGACAATAAGTGAACTACCAGGAAGGAGTTTCCTGTCCAAGAATCTTGAGATGGTTGTCGACCAAAACTCATAAAAATACAAAATTTCTTGATCTCTTCAACCCCCCGAAGGATGCAGTAAGTATAATTATAATTAATTTTTTCTTTTAATTAATGTTTTTTTTGAATGATCTAATCATCATTCTAATATATGTAATGATTTATGTTAGATGTGCATCCATCGCTAGTTCCGACCAATCTAGAGTTGAAGATGCCATTTTTTCTTACTTTACGATCAGTGCAAACTTTATCGGACCCTAAGGTCATTGACAAAATAAAAATAGAATTGTTTGGAGCAACAACCATTATAAGAAAAATAATTTTGGAGGGTGGGCTTGTTGTTGTTGATGAAGCTGTTGGTGGTGGTAGTGGTGCTGCTGTTGGTGATAATGATACTCCTCTTACAGTATTTAAAGCAAACCATTATGAGTATGATCATACTGGTTATACAGATTTTGCCTCTTCCAGCGAATGTTCTGCATGCAAATGTCAAGACTGCAGGGCGAAACATGATGTAGTGATTAATGCTATTAATGCATTAACTGCTTCTTTAAAGGAATTGACATATAAGAGGGGTCTCATTCCATCAAAGAGGATTTTATTTCCATCATCTTCATTAGAGATTAGGGCTAAGAGGAGAAAGAGAGTGATTTCCAGGGCATTCTCAGGCATCCAAAAAAGTGAAATTGCAACTCCTTTGTCTACATGTTGTACTGAGCAACGTACAATATCCAAAGGAGAGCAGCATGAGCTGAAGAAGGTGAATATATTATATGTCTTCCAACTGACAAAACAAACAGACACATATCTGTTTCAACAGATGACATATCTGCTGAAAATTATCAAACAGTTATATACATCTGTTGGAACAGTTGACTAACCTGTTACACTAGATACTTTATCTGGTGCAACATATGTCTCTTCTATTTTAGCAAATCAAACAGCTCTTCGTACAACTTTTATTTGTACCAACATACGACCTATCTGCTGCAACAGATGATTCATATGTTGCAACAGATGGTTCATCCGTTAGAAATTATCACACAGGGTCTTCCTCATGTAGAAATTTGTCCCAACAGTTGATTCATTGTTGGAATAGAGATATAATATATTTGGGACAATTTAAAATGGGAGAAAGACCTGTTTGATTTGCTAGAAGAGATGAGTTATCCTTTTCCATTTTGTTGTATCTCCGTGATTAGCATTGACCAATTCTGGCTTTCCAGGTGGATGTAGAAGAAGCTACTGCTGAACAACATTGATAATATGCTACTCTTTTTATGGAAATACGAAGAACAGAAAGCGCAGAAACCGTACGCAAGCGACAATGAAGATCCACGACAAGCAAAGCCGAATTCCATAGCACCGGATGAAGAACAACTTGTCCATACTGAGTAGATCTTTATAGCTTGAGCCTGTCAAAGAAATCCTTGACAGTATACTTAAATTGTTGTTGATGTATTTATTGAGATCTATACCCATAACAATTTTTTTACATTTCATTTATTCGTTGACTTATTTCAGCTAATTTATGAAGGCTTCGATTTATTTTATTTTGTCTACGAATTTTATTTATTCCTTAGATTTGAACTTATTAATTGAAAAGGAATACTAGATTTAAATATTGCAACAGATAATGTATCTTTTACAACAGACGACACATCTATTAGAAAATTCAAACAGATTTAGACATATATTGCAACAGGTAGGTGATCTGTTGGAATTTATCAAACAGGTCTTCCCACTATTGCAACAGATGGACTTTAGATAAAAACATCAAGATAATGCAATAGATGACACATCTATTAATAAAAAAAGAACATATTTAGACATATGTTGCAACAGATGGACTTTATCTGTTGCAACAGACGACACATCTATTGGAATAATTGAATAGATTTATACATATATTGCAAAAGGTAGGTTATCTGTTGGAATTTATCAAACATGTCTTCCCACTGTTGCAACAGATGAACTTTAGATAAAAACATCGAGATAATGCAACAGATGACCAACCTATTGCAACAGATAAACTATATGTCAGAACAGGTAGGATAACTGTTACAATGGATGGAGAATCTGTTGCATTATAAAATTTCAATTTTTGTTGGACATAAAAAATTATCACTACGTTTAAAAAGGTTAAAGTGAATTGAAATAAAAAAGGCACAACCTATCGACGGTGTTCAGATCAAACACCTAAAATAAAATAGGCATCAAGTAGACATGTTCATTTTAAAGACGTAAAATAAAATAGGCATCAAATGTGTTAGTGTCAGTCCTAGCACATTTCGCTGACTTGCCGTCACTTGGCTCCCAATGGTCATCCCCCCCATTGTCTTATATATTCATTTTCCTCCTAAAATTTAATCTTAAATTCCCAAATCTTCTTCTTCATCGTCATCTTTTTTTATCTATCCAAATTCTTCAAATTATTACTTTCATTTTTTCCAACTGACCTTGACAATGTTGAGCGCATCTTCTACTATTTTTTGTGATAAAGATTTTTGATATTGTAAGTGCGGTCATGAAGCTCTGTTAAAGACTTCTTGGACTCAACAAAATCCGGGTCGTAGGTTTTTTACTTGTAAGATTTCAAATGTAATATTTTTTTTATTTAATTAATTGATTAATTATTGACTTGTAATTGTTTTGAAATTGTGTTCTCTTTTTTATAGAAATTGGGTGGATGCGATTACTTTGATTAGTATGATGAACGACACCCTTCAAAAGCAAATCATGTAATTTGGGGTTTGTTGAACAAAGTCAAGGCTTCTGAAGAGAAACAAAATCAAGCAAGAAGATACTACATTGTTGCCGTTATTGCAACTGATTTGGTGTTGTCGGGCACATGGCTATTGAAGCCTAATTGCTGAATTTTTCATGGTGGTGTGTATATTTGATACTGGTTTGTTGTTGACGAGCACATGGATATTCAAGCGTAACTGTTGGAAAATATCAAAAAGATTTAGGCATATGTTGTAAAATTTAGGTCATCTGTGGAAATTATCAAACAGGTCTTCCCACTGTTGCAACAGATTAGACTTAGATTATTAGATTATTCATAAAAATTATCAAACAGGTCTTCCCATTGTTGCAACAAATTAGACTTAGATTATTAGATTATTCAAACAGGTCTTCCCACTATTGCAACAGATTTACAATCTAATCTATTGCATTATAAAAAACTCAACTTTCATTAGAAAAAATTATTGCCACTACATGTACATGTAATAAAGTGAAGGGTGACTTGAAATTAAATTTTTTTATTTCACAGGCTCTTCTATATACATAGGCTTCAAGCGTCTAGTTAGTACCCCATAAGCCCAGACTTGTAGGTTTACCACAGCGTTGTCGCATAGAAAAGTCGTTGGCTCGGCCATTTCTGTGCCGGTCAGCAAACATTCGATGTGTGCAAGAGCGTGCGAGCCGCTCGCTTTAGCGGCATCATCTTTTGGAAGGATCATTCCCCTGTTTCGACCTTTAAAATCCCATGATTTCTTCATCAACACTTTCTTTGGCAAATGATTCATCAGTTTACTCTCCCTCAACAAGATGGGCAACAACACCATCAGTGGCTCCACGAGGAGAAAAAGATTGAAATCATCAACGAGAGGTACGTTGGAGTCATAAACATCGATCTTTCCCTCCTCAATTAGTATCTCAACAGCCTGATAATGCATGCCGTTTACGCTAATAACTGCAAGAATCCTTTTTGCCTCGGTCCAGCTCTTGCCGTGTGGATTTGGCCTGTCCCCTCTAACATATCTTAACGTTTCTTCTTCATCCAAGACCAATGTAGGAACTAGGAAATCAAGTCCCACGCCAAGGGCTGATGCCTCTCCATTGAGTTGATCGTACCTATCCTTGAGCTTCTTACAGAAGTTGAGGTCTATTATCCTATCGGCAGCGTCATAAGCTTCCCGGTACGTTAATTGCCTTTTCCTCATGAGGTAGAGAATTATGTCAACATGCTGTGAGATAAGAAGTCAATTTTTAAAGAAGTTAATTTTTAAATAGGTTAGTAATTGTAAAGATGCAACGGATGGTCCATCTGTTGTATAGGATTCTATGAATCAATAATCCAACGTAACTTATGCAACAGATAGATAATAAGTTGCAACAGAACCACAACCAGTTGCACCAGTATACCTAGCTGTTGCAATAGATGTGAAATCTGTTGCGTTGCTTCTTCTTCATGGGGTAGATTAGAAGGGCTAGGTTAGGAAAAGTAAACTTGCCTTGTCCTCGTACGGTATACGCATATCAGTTACAGTCTGGAAGTCTTGGGGGGGAAAGGGAGGCCTGCGGTAATCTGGTGCGCCTGGCTTGGTGTTCTTGGCCTATCGCAGATCCCTCTTCTCTTCGGCGCCAAGTTCCGCATATATGTCCACCTTCTTGATTGGCCCCTGAACTTCAACAACTTTTGGAGAGTGAGGAATTACAATTTCTTTTGATTTCCGAGCGGAGAGTACGTCTCTAATTGCTCTTTTCTTTCTCCTAACCAACGCTGTAGGAGTGTGTGGCTCCCTCACCTTCTTGGATGGTATGACACACCTCTTGGATTTGAATTCCTCGATAGCTTTAGAAAGCCTCTACTTTTTCAAAGAGTTTATCCTGTCTGTCCTTGCACTCATCACATTCGCAACGAGAACACGAGGGTGAAGAGGGGTGAGAGGGACCTGTGTAAGGGCGAAAAAGGGTAGAGGGGTGAAGAGGGACCTGTGTATGCACAAGCTATAAAAAAGAAAAAAAAGACAGATGCATTTAAATCATATAATATAATAATTTTCACAGTTGGGCTACATTTAAAAAAAAAGACCCATCTGTTGCATAGTTTGCAGTATATGGTTAAAATCCATTTGAGTCTGGTTCAGAGAAACAGAGAAACACATGGATAATCTGATGCAAACTATCAATCATCTGTTACAACAGCTGCATAAGACGGGTAATCTGTTATGTAACAGATAATCTGTACGTCACAAAAGATGAACGATATGTTAATAGATTAAACATCTGTTGCATAATTTGCAGTAGATGGTTAATCTTTTAGGAGTCGGGTTCAGAGAACCAAAGCCACAGATGGGTAATCTGATGCAAGATATACCCCATCGCAACAGATGTCCCATATGGTGCATCAGATATAACATCTCATGCACCAGATATAACATTTGTTCAATATCTTTCTTATCTTTGAGTAGAATTATTTTACTTGAAGAAGACGTACTGCATCATCCGTGGGGTTAAAGAGATCAGCCTCCTTAATATTGGTGTTGCTCTTTGCAGTCAACCACCTAAACATCCTTGGATGAGAAACCTCATTCGGGTAATCCATTAACTGCTTTCGGAGGGGAGAAATGACTTCAAATGCCCAAGCCTAAAAAGTGTAAACAGGAAGCAAGCAAAAAAAAATCATAATAACTATATTCAATATAAATTAATGGATGAGTAAAATTAGTGATTAATTTTACCATGAAATCCCAAGGAAAGCCGTGTAATGTTGTCCTCTTTCTCTTTCTGACTCTCCAATTCCTCCTCTTTCTCACTTTCATTTTCTTCATCACCATCTACGGACCCTTGTCCACCTCCCTCAACGTTGTTTTCACATCTCTCCTCAGCTTCACTTTTCCCTGACTGAGATTGTTCAGGAAACTCCTCCGAATCCCTCAGTACTGTAGCCTTTTTTTTGAGTGGTCAGACGTTGATCCACTTTCACTTTTCTTTTCTTTTGGGAGACATGTTTTACCTACAGACAAAGAAAAACAAATATCACATTACAGTTGATGTATGCATAGATTTTAAAAAATACATTACAAACACCATGAATACCGATACACCAACAGCCACCACCACAAACACCACCAACTAATGCCAACAAACAAACAAACACTACGAATACCGACACCACCACAAACACCACCAACCAATTCCCCCACCGGTGCCACCACGGCGACCACAAACACCACCACCACCACCACCACCACCACCACCACCAACACCATCTAACTATACCACGACAGTCAACGGAACACTGCGATAGAAACTAGGGATTTCTCGAGTTCTTACGATTTTACCATCAAAACTCAAAATTATAAACCCATTCTCGAAGATAATACAACTACAAGTTTTATTTTTAATCATTAACTTAAAAGCCCTTATTTTTTAGAATAAATAAATAAATATAGAGCTCTTCTCGAACTCTGTTGCCTACGAAGACAAAGAAAATGACTGATACAAGCAAGAATGATGTCGAAAATAACACCTATGTGGTCGAAAATGAGAAGAAAATGATCTGTTGTGGAGGGTTGAGCAAATTTGTTGAGTAGTTATTGTCTGTACTGTATTGTTGAGTGAGAATGAGATAGAAAGAGCCAGACCTCGAGATTTGAAATGATGAAACATTTTGTATGGGTTGATTTGTATTTTGGAAAAGTATGACAAGTAGTTTTGAAAATATTAATTTAGTCCAAAATGATCTTAATTATTTTTAAAATCATAAAATATATGCGTAATTTTTAAAATTATATAAAAACAATTGAAGTTGTAGTTGACCGAGTACTCTAGGAGGTGACCCTGTGAAAACTCACCCCTGGTCCTAGATTAATCAATTTAGGAGTCTAACATATGAACTCAATTGAAATTGTAAAAAACAAATGTTCAATATGTTGCGTCAGATTTCTCATCTGTTGTAAATTATCAATCAGATTAGGTAACAACAGATTATGAATCTGATGTAAATTATCAAACAGATTAAGTCATCTGTTGCGACAGATTACCTATCTGTTGTAAATTATCAAATGGATTATCATATGTTGCAACAGATTACCCATATGTTGTAAATTATCAAATATGAGCTGCCATCTGTTGTGGCTGACCCTATGAGAACTCACCCCTAGTCCTAGATTAATCAATAGTTTACCCTATGAGAACTCACCCCTAGTCCTAGATTATTCAATCAATGTATTATTACCCTAGTCTTAGATTAATCAATTAAGGTAGTAAGAATCGGTTCGGCTCAGAGTGATCGATCGCCGACTCTGGTCGGGAGGAACGCAGTACCGTTTCATTATGCAATTGACAAAAGACTCAATTGAAGTTGTAGTTGACCCTATGAGAACTCACATTAAATTAAGGTATTAGTCTAACATATGAACTCAATTGAATTATATTTAAAAAAATGCTCAACCTGTTGCAACAGATATCTTTTCTGTTGAATCAAACCAAACAGATTATGTAATCTGTTGCAACATATTACACATATGTTGTAAACTATCAAACAGATTGAGTCATCTGTTGTAATAGATTATCCATATATTGTAATTATCAAATGGATTGAGTCATATGTTACAATGGATTACCCATCTGTTGTAAATTATCAAATAGGCGCTGTCATCTATTGTAGTTGACATTATGAGAACTCACCCCTAGTCCAAGATTAATCAATTAAGGTATTAGTTGGACATATGAGGTAGTAAGAATCGGTTCGGCTCAGAGTGATCGATCGACGACTCTTGTTGGGGGAAACGCAGTCCCGTCTTATCATGTATTTGCCAAAAGACTCAATTGAAGTTGTAGTTGACCCTATGAGAACTCACCCCTAGTCCCATATTATTCAATTAAGGTATTAGTTGAACATACGAGGTAATAAGAATTGGTTCATCTCAGAGTGATTGATCGATGACTCTTGTCGGGAGGAATACAGTACCGTCTCATCATGCAATTGCCAAAAAACTCAATTAAAGTTATAGTTGACCCTTTGTGCCCATTCATCCATCCCTAATTCTACCTAGATCAATGTAGGTACTATTATTAATCTTAACATTAAGTTAGTGAGAACACATTTCAACTCAGAGTGATCGATCGACGACTCGAGTCGGGATGAACGCAATACTAACACCATGTAAATGCAATGACTCAATTGGATTTGTAATTGACCCTGTGAGCTTATTCATTCATCCCTCGTTCCACCTAGATCAATGTAGGTACTATTATTAATCTTAACATTAAGTTAATGAGGAGCTTATTCTTTCATCCCTAGTTCATCCTAAATCAATTACAATGAAATCCGTTGTAACAAACAACTGAGCTGTTGGAGAATTTCAAACAGATAACAATATCTGTTGCAACAGATGACATTTCTTATTTAATTATCAAATAGACATTTGCATCTGTTATGACGGATGACTGAGGTGTTAGAAATTTTCAAACAGATATTGATATCTGTTGTAACAGATAACGTTTTTTATTTAATTATCAAATGACATTTTCATCTGTTGTCATAGATGACTGAGCTGTTGGGATTTCTCAAACAGATATCTAAATCTGTTGCAACAGACGACATATCTGTTTGAAAATCTTTTTGTTTTCTTTTAATTTTAAAGTAAGCTATTGTCCGAGTAGATAAAGTAGTAGTACTACTAAAGGCGGTAAAAAATATTTCTTGAATAACTCAAAAATCTCATTGAGTAGTCTTGTCCTGTTTTTTCAATGTCACCCGTTTTCTTCCTCGTGCCCCTCAAATTATTAGTGAATATTAATTAATGAATATTGAAACCCCTAATACTTCTTCCTTTTCATATTGACTTGGCACTCTCATCAAGAAAATATTAATTAGGGATTTATTTTACTACCAAATTAGCCTTGTTAATTATGCTTTGTAAAAATAAATTTGAAAAAATACACTTTGTTTAGTCATTTAATATTAAGGGTAGTACATCTAGAAATTAGAATTATCTCATCTCTCCCCTCCTCTCTTTCAGCCCTAAATCTCTCATTTTTTTTCTTTCTATCCTCTTTAGGATTATCACAGCCTTTTTTTCTCTCCTCTTTCTCAAAAAATTTCGTTCGGATCTAAATCGATCGATATCCATATCTTATATTCCTCGACTGAAATTGCTGTTTTGACCCCTTTTTGACATTGTATGATATGATTCACTATTGCTCTTTCATTCTCGTCTTCTTCTTGCAACTTTATTTACATCTTTTTGTTTATTTCATTACCATTTTCCCATATCATATTTATTTAAAAAATTTGAAGGAAATTTTAATTGTTGAATAAACATACCGAAATTTTTTATTATAAGATGCGAAAAAAAGTCATCTGTTGGGAGAAGCTTAAAAGCCTTGTTGGCAGTATCATTTTTTTATGTATTTTGTTTGTTTCTTTGTTGTTGATGCTATTATTGATGTTTTTGGTGGGGCTGGCATTGTTGGAACTTGTGGTGTGATGTTGTTGGTGGGTTTGGCATTGTTGGAACTTGTGGTGTGGTGTAGACGGTGGGTGCTTCTTAGCTTAAAAATAGTGGAGTCCGAACAATCAACACAAGGAGTAAGAGAGAAAAAAATAAAAAGTTTAAAGTGAATAAGAAGAGAAGAGTTGGTTACCAAAATTTAAAAAATATGTGCTAAGTGGGAATTGAACTCAAGACCAAAAGAAATAAATAGTCTTAAGCACCCATAAACAACAACTAGGCTAACCAAACAAATCTTACTATGGGTGCTCACTGATTAGATTATATACGCTTTTTTATTTATTTCCACATACATAAATAAAGTTCGATACGAGTTCAGTCTGTGCTCGTGCACCCGGAGGACTCTATGTGGGTCCGTCCTTTGTTGTTGATGGTGTTGGAACATAGGATGTATGCTTGTTTGTAGTTGATGATGTTGTTGGAACAAATATTCTTGTTTTCTTTGTTGTTGATATTTTTTATTTGTTGTTTGTACTTTATGCTGTTGTTGATGTTGCAACAGACGGAGCAATTGATGGAACAAATCAAACCACCAACAAGGCTGCTATGTATTCCAACAGTCTCCATATCTATTGCATCAGACTCCATATCTGACGCAACAGACTCCACATCTGACGCAAACTATCCGGGATTTATGTGTTGTGTGTGTTACTTAAATAAAATTGGTGACTTTATTAATATGTAAATTAAAAAAAAAAAAGGATCTAAATACAACATTTTATCTTTTTGTTGTATTTTCAAAAGAAACAGATTGGTAATCTGTTGCAAAATATATTCCACCTGTCAGATAACTTACAACATATGGACAATCTGTTGCAACATATGTATATATCAGTTTGCTTTTCCATCAGCTATGGCGTCTGTTACAACTTGCTAATCATCTATTTATTCAATTTCATCGAGAGCAATAGATTGTTCTAAACACTTCTTAGCTTTTTCTCTTGGACTGCTTCTCTTTTTTTCTTTGCATCCTTCAAGATGGCCTCCAAATTCCATTTTTGCCCTTAATCTAATAGCAAAAATTTAGTTTGGTTGAAGGATGCAAAGAAAAAAAGAGAAGCAATCCAAGAACAAAAATTGAATTTGGCCAAGAAGTGTTTAGAAAAATCGATTGCTCTTGATAAAATTGAATAAACAGATGACTAGCAAGTTACAACAGACGCCACAACTAAAGGAAAAGCAAACTGATATATCCATCTGTTGTAACAGATTGTCCATATGTTGTAAGTTATCTGACAGGTGGAATATATTTTGCAACAGATTACCTATCTTTATCTTTCGGAAATACAACAAAAAGATAAAATGTTGTATTTAGATCCATTTTTTTTCTAATTTACTTATTAATAAAGTCACCAGTATTATTTAAGTAACACACACAACACATAAATCCCGGATAGTTTTAGAAATATTGCATTAAATCCCGGATAGTTTGCTAATTACATTTTATCCCGAAATTTTGAATTGTGATACATATGTTAAGAAGTGATACATATAGCATATGTATCGCTAGTAAATATGAATCCGAGATTTTATTTAATTTTTTAAAACATTAAGGGATATTGTGTAATATGGTGTCTTAAATATGGGATTTGTGTAATTTTTCCTTTTAAGGGATATGAACAGTCGTGGCTTTTTGTTTGACTAAGTCCAGTCCCTTTCAATTCTCAATCATTTTATAAATAGGTCCCTCCGGCCTCCTCACTCACTCTCACTCACTCTCATTCATTCTACTATACTTACAAGAATTTCAAAGGAAGTTTGATAAACTCCAGAGGGATTTGGCCGACTTTCGAGCAAGACTGAAGAGGGCCCTGCTGCTGCCGAATGAAAATTGTCAGGTTGACAATAATAATAGTAATAATAATAATAATAATAATAATAATAATAATAATAATAATAATAATAATAATAATAATTAGGTTATGTTTTTTCTTTCTTTTAGCGTATGTATTTCCCTTTTTTATATCCGATCTACCTATAAGGGATTCAAAAAAATCCATGTATATGTTTGGTTTGGTTTCGTTTGGTTTGGTCGATTTTGAATTTTTAATTCTTATTCAATATTTAATTATCATTCTATTTATTCTCGATTCAAAACATGTCGGCGGTTGGAGTTAGGGATGCGGTCATGATGAGAAATTCTCCTAAAAATGGTTCGTTAATAAATAATAAGGAACTAAATGATATTATAATCGTAAAAGAAAGATTATTTAATTTTTAAAAAGTCACAACATTGGATTAATTTAATTAAGATATATATATGATGATATGATTTTTAAGAAAAAAGTTAATGAATAGTCGTGACTGTGACTTTTGTCTTAACACATTCAACAAACAAAAAAAATAAAAAACGCTTCTGATGCATCAAATTCCTCATCTGTTGCGACTTATGAATTAGTTAGAAGAAAACAAAAAAGCTCCTTAAACAGATGGTCGATTTATAGCAACAGATGGTATATTTGTTGAAACAGATGGGTTATCTAATGCAACAGATATACAATCTGTTGCCATAACTCAATTAATAAAAATAGTTATTAAAGAAACGGAAAGATTAAGTCACCACCAGCTCGATTTAATTAAGTCATTTCTTTTCACAGAAAAGAATAAGGAAATAAATGATAAACACAATTTAAACCGTAAAAAACTCACCAAAAATATTCTTGTTTTTAAATATTCTTTATTAATTTATATAATTAAAAATTCAGAAAATTTGAATGTCATGAAGATAATTTTTTTTTTAAAAAGATATATATATTATATGTTGCAACAGATATATTATCTGATGCAACAATTGAACTATTTGTTGCAACGGATGATATATCTATTGTAATAGATGATTTATCTGATGCAACAAATATATAATCTGTTGTGCAACTCAGTGTAAAAAATAAACGGTTGTTGGAAAGAACTAATTATTTTAATAATTATAAAGCTAAGCTTCAAGCTGAAAAGTCATGACCTATCATAATATTGATTAATTTAATTAAGTCATAACTTTTTACAGTAATCAAGAATGTAATTAATAAATGGAGGTGAACAGTTGTACCTTTAAATTTGCTTTATTAATTTATATAATTAAAAAGTCAAAAAATTTGGATGTCATGAAGATAATATTTTTTTTTAAATATATATATATATATATATATATATATATATTATATGTTGCAATAAGTATATTATCTGATGCAACATGTTATCTATTTGTTGCAAATCATGATATATCTGTTGTAACAGATGATTTATCTGATGCAACAAATATATTATCTGTTGTCCAAGTCGGTGTAAAAAAACGGTTCATGGAAAGAACTAATTATTAATAATAATAAAGCTGAAAAGTCATAACCTATCATAATATTGATTAATTTAATTAAGTCATAACTTTTTACAGTAATCAAGAATGTCATTAATAAATGGAGGTGAACAGTTGTGCCTTTAAATCTGCTTTATTAATTTATATAATTAAAAAGTCAGAAAATTTGGATGTCATGAAGATATATATTATATGTTGCATCAGATATATTATCTAATGCAACAGGTTATCTATTTGTTGCAAATCATGATATATCTGTTGTAATAGATGATTTATCTGATGCAACAAATATATTATCTGTTGTCCAAAATAGTGTAAAAAAAATGGTTCCTGGAAAGAACTAATTATTAATAATAATAAAGCTGAAAAGTTATGACTTATCATAATATTGATTAATTTAATTAAGTCATAACTTTTTACAGTAATCAAGAATATCATTAATAAATGGAGGTGAACAGTTGCGATTATTTGCCTAACTCATTCAAGTTCAATCCTCTATAAATAGGTCCCTCCTTACTCAATCGTTCGTTCCACTACACACTATTTATTCCTCACTCTTGTTACACCTTCAACTACTTTCTCTTCAAGAACTTGATAGCTTTTTCCTATCTCTGGTAAGTTTTTTTCTTGATTTTTATGTAAATATACGTTGTATTACATTACATTACATTCGAATTCTTTTTTTTCTTTACTTTTGTATTTACGTGTGTGTTTTGTCAACTTATGCGTTTTTTAGATATGGTTGATCTGTGTGGGATGTCGCTATTTTACGAGACACCATGAGGGAACTGCAGAAGGAGCTTCATGACCTGCATTGGGAGTTGGTCGCCGTCAGAGTAAGGATGCTGCGGGAGATCCGCAGGCTGCGGAGGGCGCTGCTGCTGCCCTTTGAAGATTGGCCAGCTGGCCATACAAATAATAATGATGTTAATAATGATGATAATAATAATTAAGCTTTTTTCTGTTATCTATGTATTTTTTTTGTTTGTTTTATAAAAAATTATGTTTGATGCACTTGACTTTTTATTTCTTATTTAATTTTCGTGCTGTCTATTTCTATTTCTTAACGAATGACATGTCTATAATTAAGGAATAATTTGATTCCAGTATCAATAGCAAGAACATATGAGTTATCTGTTAGGTTTTGTGTGTGACAGGATCTGTATTTTGTTGTTCGAAACATATTAGTAATCTGATGAAACAAATTATTTATCTGTTGAAGCAGATTACTAATCTGGTGCAATAGAATACCCATCTATTCGATTCATAATCATATTACGGGCACCTAGAACCCTTAAACATGAATCCAACATGAGTCTACTGCTACAACAGAACATTTATCTGGTGCCGCAGATAATGGAACTGTTTAAACAGATTGCTCTTGTATTGCATTCATGTTCGCGTGCAAACTATTGTTGAAAAAATAACACACTAGCAGTTACCCATATTCAACTGAAAAGCATAATCTGACTTACCAAAGTCTCCTCTAAAGTAAATTCCAAAGTTGAAAGTGATTTACGAAACAAAATTTGACATAAGAATTTGGTCAAAGAGCAGCAGTTGGGGTAACAACAACAACAATAACAATGGTCAACAAGAAGAATATAAAGTTGATAATGAAGTATAAAATGATGATAATTAATCAGAAGATGATGAATAAAGAAACAACAATAATGAACAACAAATATCGCGAAGAGAGAAAATAACAACGGATGAGGAGAGAGAAAAAAATGTCTTTTTTCCCTTCGTTCCCCGTTATATATTAACTAACATTTGAATCAAAGTGTAAATTTAAAAACTTGTGGGTTATTTTGAAATTTTCCAAACTTTCTTAAACCATAATGAAATAATTGTCACCTTTACTCAATTATTAAGACTTGTGTCACCTATACCTCATTTTAAAACTCTTTTGTCACATGTGGCCCAAACTCCCTGGTTTCATAGGGGATAGAGTGGTTGTTGTTGACACTCAATTTTGGCTCTCCCTTTTTCTCTAATTATTTTTTTTACCGATGCTCCTTGACCCTAAATAATTTGTAAAAAATTAAATATAAATAAAAGTCATATTTTTATATCTATTTCTACTAATTTTTAAATAAAAGGATATTTATTTACTTATTTAGTTTTGTCATAATATAAAATATTTTAATCAAATATGATTAAATATTTTAGCAAATAAAAAAAAATATCTTTCGGTAATTATATTCGCATTCTTTTTAAAGTTATTTCTAGGCGATATTATGTATATTTTATATTTTATTATATTCTTATTTTTACACACACATATATTTTTGTTAATGAAAAAAATATATATAATTAGACATTTACATTAAATTATTTATATAATTTATATGCGTCAGACTAAAATAATTTTAGGATAACAGGGAGCATCGATAAAACTAATTCCAGTAGAAAAGAGTATTCGGGACAACAATAATCCAATTTCATTTTTTTATTTCACCCGAGCTCAACTCTTATTTTATGAATTTCAGCCAGGAGCCCGAAACTAGTATAATTTCTATGTCCGCTCTGCCATTCCACCTCAACAGATATAATTTAACCTGATTCATTGATTTATTTTTATTTGAGGGTCCCGAAAGTTCAATTGATTATATATATATATATATATATATTAATATTATAATTTTTTTTATTATTATTATTATTTTAAATTTGGACTGTTCCTATCAAAACCGAATGGATAAAAAATAATCAATTTTAAATGAACTTTTCTTAAATATATATATATATATATATATATATATATATATATATATATATATGTTATTCTTATTATCATCTTAAGATGTTTATTTTTTAACCGTCCGATCAAATGATCGGACGGTCTAAATTTTAGTCAACAAGGCAGCGCAAAATACGGCTTTACATCTCCGTCTCTCATCTTATCGTCTTCATCACAACAGACCCTCAATTCAATTGCTCTCTGCATAACCAGCTCATCTTTCCTCTCCTTCTTCTTTCTCTTCCCTCTCCTCCAACCACTCCATTGTGCGACCATCTTTCCCCACCCAAAAAATCCGTAAATAGTAAGAATCAACATTATTTCAGGGATAAGATTGCAAAAAACCTTTCAACATATCATCATAGCCGTGGAAAAAATAAAGATTCAGATTTGAATTTCAAATCCAATCTCGATTCTCGCATTTTTTCATATTTTTGGCTTCAAATCTGGACTTTCAAGTACAGATTTAACCTATAAATGGGATGCACTTCAACCCCCAAAAAAGGGGGATCAAGGAAAAAGATTGGAAAAAAGGGATTTACAGAAAAAAATCAAAAAGAGGGAGAAAAATTAGGAAAGACAAGGTTCTGGAGTTGAGTTCGTTGTTAGAGCCTTGACGAGAAAGCTCCAGTTTGGCTATTCCCAATAAAAAAGTTGATTTGTGTTGACATGCAAACTGGCGGAATCCCAATACAACCTTCGGTCCAAAGGAAAGATGACTAACAAGGACCAATCCAGACACCCAGAACGACGAGCAAATGGACAACATGGCGCAAGAAATTGAAATATTGAAAGAGGAGCTACGTAAAATGCGGGATCTAACCAAGCTTACAATAGCTAGCTTTCCCACTCAGTTGCAGGCTGCAAGTGTCAAATTACCTCCAAGTACTCCCGCTAACCAAGCAAATATACCGTATGCTCAAGCCCCACCAGCTCTTCAACCTACTGCAGGGACGATGCCTGGTTATCAGTTTCCCACACAGAACTTTACTGTTCCAGTGCATCTAGAGATGCAACATATACCTGAGGCACATATCACTTATGAGATACCTGTGCCACTGGTATATGCTACCGAAGCTCCCAAGTTCGCAATATCTGCAACTATTAAGGCTCTATTTAAGGTTGATCGATATGCGAGATTGGGAAAGGATGTCCAATCAAGTGAAGAAGGGTCGATAGCAGCCCAACTCAAAAATTTAAAGAGAGCATTCAGAAATATGCAAATCACTAGAGGGACTGAAAGCCTAGACTATGACGACTTATGCATTCATCCGAACATCGACATGCCAGTGGGATACAAACCACCAAAGTTTGATATGTTTAATGTAAAGGGAGACCCACATACACATATGAGGGCTTACTGCGATAAGTTGGTCGATGTGGGAAGGAATGAGAGGTTGAGAAGGAAGCTGTTCATATGGAGTTTGTCGGGGGAAGCTTTGACTTGGTACACCCAACAAGAACCCCGTAAGTGGCTTGACTGGCGAGAAATGGCTGAGGACTTCATGAGTTACTTCAGATTTAACACTGAGATTGCCCCAGACAGGTTCTCATTGGCTAACATACAAAAGAAGCCTTCAGAATTATTTCAAGAGTACTCATGGCGTTGGAGGACCGAGGCTGCTAGGATCCAACCTCCACTGGATGAAAGTGAGATCTCCAAATATTTTATTCGAGCTCAAGAGGGTGTCTATTTTGACAAGATGATGGAAATGATGGGCCAAAAGTTTGCAGAGTTGGTCAAGATTGGGGATTTCATAGAAGAAGGCATCAAATCAGAGAAGATCCAATATATGGCTACGCTGCAAGCTGCAAGTAAGGCCATACAGACTGGTTTCATTAATGGTAATAAGAAAAAGAGGGAAGATGTCTCAGCCGCCACACCATACTACTAACCTGGAAATTCTCCCTACCGTTACCCTAATAACCCCCAAATTGTTGCACATGTCCCAGTGTACAATACTCAACCACATTACAATCCACCTCGAACTCCAGCATACCAAAATCCACCAAGACCATACGCCTCTGTCCAAGCTCCATCTCACCAAAATAGACCAACCTATGCGCCCAGACCACGTCCAAACTTTGAAGCCAGAAATACCCGCACCTACACACCAATTGTAGAACCTTTGGCCCAGTTGTTTGAGAGATTGAGGGTAGCTGGTTTGTTGCATCCAATTGAGGGAAAGGCCCCTGATCCGACCTCTCAAAACTTCGACGGTAACAAGCAGTGCACCTATCACTCAGGAGTCTAGGGGCATGACACAGAAGACTACTACAGCTTGAAGAATCATGTTGAATCCCTGATAAGGAGGGGTATAATCAAATGCACCGCCACATCTCCAAATACGAACAATAACCCCTTGCCAAATCATGGAAATCAGGAAGTCAATATGATTACTCTAGAGGACGAGTATGATTTGGAAGAAACTATTGTGCCCACATGGAATGCAGAAGAAATCGCCACTGCATCCCCATCACAACCGTTTATAACAGTTTAGTTGAGGGAGCCTATAATTGTTCATACCTACCTACCAAGAGTCGTAGTGACCACATTAGCCACTGGAAGGCCCGACTATGACACTAAAGCAGTCCCATGGACTATCGAACTGAAGCTAAGGGAAAGATGATAGACGTTGCTGTGGCTCAAGGGATGACTAGGTAAGAAAGGTGTTACGTACCAAAGGAACCAAATTGTGGAGTTCTCGAGAAGGATGAGAACCCAAAGAGAAATATCACAGATGCTAAGGCTGCAAAATTTTGGAAAAAGATGCAACCCAAGGACTATTCAGTTGAAGATCAGCTCAAGAAGACACCGACCCACATATCCATCATGTCATTGCTTATGAGTTTTGAGGCCCATAGAAATGCTTTGATGAAAGCGTTTTGTGGGGTTAGTATACCAAAAAAGACCACTAGCGAGACTTTGGTTGCAGCAATTGGGCGAGTGGTAGAGGCAAATAAGGTCTCTTTCCATGATGATGAGTTACCATCAGAAGGGGTTTCACACAACAAAGTGCTCTATATTGCAGTCAGATATCATGACAAGATTGTGAACAGGGTCTTGATCGATGGTGGTTCGGGTTGCAATATTTTTCTGTTCTCCACTCTAAGGGATTTGGGTGTGAATATTGAAGATATAAGAGAGCGTCGAGTGAAGTTCAGAGCCTTTGATGGGTCGCAAAAGAGTGTCACCAGAGAAATTTACTTGACACTGCAGATTGGCCCAGCAGAATTTCCAATCCTATTTCAGGTCATGGATGTGTCGTCTAGCTACAACCTGCTGCTGGGAAGGCCATGGGTCCACATGGAAAGAGCCGTTCCTTCCACTCTTCATCAGTGTGTAAAGTTTGAGTGGGGTCACACAGAAGTTACTATCCATAGAGAGCCCAATCATCCCATCTATTTCGTCAATTTAGTCCCAGTCATCGAGGAGTTAGATAGAGCCACTTTTCATATCCTGGAGATCATGCAAGCCACCAGGACTAACGAGAAGATAAAACCAACTGAAGGAAAAATGTCGAGTATCATATGGGTATCATCCTAAGACAGGATTAGGACTGAGAGCCGATGGTATAGTCGAGCTAATATAGCTGAAGCATCAGAGAGGTACTACAGGTCTCGGATATGAGCCCATTTCTTCAGGGGCCTGCAGTAAAGGATTTGAAATGATGGTATTCGTGCCAGCCCAAGTCCCAGGTTTAGGGAAAATAGTTGATGAAGATATCATAGAAAGGATAGGAAATCTATTTATAGTCGTGATCGAAGGAGAATCATAGATAGATTTCAAAAAGCTTACTATCCGTGACGCTGAACCTGGAGAAGTCCTACAGAATTGGACCATTAGCCCATCCCTATTCCGAAAGGAGTCTTGGTAGTATGGGATTGTTGTTGTTTTTAAAAATTATTTTGTTTGCATGATCAATTAAGGCTTGAATTATGCTGAAGCTCTCTTGCTATTTGCCTCTTGCCAAAGCCCAGTGCTTTTATCAATAAAAGTTCTTATTTTCTAAACATATTTTCCTATTTTCAATATCTATTTACTTTACTCGCTTTTTATACTTTTTAGCGCAAATATTTATAAAAATCCTTGTTCCACGATTATGACATGTAACGAATCCGTTGAGTAAAATGCGAATGATGAGAAAGATTACAAGGAGTACGATGAAAGCATGATGCCTGAAAACCTACCGCAAGAGATCGAGAAACTCGAAAGTCAGAAGAAGCCTAATATGAACGAAACTGAAGTCATAAATTTGGGTGATAAAAAAACAATAAAGAAAACATGAGTCAGCATATACTTGGAGGTTGAAAGGAAGCAGGAATTGATAAGCTTGCTCAAGTAATACATTGATGTATTTTCTTGGTCATACGATGACATGCCTAGGTTGAGAATTGATATCATCTCGCATAGACTTTTGACCAACCCCGCATGTCCGTCCGTGAAGCAAAAGATGAGGAAATTCAAACCTGACTTGAGTTTGAGAATTAAGAAGGAAGTGATCAAACAAATAGAAGCCAGCATCGTGAGGGTTATGACTTATCTCACCTGGCTGGCCAACATTGTGCCAGTACTGAAGAAGGACGAGAAGATAAGAATATGTGTTGATTATCGGGATCTCAACAAGGCTAGTCTGAAAGATCATTTTCCTCTCCCAAACATTCACATTCTCATTGATAACTGCATAAAACATGAGTTGCAGTCGTTTGTTGATTGTTTTGCGGGATACCATCAAATCTTGATGGACGAGGATAATGCGGAAAAGACAACCTTTATCACTCTATGGGGAGTATACTGCTATGGGTAATGCTATTTGGACTCAAGAATGTCGGTGCAACATACATGAGGGCCATGACCATCTTGTTTCATGATATGACCCACAAAGAGATCGAGGTGTATGTGGATAACATCGTTATCAAATCTAAAAGAAGTTCGGATCACCTGGATGACTTACAAAAGTTCTTTGAAAGGCTACGAAGGTACGACCTAAAGTTGAATCCAGCCAAGTGCGCCTTTGGAGTTCCTGCGGCAAAGTTATTACGATTCATTGTTAGTAGGAGGGGTATAGAGTTGGATCCGTCCAAGATAAAGGCAATCCAAGACTTGCAACCTCCTAAGACCAAAAAAGACATAATGATCTTCTTGGGAAGACTCAATTACATCTGTCGGTTCATATCCCAGTCCATAATAATTTGTGAACCAATATTCAAGTTATTAAAGAAGGATGTCGCCACCGAATTCCACCAGAACCGGGAAAGACATTGTTATTATATCTATCTATTATGAATAATGCATTTGGATATGTATTAGGGCAGCATGATGATCCATGGAGGAAAGAGAAAGCTATTTACTACCTGAGTAAGAAGTTCACGCCGGATGAAGCCAGGTACACATTATTGGAGCGGACTTGTTGCGCATTGACTTCGATTCCACAAAAGTTAATACACTACCTATCCGAGTATACCACGTACTTGATCTCAAGAATGGATCCACTCAAGTATATCTTTCAGAAGCCAATGCCTACTGGAAAATTAGCAAAATGGTAGATTTTGTTGAGTGAGTTTGACATTGTGTACGTGACACAGAAAGATGTCAAAGGACAAGATTTGGCTGATCATCTCAAGGAAAATCCAGTGGATCAAGATTACATGCCACTCAATACATTCTTTCCTGATGAAAAGGTGTTGTTTGCAGGAGAAGACATCTCAGAGCCGTATAATGGATGGAGAGTGTTCTTCGATGGAGCAACAAACTTTAAAGGAGTTGGAATTGGAGTATTCCTAATTTCAGAAACAGGTCAACATTATTCGATTTCGGCGAAGATTAGGTTTCCTTGTACAAATAACATGACAAAATGTGAGGCTTGCATTCTCGGACTTAGAATGATAGTAGACATGGACATCAAAGAGCTTTTGGTGATGGGAGATTCAGATTTGCTGATCCATCAAGTGTATAGAGAATGACCACCAAGAATGTCAAAATCCTTTCTTATGTGCAATGTGTTAAGGAGTTGAGTAAAAGGTTCACGAAGATTGAATTCAAACACATCCCTCAAATTTAAAATGAGTTTGCCGATGCCTTGACGACAATATCCTCAATGATCCAGCATCCAAATAAGAATTACATCGATACCATCAAAGTAAAAATACATGATCAACAAACATACTATTTTGATGTAGATGAATAGCCAGATGGAAAGCTGTAACGCCCCAAGTTTGTTACCCCGAATACTACACGGTGCTCATAACTCGAAGGACCACAAGCTAACCCTTGACTGATATTTGTAACTGAGCACTGAATAATACACTATAAAAATGTGGAAAACTGGCGGAAAACTTGCCATAAGGTTCAAACATCTAAAATACTACTGAAAATTGAATACTAATACAACTGTCTGAATATCTAGTCTAAAAAACTCTAGTCTGAGAGCCTCTAACTTTCTGAATAAGGATTTGAATGGGACACTCCCCTAACTAACTCCATCTACTGAAAATTCTGAATCTAATGCAATAAAGTGAAATAAGAACCATCTCCGAATGATGAGGACTCACTACTATCTACTATTGCTAGATGAATCTGGACTGCTAAGGGTGCTTTGGAGCTCGTGCTTATGAACCTATGGTATGAAACACTATAGCGCAGGAAAGTATGTATCAGTATGTAAGAATGTACTGGTATGCTAGATGAGGTAAGGCTAAATGCAAAGGCTCATATGCATGAACTATAGCTGACTGAATAACATGAGTATACTGAATGAGAAATACATGCATGAATGCATAAACTATTACTGAAATTGTAGTAACACTGAATACTGAGTTCAACTAACCGGATTAATGATAACTGGGTTTACTGATGCTGAATTCTAAATACTAATTTACTGACATTTGAGTTTACTAACACTGGGATACTAAATAATTGAGTCTACTGATATTGATCTCAGGGTTTTTCTAATACTGATTGACTGTATCAGAGATCAGTCCTATCTAGTGGGTGATCTCTGAATCTGCTGATACCGATTTTGATTAATTGTACCTAAGATCAGTCCTATCTAGCGGGTGATCTCTGAATCTCTGGATGATGAAAATGATTGACTGTATTTGAGATCAGTCCTGTCTAGTGGGTGATCTCTAAATTCTATGGAACTAAGTTTCTTACTGAGCTGAGTGATTGTATCTAACAGTCCTGATTTCTGTAATACTGCACAATTTGAAACTGAGACTGTGGGAGGTAGTCATATAACCGACATACCTCGAATTTGAACTAGTGGATTCCAACCTGTAACCCCAGCTGGAAGGGTGTCAGTACCATTCCACGGGTAAAGACAACTGCTATGGAGTTAGTCCTAACTTAGCGAGTGACCCCTAAGATCTGTCCTGTACTAGCGGGTGATCCCCGAGTATGTCAGTCCTATCTAACGGGTGATATCTCATGCCTAAGCTGGCTACATTGTTTTGGAACTTAGGGATTGCTTCTAGATATCTCAGTCCTATCTAGCGGGTGAGCCCACATCCCTAGGCTCGCTTGGTGCTGAATCCTACTCCCAACTGAAAGACACTGAACTGATTTCCTAGTTCATACTAGGCTTGACTAAACTATTACTGATCGTACTGATTAACTAAACTGAATTGATCTCACTGAGTTCCATTGACTGATGGAATACTACTGAATTCTGTTATCTGACTGAATACTACTGAGTTTTTGGACTGAATACTTGAATACTACTGAGGTCTAAACTGAATACTGAACTGGAATAGACTGATACTAAGATTATTGAGTCTCTCTAAGTTTTGTAACTGACTGAGTTCGACTGATCCTGGCATGACTGAGATTATCTTGAAAACTGACACTAGCTCTAGACAATCAACTAAATTGTCTGGTATTAAATACCCCCAGGACTCGATAACATAAATAAATAAGGCATGTAAAATCTTGAATAGCATACCAATAGTCTATCATTCATAATAAAATCAAGGAGGCATCTCTTCAAGCATTTGGAAGTCTTAAACATATAAACGTATAAGGATGCATACCAATGTCTCATAATTCATTCATTAAGGAATGCACGTAAATGGAAGTGCATGCAACATATCATAATTCATTCACTAAGACCTTTCAACAAACACTTGGCATACATTAACTTATACATAATTAGGGGTTTCATGCTAACATGCTATAATGACTCTATTTCCTTCACATAAGCATTTTATCAAACATATGGGGAGCATACTTTGGTTATACAACAATCAATACATCCAATTAACATGGCTACATCAATAAAATTGCAACTTAAAGGGGTTTATCATGAACATTATGCAAATCATCACATGCTAGGACTAAATCATGAAACTTGTAATCTAGAACATGAATCACAACTCAACAATAACATAAACATGAACTTCAACTCACATAAATCGTGAAAAATCATAAATATTCAATATTTATAATTTGAAAAGGGTTCTTGAACTTCTTGGGTGGAAGGGACCCAAGAATCAACATCTAACATACCTTAGTTCTTGATTTTAGGAAGATTGACGGAGAGACTATTGAATTTGGATCTTCAATTGGAAAACCCTAACTTGTTGTTGAGAGAAATTAAGAGAAGAGAGTATATTTTGATGAAAAATAGGACTGAATCTCGTGTTATAGGGTTATATAGGGGTGGGAAATTGACCCAAATACCCCTCTGGATGTGGATTTTAAAAAGCTGAAAACTGGGCAACGACGCGGTGCATCGATGGCATCGATGCTATACTCGATGCGTCATGCCATGATCGTGCCAAGACTCAGTACTTTTGACTGGTAAATCCTGCACAATATTAACCAACGCGATAGGCGATGCGGTGCGCCTGGATCACGTTGGTCCACCTACTGACATAGGTGATCATAAATCAACTTAAAGATCGATATTTAAGGGTCGTATGGGTCGAGAAATAAGATTGCCAACTTATGAAGGCTAAAAAGATTCTAAGTGTAAACACTTAGCTGAAGTTTCTAAGTCTTGGACCTCTTTTTAAGCCTTAACGGACTGAGTAAAGCTTGGAATTTTTCGGGGTCTTACAAAAGCCGTGGTACTACGATATCAAGAGGTTACTTGAAGTAGGAGAATATCCAGAAGATGCTACTGGCAAGAAGAAGAGCACTTTAAGGAGGATGTCCAATCACTTCTTTCTCAACAAGGAAATTTGTATAGGAGGACTCCAAACTTGGGATTGTTACGATGCGTCGATGCCACGGAGGCCACAAAATTGTAAGAGGAGATACATGCAGAAACATGTGGACCTCACATGAATGGTTTCATGCTTGCAAAGAAGATTTTAAGAGTTGGGTACTTTTGGATGACTATGGAGAGGGATATCATTCGATACGTGCAGAAGTGTCACCAATGTCAAGTTCATGGAGTCTTTATACGAGTTCCGCCAAACGAACTCAATGTGATGGGTTCTCCTTGGCCTTTTGTTGCTTGGGGCATGGATGTTATTGGACCCATAGAGCCTCCTGCGTCCAATGGACACCGTTTTATCTTGGTCACTATCGACTACTTCACAAAGTGGGTTGAGGCATCAACACATAAGGACGTAACCAAGAAAGTCGTAGCAGATTTCATCTACAACAACTTAGTTTGTCGGTTTAGGATCCCAGAGTCAATCATAACAGATAACGGAGCCAATCTTAATAGCGACCTGATGAGAGAGATTTGTGAAAAGTTTAAGATCTCTCATCAAAATTCCACAACATATCAACCACAAATGAATGAAGCAATTAAAGCTGCAAATAAGAACATCAAGAGAATCTGGAGGAAAATAGTGGACGGAAATAGGGAATGGCATGAGAAGTTGCCATATGCCTTACTTGGATATCGCACCACAATCAGAACTTCTACTGGGGAAACTCCCTACATGCTGGTTTATGGGTCACAAGCGGTGATACCTGCAAAAGTAGAGATACCTTCATTAAGGATTATTCAGGAGGTTGGTCTAGATGACGCTGAATGGATTCATAGTAGGATCGAACAATTGATGCTTATTGATGAAAAGAAGTTGGATGTAGTCTGTCGTGGTCAACTCTACCAAAATAGAATAATCAAGGCATTCAATAATAAATTTAAGCCTCGACGATTCACACCAGGACAATTGGTATTGAAAAAGATATTTCCTCACCAAGATAAAGCCAAAGGGAAATTTGAGCCAAATTGGCAAGGTCCCTACATAGTTCACCGAGTACTCTCACGAGGAGCAGTAATTCTTGCATAAATGGATGGCACAGTAAGCAAAAAGACAATCAATTCGGACGCCATCAAGATGTACTATATTTGAAGACATCAGGACTAGTTGTTTCTTTGTACTTTTGCATTTTCTCTAATGTAACAAAACTATGTATTAGCCTGACTTTCCATGGAGGGATACGTAGGTAGCCCACATAGGGTTCGATTTCCCTTAGAAAAACCCCAAAACATCATCCTTTCATGTATTCAGAACTACGCTCGACCTGATTTCCCACGGAGGGATACGTAGGCAATCCTTAGCAGATTCGGTCCTTTCACAGTTTCACCTTTTCATTATATTGAACTACGTCCTGACCTAATTCCACTTGGATACATAGGCAGCCTGAGTCAGGCTCGGTCATTGCATTATTTTACTTTATCTTTTGTATCGAACTATGTTATGACCTGATTCCTATTCTTAGGATACGTAGGCAGCCTGAGTCAGGCTCGATCACTGCACTGCATATTTTCACTTTTTCCGTTGTAATCAAACTATGTCATGACTTGATTCCACTTGGATACATAGGCAGTCTGAGTCAGACTCGGTCGTTGTATTTTATTTTTTCCTTCTCCTCCCTTGAACTACGTACATACCTGATTCCTATTTCAAGGATACGTAGGCAACCCGAAAGCTTCAATCTTACCTTAAGGAAAATCCCCTTTACTCATAGTATAGCCTTAGAATATAATAGATCTCACCACGAAAATCATTGTAGCATCGATAGTCAGAGAAGCTCTTCCCGAAGGATAAAGCTACATGGGTCACAATCAATAAATGGAGGCTTACCGGATTTTCGAGCGTGTCATAATCTAAAAACGATAGAGGATTACTATATATATTTAATATATATGCAAAATATTTTTGAAAATATAATATATATACATATTTCAAAATACTTTCTTACTTTCCCACCTATTGAGACTCCAGATTTGGAAATGATCGAGAAGCCAAGGGAGTGTTGGAGTATTCCGCAGACAACCAAGATACTCAAGTCGACACAAATCAACACCCCTTCCCAACTAAGAATTTTTCTTTGAGCACAGGAAAACAGGAATCGGAAGACAACATCAAGTCAAACTTTGGGACAGGATCAGGGACATCATGCGGCTTATCACCACGACATGAGCCAAATATCCTCCCCTTACTTTATCCTTTTTACATATATTTATAATAATCCTCACTAGCTCTAAGAATTTTATTGGTATTATTTCTCAGGTACGTTTTGAAGACCCGGGTCAAAGACGACGAAAAGAGGTCCTCGTAGAAAATTAGGATATTTCACCTCTCCCAACAAAACTCCACCAATCATAGCCAACTACCTGCCTGCATCAAATAACTTCTCCAATAAAAGATTCATTGTCTAACTACGTCAAATAACTCTGCCAATCAGAGAATGCCGTCGAACTTCAACAAAGTCAAGCTTCTGCGTCCCCAGGACTATACATAAGCAAACAAAGTCGAACTTCCGCATTTCGAAGACTGTACATAAGTAAACAAAATCGAGTTCCATATTTTAATGACTGTACATAAGCAAGCAAAGCGATCCTCTGCCATATCGGAGGGTGTAAATGAGAAATACGACTCTTCATTATATCGGGAGTTGTGCACTAGCAAGGGGGACTCCCCACCACCAATCAAAGTATGTATATAAGCAAAGTAACACTCCTCCATATCAGAGAATTGCATTTCAGCAAATAGAACACAACCTGCCAATCAGAGGCCCATACTATAGTAAGCGCGTAAGAAAGCCACTATCACAGCAATATCAATGTCCAGCAGCAATACCACCATCTAGTTCAGACTGAAGGTCGCCTTGCCAATACAAGGCAATTTACCTTTGGGCCAATGTCCCGCCGTCAGAGGCTTTACTTTTCAAACACTGCTCGCCAGTCGGATGGTGTTTAATTTTTAAGCTACTGCTCAGCTGAGGGAGGCTATTTATATTTCAGCCGTCGGAGGCTATTTACATTTCAGCAACTGCTCAGCCGACGGAGGCTATTTATATTTTAGCTGATGGAGGCTATTTAAATTTCAGCCGATAGAGGCTATTTACATTTCAGCCGACAGAGGCTATTTACATTCAAGCAGCTGCTCAGCCGACAGAGGCTATTTACATTCAAGCAGCTGCTCAGCCGATGGAGGTTATTTATATTTCAACCAATGGAGTCTATTTACATTTCAGTTACTGCCCCACCAGTCGGAGGTCTCTACAGACGGAGACAATACTAGTTTGAATATCTAAACTCCACTCTTTACATTATAATTTACAATTTTTGATCAAATAGGTGCTTTTCACCTCTTTTACCTATTTTGCAGGAATATTCAATACAACGTGGAACTACCCTCTTAGCAGCAAATTGGGGAAAGCTAGCGAAATGTCAAGCATCCCTAGCTACGTCAAGCATTCCGACGAAGAAACTCAACTCAACTCAACTTAAAACTCTTATTTTTATTTTTAGCGTCATCACCCAGTGTTGTCTTAATCCGACACTGGGGCAATTTTTGAAAATCCACAATCTCTTTTTCCCTCAAAATCTCTAGCAGAGTCGCCACTCTGTCGCGCCCTATTTCGAACCGGTCAAAATAGCACACAACATATGGTGACGTGTGTCGCGACTCTTGGGTTTTAAGAATTATTTTTTAGAGTCGCCACTTAAATTTTTAGAAAAATTAGGAAAAACTATTTTTTTATCGCAAAAACTCTGTTTTAGTCTATCGAGAATATTTTAAGATTCTGAGTAAAGGTTTTGGTTACTCGAGGGGAAGGTGTTAGGCATCCCTCAGAGCCTATCCAAAGATAGTCCTTACACTTAGTTTAGGAAAATATTAAAAAAAAAAATTTATTCCGTTATTTGCTTAAAATACTGATAAGGAAAATTTTGTCATTATTTTTTATTTGTTACTTAGAAGAAAATTTAAGGTATAATAAACATGATGCTACCATGTACAAGAGAGTAATATAATTATCACAAAATATATGTAAGAGTATTTTTTAAATACGAAAAAGGTAGTAATGTAATTTACAAACATAAGAAGGTGCAAAATCTTACAATCCTATTTAAGACATGTAAAGTTTAAGTGTATGACTAGAATATTAATAAATATATTTTTCATGACGTGAAAATTTATTTGTGAAATGTATATTAAGAGTATGTGAAAAAAATATGAAAGATTAAGAATGGGTTGAAATTATAAATAATAATAATAATAATAATAATAATAATAATATAATGCAAAACCTATGAAATTGTTTAAACCCTCATCATCATCATCATCATAATAATAATAATAATTAAGATATTGCTATTATTGTCGTTATTATCTATACCGCAATTATCGTCACTATCTTAATTATTATTATTATTATTATTATTATTATGATGATGATGATGATGATGATGATGATGAGGGTTTAACCATTTTCATAGGTTTTGCATTATATTATTATTATTATAATTTTTAATTTCAACCGATTCTTAATCTTTCATATTTTTTTCACATACTCTTAATATACATTTCGCAAATAAATTTTCACGTCATGAAAAATATATATGTTTATATTCTAGTCGTAAACTTAAATTTCACATGTCTTAAATAGAATTGTAAGATTTTTCACCTTCTTATGTGTGTAAATTACATTACTACCCTTTTCGTATTTAAAAAATACTCATACATATATTTTGCGATAATTATATTACTTTCTTGCACATGGTAGCATCATGTTTATTATACCTTAAATTTTCTTCTAAGTAATAATAAAAAATAATGACAAAATTTTTCTTATCACTGTTTTAAGAAAATAACGAAATAAAATTTTTTTCCTAATATTTTTCTAAACGAAGTGTAAGGACTATCTTCGGATAGGCTCTGAGGGGTACCTAACACCTTTCCCTCGAGTAATCAAAATCCTTACTCAGAATCTCAAAATGTTCTCGATAGACTAAAACAGACTTTTTGCAATAAAAAATGGTTTTTTTTCTAATTTTCCTAAAAAGTTAGGTGGCGACTCTAAAAAATAATTCTTTAAACCCAAGAGTCACGACACACGTCACCATATGTTGTGTGCTATTTTGAACGGTTCAAAATAGGGCGCGACAATTGGCTTTCATGGTAAGGTGTTTATACTTTACAACCTTAGCATAAGTTTGGCTAAATCTATAAGTATCTTTTTTGTTGTTAAAAATATTTTTGTTTTTGGTTTTTCAGATAGACTAAAGGCAAAAGGGGAGGATATCATACCAACCCAAAAGGCTATCATAGTTAGTATGCTGAGTGAATTTCCAAGGTGTTGTGTCAGTTAAGAGGATAGAGGCTAATAAGAGTAATGGAAATGGAGGAGTTTTTGGAGAGGAGAGAGTTTTAGAAATTCTGGAGAATGGGACATTCAAAGAATATGTGAATAATGTCTTCTTTGTCATGGCTGCAAATATCATAATTTGAGTTACCCCTGAAACCTATTTTTGACAGAGTTATGCTAGTAGAGAGTATATTGTGTTGTATAAGCTAGAGAAAGGTTTTAATTTTTGGGAGGAAATTTTGCTTTTCAGATTCAGTTGATAGAAGTAGAAGTATTGGTGGTATTAGAGTCCTAGTTGTTATCAAGGAGATTATAGGTGCTCCTAGTAGTGAAAAGGCCAGTCCCAGTGATGTTCCATATATGCTCATCCATGGTGGCTCTAGAATGGAGAGTGAAGGAATTTTTCATAGTCTGAATCAGTTCTTGGGGTATTTCTAGGAAGAGATTGCTAAGATCCTATTCACCATTTTTCCAAACCTGTGAGAGTTTAGTATTTGCATGGTGTTGGGGCAGGAGGCCTTGAATGATGTTAAAGAGATGGACATTATGAGGGATCCATCTGTCAGCTTAGAGATTCACCTCTTTCCCTATATGGACAATCCAGAAGGAGGCTTTCTTGTGGACTTCTCAGCCCATGTGAATATTATTCCCATCTTGAAGTTATTTTTATAAGTCAATGGAACTGTATTTTCTTCTTAGGATATGAGCCCAAGGACTGTTGGGGTTTTTATAAAATCTTTATGCTAAGCTAGTCAGCATGATGATATTATTGATGGAGGATTTTTGAATACCTAATCCTCCTATATTCTTGGGGGTGTTTAAGATGGTTGCATTTTTTTTCTCTAAAGTGATTCCCCAAATAATTTCTTTTAGATTATATCAATCATCTTGTGAACTTTAGATGAAAGGGAAATGTACTACATGACATACATAGGGATGCTGCTCGAAAAAGATTTGGTAAGGGTAGTCCTACCATCCATATTAAAGAATTTTGTTTCCAACCAGTAAGTTTTGAGTTGAGATTATCCATAATGAATTGAAAATCCTTGTTGTAAGGTTTCTTGTGGAAGCCTAAGAAGCCATGGTACTTATCAAAGGAGTCTCTGACTTAGATAGACAGGATGCTGGCTAGTCTGATTTTCTCTTCTTGACTGCAGTTATTTAAGAAAATGATTTTTGGATTTAAGGTATTAAATTTTTGGCCAGAGTGGAAAGTAAAGCTATTAAAGTGTCCCTAATGGTTACACAGTTTTTCTCATTGGCTATTGCAATAAGATTTAGGTCATCAACAAAGAATAAGTGGGAGATTTTGGGCTCTCTATTACTGGTAGAAATAGGGTTCCATGAGAGAATGTGAACTCCATGATCAATTCTTCTGGAGAGAAGCTTCATGCCCATGATGAAAATGTAGGGGGATATAAGATCTCCTTATCTAATACCTTTGATGGAATTAAAGGAGGTTTTTTTCCCATTAATAATGACAGAGATAGACGAGAAGGAAATATAGGACATGATGAGAGTAGACATTTAGGAGGGACATTGAAGAAGTGGAGAGTCTGCCTAATGAAGGACAATTCAATTTTGTCAAAGGCTTTCTTTAAGTTAATTTTAAGGATTATGATAGCCTTTTTGCCTTTCATTTAAATAAAATAGGAGATTACTTCCTGAATGATGATAACATTATCAAAGATTCTCGCATTGGGAAGAAAGCTAGATTGGTTAGGACTACTGATCCTATTCAGGAAAGGCTTGAGTCTGTCGGCAATGATTTTAGTAAAAATTTTATACCAAGTGTTGCACAATCCTATGGGTCTGAAGTTCCTCAAGTTAGTGGTGTTGGTGCATTTGGAGGTGAGACATAAATAAATGTAGTTAACCTTTTCCTCCATAGTAAAGGAGTTGAAGGTATCAGTGCAAAATTTGATGGTTGCAGGGCCCAAATGTGCCAGTATTTTTGGTACATTAGAGGGTGTATCCCATTAGGTCCTGGTGCTTTTGAGGGCTTGAAGGAGAAAAAAGTTTTTCTAATTTCAACAATGGAGGGAGGCTGTCCAACATTGGGTGGTCCTCATTCCTAATTGTTCCATGAGAGAAAATGTTGTTTTGGCATCTAAAAGGGGAGGAGGAATGTTTAGAGGAGAAGAAATTGAAATAGAAACTTAGAATGTTGGATTTGATATCCTGAGGGGGTAGCTCCAATTCCTATTATCATCTTTAAGAACATTCATCCTGTTTTCATCCTTCTGTGGAGAGTGGATGTATGGAAGAATTTTATGTTGGAGTACCTTTCTAAATGACCCAAAAATACAAGGGTCATGATGACACTTGTCACGAAGAACCTTGAAAAGTAAGCCTATCACCCAAACTGATACACAAAGGGGAAAAGACAGAAATACCCCCAAGGTAAGGCTTCTAAAATGAAGCCAAAACACATAGATACGATAAAAATGAAAAAAATAAAATCAACATATGCAGCCATAACTCCCATAACCTGATATCAACAGTATAAAAACGTATCTAGTACAACTAGAATCCAAATGAAATACAAAATAAAACTCTGTCTCTAAAGTGAAAGTAAAGATAGTCTATTAAAAAGGTAGTAGAATACATCTGGACTCCTGAAGGTCAACCACTACCTTGAAAGCACCAAATCTTGCCCAAATCAACCAAGCTGGAGCGCACT
Source organism: Capsicum pubescens (assembly GCA_030864215.1). Taxonomy (NCBI): domain Eukaryota; kingdom Viridiplantae; phylum Streptophyta; class Magnoliopsida; order Solanales; family Solanaceae; genus Capsicum; species Capsicum pubescens. Next base: position 37,530,562 of record CM061542.1, on the reverse strand, counting down.
CGAACTAGGATCTGCATCGATAGAGCGCAGTAGGCATGAGTATGGTCTACTTGTACTCAGTAAGTATCATAGACCGACCAAGCAAAGTAGAAAATAAAGCATATAAAATACATACTAAGGGCACGCCACTTGCAATCAGAAAATATCCCACAATGGTAGCCCACACCGCTTGCACTGCAGTTCTATAATATTCACATATAATACAATGACACACTAGATAGGGATACAAACATACACAATATCACATACAAGCAACACAAAAGAGGAACATGTATAATCAAGATCATCAAGTACAATTAAAGGGAGATATAACAATTAGACATTATTAAGTCAAAGATATAAAACAAATAGATAAATGACAAGTCAATATGGCAATACCAACACAACATAAACAGAATAAAATGGGTGCAATGTATATAATGATGATGATGCATGAGGTTGGCGCACAACCTTGAGGTTGTCACACAACTTTGAGTTTGGCATACAACCTAAAGTTTGGCATATAACCTTAGGTTTGGCACACGACCTTAAGTTTGGCACACAACCTCGTGGTTGACACACAGTCATCGAGTCTTCTCCGATATAATCCTTCCAAAAAGGTCAATAATATCCAATATCTGATACCAATTTTCAATATTTTCTAGTATTTCTCATAATTCCAATATTTTCAAAGCACATACATAACATAAGACACAAACCAAGTACACATACATGACAATAAGCATATATATAAAGCAATATAACAAACAAGTTAAATAATGCATATGGTGATATAAAAATGATGATACAATGTTCACAACCACTCAAAATAAGTATTTCCACAACCAACCCATAATGTTTCCATTTCACCACCATGTGAGCCAATATCCACTATCCCTGAATTCTTCACATGATTCATATGTCCACAGAGTATGAATATATATCATAATGCACCAAAGACACCATAATAGGCATTTCTAACAATACAATATAATTATTCACAAGTATTCCAGGCTATCAACGTCGCAAAAGACCCACATGGTCACACATATCACATAATATTTTAATTTTAATGATTTTATCACATATAGGCCCTCACATGGGCACAACACATTGATAGCCATTTATCATGATTAGTTCCCATCCTTAACATGCATTTTGTACCAACATTTAATACCCAACCCAGTTTGAAAGAGTTAAGCCATAACCTACTTTGAAGGCCAAAACCGGTCTGCAACATTTCAACCATAAATCCCTGCTTCTTATGAACGGTCTTGAAATTAACTAAAACAGAAAAATATAGAATCGATGCATCAAAACAAAGCTAACGATATCCATATTGCCTACTTTTGGTTCGAAGTTAAAACAGACCCCCGAAATGGGTTTTTGAAAAAGAACGACAAAATCAAAACTTTATTACAAAAATGTGTTCCCCACACTTTTAGAAATCTACAGCTAAAAATTCAAGTCAATTTGAGTAAAAAACGAGGTTCAAATCGAAGAAAAACCATTTTAAAGCTTTACCGGATAAAATCTTTGAAATCTGTGTTAAAATAAGAACCAAAGTTGTTTTGAAGGTCAAATTGAAGGAAAAACTAGTAATTATAGGAGTAGGAACATTATTCAAGTGAGAACGAGTGAAATTTGGAGATAAATCAAGTAATAAAGTTTTTGGATTTTGAACAATTAAATCAAGAACTAAAGTAATAAAAGGATGGAATCTCACCTTAAATCCATAAAAGAATAAAAAAAAATAGACATTAATCTAGCTTTTCAAGCATCCGCAAGATTCACTTTTAATCTCTCACACTATTTTAGGGCTCAACTCTCAAGAGGCAAGGTGAAAGCATGAACAAAATCGAGCAAAAAAAGGCTATTTATACTTGTACAAGGTTACCAGGAAAATAAGGCATAAATTAAGTTCCTCAAATGAGTTTTACCCTTTGTTTTCCAGGTTACACCAACAACCCGGTGCACCAGATTTTTAAGTCCAAAACGGACTTCGATGGGGTGCTCAGTATTCATTTAGAGTCCGATATATGCAAATGAATTGTGTAACCACACTAAATTCGATGCTCTGGACTAAATAGAAATATCATTTTTACAGAGTTGACCACCGAAACTCAAAATCAGAATTTTTCAAATCGAGTATCGAAATGAGATTTAAAAGCCGCAAAACCCAACAAAATATGTCACCACCCTAAAATTGATATTCCGGATCTGCTGGCGCAGTCCGTTCAACCATACATCACTCAGATCAAAAGATAACCACACAGATCCATAATAAGGCTCTCAAACCCATCAAAAATCATAATATCGCACAAAAAATACCAAAATGCATCAGAATCGTGCCAATCACCCCCACACCCCAAAAATACTACAATACAACTAGGGGGAAGGGTAAAATATTAAAGTCACACAAAAACACAATTTTTATATATTTTATCAAATTTCAGGTCGTTACATCATCCACCATAAAAATATATTTTATATATTTTAAGTTTCCCTTCATGGGTGAAACTTAAAGAAAAATACAATCGCCAACACCAAATCTCAAGGCACGAAGTCTACGATCAGCATAACACTTCTGCCTACTCTGAGTCACTCTAAGTCTATCCTGAATTATTCGGACTCTTTCCAAAGACTTATGAAGCAAGTCCGTACCTCAAGGTGTCACCTCTAAAACATCAAACAAACCTACTAGCGAGAAATAACGCCTACCATACAACGCCTCAAAAGAAGCCATATCAATACTGGAATGGTAGCTACTTTTATATGCAAACTCTACTAACGCCAAATGTCACTCCCATTGGCCACTAAAATCCATCACACAGGCGTGGAGCATATCCTCTAAAACCTGAATAGTCCGCTCTGACTGACCGTCCATATGGGGATGAAACATTGTGCTCAGATCAACCTTAGTATCCAACTTATCCTGAAAAGTCTTCCAAAAGTGAGATATGAACACAGAACCTCGATCTGAAATAATGGACACCGGCACACTATGGAGATACACAATTTCATGGATGTAGATATGGTCCAACCTATCAACACTGAATGAGACCTGAACCAAAATAAAATGAGCTGACTTGGTCAATCGATCCACAATGACCCAAACACAGTCAGAACCATGCGATGTATGAGGAAAACCAGTCACAAAGTCCGTACTGATCCATTTCTACTTTTACTCGGAAATGGGTAACCTCTAAAGCAAATCACCAGGTCTCATATGCTTGGCCTTCACCTGCTGATAACATAGGAAATGAGCCACAAAATCCGCTACATCTCGCCTCATCCACCCCACCAGTAGTATTGTCTCAAGTCACGATACATCTTAGTCACACCTGGATGGATGGAATATTTGGAATAATGGGCTTCCTACAAGATCAACCTAATCCAGTCACCCACTCTCGGTACACAAACTCGGTTTCCAATTTATAAAACTCCATCCGAATCAAGTGAGACTTCCTTAGCCTCTTCACTCAACACCTTATCTCAAATCAACCTCAATCCAATATCCTCAAACTGATGAGCTTGAATCTACTCCATCAAAGAAAATCTAGCCTCCATAAATGCCAAAATATACTCAGGTGTTGAAATATCAATCCTAACCATTTGGTTAGCTAAAGGTTGAACCTCTAATACCAAGGGCCTCTTTTGGGTCGAAAGATGCACAAAGCTACCCATGCTAGTCGATTTCCGGCTCAATATATTCACAGCCACATTAGCTTTGCCCGAATGATAGAGAATGGTCAAGACATAATTCTTAAGCAACTCAAGACAATGGAATTGCCTCGTATTAAGATCTCACTAGGTGAAGAAGTACTGAAGGCTACGAGGATCTGAGAAAATCTCACCACAGACTCCATACTAGTAGTGCCTCCACAACTTCAAAGAAAACACAACCGTGCACTCGTGCACAACTCCAAATCATGAGTAGGATAATTCCTCTCATGAGGCTTAAACTAACAAGATGCATAACCAATTACCTTACCCTACTATGTCAAAACAGCACCCCAATCCAACACCTGAAGCATTACAAAATATGGTAAATCCCACACCCTCTTTGGGCAATGCCAAAATAAGAGCTGAAGTTAAAAAATACTTGAGCTTTTGAAAGCTCACCTCATAAGCATCAAACCACTAAAATAAAATCTTTTTTTGAGTCAACTTAGTCAAAGGAGTTGCAATAGAAGAGAATCCCTCAACAAAATGTCGATAATAACTTGTCAAGCCAACTAAACTCCAAATCTCGATGGGTGAAGTAGGTCTATCCCAATCACAAATCGCTGCAACTTTTGCTGGATTAACCATAATACCTTCCTTATTCACCACATGACCCAAGAAAGAAACAAACTCCAACTTAAACTCGCATTTAGAGAACTTCATATACAACTTATCATCCCTCAATCTCTAAAGCATAATCTGCAAATATTCCTTATGCCCAGCCTCTCTCTATGAATACATCAAGATATCATTTATAAATAAAATAACAAAGAAGTTAAGATACGATCGAAACACCAGGTTCGTCGACTCCATGAATGCGACAAGGCAATTGGTCAACCCAAAAGACATGACCAAGAACTCATAATGACCAAATCGAGTCTGAAAAGCCATCTTTAGAAAATCCAAAGTTCTAATCTGCAATTGGTGATAACAAAACCTCAAATCAATCTTCAAAACACTACAACACCCTAAAGCTGGTAAAAAAAATCATCACTACGAGAAAGGTGATACTTATTCTTAATTTTCACCTTGTTCAACTACCAATAATCAAATACACATCTGCATAGACCCATTCTTCTTCTTCACAAACAAGATAGGCTCACCCCAAGATGATACACTAGGTCAGAAAAATCCCTTATCCAATAACTCCTACAACCGATCTTTTAATTCCTTCAACTCGGCTAGGGCAATCCTATAAGGAGGAATAGTAATAGGCTTGGCCACTGGCTCAACATTAATAGCAAAATCAATATCATGATCCGGAGGTATACTAGGCAAATTCATAGGAAACACATCCATAAACTCACAAACAACACAGACAGAATCTATGGAAGGAGGTGAAACAATACTAGTATCAATAATATAAGACAAATAAGCTAAACATCGCCACTCAACCAATCTACAAGCCTGAATATCACGACCCAAATCGAGACCCTGGCCGCGATGGGTATCCCAAACTGTGAAGGCCCGAGGGTCTTCTCAACTTGTAATTATATACATAATTCACATATCATAAAATGCAAGAGTAAACTGGAAACATGGTCATCTTAATATTTCAACATAACAATGTGTAAGGTAAGTTTAGGAAGGCCCAAAACCTTCTAGAAACAAGTTTGCAAAATCTCTACTAAGCTAAAAAAATAACAATCTGTCTGAAACCGAGACAAGGCCTTCGATCGGACAATGAACTAAACCAAATAAAAACATCACATTGAACAAGGCCTTCCAAAATAAGGGAGGATCACCAACTCCAAATATCATACAATGATCTACTGCTTAGCGGGACCGTAGACTGAACATCAAATCCTAAAAAATAGGGGTCAATATGCAATGTACTTACGTAAAACAATCCAAAAAAACAAAATATATTTTATACAACATATGTGAGAGCATTTCATAAAAAGATTTAGCATAAGGTAAGCGCAAACACATGGGCATTGTTGGATAACTTCAAAACATTTTTCTTGCATTCATGACTCAATTCGTTACTGTTCTGCTGAGTAAGATGGTACACCCTACAAGTTTATAATTCCATGGGATATATGGAACCCTCCCTTAACTCGATGGCCAATCTCCCAATCCAAGTTTTCCACAAGGATTTGAGTATAAGTAAGGAAGGGGGATACACAAGATCACATAGTAGGGTGCCAAAATTTCCCCAATCAAATCAACATGTCATGGTTGGGCACGAGATCATAAAGTAGGGATCCTAAACATAGTCCCAAATTGGGAGGACATAATATAAGTCACACAAGATCACAAAGTAGGGTACCAAAATCCTGTGTCGACAAATCACAGTTTCCAGCATAGAGTCTTTCAACTCGTACTTTCTTCGAGTAACCATCTAACTCTCTTAAAGCCCAGTTTTTAGCCTCTTAAAAACATAATTCATACTTATAAACGATTCGTTTATCATTCTGCTAAGGTCATATCACAACGGGGTATCATCATACCCTGACTTGCAAGTCATTCATATCATATCAATTCCACAACCCTTATTATTCAAATAAGGTAAATGAAAACCATAGGTTTATCAAATCTCACAAGGTTTCTTATTATCAATATCATATGATACTCATGCAAACCAATTCTCTATGCAAGATGCTAATACGTGTCGATCATGTCATTTATTCAACATATGCATAATGGTTAAGGAAAATATTTAAGGCTCAAGAAATTGTCATCATTCATAAACCAGCCCATACATTAGTTAAATATAAATTTCATGATCAAAAAAGGGATCTTAAGTTATGCTCTCAAAATAATTCATAATCCATATCATGCAAAGTCCATAAATCTCATCATGGGGAGTGGAAATTTCACAAATTCACATTCATAAACCATCTTACTAATTCAAATTACATATGTATGAGATTATAAATCAATCTTATGGAAAACCCCCATAGCAATTACATAATTTCATCGAATTAGTTTCACAATGCATGCTCTTAAAATAATTTTCTGAAACCCATAGCATATACGTGCATATATATATATATGTGTGTGTGTGTATTTAAAACTTGTAGAAATCGTAAAACCTATGCCCATAAGAGTTAGGATAGCCCTACGTACCTTAAGTTTCTTAGCTTGAAAGATTAAACCCTAGTCTTGACACTTTCCTGAGAATCTTGAACTTGAAAGGCTTGAGTTCTTGTTCTTGGGGAAGAGGTAAGGGTTTGCTTGAGAGTATAATTGGTAGAAGATGGGAAATTTACGCCCTAATTGATGATTTTAATCGGGGTTGGACGAATTAAGTTGAGGGGAAAAGACTCAATTGCCCCTTAGGCAATTAAATTCGCAACTGAAATACGTTTTAAAGAGCCACCGTGATACGATGAAGGCCCCATTGTTATAGGCACCGCGACGCGATGCTATTATGGTGAGGTGCTGGAATCAAAATCCAAACATAACCCAATCCTCATTCAAAAAATTTAAAACTTCCTAGAGACATGGTCTTTACACTCCTGAACATGAATTAACTCAAAAACCAATGCCACAGGGTCGGGAAGACCAATTTAAAAATCTTTGAAGTTAAGAGGCTTAAGATATGACTAAGTCCCCAATACTTAGAAAATTTTTCAGGACTTAAGCCCCCCTATGCATACAACTAAGAGATGAATTAAGCCAAGAATAATACGGGGTGTTACATTATCCTCCCTTTGGGATCATTTCCCTGAATGATGACTTAGGACACAACATGCACGATTTCAAGCACTACAAGGAAAGAAAGGAGTAGTATAAGATTTATACCTTTTATATCATCATCCATAGATCCAAAAAGAGTCAGGTACCTCACAAGCATGTCATTTTTTACTCTCAAGTAGCTTTCTCATCTTTATGATTCTTCCACAACACCTTAACTTAAGCTATCTCCTTACTTCTTAACTTTCAAACTTGGCGATCTAAAGTAGCAATGGGGTTTTTCTGTATGATAATGTGTTCTTTACATTGATCTCTTCCATAGACAAGATAAGATAATGATATCCAATACATTTCTTCAACATCGATACATGAAATACTAATGAACAGAAGCCAGACTCGTGGGAAAATCTAACTTATAAGCAACTCCACTAATCTTTTTCATAATCTGATAAGGGCCTATGTAACGAGGACTAAGTTTTCCTTTCTTTCCAAATCACATGACTCCCTTCATAGGGGAGACCTTTAGAAATACCCAATAATCAACCTTAAGCTCTAATTCTCTTCTTCTAACATCAGCGTAGAACTTTTGGAGACTCTAAGTTGTCTTAAATTTCTCTCTAATGACCTTCACTTTCTCCATCGCATGATAAACAAGGCCAGGACCAAACATACAGGTTTCACCCACTTCATACCACCCAATTGGTGACCTATACCTCCTCCTATATAGAGCCTCAAAAGGAGCTATATGGATGCTGGAATGGTAGCTATTATTATAAGAAAATTCTATCAATGACAAGTAAACCACCCAACTACCTTTAAAGTCTATGGCACAAGCTCTCAACATATCCTCTAAGGTCTGAATAGTGTGCTCTACTTTCCAATACGTCTGAGGGTGGAAGACGGTACTAAGGTTTACCTAGGTACCTAAACCCCTCTGATAAGACCACTAAAACTGAGAAGAGAATTATGCACCTAGATCAGATATATAAGACACTGGAGCCTCGTACAGGAAAACTATTTCTTGAATGTACAACTTAGCATAATCATCCCCCGAATAATTAGTCCGCACCAGAAAGAAATAAGCAGACTTGCTCATTCTATATACAATTACCCAAATAGAGTCATATTGGTTTTGGGATCTCGGAAGTCCTATAATGAAGTCCATGTTGATCAGCTCCCATTTCCAAAGAGGCAATGCTATCTCTTGAGAAGTGTCACTTGGTCTCAAATGTTCCACCTTAACTTGTTGACAATTCAAACACTTAGCCACAAAGTTAGTAACATTTCTTTTCATATTATTCCATCAGTAAATCACCTTAAGATCATGATACATTTTAGTACAGCCGGGGTGAACAATATACCTAGAAGTGTGAGCTTCATCGAGAATTCTTTCTCGCAACCCATCCACATTCAGCACACATAGACTACCTTGATACCTTAAAATCCCATCATCTCTAATTTTAAAAGCCATTACCTTTTGTTGACCAACATCTTTCTTAATCTGCATCAAGATGGGGTCCTTGGTTTACTTCTCATTAACCTCCGTACATAAGGAGGATTTAGCCACCTCATGAATGAATACCTCCCCATCTTCGGAATCTAGGAGTTGAACTCCCAAGTTTGAAAACTAATGAATATCCTTTACCATGTTCCTCTTTCTTTCACCCATATGAGAAAGACTTCTCATTAACAATCTGTTAAGGGCGTTAGCCACCATATTAGCCTTGCTCGAGTGATAATGTAGGTTCATGTCATAATCCATTAATAATTCCAACCACCGTCTCTGTCTGAGATTCAGTTTTTTCTGTGTGAAAACATACTGCAAACTTTTGTGATCAGTAAAATATCAACATGCACCCCATAAAGATAATGGCGTCAAATCTTTAATACGAACAACACTGCCGCTAACTCTAAATCATGGGTGCATTAGTTCTTTTCATGAACCTTTAACTATCTAGATGCATAGGTGACCACGTTACCATGTTGCATATGTACACACCCAAGTCCCACCCGAGACATATCACAATACAGAACAAAGCCCTCTATACCTTCAGGTAGAGCCAAAACTGGTGCGGTAGTCATCTTGTCTTTTAGCTTCTCAAAATTATTCTCACAAGAGTTAGACCATAAGAATTTTACCTTTTTCTGAGTTAATCTAGTAAGTGGAGCAGCTATGGAGGAAAAACTCGCTACAAATCTTCTATAATACCCTGCCAAATCCAAAAAGCTCCGAATATGGGTTGGAGTCATGAGTTTGGGCCATTTTCTCATTGCCTTAACCTTTTGGGGGTCGACTTTAATTCCCTCGCTAGAAATAATGTGCCCCTGGAAAGCAATAGTACAAAGCCAGAATTCACCCTTGAAACTTTGCATATAACTCATGATCTTTAAGGGTCTAAAGGATGATTCAGAGGTGATTAGAATGATCTTTCTCACTCTTAGAGTAAATCAAGATGTCGTCGATAAATACTGTGATGAACAGATCTAGAAACTGATGAAACACCCTACTCATTATGTCTATAAAAGCTGCGGGGGCATTAGTCAGTTCGAAAGACATCACTAAGAATTCATAGTGACCATATCGGGTTCAAAAAGTTGTTTTGGGAATGTCAGTCTCCCTGACTTTTAGTTGATGATACCCCAAACAAAGGTCTATATTAGAGAATCATTTGATACCCTAAAGTTGGTCAAAAAGATCATCAATTCTGGGAAGATGATACTTATTTTTAACTGTGACTTTGTTCAGTTGGCGATAATTTATACACATATAGATAGAGTCGTCTTTCTTACACACGAAGAGTACCAGTGCACCCCGAGGAGAGACACTAGGATGAATAAAGCCTTTGTTAAGAAGGTATTTTAACTGTTCTTTTAACTCTTTCAATTCTACAGGAGCCATTCTATATGGAGGAATAGAAATAGGCCGGGTGTCCAGCAACATGTTAATGCCAAAATCTATCTCTCTATCTGGTGGTATTCCAGGGAGGTCATCCGAAAAGATGATAACACTCAAATTACTCTCATGATTGAGGGGTGAGACAGTCGTTACCAATAACCCAACTAGAGTTGGGATCGAATCCACAAGGAGCGAATTATAGACTTTAAATCCTCTGGGTGTTCTAGTTACTAAAAGGGTACAAGAAATGCTAAAAAATACGATATGGAAATTAAAATGGAGGATTTTAGTTAAGGATGGTTAGTAACAATTGTTGATTAACAATGCACGACTATGAAACTTTTTATTTAAAATTAAGATTAGAGAAGATCTTGGTATTATGTCTTCTAAAGGTAAAGCATGTAGGTTAATGATGGTTTAGCATGAAGCTTAGTTGTTGACCCAAGGAGAGGCTAGGTCGAAAGTCATTGTAGTCAATCTTTCAATGAAACCACAATGATTTCACCCATTGGTTCTTTCGAGCACCTAACAAGTGTGAAATTCGTAATCACCCAAAACCTCAATCAAGAATCCCTATTTCTAGGACGATGTTCTTGACATGATTTACACTCCAAATACACTTATTTCTAAGATTCCAAAACATAGTAAACCATAGGCTCAATTTTCCACCATTACTTTGTCCCCTTATAACCCCCTTTCAAGGATGTTATGGGTTACCTCAAGTTTACCTTCATCCCTCTTTTAAGGATGATGAAGGGTTTTTAGTGTTTGGGGTTTTTACCCATCAAACCCATTCGGAGATTTGGGGTTTTCACCCATAAATTCCAACTCATAAATTCAAGCAATGGTGGAATCCATACTCAACAACTAAGAATCACGCAAACATAACAACATCCACACATATTTACACTTTAGTTTAACATAATCCCAAGACTAATTTACTTAGCTACTCATGAAGAAGGTAAGGAAAGATATACCATAAGGATTGTCTAAAGAATTCATTCTTCATAAAAGACAAGGAAATTAAGCCTCCAAAATTAGTTACACGCTTGCCCAATTAGGGTTTCTTGCTTTCAATTCAAAAATATCTACGAGGTAAGCAAAAACCCCAAAAGAAAGGGTTTTTACCTATTTATGATTTGGGATTCGTCTATGTAATTTTACAAAACTGCCTTGGGTCACATTCCTGCTGAACCGTAATCATGTCTATGTGAATGCAATTGTGCTCCGCAATCGCATTATGCTGACCATCTTGACTGACCGCGACCACGGCCTGAGGACTACGGTCGCTGTAACTGGGGCTGAACTACTCCAGGTCTCTAGTTACACTCCTTTTGCTTCCATTTGACCCCTTTTTAGCTTCGATCCATATATTTTCTCATTCTCACCTATATACCTACAAAATGTGGAGATTAGTGCATTAAATAACAATTATGTCTCATTTAACTTTACAAGCATGGTAGTGCACATAAATAGTTAGTGCGAATGAGTGGTAAAATCACCACTCTTCAAAAGACTACCGGAAATTTATTAACTACAGGAATAGACTAGAGGGAAGGACTTTAAGTACTAGAATATTTGACTCAGACAAGATGGTACAAACAACCCTTTTATATAAGCTTACAGGCTCTAAGATAATAAATGAATTTCCCCTAAGGTGCTAGGGAATATCCCTCACACTCTATCACTGCCTCATTAGTAAAAGAAAAGGTGACCTTTCTGGTTCTACAGTCTAATGTAGAAAAACATGAATGGAGCCCATCCATCCCCAGTATAGAATCAAAATCAATCATGTCCAGTTCTACCAGATCAGCCACAGTGTCACGTTGAAAAATAGACACCACACAATTTCTATAGACTCTCCTAGCCATAATAGAATTACCAACAAGAGTGGAAATAGAAAAGGTTTACCAAATTTTTTCAGGCTCAAAACCAAAACTAACTGCCACGTAAGAGGTCACATAAGACAAGGTAGAACCCAGACAAGCAACATATAAACATCATGAGAAAAGATCCACAACGTATCAGTAATCACATCAGGTGAAGCCTCTAAATCCTGGAGGATAGATAAAGCATACAACCAGTTGCGACCACCTCCAACAGCCAAAGTAGTGCCCTTAGGCGGAGGAGCTGTGGATGCGGCTTGAGACTTAGCTCCCCCGGTATTTCCTCTAACTGAAGGATAGTCTCTTTGAATATGCTCCACTTGGCCACAAGAGTAACATATACGTCTCTCAAAATAACACTTTTCTGAATGGCTCACCCACAAATGCTACAACGAGGATGTGACCTAGTGGGCTGAGTCACACTCCCCTAGGAATGGGTACCTTAAGCTCTAGGCCTATCTCCTAACTAAAACCGCTGCTTACCAGAAGTTCTAGGTGTAGGTGTACTAGCTGAGGACTGAGCATTGATCCAAAACTTTTTCTTAGACCACTTATTACCCCAATTTTCACCCTAATGTTGACTGACATTCTGATCCATAGACCTAGATCTCTTAGCTTGCCTTTCATTTTCCTTTACCTCTTCCTGTCTCTTTTTATCCTCTTCTACCTATTGCATATACACTGATAACCTAGAGAAGTCCATATCTTTGTTCAGCATTGCTCTCTTACACTCTAACACCAAATCATCTGAGAGATCGGATGTGAACTTCCTCATGCAAATCCTCATATTGCCCACTAGTTCTGGAGCATAATGGGGCATCTGGGTAGACTCAATGCATACTCTTTGACACTCATCTTCCCTTGTTTCAGGTTAAAAAATTACTCAGCTTTTGCTTTCCTCAATTCCTGGGGAAAGAAACGATCCAGGAAAGCCTCTACAAACTCGCCCCATACAGAAGGTTTAACATCTCTACTCCTCAAATCTTCCCACTCTTTGTACCACTGGTTAGCGACGTCTTTCAACTGATAGGATGCCAACTCAACCTTATTAGCATGCATAACTCTGAAAATTTTCTCTATTTCATCGATGAACCTTTGGGGTCCTCCCCCACCTTTGTGCCAGTAAAGGTGGGTTGGTTCAGCTTCATAAACTGACCAACCCGAGTAGTTTTAGACAAACTAGGAACCAAACTCATATCTTCCAACCGATAGGACTGAGAAGACATAAGTTGTACAATTATATGGATGGACTACCAGAACTCAGCATTCGAGACTTTTCCCTGAGGAGGCTGGGTACGGTTAACACCGGTCTGGGGAGTCCGAGGTGGACTAGTTAGGACTGGAGGAACTCCTGGAGTAGCAATAAATTCTGGAGTATGAGCTCTATTATGAGTCCGCAACCCATGGGTAAGCGAACATCATCAGGATGGGTATTCTGTTCATTGGATCTAAGGAGAGGCATGATCAATCTCTGAAATATAAGAAATCATGAGTTAGGGGACATTCAGATTCTAAAGCACTAACTAAGACATGAAGAAAAGAGAGACATTCCTAACTGCCTAGTAGTTTCCTCCTTATAAGTGTGAAACCCTACACACCCATAAAAATAACTCTATCCAACGCGACTTTTCAGACACCCTGGACCATGAACCATGCTCTGATACCAAGTTTGTCATAACCTAAACTGAGGCCCTGGCCGCGATGGGTATCCCAAATCATGAAGGCCCAAGAGTCCTCTAAACTTATAATCATATACATAATTTATCTATCATAAAATGCAGGAGTAAATTGGAAACATGGTCATCTTATTATTTCAACATAACAATGCGGTAGGTAAGTTTAGGAAGACCCAAAATCTTCTAGAAACAAGTCTACAAAATCTCTACTAAATTAAAAAAAACAATAATCTGACTGAAACCAGGATAAGGCCCCCGGTCGGACCATGAACTAAACCATATGAAAACATCACATGGAACAAGGACTTCCAAAATAAGGGAGGCTCACCAACTCCAAATATTTGACAACGATCTACTGCTTAACGGGACTGTGGGACTAATCCTCAAATCCTGAAACATAGGGGGTCAATACGTAATGTACTAGTACGTAGAAAATTCCAAAAAATATATATTTTATAAAACATATGTGAGAGAATTTCATAAAAAGATTTAGCATAAGGTAAGCGTAAACATATGGGCATAGTTAGATAACTTCAAAACATTTTTCTTGTATTCATGACTCAATTCGTTACTGTTCTGCTGAGCTAGATAGTACACTTAAAGATGCAGGTTTGAAACAAATAAGGACGATACTGTGATCACAACATTTGAAGACTCTACCTCAGGTATGGCTGATATAGCATAGCACTACTTACGACCATAAATTTCCTGAGTGGCCCCACGACTACCACCATCACGATCTCCACTACCTCTTTCCCTCATACTTCTAGTAGCACCCCTACCCCTTGTAGCAGAAATAGGAGTAGCTATAATCACACACCAAGGGTAATACTTAGCCACATGTCTAATCTCATCACACACAAAGAAACCTCTATGGACTGAATCCACAGGAGAAGGTACAACTGGGCTCGAACGACCACCCTAATCTGACCAGAAGACCCACCACCCAAACTCTACAAGGCCACTTTCACTGGCCTACCCTAATATCCATGAGAACCTCTAAAATCTCTACCATGAGAAGATTGACCTCTGAACTCACCAAAATGGTGCACCTTTTTAGTGCCACCTTGAGGTACTCAAAGAATCCCCTCTATCATTTTGGCATGATCCACAATACTCTAAAAAGATGCCCTTAATATAACCACCTGTGTCGTGGCTCATTGAAGAGTAAAAAGCGTAGCAAGTTTAACTGGCTGAGACCCTACCTGGAGAGGTAACATATGTGAAGGTTAAACTCTTAATCTCAGAACTCCAAACTCATAAATTGGTGCTAAAGCAGGCATAGTACTCGGGGTCAGAGAAGTACTCGAAATAAAAGTAAGTGCAACTGGAAGATCCATACTCATAACTGGAGAAACACCATAACCAGACTATGGCATAAAAGGAGGTACAAAAACTCAAAGATGGGGAAGTACCAAACGAACTTAAAAGATCACTCTCTAAATGGGTCAATAGACAAACCACCAGTTCCACTAAGACTGAGGTAGCATAAATATGAAGAACAGGAAGAGGAACTTACACCTCCAACATGCTCAACTTGAGGATCAAGGAAAAGTCCCCTAGCACTACTCTTGGACGAAGCTAATCCATGGGCCCGTCTACTCCCTTGAGTCCGTCCATGACTCGAGGCTCGCCCTCTGGGTGAAGGCTCCGTACCTCTGATTATGTTGGACCTAGTCAACACCCTGTGAGCAGAAAAGAGTGAAACATAACTCAAAACTTAAGGTATGAAAGAACTTCACACAATAAGGAATAAAATAAGGGTTTTTTCCTAAAGACATCCTATAGCCTCTCAGAAATAGATATGGACGTCTACGTATAGATCCACGAGACTCTATTAGATATTTCGTCCTTAAACCATTAGGACAAATAAAATCTGACTGCTCTGATATCAATTAGTCACGATCCAAATATACAAGGGTCATGATGGCACTTGTCACGACGAACCTTGACAAGTAAGCCTATCACCCAAACTGATATACAAAGGAGAAAAGACAGAAATACCCCAAGGTAAGGCTTCTAAAATAAAGCCAAACCACATAGATATGATAAAAGTGGAAAGAATAAATTCAACATATGAAACCATAACTCCCAAAACTTGGAGTCAACAGTATAAGAACGTATCTAGTTCAACTCAAATTCAAATGAAGTAAATAAGATGTCCAAATACAAAAAAAATCTCTGTCTTCGAAGTGAAAGTAATGAAATAGTCTTTAAGAAAGGTAGTATAATACATCTGAATGCCTGAAGGTCATCCACTACCTTGAAAGCACCAATCTCGCCCGAATCAACCAAGTTGGAATATACTCAAACTAGGACTTGCACTGAAAGGGCACAGTAGGCATAAGTACGGTCACTTGTACTCAACAGGTATCATAGGTCAATTGAGCAAAGTAGAAAATAAAGCATACAAAATACATACTAAGGGAATGTCACTTGCATCAGAAAATATCCCACAATGGTAGCCCACACCGCTTGTACTAATAGTTCTATAATATCCACATATAATATAACAACACACTAGATAGGGATACAAACATACACAATATCACATACAAGTAGAACAAAAGAGGAACATTTATAATCAAGATCATCAAGTACAATTAAAGGGAGATAGAACAATAAAAATTAATAAGTCAAGATATAGAATAAATAGATAGATGACAAGTAAATATAGCAATACAAGCACAACATAAACACAATAAAGTGGGTGCAATATATATGATGATGATGATAATGCATGAGGTTGGAACACAACCTTGAGGTTGGCACACAACCTTGAGACTGGCACACAGCCTTGAGTTTGGCACACAGCCTTATGCTTGGAACACAACCTTAGGTTTGACACACAACCTTAAGTTTGACACATAACCTTGAGGTTGACACACCGTCATCGAGTCTTCTCCAACATCCTTAAAAGAAGGTCCATAATATCCAATATCTGATACCAATATTCTATATTTTCCAGTGTTTCCCCTAATTGCAGTATTATTCATAATTCCAGTGTTTCTAAAGCACACATATAGCATAAGATACAAAACCGAATACACATACATGACAACAAGAATATATATAAAACAATAAATCAAACAAGTTAAATGATGTGTATGATGGTATGAAAATGTTGATGCAATATTTCAAAATGAGAATTTCCACAACCAATCCATAATGTTTTCATTCCACCACCACATGTGCTAATATCCACTCATTATTTTCACTATCCATGAATTTTCCACATGATTCGTATGCCCACACACGATATATATATATATATATATATATCACAATGCCCCAAAGGAACCATCTAGGAATTTCTAACAACGCAATACAATTATTCATATGTATTTCAGGCTATCAATATCACATAAAACCCCACAGGGTCATACATGTCACATAATATTTCTATTTCAACTATTTCATCACATATAGCCCCCTATACAGGCAAAACAAATAGATAGTCATTTATCATGATTATTTCTCACTCTTAACATACCTTTAATACCAACATTTGATACACAACCCAGTTTGAAAGAGTTAAGTTATAACCTGCCTCAAATGCCAAAATCGCTCTACAATACTTCAATCACAAAATCTTATTTCTCACGAACGGTCCTGAAATTAACTAAAACCAAGAAATATAGAATCTATGCGTCAAAATAAAGCTAAAAATATCCATATTACCTACTTTTAGTTCTAGATCCAAACGGACTCCCAAAATAGGTTTTCAAAAAAGAGGCAAAAATCAAAACTTTAATAAAAAATGTGTTCCCCATACTTTTAGAAATCTACCGCTGAAAACTCACGTTTAATTGAGACAAAAACGATGTTTAAAAGTGAATAAAAAACATTTAAGCTTTATCGGGTAAAATATTTGAAATTCGTATAAAAATCAAGAATCAAAGTTGTTTTCAAGGTTAAATTGATGAAAACTAGTAATTATAAGATTAGAAATACTATTCAAGTGAAAATGAGTGAAATTTAGAGATAAATAACGTAATAAGATTTTTAGGGTTTTGAATAATTAAATCAAGAATTAAAGTAAGAAAAGGATGAAACCTCACCTTAAATCCATAAAAGAATCAAGAAATAGACGTTAATCTAGATTTTCAATCACCCACAAGATTCACTTTTAATCTCTCACACTATTTTAGGATTTAACTCTCAAAAGACAAGGTGAAAGAATGAGAAAAACTGAGCAAAAAAGGGCTATTTATACTTGTACCAAGTTGCCAGAAAAATAAGTCTTAAATTGGGTTCCTAAAATGAGTTTTACCTTTTATTTTCCAAGTCACACCAGCAACCTGGTGCACCAAATTTTTAAGTCTAAAACGAACTTTGATGGGTGCTCAAAATTCATTCAGAGTCTAATATACGCAAACAAACTATGTAACCACACTAAATTCGATGCTCCAAACTCAATGAAAATATCATATTTTTAAGAAAATATCGTCTTTACAGAGTTGAACCCCAAAATCTGAAATCACAATTTTTCAAACTAGGGTCGAAATGAGATTTAAAAGTTGTAAAATCAACCCAAATATATTACCACCAAAAAATTGATGTTTTGGATCTACTGATGCAGTTAGTTCAGTCATCCAGCACACTAATCAAAAGATAACCACATAGATCCATAATAAGGCTCTTAAAGCCACCAAAAATCACAATATCACACAAAAGACACCCAAATGCATCGGAAATTATGCCAATCACCCTCACCTCAGAAGTACCACAATATAACTATGGGAAGAGGTAACATAGTCAAATCATACAAAAATATATTTTTTACATATTTCATCAAATTTCAAGTCATTACACCTCCAGTGAGCCAGTTTGTTCTAAATTTTTGTCTCCATAATTCAGGATTTCACTAAAATCTTTGATGAGGGTGGATTCTAAAATGTGGAGGAAGAGGTTGTGCGGATAATTACGTGACCTTTGTATGATAGCTAATCTTGCTAGGGTGTGCTTCTTTTTATGAAGATACTATCAAAGACCTCCTTGTTCCAAACCTTAACCTCATCCTTAAAAGAAGAGATGGTCTTAGTTAAAGGAGTATTTTGTCCAAATAAGCCACTCACAATATTACTGAAGGTAGGGTGGGAACACTATATGGTTTCCATCCTAAAGGGTTTTTCATAAGGAGGTGTAGCTATCCAGGCTAAGAAGGAGAGGGCAACAGTCAGGGTGGTTCAAGGAAGGTGAGAGACAGTAGCATCAGAAAACATGTTGATCCAAGAGTGACTAGAAAGCATCTATCAAGTCTCTCAAGGATAAAATCATCTCTATTTATATATATTTTATTGGTCTAAATATACTTACTACCCTTAAAGTCTAAGTCATCCAAACAACAAAGATTGACGGAATCCCCAAAAAAGTAGGCTATGTTGTTTTTTATATTATTACCTCCATATTTATCAGATGGTCTGAGGATTTCATTAAAATCCCTCCTCCCTCCCTTCCAATAAGTCAAGGATTATGGGGGGAGTTTTTAATATTGTTGTCAAAGTCAATAACATTAGACCAAAGTAATTTTCTATCCTCAAAGTTATTACTAGCATAAATGACACTAAAAACCAAGGAGAGGTGGGGGAATCATTTACCTTGATGGAGACATGAATCACTTGGGGAGGATGGCTATGGCATGGATGTTGAGAGTGATGTTGTTCAACATGACTACAATCCCACCAGAGCTGTCAATAGTAGGAAATTGAATTTGGATATTAAAGTCAAGTTCATCAATTAGAGCCTCATGATCACTCATTCTAGTTTCTATAAGGGATAGGAGTGAGGGTCTATGTATTTGGATTATGGCCTTACAGTGCCTTCTAAACTCAGTGTTGTTTTCCTCCTAAAATTTCATATGATGCTATTCTTCATTATTACTAGGGCTTTTTTGGGGGTGTACATCATCACTGCCTTTCCTTCTCCCAGGTAATGTACTGCTTGAGGGGTTGAGAGATCTTTCCTCTTTTTTGACAGAGGTTTCATTTTGTTTTGAAAAAGATTTCCCTCACTGGTAACTGGAGCTCTAATTTGAACTTGTTGAGATCTATGAAAAATACCACTAGGAGCATTTCATTGATAAAATCCTTGAAAGATTAGGTTAGAGGCTTTTCTATGGTTACTATATTTGCCTTTGGATCCTTGAGAGTTATGAGGATCCTTTCCATCTTTCTATTATTTTTCTTTAGATCTTGAATGATTTTTTCCTTGTTTTCATTTCCTGATATAGGGGACTTTAGAGATTGGTGGGACAGGATGCATGGCTGGAGGTGAAAGGGCCCCTTAAATATTTGCACAAAAGTTGGTCCCATTTCCAGCATTGTTGGAATTTTTGGTGGGAAGAGGGAAAGACATTGGCTCAATGTGTTTATTCCACATTGATTATTTCTGGTGTCAGGTTCCCCTGGATGTATTGACTGATGATTTTCATCAGTTTGGTCATCCATATAGTCTACCTATAGTTTGCTAGCCCCTAGTTGAACCCCTCCATCACCAGCTGGGCAAGGTAGCATAGGTTCTGTGTGAAGATTAGAGTGTGTTTCCCTTTCACACTTAATAGTAGTAGAACCATTATTTGCGATAGACACATTTCTAGCCAAGAGGTTGACTGGTGATCCAGTAAGAGTGGTTTTGAGGTGAATATCAAGAATTCTAGGAAGGATTTTTCATTCTCGCTAGGAGTGTGAGCAGGGGGAGAGAAAGTAGTATGAGAGTGGGAAGGTGAGTTAGAGTTAGGACAGCTAGGGATGGTATGATCAGAAAGGGTAATGACTTTTGAGTTTCCCTCATCATTACCTTTATTATTGGTAATTAATATGGGTCTTTGTGAAGTGACAGTAATGTCACTGTGACTGATATGCACTGACAAAGGCTTGGGAGAAACAGGAGATATTTGGATGTTTGAGGGGGGAAGAGAAATAAGCTAACATTGTTTTTGTCCACCTCATTATAAGAGGTGGTATTGTCATTTTAATTAATACTAGTTTAACGACACGTGCCTTGCATGTGTAACTTTTGATTATCTAAATTAAATGATTTTGTCTATTGCGAAGTTTTTAATAAAGTGCAAAAAGTTCAAATCACTTCTCAAAGATCTTTCACACTTTAATGTAATAATGTAAACATAACATATATTTTATTATAAGCACATATATACTCTACCACCAGAAGTTTCAAATGGTTAACGGATCGTCACTTTTATGTTTGTCATGTCGTACCTCTTTTTCTTGTTGCTAGAGGCTAAGAAAGACGTATTGATTTTAACCATATTTGTAGTATGATTATTTTTTAAAACTTTTTTCTACATTTAAAATATTTTCTTATTTTTAAAGTTAAATCTTTAGAAAATCTTTGATTACTTACTTAAAACTTTTAAAAATTTGGTACTTATATTTTTCTTGGTCTAATGTTTTTTTTATTTCTAGATTTTTAAATCTTCTTAACATCAAATTTAGTTGATTTAGAATTCTTCAACTAATGAAAAAGGTGTTTGTTGTCATTAATTTTTATGACTTATAACAAAAAAAAGTTTTACTATAAATATTTAATTAATTCTCAACTCTTAAATATTAGAAAAATAGTAAAAAATGATTTTTTCTAAGTAGAGACTTTTAATGAAGGAAAAAGTTCAAACAATATTTTGAAGGCCCTTCACACTTTTAATATAGTATTTTTTTTAATTAAAATCGGGCATAAGCCCATTTATTAAAAATAACACAGTTTGACAAACCAGGCCCAAAAGTGGCCTGGCCCAGAAGATGGATCAGCTAATGTTATAGCATTTCCTAACTACCATACATATTAGGAAGGTGAAAATTACAACCGTCATCTTCTCCAAAATTGAGCTTAATCTTGATGCGATTCCATGGTCTGCTGGTTCGCGATTGCATAACTTTTTCTTAAAGTGATTTCTTGTTCCACTTGCTTGAACCGATGGGTTGAACTTCTGATGAAGTTGATACCACCATTAAATCCATGCTTCAGAACTTAAAACCACTATCTATGAGCTTATCTTTGTATCTTGAACTAGGTGTTTTTGCTTCAGAAAGGAGTATTTCAATCTTCAAGTAGTTGTGCATTACCCTTATTTGGATATGTTTAGTCCCTAAATTACTTTGTGTACTGAACCTCCACCATAATTAAGGCATACATAGCCCGAGAGATATCATAAAGAGACCTAAAATCCAAACCTTATTCCCCTTCAGGTAAGCATACTTTATCCCAGGCTGACCAATGCTTACTTCTACCTTCATCTTTGTTGCTCCAAAAAATTTAGCAAAAATCCTATGCAACTCTTTAATGTCATATTTTGGGGGAACAACTGTAGATAAAACATAGATGGGGACACTCTGTGAAACACTTTTTATTAACAGTTCCTCCCCCCCCCCTAAGTAACAATCTTCCCTTCCAAGATTGAAGATTACCTCTAACTCTGTTAATCAGCTCTGCAAAGTGCTCTTTATTCTTATTTTAATGGTATACGGGATAACCAAGATACTTTAGGGGGAAATACCCTTTTCTTATCCCAGTTGTATGCTTCATTTGTTGCACCACCCTTCTTGTAGTACTTTGATGTATATACAAATAACTCTTTTCTTTATTCACCTTCTGGCCTGACTGTTGTTCATAATCCTGTAACACTTGCATTATTTTGTCAACAGAATAATCATTAGAGAAGGTAAAGATTATGGTATCATCTGCATATGCCAGATGATTGAGTTATGGCTCCATTTAGGCATTCCATATCCTATATACATAGGATCTTCAAATAAATGATTTAGAGACTTTGTCAAGACCTCAACTGACAATATAAATAGAGCAAGATATAAAGAATCTCCTTGTTTAACCCTTCTAGTGGAATGAAAAAATCCAACAGGTTGACCATTTAGCTGACAGTAACCAAATCTACTACCCTACTGAAAAATCTCATTTTTGTTAATACCTTCATCAAGAAAAATCAAGATACCTTGTCATATGATTTAGCCATATATCTTCAACGCCACATTAGCAGGTTTTCCTTTTTTACCAACATCTAAGACCAATTCATGTTCCAGTAATGCATTTTCTGTGATGCTTCTCCATTTTACAAATCTAGACTGATTTTGAGAAATCAATCTAGGCAGCAAGCCTTCCAACTTATCATGTGTAATTCTTGAGAGAATTTTATTCACAAAATTACTCAAACTATTGAGTCTCAAGTTTGAGAAAGATTGTACATTATCTTTCTTAGGAATGAGCACTAAATTAGTATGAGTGATAGATTTTGGTAAAGTATTTCCTACATAGAAATCCCTCACCATTCTCACAATATCAAGGCCAACAATATCCCAACAAGATATAGATTATTGTTAATTTTTGGGTTACTTTTATTGATATTTTTCATTCATATTTATTTGGGCTCTGGCTGTCTTGGCCTGTGTTAGGCATGTTGGGTTTGCCATTCACGATAGTCCTTTTCCTGAGGTTGGAATTTGGGCCTTTTCTAGAAGGGTTATTTCTGAGCTTATTCTATCCATTTGGAATGGTGATATTTGTGTTGGGTTTGTTGTGACCCGATCCAGAGTGGGTTAGGGTCTCCTGGGTTAGGCTGTAAACTTGGCCGCCACTTGAGCTTGGGATAGAGTTTATCGATGTTGAATATTTAAAATTATGATTTTACAAGAACCTACCTGATATTGCATCAAACATTTTACCTTGATGTTTTGGGTAGGTGTTGTGGTACCTGGATTGGAATGATTGTGGGTATTAGTGTTGTTCTTTTTTCTTGTGAATGAGATCGTTTTTCATTCATTCTTCGAGATTGTTTGCTCTGGGTTAGGGATTGTCAGCTGATTCATCTTCTGGGTTATGCGTGGGGGCATGAGGTCATGAAGTGCCCCAATCTTCTGTAACTTTTGCACAGGAACCCTTCGTCCATCTAGAAAATTGGTTGTTTGTGTCTGCCAATAATCAATGAGGTATTAAAAGGGTATCTAGGGTACTTGTACACAAATATGAGTGTATCTTCCCTTAAGAGTAGATGAGGTGCATGCATCAATTTTTAAAAATCTCCACATTTTCCCTTCCTTTTCCAGTCTATTTATCATAGAACTCGGTGGGTATTGTGGTAGCCTAATTCAGATTGTGGTGGATTCCATCTGGGACTCCTTAAAGACAAAATTTGGCTCCCAAATTCTGACCGATAGGAATGATCCTGCAATGAACTATGTACCATCTTGGGTGACTTTCCTTTGGGATAGTTCGTTATTAAATTTTACTATATAATAATCTAGCTCCAGATCGATTAGGGTAAAAAATTTCTTGAGTTTCCATAGATCTGTGAGCTTTGTTCTCAAAGTGGTTAAACTTCTTCACCACCGCTTTGATAATTACAGAGTATTTCTACGGAGCATAAAGTATTTATTTTTCCCCATGTGAGAGGTGTATATCTTCTTCTTTAGCAGAAGCATGGATTTTGGGTTGTTTTTTGAAAACCCCACTTGCCTAATAATCTGTGACTGCATTAGTTTTATCCCTTAGAATTTCTCGGTAGGATGGTTGATTAACTTATCAACTTTCATTTAACAATCAATTCCATTGGGTGGCTCTGGGGGTTTAGATGGGGTCTGTGCATTAATAATATGGAAAAAGGTCATGGTTCCATTCAAAACGGGTTGTAATTAGGTGAATAAAGATTTTTGGGATTTTAGAGAGAAGATGATCTTTCTCTATCTAAAAGTGGGAAATTAACAGATTGGGAGTTATAACCAAATCAAGTTGTAACGCCCTGAGACTACCCCTGGATGTCACACGGTGCTTAGGACCACAAGTGATCCCAAGCTAGCCCATGAACTGGCACACTGTTAAGAAACTGGTTTAAATATGTATAAAATAATGGAGTTTACTATACGAAAACATAATCACGATGAAATATAGGAAAAATAAAATACGGATACAATTTTACATTCTAATAAAACTGAAGAGAGAAACTGAAATTACATGACTGGCTTTGACTGACATCTATGAAGCCTCTACTATACTGACTATAGATAGCTGGGATGCGACTCCAACTACCACTAATCAATACATATGAGTAATAAAGTAAAGTACATAAATAACATCTAACTGAAGCCCCCGAAGTAGGGGGACTCATCCCCTGCTGGCTGGAATATGCAACTGTCTGATTATGATGTGCATGCTATAACTAGTACCTACATTATTAAATAATGTAGCACATAGACGTATATGCGGATCAATACTTTTGGAATGTACTTAGCATGTGTGAGTGAATGAATAAGTAAAATAATAATGCACTATTTATACAAACTGTCGAAAGCTATATGCTAAGTGTAAGTGACTCACCTTATCTTGAGTAATCAAAACTGTAAAATCATAAATCATGAGAAGTAAAGCGTAAAGGTAATTCTGTGAGCCACCATACTTAGTTCTAATAAGTTGTAGTCTTATTTTGTTTTCAAATCATGTTGTCTAAGTGTAAAATGGGACTCATCTTTATCATATGAAAACTAAAAGCTAAAATCTGATAAGTGAAGCCTTATGTAAGACCATATTTGAGTAAATTTGCGAGCCTTTACACTTAGTTTATAAAAATTGTTCTGTTATTCTTTTTTTGTTATAGCTTAAAGTTTAGGGACTTTAGGAGGTTCTTCTAACCGACATAAACCATGTGAACTGTCATGAAGTCCAACGTCTTACCCATGTTGGGGAGAGTTGTTCTACCCTTGCCATCAGAATATGACCTTATCTTAAGTGATCATTATCTTAGCCCACTATGGGCAAATCATAAACCTACGGTGGCGCATAGTTCTAGGGCATAAGACCTTGGAATCATACCCAACTCAGTGCTAAATACTACTCCCATACTTATCGCTCAGAACTTTAGGAAAATTAACCTTAAAACAACATAAGGGTTTATAATGAAACCAATTATACTTCTCTTTATTAAAATCATGATCAAGATGAACAATGTGGACTACTTATCTTAGCTTGGGATCAAAAGATCAATTTATTTCTTAATTCTTGGTACACAACTCATAAAAGAGGCTTAAAATCATATCTTGTTGAGTTAATACTTCAAACTTAGGGCTTTAAAACCCATGCAAATTCATAGCAAAACATCATGCTCAATATACTTCTTGAAATACTTCAATAATTTTAGTCAAGATAATAAAATCAAAATCACAATATGAATCTCATGGATCAAAACATGAGCATGCATAATCTTGATGCACTTAAAGCCTTTAAATCTCATGCTTTCTTTCATATAACTTGCAACATAATATCATGCTCAAATTTCAATTTAAAATCTTTAAATGAAAGCATAAGTAGGTAAGCTAAACATGCACTTCAATACTTAAATCACTTATAACTTCATGAACTCAAAACAAGATGATTTGGGTGTGAACCCCAATATGCAAATCATGAAATCTTAACTTAAAAGCAAGTTTTGGGCACAAGGATGAAAGAGTATCCTTGTTCATAACTCCATATACCTTGTTGGATTGATTAAATATAAAACCTTGAACTTTTAAATCTCTAATGGTGTTCTTGAAGTTCTTGAATTAGGAAGCTTGGCTTCTTACTTTTCTTGAATAAAATTTTGATGAAGTTCTTGGTGTTCTTGAGGGGGGACTAGGGTTTTCTTGGAGAGAAAAGGATGAATAAGAATGTATCTAATGCTTTTAGGGGCTGAAATTAAGTGTTAGGGACGGATTTGGGTGAGGGGAAGTGACCAAAGTGCCCCTAGACCCTTTAGGAACTGAAATAGCATGTGAAACAGTGTGGTATCGCATTGTCCATCGCATCGCGCCGTTCATCACGTCGAGGACCATCGTGCCACATCCCAATCGCATCGGCTTACTGCCTCACACGGAAAATGTTATATCTTTTCGCTCAGGTATCAGATTAAGGCAAAATTTGTACCGTTGGAAAGCTAATTGAATTATCTACAATTTGGTGGGTCTTGAGATGAAAATTTTTATGTATATAAAATGTTATACACGTTTAAACTAGACCCTTTTAGAATCGAATACCAAACTTTGGACGAATCAAGGGCTCTTAGCTCAACTTTGTTCTAAGTGATTCCTATGAACATTTTTCACCTCAAAAGCACTTAAAACGCAAGGATAATGATACTGAAACTTATATTAGCATGAAAACATTTGGACTAGAGCTTACACACGTAGGAACGATGGTTAAAAATTCTAGCGCAAAAATTTAGGGTGTTACATTATCTCCCTCTTGGAATTATTCATCCTCGAATGATGGCTAGGAACTTGTTGAAGCCTTAGAGGTATAGAATAACATGGACATGATACGTCATCTAAGAAAGGATATAACTGAGGTGAAACATTAAAACTTCTATCATGAAACTGATTTCTGAGCTGACTTGCCTTTACTTACTTTAAGGAGCTAATTCATACTGAGACTTTAGAATTCGCTTGAAGTGTTCATGATACAATCATGCATATAGAATTGTGAAGTGATAACTTATGAAAGCAAGAATCATGAGACAACGAGACTTAGATCATACAAGGGGTATTACACTGTCTGAGCTGAAATACTTGGATAACTGAGATTATGCACTGAATATTTATGAACTGAGTCATGACTAAATAGCTGAATCTGAAACATGATGCTTGGAATGAACTAAATTTGCAATTTACATGGATACGAACATATTATCTCTTGGAATGGACATACGTATGAGACTTCAGAAAGTAGGACTGGGTGGAAAGGTAGAAAACCACAGGAACTTGTCTACCTGACTGCTAATTGAATTGCTGGCTATACGGACTGAATTACTGGAAACTTATACTTAACTGGAGTATCTCTTCAACACTTTTTATAAAGAAGTTCTAGTAAAATTAGGGAGCAAAGAATCTTGGGCATGATCTGAACAAGACATCTAACAAAGGAATCACAACATTGACACTACTCTATTGCATAGAATATAGACATATAGATTATAAGCTAGGATAGAATTTCTACGCCTTAAGCAATGCAACTTCTTACTTTCAAGATTAGAAACACTTCTCGAATACTCCCTAAACTATACTATTCCCTTTTAATACCATACTCATTTGATTCAACTTATAATTCTCACATGGGCATTGATGAATCTACCTACTAATGTCCAAACTAAACTAAATCCTCTCACTATGATCAAGCCTAATTCGAAATCACAAGATACAACACGCTACACCATAATACTAGTCTAAACCACATGATTCAATCTTCTATGTCTCTTACAGAGCTCACACCCTAAGCATAACGTGCCTTACCACTTCAATGACTAACTCAGAACTCTTACTATGGATTCACTAGAGCATATTGCATTTACATCCCAACATGATAATCAAGCCTATCTTTATAACCACATATGAACTTCAAGTCAAACACCTATAAAGGCATAGTTCACATATTCTCTAAACCTCTATCAACAACAACTTTCTTGCGATGTTCTTAAGAACACACACAAAAAGTTTCAACTAACTATGACATGTATCAAAGACTTGGCCTAAATCTTACTTCACTCTTTAGCCTTAGATAAAAAAACATAAGTAACCTTTCTAAATTAGGGTCATCAAATCCCTCTCATCTAAACCATTGCTTATCGATTATCATCACCACTATCATAATGTAGGAAGAGGTCACTGAAGGGCTAACACATAAGGATCTAAAGCACAAAAAAATACTATATATAACTTTTACACTTGACTGAGGCCTGGAGAATCGAATGTCAAAGGCATGGATTCATTAAAGAGATCTAAACTGAGGACATACATGATATAAACTGGATTTCGCTAGGATCATGAGTTAATACTTATCATAAGCTATTTAATATATCACAGATTCATGAGGTATAACTCGAATCATAGAGTGAAGTTGTTACTTGCTTGCTAGAAGCTGAGAATGGACTTAAGTACGCATGAAGTGTATAAGAATTGGACTTTGGCATGGATCTATCACGCAAGACATGGATTCGGTGTGATAATTACAGTAATCCAAGGAATACTCTAGAGTAAGAAGGGATCACTATCTCATTACAAATATTATTGACATTTATCACAATCTAATTCTCAAAACTTAATTTGGTTCTTCACTCTACCATCTCCCCCTTAGATCAAAGCTGACATTCTAAGCTTATGGGTCTACACATAAATTCTAAACTCACAAGAATAAACTATATTTCAAACTTACTGACTTCATTCTTGAACAATCCTTTTCATATACCATCCTTAACTTTCTAGCTTCAATAATCATCATCAAAGACTTACACTCTCATTAGCAAACCTATCTACCTCACTAAACACATAATCATAGCCTACTAAGATCATACTTCTATACTTACATTCTCCACAAACCATAAGAATCAAATTCTTACTTAAAAGAATCAACACCATCTATCCACAACTCAACAACTTAGCTATTAAGAACACCATGTACTAAATAACTAGCCTTCTTCCACTTAGCAACTCAAGGGTACTACTAACCATACACAACACTAAATAACCTTAGAAAATAATTCAACCCCATATCACCTTGGGCACACCTCTACATCATACCTACAACATCATACTTAATCTCAAATCAATAAACATAAATTCTTGCATTCACTATTCAAGCCTACTAGATCACCTCCATATAACTAGCATCACTAATAAGCAATCATTATTTCCACCTTTATGATCCTCTTCTATTCAAACTTAATGTCTAGTGCTAAACATGATTAAAAAAAACTAACCTCACATATTATTCTCACATGGAAGCTATAAAACAAGACAACAAGAAACACTAGTCCACTAGAACCCTATAACAACTATAATTGATCACAATCCTATGGTATATCTTATTAAAATCCATTAGAACATCCTCTTTCTATACCTCACGACTATTTACCCATCTATACACCTAAATTACTTTCATAGCTCTATAAGTTTCAACTAAACTCCCCTTTTGCAATCTCAAGGGAAGCCTAAATCAATAATACTCAACCACTAAATACTTTATTAATATCCTATACCTTTCTAACATAATACCCATCTATGGCTTTGCAAAGGAGAGTACGTCACCTAGCCAATCGCACATGGCTATTGGAATGGGTGTGCGATAAGTTGTGCGACGTACACCCTCAAGTGTGCGATAAGGTGTGCAATGCATACCTTATCTTGTGCGATAAGGTGTGCAGCGCATACCCTAGCATATGCGATGAGGTGTGTGACGCACACTTAGGGTTCTAAAAATGAAAACACTCCATTTTTGAGTTATTTTGAGGACAACTAAGTCTTTTAACACTCCTTACACGTCCCTAAACTTAACCTTACGAATTTAAATATTCCTAATCACATCATAACCCTATTATCAGTTTAAGTACATCATTCAAAGAGGACGATAGGAGCAAAACAACTAGGGTTACACAATCAAGATTGAAGGTCCAATCTTTCAACAATTTTGTTACCATAAAGGTATGTGCGGGTTTTCTTTCAACAAGAACACTCTTTCGTTCTTGTGCCCAAAGTTAGTTTTCTTGTACAAAGATACATGAATTTATACTTTTTCCTATGAATTTGAAGTATGAATTTATACCTTATATTGCTTTCATGAGAATGTTGATATGGTTATACATAAAGTTGAACTTTTCAAATTTAAAGTGATTTATATATATGTCTACTATATAAAACGTAAATCTTGAAGGTTTTATTGTGATATTGATATATGGGTCTTTGAACCCTAATTGAGATTGTTATTTTTGACAAATCATGTATTATAAGCATCTTGAGAATTGACATGATGTAGAAAGATTTGACCTTTTTGGTCGAGAAAGAGTTGATTTTAAACCCAAATGAGAAAAGAAATCCACACCATTTGATTGAATTATGATAAAACGGGTAGCATATTGGCTCCCAAAGCAAAGTATTGAATTATGTAAGGTGGATTGTCTTTTAAAAATTCTGAGCTAAGTCTGGGAGTAGTATTTAGCACCGAGTGGGGAAGTGTGGTACTTCCCTAGAACTACATGCCCCCGTAGGATGTGAGCCTGAGGCTGATATAGTGATCACTAGTGAATGAATGAATTATTAAAGTCCTACTTCGATGGCAAGGATAGGACGGCTCTCCCTAACGTGGGTTGGATGTTGGACTCTATGTAGCTCACATGGTTTATGTTGGTTATGAGAAACTCCCATAGTGTGTCTCTACTCTATCTAAGATAAGTGTGTATGGTTTGAAAACTATGATTTCTGAGAAAGTTTCTTGTTTCCGAAAGATTGAAATGTATGCTTTAAAGAGAGCTATTTTAAGACTTGATTATTTTACAAGTTTGAAACCGAGAAGAAAGTGAATTGAGAATTTATTGTAATGACTCACTTGTTTTACTTAACATGTATTATTCATCCATGATTATGATGGTTTAATTCAAGCTAAGTGAGTTATTTACATCAGCATGCATGTTTCTTATAAATATTGTGATATTTAATTATTGAAATTGCACACACCCCCATATACTCGGTACATTTTCCATGGTACTGACCCACATACTCGTATGTGGGCTATATTTTCTCATAATGTAGGTTCAGGTGCTCATTCCTAACCTCGATAGTGATTCCCGAGCACGTTGATCTATATCTTCTGTAGTGGTGAGTCCTCATGATTTGAGGATGTGTTATTCAAACTTTTAGTTTCATTATAAGTTGATTGCTTTTGTTCCTTTGAGTTCGAGTCAGTTGGGGTCTGTCCTAATGGCTCAATAGTACATTGAGTAGCAGAGGCTTGTCAGGCTGGATTTGTCAGAATTGTCAGAGGTTCCGTATTTTGTTACTTTTACAGTACTTATCCGCATTTCATTTAGACTTGATACAATGGGTTTTCATGATATTGCTTCAATATCTTTATTTAAGTGTTTAGATATGTTAGTAGGCTCAAAGGGTTAGCTTGGGGCTACTTATAACCTTAAGCACCGTGTGACATCTTGGGACTCATTTTTGGGGCATTACAAACTTGGTATCAGAGCCTAAGGTTTAAGGAGTCCTAGGGAGTCTGACAAGCCACGTTAAGTAGAGTCTTGATCATCGGTGTGTAGCACGCCATATCTATGAGCAAGAGGCTATAAGACATTTTAGGAAAAAAGTTATTTCTTTCTTTCAAGTCTATCTGTTTAAACTTGTCTCTCTCAGATATTGATTCTTGCTCTCTTGCTTCAAAAAATGCCTCCTCGTCAAGATCGTAGAAACAACAATGGTCAGAAACCTCAGCCCGCTGATCCCCTTAATACAAATGTATCCCGCGAAGAGTTCCTAGCAGTCTTTTAGGCGTTGGCCCTAGCTGTCACCGCCAATGTTCAGGCAAATCAGGCCCCAGTTCCACCTCAGTAGGGAGGTGACTCAGCTGCTACTAGAATTCATGATTTCATGCGGATGAATCCATCGGAGTTTTACGGGTCTAAGGCAGGTGAAGACCCACAGTTATTTCTTAAGGAGGTGAGAAAGATTACGCGGGTGATGCACGTATCTGAGGAAGAAAGTGTTGAGATGGCATCTTACAGGTTGAAAGACATTGCTCATGACTGGGTTGTTGCATGGAAGAAGGAGAGAGAGGAGGGAGTTTCCCCTATGACTTGGAAGGTATTCCAGGATGCGTTCCTAGATAAGTTCTTTCCATTGGAGATGAGGGAGGCGAGAGTAGAGGAGTTCATAAATTTGAGGCAGGTCTCCATGAATGTTAAGGAGTATTGCTTGAAGTTCAACCAATTGGCCAAATATGCTTGTAACTTGATTGTTGATGCTCGTTCTAGCATGAGCAAGTTTGTGACAGATATTTCGAGTTTGGTGTTAAAGGAGTGCAGGACTTCTATGTTAAATAGGGATATGGATCTAGCTAGGTTGATGCTTCATGCCCAGCTGATTGATGCAGACAAGCTCAGAGAGAGACAGAGTAAGGTAAAATAAGAGGGCTAGATTCGAGCAGTACGATTATGGTCAGAACAGGTCTTAGGGAGGGAATCGCCCTCAGTTTTAGAGCCGTTCATCTATGCCAGCACCGTCGTCAGCTAGCGCTCCCGTGCCTGGAGGCAGGCAGGAGCAAGGAAAAAAGCCATCCATGTCTAGGTCTCATCATAGTGTTGGTAGCAGTCCTAATTATCCTCCGTGTGCTAAGTGTGGTAGGACCCATCCGAGTGAGTGTTAGGGTGAGAAGAGAGGCTGCTTTGGGTGTGGTGACCTGGGTCACAGACTTAGAGTGTGCCCGCATGCCAGGCAGGGGAAAAGTGATATTCGCTCCCAGACTCAGACTGCTGCTCCAGCTCCGGTAACTCGTCCAGCCCTTACTCAGGGCGCTTCTTCTAGCACCGCTGGCGGTCAGCGCCAGAACCGGTTCTATGCTTTGCCATCCCACCAGGAGCAGGAGGACTCTCCAGTTGTTGTTACTGGTATGCTCCGTGTTTTCCATTTTGATATTTATGTGCTTTTGGATCCCGGGTCAATTTTTCTTATGTGACCCCACTAGTTGCTATGAACTTTGAAGTGCATCCTAAAAATATTCCCGAGCCTATCCTAGTTTCTACCCCAGTGGGTGAATCTATTGTTGCCCAGAAAGTGTATAAAAAGTATCTTATTACAGTCTTTCATAGAGTTATGTTTGTTGATCTGATAGAGTTAGACATGGTAGATTTTGATGTTATCCTGGGTATGGATTGGCTTCACTCTTGCTATACATCTATAGACTGTCGTACCCGTATGGTCAAATTTCAGCTTCCTAGTGAGCCAGTTTTAGAATGGTCCAAAAATTCCGTATCCCCTAAGAGTCATTTTATCTCATATCTCAAAGCCAAAAAGCTTATTTCCAAAGGTTTCATATATCATTTGGTTATATTTAAAGACACTAAGTCTGAGACTCCAACTCTCAAGTCAGTCAACATTGTTAATGAGTTTCTTGACGTGTTTTTGGAAGATCTTCCAGGGATACCTCCCGATAGAGAGATAGAGTTCGGGATTGATCTTTTTCTCGACACCCAACCCATTTATATTCCTCCCTATCGTATGGCACCTGCGAAACTTAAGGAGTTGAAAGAGAAACTCAAATATCTATTAGACAAAGGTTTCATAAGGCCCAGTGTCTCTCCTTGGGGTACACCTTTGTTATTCGTGTGGAAGAAAGATGGTTCTTTACGTATGTGCATTGACTATCGTCAGCTTAAAAAAGTCACTGTCAAAAACAAGTATCCCCTTCCGAGAATAGATGATTTGTTTGATCAGTTGCAAGGTACAAGTTATTTTTCCAAGATAGACCTTAGATCCGACTATCACCAACTTAAAGTAAAGGAGTGTGACATCCCGAAAATAGCCTTCCGAACCCGCTATGGTCATTTTGAATTTCTTGTTATGTCTTTCGGGCTAACCAATGCCCCCGCAGCTTTCATGGACCTCATAAATCGAGTGTTCAAGCCATATCTTAATATGTTCGTTATTGTGTTTATTGTCGATATTTTTGTATATTCCCGCAATGAGGATGACCATGCAGACCATCTCTGAATCGTCTTGCAAACTCTTAGAAATTATCAATTGTTCGCCAAGTTCAATAAGTGTGAATTTTGGCTAAGGTCAGTTGCGTTTCTGGGTCATATTATTTCTTCCAAAGGTATTAGAGTTGATCCCCAAAAGACAAAAGTTGTAAGAAATTAGCCTAGGCCTATCTCTCCGTCTGATATTAGGAGTTTCTTAGGTCTAGATGGCTATTACCGCTGTTTCATTAAAGGGTTCTCTTCTATTGTGTATCCCATGACTCGGTTGACCCGAAAGAAAGTAAAGTTTCTCTGGTCTGATTCCTGCGAGAAGAGTTTTCATGAGTTGAAGACTCGACTCACTTCTGCCCCTGTGTTGACTTTGCCTGATGGTGTAGATGGTTTTATGGTATATTGTGATGCTTCGAGAGTGGGTTTGGGTTGTGTGTTGATGAAAGGGAGAAAGTTATAGCCTACGCTTCTAGGCAGTTGAAACCTTATGAGAAGAACTACCCGACCCATGACTTAGAGTTGGCTGTTGTAGTGTTTGCTTTAAAATTTTGGCGACATTATTTGTATGGTGTTCATGTAGATATTTTTACTGATCACAAAATCCTGCAGTATGTGTTTACCCAGAGAGAGTTGAACCTTAGATAGAGAAGGTGGTTAGAATTGTTAAAAGACTATGATATGAGCGTGTTGTATCATTCGGGCAAGACCAATGTAGTGGCAGATGCCCTTAGCAGGGTGTCTATGGGTAGTGTTTCGCATGTTGAGGAAGGTAAGAAAGAGTTGGCTCGTGATGTGCACCATTTGGCTAGGATGGGTGTTAGGCTGCTTAATTCTGCTGAGGGAAGTATGTTAGTTCAGAGTAGTTCCAAATCATCCTTAGTTTTGGAAGTAAAGGAGAAGCAGGACTTAGATGCCAACTTGGTCAGACTGAAAGAGTCAGTCAAAGACCAAAGAGTAGAGGTTTTCTCCCAAGGGGGATATGGTGTGTTAAGGCTGCAGGGTAGGTTGTGTGTTTCGAATATTGATGAACTAAGGCTGAGAATCATAGCTGAAGCGCATGGTGCGCGGTATTCTATTCATCCCGGTGCTACCAAGATGTACCGCAACTTGCAGGAAATCTACTGGTGGTGTGGTATAAAGAAAGATATAGCTAAGTTTGTGGCAAAGTATGCAACATATCAGTAGGTTAAGGTTGAGCACCAGAGACCTGGTGGTATGATGCAAGAGTTCAGTATTCCTACTTGGAAGTGGGAAGAGATTAATATGGATTTCATGACTGGTCTACCTCTTTCCCGATGACAACATGATTCTATTTGGGTTGTTATTGATAGACTGACTAAGTCAGCGCATTTCTTGCCCGTGCATACATCCTATTCGGCTGAGGACTATGCTAGATTGTATATTTGGGAGTTAGTCAGGATGCATGGAGTTCCCTTGTAAATCATTTTAGATAGGGGTACTCAGTTCACTTCTCAGTTTTGGAAGGCTTTTCAGAAGGGTCTGGGCACCCAAGTTCATTTGAGTTCTGCGTTTCACCCACAGACGGATGGTCAGGCCGAGAGGGCCATCCAGACTTTAGAGGATATGTTGAGAGTGTGTGCTCTCGACTTCAAAGGTAGCTGGGATGAGAATTTGCCATGAATTGAGTTCGCGTATAACAACAGTTATCATGCTAGCATCCAGATGACACCGTTTGAGGCTTTGTATGATAGAAGGTGTAGATCACCCACATGCTTGTTCGAGGTGGGTGAGGCTACTATAGCTGGGCCTGACGCAGTATTTGAGGCAATGGAGAAGGTGAAGTTGATTAGAGAGAGGTTGAAGACAGCTCAGAGTCGCCAAAGGTCATATGCAGATGTAAGGCGTAGAGACTTGGAGTTTGAAGTGGATGATCTGGTGTACCTAAAAATTTCACCCATGAAGGGGGTGAAGAGGTTTGGGAAGAAGGGTAAGCTTAGTCCCCGCTATGTCGGTCCCTATAGGATCCTGAATCGTGTAGGAAGAGTGGCTTATGAGATTAAGTTACCTGTAGAGTTGTCAGTTGTTCACCCTGTCTTTCATGTTTCCATGCTTAGGAAACACGT
The DNA here is from genome assembly GCA_030864215.1 of Capsicum pubescens. Lineage (NCBI taxonomy): Eukaryota > Viridiplantae > Streptophyta > Magnoliopsida > Solanales > Solanaceae > Capsicum > Capsicum pubescens. Next base: position 37,494,164 of record CM061542.1, on the reverse strand, counting down.
TGGTGATTGTGTTGTTGTAAATCCTTCAGAAAGCCCTGATGTGCAAGACAGTCTTTCGTTTGATGAGGTTCATGTTGAGATTTTAGATCACCAAGTCCGGAGACTAAGGAACAAAGAAGTTCCCTTGGTTAAAGTGTTGTGGAGAAATCAGTCAGTTGAGGGTGCTACTTGGGAAGCCGAAGCAGATATGCGATCCAAGTACCCGCACCTCTTTCCCACAAGTTCAGATCAAGCGGAAGGTACCATTCTTTCTTACTTCAATCTTTTTCTAATAAAGTTGCAGCTGTATAGCCATTCCTACTATGAGTTTATGCATTCTATGAAGTATCCGAAAGTTTAGAAAGAAGTGGGATCTGTTTAGCAAGATGTTTCAACTGTGTACCCTTAGTTTTTATCCGTATTCATAACCTATCGACCGTCATTTGAGGATGAATGTCCCCAAGGGGGAGATATTGTAATACCCAGTACATTTCTAAGATAGAACACAAACCGTTGTTCCTGCATGTGAAACCTCCTATCCTGTAATTCGTATTTGAGCACATGACTTACCATGAGTATCCTAGTGATAATAATCGTATGATGTGTTAAATGTATTCATATGAGTCACTTAAGGTAATACAAGCTAAGAGTTTTTGAATCCATCAAGTTTTAGTGTTTGATTTCGCAAGGGTCATCTTTGAATGAGCATAACTTGATGAAAATGTGGTATTCTTGTATATTTTGACCCACAAAATTGTAGAGAATCGGATTAGCTTTCCAACGATACCAATTTTACAAAAATCCGACACCCGAGCAAGAAGTTATGGCTTTGCAAAGTGGAGTGCGTTGCCTAACCAATCGCACATAGCTACTGGAATGGGTGTGCAATAGGTTGTGTGACGCACACCCTCAAGTGTGCAATAAGGTGTGCGACACATACCTTAGCTTGTGCGATAAGGTGTGCCGCGCACACCCTAGCATATGCGATGAGGTGTGCGACGCATACTTAGGGTTCCAGCAACGAAAACAATCCGTTTTTGAGTTATTTCGAGGACAACTAAGTCTTTTAACACTCATTACACGTCCCTAAACTTAACATTACGAATTTAAATGTTCCTAATCACATCATAACCCAATTATCAATTTAAGCACATCATTCAAAGAACACGATAGGAGCAAAACAACTAGGGTTACACAATCAAGATTGAAGGTCCAATCTTTTAACAATTTCGTTACCATAAAGGTATGTGGGGTTTTTTTTCAACAAGAACACTCTTTCGTTCTTGTGCCCAAAGTTGGTTTTCTTTTATGAAGATACATGAATTTATACTTTTTCCTATGAATTTGGAGTATGAATTTATACCTTATATTGCTTTCATGAGAATGTTGATATGGTTATACATAAAGCTGAACTTTTCAGATTTAAAGTGATTTATAGATATGTCTACGATATAAAGCATAAATCTTGAAGGTTTTAATGTGAAATTGATATATAGGTCTTTGAACCCTATTTGAGATTGTTATTTTTGAGAAATCATGTGTTATAAGCATCTTGAGAATTGAATGAATTGGCATGATGTAGAAAGAATTGACCTTTTTGGTCGTGAAAGAGTTGATTTTGAATCCAAGTGAGAAAAGAAATCCATACCATTTGATTGAATTATGATAAAAGGGGTAGCAAATTGTCTCCCAATGCAAAGTATTGAATTGTGTAAGGTGGATTGTCTTTTAAAAATTTTGAGCTAAGTCCGGGAGTAGTATTTAGCTCCGAGTAGGGAAGTGTGGTACTTCCCTAGAACTACGTTCCCCCGTAGGATGTGAGCCTAAGGCTGATATAGTGATCACTAGTGAATGAATGAATTATTAAAGTCCTACTTCGATGGCAAGGATAGGACGGCTCTCCCCAACGTGGGTTGGACGTTGGACTCCATGTAGCTCACAAGGTTTATGTCAATTATGAGAAACTCCCATAGTGTGTCTCTACTCTATCTAAGATAAGTGTGTATGGTTTGAAAACTATGATTTCTGAGAAAGTTTCTTGTTTCCGAAAGATTGAAATGTATGCTCTAAAGAGAGCTATTTTAAGACTTGATTACTTTACAAGTTTGAAACCGAGAAGAAAGTGAATTGAGAATTTATTGTAATGACTCACTTGTTTTACTTTACATGTATTATTCATCCATGATTATTATGGTTTAATTCAAGTTAAGTGAGTCATTTACATCAGCATGCATTTTTCTTATAAATATTGTGATATTTGATTATTGAAATTGCACACACCCCCATATACTCGGTATATTTTCCATAGTACTGACCCACATACTCGTATGTGGGCTACATTTTCTCATAATGTAGGTTCAGGATCTCAGTCCCAGCCTCGATAGTGATTCCCGAGCACGTTGATCTACATCTTCTGCAGTGGTGAGTCCTCATGATTCGAGGACGTGTTATTCAAACTTTTAGTTTCATTATGAGTTGATTACTTTTGTTTCTTTGAGTTCGAGTCAGTTGGGGTCTATCCCAATGGCTCAATAGTACATTGAGTAGTAGAGGCTTGTCAGGCTGGATGTGTCAGAATTGTCAGAGGTTCCGTACTTTGTTACTTTTACAATACTTATCCACATTTTATTTAGACTTGATACAATGGGTTTTCATGATATTGCTTTCAACATCTTTATTTAAGTGTTTAGATATGTTATCAGGCTCAAAGGGTTAGCTTGGGGCAACTTATAGCCTTAAGGACCGTGTGACATCTTGGGACCCATTTTCGGGGCGTTACAACTAGACACGGCTTCATAGACACCCTAAGACATTAAACTCTTTGCTTTGATACTAAGTTTGTAACGCCCCAAGACTACCCCTGGACGTCACACGGTGGTTAGGACCACAAGTGATCCCAAGTTAACCCATGAACTGGCATACTATTAAGCAACTAATTTAAATATGTATAAAATAACTGAGTTTACTATGCAGAAACATAATCACGATGAAATTTGTGAAAAATACAATATTGATACAATTTTACATTCTAATAAAACTAAAGAGAGAAACTGAAATTACATGACTGACTCTGGCTGACATCTATAAAGACTCGACTATACTGATTATAGATAGTTGGTACGCGACTCCAACTACTACTAATCAATACATATGAGTAATAAATTAAAGAACATAAATAACATCTAATTGAAGTCCCCGAAGTAGGGGGACTCATACCCTACTGGCTGGAATCTTCAACTGTCTGATTATGATGTGCATTCTACAACTAGTACCTACATTATTAAACAATGTAGCACATAGACGTATCTGTGGATCAGTACTTTTAGAATGTACTGAGCATGTGGGGGTGAATGCATAAGTAAAAATAATGCACTATTTATACAAACTATCAAAAACTGCATGCCAAGTTTAAGTGACTCACCTTGGCTTGAGTAATCAAAACTGTAAAATCATAAATCATGAGAAGTAAAGCATAAAGGTAATTTTGTGAGCCACCACACTTAGTTCTAATAAGCCGTAGTCTTATTCTGTTTTCAAATCATGTTGGGTAAGTATAAAAAGGGACTCACCTTTATCATATGAAAACTAAAAGTTTAAATCTGATAACTGAATTCTTATGTAAGACCATATTTGGGTAAATTTGTGAGCCTTTACACTTCGTTTCTAAAAACTGTTCTGTTATTCTTTTTCTGTTAGAGCTTAGAGTATAGGGAATTTTAGAGGTTCTTTTAACCGACATAAATCATGTGAGCTATCATGGAGTCCAACGTCTTACCCACAGTGGGGAGAGCTGTTCTACTCTTGCCATCGGAATAGAACCTTATCTTAAGTGATCACTATCTTAGTCCACTATGGGCAAATCATAAACCTATGGTGGCACGTAGTTCTGGGGCATGATACCTTGGAAGCATACCTAACTCGATGCTAAATACTACTCCCATACTTATCGCTCAGAACTTTAGGAAAATCAACCTTAAAACAGCATAAGGGTTTATAATGAAACCAATTATGCTTCTTTTTCTTTAAATCGTGATCAAGATGAACAATGTGGACTCCTTATCTTAGCATAGGATCAAAAGATCAATTTCTTTCTTAATTTTAGAACGCAACTTATAAAAGAGGCTTAAAATCATAATCTTGTTGAGATATCAATACTTCAAACTTAGGGTTTTAAAACCCATGCTTTAAACTCATGCAAATTCATAGCAAAACATCATGCTCAATATACTTCTTGAAATACTTCAATAATTTCAGTCAAGATAATGAAATCAAAATCACAATATGAATCTTATGAATCAAAACATGAGTATGCATAATCTTGATGCGCTTAAAGCCTTTAAATCTCATGCTTTCATTCATATAACTTGCAACATAATATCATGCTCTAATCTCAATTGTAAATCTTTAAATCAAAGCATAAGTAGGTAAGATAAATATGCACTTCAATACTTAAATCACTTATAAATTCATGAACTCAAAATAAGATGATTTGGGTGTGAACCCCAATATACAAATCATGAAATCTTAACTTAAAAGCAAGTTTTGGGCACAAGGATGAAAGAGTATTCTTGTTCATAACCCCACTACCTTGTTGGATTGATTGAATATAAAAGCTTGAATTTTTGAATCTCTAATGGTGTTCTTGAAGTTCTTGAATTAGGAAGCTTGGTTTCTTGTTTTTCTTGAATAAAATTTTGATGAAGTTCTTGGTGTTCTTGAGGGGGGGCTAGGGTTTTCTTGGAGAGAAAAAGATGAATAAGAATGCATCTAATGATTTTGAGGGCTGAAATTAAGTGTTATGGGTGGATTTGGGTGAGGGGAAATGACCAAAGTGACCCTAGAACCTTTAGGAACTGAAATAGCATGTGAAACAGTGCGGTATCACATTTTCCATCGTGTCGAGGATCATCACTCCGCGTCCCAATTGCGCTGGCTTACTGCCTCACACGGAAAATACCATAACTTCTTGCTCAGGTATTGGATTAATGTGAAATTGGTATTGTTGGAAAGATAATTTAATTATTTATAATTTGGTGGGCCTTAAAAAGAAAAATTCTATGTATATAAAAAGTTATACACGTTCAAAGAAGATCCTTGTAGAATCGAATATCAAACTTAAGACTAATCAAGGGCTCCTAGCTCAACTTTGTCCTATTAGCATGGGAACATTTGGGCCAGAGCTTACACACGTAGGAACGATGGTTAAAAATTCTAGTCCAAAAATTCAGGGTGTTTCACTAGTGGAGGTAGGTTTCATTTGGTTTACTCGAGGACAGTGACATTTTTTAATGCTAGCAAATGCAACATCCATATTTGTTCCATTTGTTATAATTATCTATATTTGTTCTATTTTTTATAAATCCTACTCCATTTTCTTTTTTAGTTTTTTTTTAATTGTATTTTTCATCATTTTAAAAGAAAATTATAATTTATAGTACTTTTCATATAGTTTTTAGGTATACAAAAACAATATATCGAGTGTATTCTCACCTAGTGGGGTCTGAGGAGGATAAAATGTACATAGTCTATACCATCACCTCCGAAGAAGTAAAGAGGCTATAATTTTTAGGTATGTAAATTTTAATTTTAAAACATTGAATTTATCTTATTTAATTTAGTTTTGAAAATTAGTCAAATTGACTCTCAAAAAATAAAATATGACAACAAAAAAGAAAGAGCGGGAGTATTGTCATGACCCCGTTTGGAGTCATGATGGCACCTACCACATCCCACCGGTAGGTAAGCCTATACCGTAACCCGAAGCTATGGCAATGGGTTACCTCGGTAAGAACGTCCAACATGGACTCTATATATGAACACAATATATAACAACAACATTTCACAACTAAGGACAACCGATATTCAAACACAGATCCCATGACCTGATAGTATTAATACAAGAGCTTCTAAAGTTGACAAGAGGAATTTATAATCCCAGAATCTAAAATGTCTTAAATAATCTCATACATTTCACTCAAAAGCAAAATACAAATAAGGATAGAGGGGAAAGAGGGCAACTCGCGTGAACTAGCTCAACGGCGGCAACTAGAACCTGGGTCTGCACCAAAAGGGTACAGAAGTGTAGTATGAGTACCAAAATACGGGAAAGTAGTAGGTATCATTGGCCGACTGAGCTCAAATATAATATAAAGACGATATAAAGTAAGACAATGATCTTAAATTTAAGGGGAAGGATCGGACCTGAATCTGATTTGATACCACTGTAACAACATCAATACTACTAAAGCAATAACATGACATACTATTTCAATATACTCCATAATCACCATAAAAACTGAGTATCATTTCGAAAGAATACAACCATACACACAATAGAGAAACATCTACTTGCCATAATCATCATCAACCATCTTTAGAACATACACACAAGTACTTACCACGACGTCTCATACCGCCGGGAAGTACAAGAAAGATAGCAAAACAAAGAACTTATCATGATGTCCCATACCATTGGAGAATACACAAAAGAATACATCCAATAATACCATCATCACGACGCCTCATACACCGGAGTACACAAAAGAATACATCCAATAATACCATAAAGCACAACGACTCCATCAATTTACCGAAAACCGCGGGTAGCACAACCCCGCCATGACTCATTACCGAAATCCACTTCCAAATACCCATACCGTAATTCAACATAAAGAAAGCAACATTGTCACAACATAGGCATGTAATCAATAATTCTATAATTCATTGATAAGTACCACAAAGTCCATACTAATTAACCTTATTTTTTCAAAAGTCAAAAGATTACAAGTCTTAAAATCACTAGTCATCAAATTGGGGAAAAACTACAAACCACCCATAGTATAGGTTATTCAACTATCATAAGACCATTCTATAACTAGCATCATCATGACATGAGTTATCAACTAAGCCATCTAAACTTCACATGTTAGGAGATAATTTAACTAACCATCACTCAATACAAGATCTATTATCAGTAAGCATGTCACAACCTTAAGGACTAGTTTCCATATTTTAATCAAATAAAGTCCACCAACTAGTTTACTAGGTTTCTAGGCTCCAAATAATAATCATATATTTTAGAAGTAGCTAGTTACCACATAAGCCACCTTACTAGGCAAGATTTCATAATATAACCTCTTATTCAAGTTAGGTATATATATTAGGTTAGCCATTGAATTTTTATGCAAGTTTACACATAACGCTAAGCCTTAACTCAATATTAGGAATAAATATCCTCTAGTAGCTAATTTAGCATCAACAAGGGTCACACCTCTTATATAGTGATTTGGAACAAGAAATGAATAACAATTTACCAAGGGAGACCTCATAATTCAAGAACATAGGTGGTTGGCCCCACACGGCCTAACCTTACAAATATCAATGCATATAAGTAAATTTGCCCCACACGGCATCATAATGTTCTTACCTCTTCCAGATTTACCGGGCATCATCACAATATCAATATATTCCTCCGAATTCAGCAGGCATCATCATAATATCACACATTCCTCCGGACTCGAATCGAGCATCATCATAATATCACACATTCCTCCGGACTCGACCCGGGTATTATCATAATATCACACATTCCTCCGGATTCGAACCAGGTATCATCATAATATCACATATTCCAATACACTCGAACCGAGCATCATCATAAAATCACATATTTCTCCGGATATAACAACATACATCCACATGCATAGCCAAACCAATAAGCATACACTAATGCTCACAATCAATAAAGAAGTAGGGATGTGGGATAACACTTGCCATTTTACCTTACTAATAAGCTTCACACATAATATGAGCATCAACAAGAGCATAAGTATTTACCAAACATGTACAGTAATCACTTAACAAGGGTATTCAAGTCATGATCACAAGATAATCCAATAATCGAGTGCAACCATCATAACTCCTACACATGTGTATATAGCTTGGACAATCACCACGTATCTAGGTCGCTAAGCATTTACTTAGTTCAAGCATAAGGTGAGTCAAGTCCCACTTCTAAATCCCAAGAATGCCAAGCTTACTAACATATGTCTAGATTCTACACGTAATTAGGCTAAGTCATCCATACCTCACCATAAGGGCTTACCAATCCTAGTCTCTTCAAGAATCCTTCCTAAGTCAACCCAACACCAAGGTCATCTCCTATCTAGGTATTATATAGGTCAATACACTCCTAAGGATAGAGAAGTATACCATTCATGTCTACTTAGAACAACTATAGTGTTCTCACACTAGTCATGAGACCACAATTAAGCTAATGAAGGTCCTAGACTAAGGGTCAAATATCATACCTTACAAATCCATGGACTATAGCAATTAATGAATCCCAAGTTCACCATTTAACCAACTATCATCTAAATTACCCATCCAATCTTGCAAGATATCAATCATTACATTACAAATAAGCTCAATCTATACTACGGGTAAGCCTAACCTACCTTGAATCCAAGCAACTCACGAAACAACGAGCTTTTCTTTTCCTTTTCGAGAAGCTTGCCCTTCCACAAGCAATGCTATCAACAATACAATCTAAGAATTACAACAAGAATGACAATACCCATTATAGCACCATTGTGCCATGGGTTTTAAATGGATACCAAAACTCCCAATTGGGTTTCACCCTTGGAAAGGAGTTTCCAAGACCAACCCATAGCCTAATTATCTTTAGAGAGTTAAAACCCTCAAGTAATTTGAGTCAATCACTCAATTTGGGGGCTAAAATTAACCCACAATGACTTAGGGGTTTTGAGTCAAGAAACCATGAAATCAATATCAAATTAAAGGAATTCTTACCTTAGATTTGTAGCAAAAAGATGGATTACACAAGTTGCTAAGATTCTAATCAACCCACAAGACTCATTTTTTTTTCAACAAATATTTATGGATGCTGGGGTTTTCATAATGCTGACGAATGTCTCAAAAATCGGCCAAAGGCCTTTTTATGCGAGTTTAAATGGGCCCGTATGGTCAAAACTTGTTTTTGATCTCCCGGACTCGTTCGGACTCCCTTTTTTGCAAATGAACTATGTAACCCCACTAAATTCGACATTCCAGACGTATTGGTGAAGTCATCTTTTTCCATACAAGGTTATTTAGGCCACTTGTGGGTCCCACACCCATATATTTAATTTTTGACTTTTTGACTAATGGGTCAAAATGAGCTCGAGTGTTGTGGGATCCGAACCAAGGGTCTATCTATCCTAAAATTGATATTACATAGCTACTGGCGTAGTTAAAATTTGCATCCAAAATTATTTTATTGAATTTTTTGCTCGGCGATCATTTGGAATCGACGAAGACTTCAAATTGGAAAAGTGGTTCTAAGAACCAAACGAACCGTCAGGTAACCCAACTATCGGTTCCAGCAAGTCACTAATGACTTGGGATGGCTATGGAGGAGCTCTATTGGCAAAAATAAGCAAGAACACGACTAATGACCTGAAGGGTCATTACAACATCCACTACTAAGGAATTTTTATCCCCGAAAGTTAAAGATAAGCAAGTACCTGAAGTCTCGAACAAGTGAGGATATTGGGCCCGAATCTCACTCTCGATCTCCCAAGTAGCTTCCTCTATTGGGAGATAGATGCCTCAATTGAACCTTAACTAACGGAATCTCACTAGTACGATGTCGCCTCACATCACTAGCCGAAACAAGCACGGGCTCCTCCACAAAGGTCAACTGATCGTCCAACTGGGTCGAGTCCTATCTAAGCACATGAGAAGGATCCAGAATATACTTTTGCAATATAGAGACATGGAAAACCGGATGGACAGCGGCAAAGTCTGGAGGTAGAGTCAACTCATAGGCCACCTTGCCAACCATACGAAGAATCTTAAAAGGACCAATATAGCTTGGGCTAATCTTACACTTCTTTCCAAACCCCATCATACCTCTCATAGGTAAAATTTGAAGGAATACACGATCACCCACTCCGAATATCAAGGCATGGAGTCTACGGTCGGCATACGCCTTCTGCCTACTCTGGGTTGCTCTCAACCTATCTTGAATCACCCTGACTCTATCCAACGAGTCCTGAAGCAAATTTGTACCATGGGATCTATCCTCAGATGTCTCAAACCATTCAATAGGAGAACGATACCTCCTACCATACAACGCCTCATAAGGGGCCATCTCAATACTCAAATGATAATTGTTGTTGTAGGCGAACTCTATCAAAGCTAAGTGTTGATTCCACTGACCTCCAAAGTCCATAACACAAGCTCAGAGCATATCCTCAAGCACCTGAATAATCTACTCGGACTGACCGTCCGTCTACGGATGAAAGGTTGTACTCAAATCCACTCGAGTACCCAATTCCTCCTGGAATGCTCTCCAAAACAACAAAGTAAACACAGAACCATGATTTGATATGATAGACACAGGAACCCATGCAAACGAACTATCTTCCAAACATGAATTTGGGCTAATCTCTCAGCACTAAAGGTCATTTGAATAGGAATGAAATGTTTTGACTTGGTCAAATGATCCACAATAACCCAGATACCATCGTGACCATGGGAAGTACGAGGAAACCCACTGATGAAGTCTATGGTGCTCCTTTCCCATTTCCACACGGGAATGGGCAATATCTGAGTCAATCCGCTGGGACGCTGATGCTCGGCCTTAACTTGCTGACAATACAAGAAATGGGCTACGAAGTCTACCACATCTCTCGTCACACCATCCCACCAATACAACTGGCTCAAATCTCTATATATCTTTACCGTACCAGGATTAATAGAATATCTAGAACTGTGAGCCTCATGCAAAATAGACTGGATCAAATCATTAAGTCGGGAAAAACAAATATGGCCCAAAATCTCATAATACCCTCAGAATCCACAGTGTGCCTCCTAGACTCACGACTAATCACCTGGTCATGGAGAAAATACAACTTGCTATCCTCGTACTGAAGATCATGTATCTTCTCAAATAGGGAGGACCTTTCCTCCACATAAGCCAAAATCATTGTAGTATCTAAATTATCAAGTCGAACCACCAAGTTGGCTAAGGATTGCATGTCCCATTCCATAGGCCTCTGAGAAACTGATATACATGCCAAACTACCCATACTTACTTCCTTACAACTCAAGGCATCAGCAACCATAATCGCCTTACCCAAATGATACAAGATGGTAATATCATAGTCCTTTAGCAACTCAATCCATCTACGCTGTGAAATATTAAGCTCTCACTGGGTCGTAAGATGCTAAAAACTACGATGATCGGTGAAAATATCACAACTCACACCATACAAGTAGTGCCTCCAGATCTTGAGCGCGAAAACTACCGCCACCAACTCCAAATCATGAGTGGGGTAGTTGCGCTCATACACCTTAATCTATCTAGAATCATAAGCAATGACACGACCCTGCTGCATCAAAACACATCCAAGACCGACACTAGACACATCATAAAACACTGTGAATCCCCAGCCCTCAACTGGAAGAGCTAGCACAGGGGCGGAAGTGAGACAATCATTGAGCTTCCCAAAGCTCAACTCATACTTCTCAGACCATCGGAAAGGAACTTCCTTCCGAGTCAATCTAGTCATAGGAGCTGATATGGCAGCAAAGCTCTCAACAAAGCGCCTATAGTAACCCGCAAAACCAATAAAACTGTAAACCTCAGTCGGAGACGTAGGACTAGCCCAATCACGAATTGTTAAAATCTTAGTCGGATCTACCATAATAACTGCCTTGGACACTACGTGTCCGAGAAAAGATACAGACTCAAGACAAAACTCACACTTGGAGAACTTGGCAACAAGCATATGCTCTCTAAAAACCTGGAGCATAATCCCCAAGTGATGCGCATGCGCCTCACTACTCCTCGAGTATACAAGAATATCATCAATAAACACAATAAAAAAAGAGTCTAGATAGGGTCTGAACACACGGTTCATCAAGTCCATAAATGCGGCGGGAGCATTAGTAAGCCCAAAAAACATCACCAAGAACTTATAGTGACCATAACTGGTCCTAAAGGTCATTTTCGGTATATCCTCAGCCCGAATTATCAATTGATGATAATCAGATCTCAAGTCAATCTTTGAATACATTCCTGCACCCTGAAGCTGGTTAAACAAATCAACAATATGTGGCATAGAATAACGGTTTTTCACCATCACCTTATTAAATTGCCTGTAATTAATGCACATACGCATCAAACCATTTTTATTCTTTATAAACAAAGTAGGAGCTCCCCATGGGGACACACTCGGTCTAATAAAACCCTTACCAAGAAGATCCTGAAGCTGAGAATTCAGATCCTTAAGATCGGCAGGATCCATACGGTAAGGTGTCATAGAAATAGGTCGAGTACCAGGCTTAAGGTCAATAGCAAACTCAATCTCACGGTCAGGGGGAATTCCAGAAAGATCGTCAAGAAACACATCAAGAAACTCACACAAAATAGGAACAGAGTCAAGCGTTGGACTCTTTATACGGGTATCACATATATAAGAGAGATATGACTCACAGTCTCTCGATAGAAGTCTCTTAGCACAAACATAAAAAATAATCCCCATCAGCTCGCGGCTAACTGCTCCCTACCACACGATTGGGGGTATGTCGGGCATGGCTAAGATAACGATCTTGGAAAAATAATCCATGACTGGATGATAGTGAGATAACTAGTCCATGCCCAGTATCACATTGAAATCTAGCATATCCAGAATAATAAGATCAGCATAAGTATCAACATCACTGACTATCATAATATATGATCTGAACACTCGATCAACTACTAAAGAATCACCCATGAGAGTAGATACGCGTAATGGCACAGCTAATAAATCACTAGTCAAATCCAATTGTGGTGCATAATAAGAAGATATATAAGAACAAGTGGATCCGGGATCAAATAAAGAAAGAGCTAACTTGCAGCACACCAAAATCGTACCTGTCACTACAGTATCTGAAGTCTCAGCCTCGGGTCTAGCAGGTACTGCATACAACTGATCACGCCCGCCACCTAACTGGACACCTGACCAACCTCCTGTCCTACCTGCCTGAGTACTACCTTGAGCACCCTGGTAACCACCTCTACGACCTCACGAACCATCTTTACCTGAATAAGGAACTACCTTAATGGGAGTAGCTCTCTGGGCTAAAGCAACTATTACCCTATGACTAGGGCACTCTCTGGAGAAATGACCAGGAAGACCACAAGTAAAACAAGACTTGCAAGAAGAACCAAAACTCACAAATCCAGTTGATCCGGCATAGCTACCACACCTAGCATGGCCCATAGATGAACCTCTCAAAGACTGATCACCGTCCTTACTAGGGCGACCACTAGCAATAAATTAATCCCCATTAGCGGTCTGAAGAGCTGCATGAACTGGTCGACTAGTCTGACTCTGAGGCTGAAAAGATAGATGCAGAGGATGTCCAGCATAAGAGATACCACTCCTAAATCAAGAATTACCACGGCTCCCACCAGATCTACCGTGGAATCTAGTCCTATTATCACGGTCCTCATGACTCTCCCTGTGCATCTCCTTCATACTCTAGCATGATCAGAAACCTCAGCAAAAGTCCTACCCACAACAACTAAACTCTGAGTAGCCATCCGAATAGGGAGTCTCAAGCCTCTAACAAAGCATCGAACCATCTCATACCAAGTGTCAGAAATAGAAGTCGTATGTCTGGCCAACTCATGAAAATGAGACTCATACTCGGCGACTATCATGGAGCCTTGCTCCAGTCTGGAGAACTGATCCCTCAGTCGATCTCTAAGACTACGCGACATATACTTCTCCAAGAACATCTCGAAGAACTGAGTCCATGACAAGGGAGAAGATCCAAATGGTCTAGAATCCGCGAAACCCCTCCACCAGTGACGAGCAGACAAATCCAACTGAAATATGGTGTAATCCACACCACGAGTCTCAACAAGGCCTAAAGCACGAAGCCTATCCTTACAAACAGTAAGAAACTCAAATGCATTATCCCCAGGAGTACCAGAAAACCTAGGCAGAGCCAACCTCAAAAATCTACCAAACATCTTTTTCTCATAGGCAGATATAGCAGGCTGGGTCACAACTGGTGGTGCGGCTACCAGCTGAATGACTACCGGTGCAGAAGGAATCTCAATGCTGGAAGATGCAGCTGCAGGCTGCACCCCAATCCCAAAAGTCTGTGTACCATCAAAATGGTACACCACCAATCATACCCAGTAGCTGAATCAGGGCATCTCTGACCAAAGAAAAAGGAATGAAACCTGGTGAAGCCTGGACTGGTCCCTGGCCCACCGCTGGCTGTGGTGGAGAAATCTCTGGCTCAGGTGCGGGGATAGGTGCCGGGGAAGGTGGCCTATCCTAGCCCTTAGCTGGAGACACATCACAAGGCTTTCCTCGACCTCTAGGTCATCTACGAATGGGAGTAGGATTCTTGGGCCCAATCTTGGGACTTGCACCTCGCATAGGGGCGGCACGTATCCTCGACATCTGTGAAAGAGTAAAGTGAAGAAAATATACTACAAACCAACTCAGACACTTAGCACGATATGAATGAAAAAAATGAAGGACTTCTGAGAATGTCACATAGCTTCCCAAAGATAGGAAACAACCTCAACATTCCGATCCGCAGGACTCTATTAGACACTTGCTCTTGTATCAATAATATCGGTGAAACCTAGACTCTGATACCAATTTGTCACGACCTCATTTGGAGTTATGATGGAACCTACCATATCCCAATAATAGGTAAGACGATACCGTAACCCAGAGCTATGGCAGTAGGTAACCTCGGTAAGAACGCCCAACATGGACTCTATATATGAACACAATATATAACAACAACATTTCACAACTAAGGACAACTGATATTCAAACACAAATCTCACGACCTGATAGTATTAATATACGAGCTTCTAAACTTAACAAGAGAAATTTACAATCCCAGAATCTAAAATTTCTTAAATAATCTCATGCATTTGTCTCGAAAGCAAAAGACAAATAAGAATAGAGAGAAAAGAGGGAAATTCAATCTCCAAGAGATCACCCTGTCTCCGAATAGTCAACTCGCACAAACTAGCTCAACGGCGGCAACTAGAACTTGGGTCTGCACTAAAAGGGTACAAAAGTGTAGTATGAGTACCAAAACACGGGTACTCAGTAGGCATTATCGGCCGACTGAGCTCAAATATAATGTAAAGACGATATAAAGTAAGACAATGATCTTAAAGTCAAGGGGTAGGATTGTACTTGAATCTGCTTCGATACCACTGTAACATCTATACTACTAAAGCAATAACATGACATACTATTTTAATATACTCCAGAATCACCATAACAACAGAGTATCATTTCGAAAGCATACAGCCATATACACAATAGCAAAATATCTACTTGCCATAATTATCATCAACCATCTTTAGAACATATACACAAGTACTTATCCCGAAGTCCCATACTGCCGGGAAGTACACGAAAGAGAGCACAACAAAGAACTCATCACGGCGTCCCATACCACCGGAGAGTACACAAAAGAATACAATCAAGAATACCATAAAGCACAACTACTCCATCAATTTATCGAAAACCGTGGGTAGCACAACCCCGCCATGACTCATTACCGAAATCTACTTCCAAATACCCATACCGTAATTCAACATAAAAAAAGAACATTGTCATAGCATAGGCATGTAATCATTAATTATACAATTCATTGATAAGTACCGCAAAGTCCATACTAATTAACCTTATTTTTCCAAAAGTCAAAAGATTACAAGTCTTAAAATCACTAGTCATCAAATTGGGAAAAATCTACAAGCCACCCATAGTATAGGTTATTCAACTATCATAAGGCCATTCTTTAACTAGCATCATCATGACATGAGTTATCAACTAAGCCATCTAAACTTCACATGTTAGAAGATAATTTAACTAACCATCACGCAATACTAGATCCATTATCAGTAAGCATGTCACAACCTTAAGGACTAGTTTCCATATTTTAATCAAGTAAAGTCCACCATCTAGTTTACTAGGTTTCTAGGTTCCAAATAATAATCATATATTTTAGAAGTAGCTAGCTCCCACATAAACCACCTTACTAAGCAAGATTTCATAATATAACCTCTTATTCAAGTCAAGTATATATATTAGGTTAGCCCTTGAATTTTTATGCAAGTTTACACATAACGCTAAGCCTTAACTCAATATTAGGCATAAATTTTCTCTAGTAGCTAATTTAGCATCAACAAGGGTCACACCTCTTATATAGTGATTTGGAACAAGAAACAAATAACAATTTACCAAGGGAGACCTCATAATCCAAGAACATAGGCGGTTGGCCCCACATGGCCTAACCTTACAAATATAAATGCATGTAAATAAAATTGACCCACACGGCATCATAATATTCTTACCTCTTACGGATTCACCGGGCATCATCACAATATCAACATATTCCTTCGGATTCATCGGGCATCATCGTAATATCACACATTTCTCCGGACTCGAACTGGACATAATCATAATATCACACTTTCCTCTGGACTCTAATCGGGCATCATCACAATATCACACATTTCTCTGGACTCGAACCGGGTATCATCATCATATCACATATTCCTCTGGATACAGCAACATATATCTAAAGGCATAGCCAAACCAATAAGCATACACAAAATATCATAATATATAAAGAAGTAGGGATTTGGGATAACACTTGCCATTTTACCTTACTAATAAGCTTCACACGTAATATGACAGTCAACAAGAGCATGAGTATTTACCAAACATGTACAGTAATCAGTTAACAAGGGTATTCAAGTCATGATCACAAAATAATCCGATAATCGAGTGCAACCATCACAACTCCTACACCTATATATATAACTTGGACAATCACCACGTATATAGGTTGCTAAGCATTTACTTAGTTCAAGCATAAGGTGGGTAAAGTCCCACTTCTAAATCCCAAGAATACCAAGCTTACTAACATATGTCTAGATTCTACTCGGAATCAGGCTAAGTCATCCATACAACACCATAAGGGCTTACCAATCCTTTCTAGGTCTATAGGAAAAGTCTCTTCAAGAATCTTTCCTAAGTCAATCCAACACCAAGGTCATCTCCTATCTAGGCATTATATAGTTCAATACACTCCTAAGGATAGAGAAGTATACCATTCATATCTACTTAGAACAACTATAGTGTTCTTACACTATTCATGAGACCACAATTAAGCTAACCAAGGTTTGAGACTAAGGGTTAAATATCATACCTTACAAATTCATGGCCTATAGCAATTAATGAATCCTAAGTTCACCATTTAATCAACTATCGTCTAAATTTCCCACCCAATATCGCAAGATATCAATGATTACATTACAAACAAGCTCAATCTATACTAAGGGTAAGCCTAACCTACCTTGAATCCAAGCAACTCACGAACCAACGAGCTTTTCCTTTACTTTTCGAGAAGCTTCCCCTTTCACAAGCAATGCTATCAATAATACAATCTAAGAATTAAAACAATAATGACAATACCCATTATAGCACCATTGTGCCATGGGTTTCAAATGGACACCAAAAACCCCAATTGGGTTTCACCCTTGGAAAGGAGTTTCCAAGACCAACCCATAACCTAATTATCTTTAGGGAGTTAAAACCTCAAGTAATTTGATTCAATCACTTAATTTTGAGGCTACAATTGACCCACAATGATTTAGGGGTTTTGAGTCAAGAAACCATGAAATCAATATCAAATTAGAGGAATTTTTACCTTAGATTTGTAGCAAAAAGATGGATTACACAAGTTGTTAAGCTTCTAATCTACCCACAAGACTCATTTTTTTGTCAACAAATATTTATGGCTGCTAGGATTTTCAAAATGCTGAATAATGTCTCAAAAATCGGCCAAAGGGCCTTTTTATACGAGTTTAAATGGGCCCGCAAGGTCAAAACTTATTTTTGACCTCTTGGACTCATTCGGACTCCATTTTTTGCAAACGAACTATGTAACCCCACTAAATCCGACATTTCGGATGCATTGGTGAAGTTGGATTTTCCATCCAAGCTCATTTAGGCTACTTGTGGATCCCACACCCATATATTTTGATTTTTGACTTTTCAACTAATGGGTCGAAATGAGCTCGGGTGTTGTGGGATCCGAACCAAGGGTCTATCTATCCTAAAATTGATATTACATAGCTGCTGGTGCAGTCAAAATTTACATCCAAAATTATTTTATTGAATTTTTTGCTCGGCGGTCATTTGGAATCGACGAAGACTTCAAATTGGAAAAATGGTTCTAAAAATCAAACGAATCATCAGGTAACCGAAATATTGGTTCCAGCAAGTCACTAATGACTTGAGATGGCTATGGAGGAGCTCTATCGACGAAAATAAGCAAAAACACGGCTAATGACCTGAAGGGTTACTAAGCATTGTGCTTGACCTATTGAAAGTGCTACAAGAATTGAAAAATGTAAATTATTTGAACTTCTTATCTATATATTCAAGTATATTTTATTCTTGTATTCAGTAGTTTGATTAATTTTACCTGATTAAGCAACTGTAAACTAAGGAGAATAATATTAATAGGGATAATTATAATCACATACATTTCGATAGGAATTCATCAAAGAACAAAATCAAAATAAAGAAGGGAAGGAGATTCCAGAATTAATATACAAAACAACTAAGAAATAAAAACATGGCCTACGTCATTGATAGATCTTAAACTTTTTACAAATTTCACTTGATCTCTCAACTCAGACTTCTACCTATCAGACACCTAACCTATCCCAAATTTGATTCACCTAAGTCATTTTTTTCACATGTTTCATCACATGTGTTACTAAGCGCGGTTACAGGGATAATTAGTTCGTTCAGTATTTTCCACGTGGATTAAATATTCATTTTTTGTAATAATGTTGAACCAACTTTGCTTTTACATAGTGTTTTGGTGCAAGTTTTTTTGCTTATTGATCTAATAATCAAAGTTTAGCTTTTTAAATACTTTGATTGGAATATTTTTTTTGATTTTTTCACTTGGGGTTCTTGAAAATTTGGTTCTTGGTGAAGTTCTTTTTTTCTTGGAAATTTAGCAGCAACAATATACTCTCTCACTTCTCATTTTTCGGTGAGTCTCGCCGAAAAATGCATTCCTCAAAAAATTTCTTCGATCAATCACCAACGAGCTTTAACTCGACTCACAGAGTTTCGATTCATTCTAAATCAAATAATTTCGATTAGACAATCAAACAACACCACCAAGAACGCACGCCATACGAAAACTAAAACAAAGTAAAACTTCTAAGATTTTTTTTAAAAGAAAAAAAGTTATGAAACTTTGAATGAAAGAAGACTGACGATTAAGGGGAAAGATATCAATGGGGCAAACGCTAATCTGTGAAAACTTTGATTTTACCTTCCATTCTAGTCCATAAACGAAAGAAAATGAGGAATCATGGTAACATTCCACCAAAACAGCGAAAGGTACAAGATTGAGTTTGCTTTTCTTTCTTATGAGGAAGACGACCGGAGGGTGGAGGGTAGGGTTGTGGGGTTGGGGATTGGTTTTCTTTCTTTTTTTGAACTAGTTTAGGTATACGCGCTTCGTGCGTGTACCTCACTTTATTGAGTTCGGATGATAGAATATTTGTTTAAATAATAAAGATCAATACAATAATTAAATTCAACATCTTTTGGAGAATTTATTTAATTAAACCTAACCTTTACCAAAAAAATTCACAAAGCTGATCGACATTCATCTACCACCTGTAAACTGCAATAAAATAATACGATGATAGAGGCATCAAAATAATATAATTAAATCCAACCTTTACCCAAAAATTTCCACAAATCCATCTGACACTCATCTACCACTTGTAAACTATAACAAATAATACGACAATAGAGATAGCAAAATAATACAACTAAATTTTACCTTTACACCAAAAAAATTCTCAAAATAGAGATCTAAAAACAATACAATTAAACCTAACCTTTACCTACGAAAATTCTTCAAAGTCGATCGACATTTATCTACCACTTGTAAATTCATCTACGACCTGTAAACTATAATAAAATAATACAATAGTGATCACAAAGTTTCAATTTTGATAAAATAATTCTTGTCTGAGCAAAAATTTTGACATTAAAGAATGACTTAAATGAAAACAAAGGATATATATATACATATACATATACATATAAACGCAAAGTAAGTGTTGGACAAAATTATTATTGAAGAATGCAGAAAGTATTTTAAATAAAGTTACAAAGAAAATACGAAGACTCCTAAACAAACACTACCAACGTAATATAAATAAACACTAACTGCTGAAGGCAATATCCTAAACAAAGTAGAAGTGCTAAAACAATAATACTGACTAAACTAAACAGGGGTTAATCATTTAGGGCCAATACGCCCCCTCAAGTTAGATGATGGGTCACTAAGCCTAACTTGGATAGATTGTCACGACCCGAGTCGGGGCCCTAGCCGTGACACGCATCCCGAACCGTGAAGGCTCGAGCGCCCTTCTCTATCTGACAATCATACACACTTTCATATAATATGAAGGAAAATGCGGAAATATAAAATAATATGGAATCATGGTCAATATCATAATTCAATTGAACAATCTGAAACGGAAACCATAAACTTCTAACAACGTCTAACATCAGTCTGTGAAATCTCTAACAACTGAAAATGACATTTGTCTGAAATCTGGGACAAGGCCCCCAGTCGGACCATGCATCAAAATAAAATAACAATAACAAGTTTCATAACCAGGCCTTCTGAAGTAAGGGAGGCTCACCAGCTACAAAGTTCTGACAAGTCAATCTACTGCTTAACGGGGCCCAGGACTGTATCTCAGAATTCTAAAATATAGGGGGTCAATACAGATGTACTGGTACGCAGAGCAATCCAAAATAATGTATTTATATATATATATATATATATATATATATATATATATATATATATATATATATATAAAATAGGTGAGAGCAAGTCATGAAACAACATGCATGATATAGTTTAAAATACATGGGCAATCTCTAATAATCTTAAAACATTCTTATCAATGCAGTTCTATTCTTTGTATTACTTCTGAGTTAGGTGGTACACCCTACAATTCTACGATCCCACGGGCTATATGGAGTCCTCCCTTAACTCGGCGTCCAAGCCCCCAAACCAAGTTTGTTGCATTGGAGTTTCTACTTCTGATTTTGATACACCACAGGGTACTAGGCTAGCGTATAATCCCTCTTGGGGACATAATAACCCGTATCGGCAAAATACGATTTTGGGCAATGAGTTGTCTGAACTCATGCCTTCATCGGGTAACCACCTAACATCTCTTTATGTCCAATTTTAACCTTTTCTGAACATGCATAGTTCTAAGTTCAAAATCTGAAAATCTGAATGAACATCTGCATTCTGTTCTGTTCTGAATTACCATGGCATTATCTGTATTGGTGTCATCACACCAAGACTTCCAAGTCGTATATCTATGCCATAAAGTGTCATGTATGATTATTTCATTCTAAACAAAGTTCAGTCCACTTGAACATGCATATAGTATAAGAAAATTCATATTTCAAATCATAAGTCAAAATCATGCAAAGACTTTCCATTTATTCAACAACTTCAACAAGTGGTGGCCAATTTCTCGAAACATTCCTGAAATTCCTTCATTTATCATTTTCAGCATTTATATCATCATAATATTCCTCTCTCCAATTCGTAATCATCATAAAATTCATGAAAGATAATGAGGCTCTTGACTCATTCTTTAAATCATGCAATTTAGGATTTCATAACTTGTAAACCAAGTAGTAACACAATGAGAGAGGGAAAAGATTCGATAATTCATGCTCTCAATTCATGTTTCAAGGCATTCAACACAAACGTATGTATATACTAGTTAAATCACTTTCAAGGGAAGGCCTAAAGACCAAAATAATATGATCAAGGGCTTCAAAAGCATGATTATAAATTGTAAATCCAAAACCCTTTTTGTAAGTTCATGATTTCTAAACCTTTAACATAATTAAGAAGTATTTACTAAGCCCATGTAGTTTTAGGAAACCCCACATACCTTAGATTATTTAGTTTGAAAGATGGAACCTGAATCTTGACTCTTTCCTTGAAGATCTTCACTTAGGAGGGTGAATTCTTGATCTATGGAAAGGAAGGAAACTTGAATCTTGTTCTTGAAGTTTTTGAGAGAAAGATTGAATAAAAGGGGCAACTTATGCTTTTTGGGGCTGAAATTGTATATTATAGATGGATTTTGGGTGAGGGGATATGACCAAAATGCCCATAGACCCATTGGAAACTAAAATAACGCATCAAGTTTCGTATCGCGACGCAGTCGACGCAATGGAAACTAAAATAACGCATCTAAAAAGGAGATGTAAGGATGTGATACAATACAACAATGGAAGATACAAAATCAGCCCAAAACAGTCCACAAAATGGCTAAAACCAAGAGCCCCTTTTGAGGCCTAGTCGCAGCCAACCACAACAACACAAGAATGGCACAATAACAACACTATATTGAGGTGGATTGACACCTATTTTTCAGCAAACAACAAACTAACAAGAAGATTACAAGATGGAAACAACAATAATTTGAACAACAACAACAAAAATACCCACACAGCTTACATTAAAACAAAAGGAACAAAATAAGATTACAATAAAGTAAAGGGATAGATAGATAGACCACATGAGGGTATAATCTTAAGAACCCAAGAATGGACACTCTTGGACCCTTAACACTACATACAACAATAAACCTATCTCTTACATGACACAAGATCGGATTGCACCTCTCTAGCATCAACGTTTCCAAGAAAGCAACAACAAAAGAAAATCCACCCTATTGTTGTATCCTAGTTTCTTTTTTGGTGCCTCAAGGAGAGAGGACTTGTGTTCTTTGGTCTTTCAAGACTCACAAATATCATTAAAAACTAATCAAAGAAACCCTACATGGTTCTATTTATATCCTATTACAAATAAAAGGCAAAAAAGACCAAAAGGCCCCTTAAAGACTTAGGTGCCCATCAAGCGTAATATGTTGGCTGATTTTTAGTGCATTTAGGTCCCCTTTTGCACTTCAATTGCACACACTAAGTCTCGGACCAAACACGCACTCCCATAAATCCATATCCGTGATTATTTCCGTATCAGGATGTTCAAGGTAAATTCACTTTTGATATTAGATATGAGCACCACATAAACAAGGAATCAACCTCATTCCAATCCTGCATTCAGATTAAAGATAGTTCACAGGTGACTCCAAGGTCAATGACTGAAGCACAACGATGTTTTGGAAATGACATAAGATTGGCAGGTAAAGAAAGTAGCTTGTTGTGTAATAAGATCAATAACTTACTTCAGAAATCCCTATGGAGTTGGACAATTTCAAAAGAGAGATGAAATACAATAGGAGATCCAATATGTGACTTATTAGAACTCTAAATCTTAGGTGGTATTCTGAATATCCGATGCAAGTAGACGTAGATGGTTGAATAAAAAAATGTCCAGAAAGTTCAATGTTTTCAGAACGCAAGACAGTATGAATCTTCTATCATACTGAGTAAGACGTGAAAGTATACAAATCTTTTTCATCATTAGTTCTTCTCTATTGCAAAGAGATGATTCCATGTTGTATACTTCATTTGTTTTAATTTGTTTGTCCTACTTTGACTTGACACGGAGTTTAAGAAAGTAAAGAGACTTCTAAATCTCGTGGTCTTAAATTAAAGATATGTCAAATGTACCAAAATGTCGTCCTTTAATCTTGTGGGCTTAAACATGCCATGTGTAGAAAGTAGTTGAGACTAAAGAGTTGCAAAAAAAGGAAAGAGACATTATGTTTGAAACATACTAAAAAGGAAAGCAGGACAAACAAATTGAAATGGAGGGAGAAGATGTTTGTACAAAGTCTATAAAATGATTGCGGTTGAGCCACATATGTAATTCGCATATGCATTAACCCAAACACCAACTTTTTGTTTTTCCACGAATCTTGAACCAAATTACAGAAGTGAAGCTCATACCTGATACCATTGTAGTTCACGCTGCACCTGGGATTACATTGAGTCAGCCAAGAGGTGCTAGCTTGCCAGCCATATGTAATATATTGTTCCCTGAAGCGCCTTCATCGGCTATTACCAAATGCTTGTATGAACTTAACTGATATATAAGGTTAAAGACATTTTCGTGCCGATTTATTACTGCAAGGTGAAATAAGTTATGATTTTCAGTATTAACAAACCAAATTGTGTCAGGATAGCGATGAATAATTTCTTCTATGATTTCAGAAATCCCTGAACTTGCTGACAACAGAAGTGCCTTTCTGAGTACTGACTCAATATTCTCAATGTTATACTCTTTCATAAGCTCCTCGCAAAGATATTTCACGATAGCAAGAGTCTCTTCATGCATAAATTTCGTATCCTTAATGTGCTTGAATATTAGTGCTGCAAACAATGAAACTTTATCAAAAAATGATAAGGACCTAACAAATGATACTTCATCGATCAGTTGCTTAATTTCCTAGAGATACATTAAACGGATTTTGTTCCACTACAATAATTGCATTGTCAACAATCCTAACATTGAGATTTCCATAGAAACAACAAATCAGAAGATGACCATAATGATTCCCAAACCGAGGAAGTTACTACCCTTTTACAATTGTTTTGCTCATATCATGGTCACTACCTTTAAAATTATAAATTTGATCATTTCTGCGTCCGAATTCCTATTACCTGTCTAAGTGCATTGTCATTCAGTTCTAGAAGTCATGTGACGCTTACGAATCTCTGTTCAAACTAACTGGATGCAACATATGATCTGCACTCAACAACTTTAGTCTATTTAGTTGAAGGATTATATGACAAATGTGGGTGTAATAGGAATTAAAGCTATTATATAGACACCATAGTTTTTGCTGATAATGTGGAAATTGATTTTCTAGTCAAGATTCAGAATGGTATTGAATTTTAAATGCTAATGCCACAACATATAAGAAAACAAATGTTTTCCTGTAGCTTTCCAAAGTTTGCGAACTACTTGAGTAGTATCAACCTGTCTTTCTCATGATCCATATAAAGTAGAATGCTCTAGCAATTAATCAAATGATCCAAAACATGGAAATAATTCGATTCGCGACCAGCTTTATTTGATATGAATAGAAGTCTCTATTTCACTAATGTTATAATATGACAATTTTGTTATAAGGTCACTGTGAAAAAATCCCCCTGAGTTCAAAAACCCAAATCTTACCATGTGCAAATTGATTTTAGGGTTCAAACATGAATTTCATGTGGACTTATGAGTGTGACATTACGACAAGTACTTTTATGAAAGATGGACTAGATTGAAGTTAACTAGTCACCTTCCAAATTCTGCGAACTGCACGAATTGGCCTTTGAATCCCTGCATCATTTGAATGGAGGAATTTAGATTGAAATCATTACTCTTTCTTCACTAAGAAGCATATACCATAAGCCTGTGTCGCTTCCTTTAAAGTGGTCTGAACTTCAATTATTGAAGAAATAGAATGCACCTCCCAAAATGTTAAATACGCAGCCCTTCTAAAGCATAGACAATTTTCAAAGTAGCATCCTCATACATTACCAAGATCATCTGAATATGGACAATATAACACATATACTTAACCTAAACCAGTCTAAATGGATGCAGATAATAATATGAAGAAAAACTGTAAAAGACGGAAGTTGAAATATTTCCTCCTAAAGTATTTCAAGTTGTAAATATTATTGCATATCAACAACTTTCGATCACATGATAAAAAATAACTTGCTGGATCATATATTTTGCACAAGCAAGTCGTCATTGTCACCATCATTATCATAATAACAACAATGATAATAATGATGTTAAGAAGATTTATAGTAAGTTGGTAACTATTGGTTTTGTGGTTAAAACGGCCAAATGAACATGTTTCACAGAAATATTAAGACAGTACTTACCAAGGTGATTTAGACAACTGTCTATCATCCTTTCAAGCCATGCTAGAATGGGCAATTGCGCTGACGGCTGATTTACAACAAGGAACTTTCCAATGTCTGCCAACCAGCTTTCTAATTTTGCATGTATGACTTCACAAGAAAACACAAGGCAATTAGGTTTTAAATAAAGCCTTTCTAGAAGTACATGTTGTCACTTCATTCTTTATTTATTTTGATTGACCTATTATAGGTTTTCTCCTTCAAAATTACAGATTTGGCTACCATCATTCTCTAAATAAACATTTAATCTTGTGGGTTCTGATTAATGTTACTACGAGATAACATAGCATTATATAAAGCTTGTTGTTCTCCTGGTTTTATCTAACTATATGAAATTCCTTAGTTCAGAACTAACTTGATTTTTCTTACCAAAGAAGGAGATTCTGCTGATTTCGCCTATGATACGACCCATTGGCTTTTCTGTTGTCAGTAGTAAGATCATCCCTGTAGGAGAGCCTTGAAACTACGGTAAAGTTGTCTCTGTTTGATCTATAGGTCACGAACTCGAGCTGTTGAATCAGTCACTGATCCAGTGTAAGCTGTCTACAACACACCCCTGAGGGGTGCTGCCCTTCTCAGAACCCAGAGTGAGCGCGGGATTGCTAAAGGAGTTCCGTAATTGATATTAGATTTTTGTGAAAGGAACATCTAGAGATGAGAATATTTTGCTTATATATGAGTTATTTATGCATAAGAAGACTAACAGCAGTTACTGTGGTTCTATACAAGCAACCTTGGGTTAACATTATCACCAGCAGGAAGCTCTAGGGAACCCACGTCAATGTGGATTAGTTTAGTAGGTTGGGAGCCCTCACAATGTAGCATAATGTTCTCTTGAAAGAACATAAACAGAAGAAAATATTATTGCAGGCGATTATATGAACTTAGTATGAACAGAAGCAACCACTGCCCAAAGCCTAGCTGAGTCCCACTCGGAAATGCAGAAGGTTTCTCAGCCATCAAACTCAAAAGGGATTCATCACCAGAAAATTCAGCCCAGGCCAAATAAGGATGATGTCTAACCAGCGCTAGCAGCACATCTGTTTCATCCAAACAAGAGATCCTCAAAAGACGAGTCAGTAAAGTGTGAGCTATGGAGTTTATAGATGTGGTATTAGAACATCTCATCTTTTCATATTGGAAGGCTTTGAACAAGTAACTACATAAATTTACCATAGAATCCAGCCACTACTAGCTGATGGAGAAAGATGGAAACAGGTGATTGAATAGTTGGTCCGGAGCGTCCCATCTTCCGGGCCATGAAATCCCCAATCAACAGTAAAACCATTTTCTTATGACCAAACCTAGTAGCCTCTATGATGGGATACGGCCCCAATAGCATCGTTGCAATCTCGCAGAGTCGGTGGGAGTTCCATTTCGAGTTGCAGCAATTTCTCCGTAGCCTTGATGTTCCCAACCATTGCAGCCACACAAAGAGGCGTATGACCATCTTCGTTACGCAACGCCAATCCATCGCCATCAATTTCCAGAGAATCAAACCAGTTTCCAGCACCAACAAGTACGTGAAGGGCGGTGTCCCCAGCTCTTGTTATCTTACTGGACATGGCTTCATATAGGGGAAAACGCATCAGGAGAGATCGAGCAGCTTCTTGAAAACCAAATTCGTCGCCTCTGAGTAATGCACGGTATAAAGGCAAGCATATCCATAGCTCCTCCTCGTTGCTTCTGCCTGTACAAAGCACAACCAATACATCCTAAATTGGGACAAAGGAAGTAATTGGGAGGGAATGTAGAATGAAAAAAGAGTAGGAAAAGTGTTTTTACCATGAGTCGGCAATAGGTAAACATTACTGTTGCTTGTGCTGGCTCCTGCTAGTTTAGGATGACTGGGCGATGGGTGAACATCATCGCCACTTGTGCTGGCTCCTTCTAGA
Source organism: Capsicum pubescens (assembly GCA_030864215.1). Classification (NCBI taxonomy): domain Eukaryota; kingdom Viridiplantae; phylum Streptophyta; class Magnoliopsida; order Solanales; family Solanaceae; genus Capsicum; species Capsicum pubescens. The sequence continues at coordinate 37,466,251 of CM061542.1, read as the reverse complement.
CTTGGTGTGGGCGACATGCTTGTCGTTGTTAGGCTTCATTGAGCTTGCTCTCAGACTTCCTACTACTGGGTAGTTGATCTTGTACACCCCTTTATCAAGGATTCCATGTGTAACTTGCCTTTTTTCTACATCAGCATATTTGATAGTTGGCCAATAACAAATGGAATTCTCCAAGTAAATTGTCTTTTAGGAAAAGGCGTGAATATGCTGTTGAACTATTAGAAATGGCTCATTTATTTTATCTGTTAAAAGTTTGTTTCATCTATGTCAATGCCGTTACAAAAGAGAGTTTCATTCATGACATTATACTTTTTTACGGTGGTTTTTCAGAATCATTTTTGTCACATGTCTCTTATTAGAGGTCCACGTCACCACATCCAAATCAACAACAACAACAATATACCCAGTAAAATTCCACAAGTCAGGTTTGGGAGGGTAAAGTGTACGCAGACCCAACCACTACCTCGGGAAGGTAGAGAAGCTATTTTCGAAAGACCCTCAACTCAATTGTAGCAAATTCAGGTAAAATGGAGAGGAACATATTGAATATGATATGGCAACACGGGACAGTGCAAAATACCAAATCCAAATCAACCAATATTAATTAAAATCAAAATTAAACAATTGGACCCATTTTAAAAATATCATTTTTATCACGTGGTCTTTTATTAGAGGTAGATTTTTTTTAAAATAAGCTCAACAGGTACTTTAAGGGGTCGTTTGGTACACTCTATGGGATACGTAAGGATATCCCATCATGAGGTGGGATATCGCATGAGATTATTTTATTCCTCTCTCCCCACGGAATAGTAATCCTACTTTACACCAAACATAAGATAAAATTAATCCCAAATTTTATACAAGAATTATTTTTCTTATCCCTTCAACCAAACGAACCTTGAAGGAAGGTACCTATTGGCTCAGGCCAAAGTGCAGGAGGGTGGACTTTCCTACTTAACAACAGGTACCCAAATTGCTTCAGAAGTACTTGGCACGAACAAAGGAAAATTGACTTTCACACATTTTAAAAATTTGCTAAGATATATTAAAAAATTGGTTTTGCCAAAGACGTGCGCACGATACAATAGACAAAGAAGGAACTTTCTCTAATAGGCAGTTTGTAAATCTTAACTATAGAGCATGTATCCTACTAACATGCACTACCTTGATAGGCACTATTTTGATAGGCAGCAATGTTTGCCAGTAGACTCTATTTTGTGTACTACTAACAGCTAGGTGTAGACCCGATAGGGTCATATCCGCAGCTTTGTACCACCTATGATGCATATTAAGTTATGAATAAAATCTCTCTTTAAATCACAAAAAAAAAAAAAAAAAAAAAAAAATACGAAAAAAAAGAAACCTTTTCAAATTAAAGAAGTTAGGATTACTGTCTGTCAGTTTGTCGCTCTGCATCTGAAAGTTGTGATCGGACTCGTACGGACAAATGAAAATCAATTTATAGCTATTATAGCGGTTGATTTCTAGTATGGTAAAATTGTTTAGGAATTTACAACATCATTTGAACACTGCTCCAAAGAAAATTTCATTTACAATTTTTCAGTAGGTCATCATTAATATTTATTATCTATAATCTAAATTTATAATATAATAATATATTAAAAGTGTGAAAAGCTTAAAAAGGTGATATGAATTTTTTGTTCTTCATTAGAAATCTATGTTTTAGATAAAATCGTCTTTTCACCTTTTTTTCTTAATAATTAATTAATTATTTAAAAATTAAAGTATCCTAAAATATATGATAAGAGCAAATATATGGTAAATTAATATTGATAAAAAAAAAAATCTTAAAATAGATGTTAAGAGAAAAAGAGAAAAATATATTTTAAAAAGTGATATATGGTAATAGAAATATATATATGGTAACAATTATTAGGACAATAAAGGAAAATATAATTAATGTTCATGACAAAAGGTTGAAAAATAAGAACACGTTAATATCTCTTATGTCAGGATTTGAAGGTGTGTGTGTAAATTTGGAATATCTCTTTTTTGCTTGTCCACAGTAATTAACACAAAGTAGAAGTTCTAAATAAACACCAACACCACTTTATAATGTGATTTGATTGTATTTTTAGATTTACTGAAGTCATCTTAAGGTATTTACTGAAGTCATCTCTGATTTACTGAAGATTCTTAAGGTATTTTTTATTTAGATTCTTTGTTTTTGCCTTAAGTTTTAATTAGTGTCAGGAGTAATTTAAATTTATTTTTTACTTTCGTCTTTTGAAAAACTACATATGCAACAAGTTTAATGTTTTGGCTTCATCCAGGCCATCTTTTACAAGTTTTAAATTTTCAAGAAGATCAGTTCTTATAAATCGAGTACTCTTGCTTGAAAGAAATAGTTATCAGCATAGTTGATTTCATATCAGGATCAAATTTTAATAGAGACAAAAAATACTTAGGTTATTTTTTCCCTATCTTGATGGGTTGTATAAGCTTATGTACCTTAGGGCTACAAACCTTTGTAATGCAATTGTTGGTGAAGATTTTAGTCAAACAACAAATATTTAATGGGTACGTCTCATGAAAAGACTTTTTCATTTTCAATTTTGATTAGTTTCTCATAGCTATCGTGATTACAATCTTTTTAACTGGTCATATTTTAATTTTTTGAGGATTTAAAATTTTAAGGCTTACATACTAACTTATTGTTGCTCACCATTACTTACACAACTTCTTTAACAATTGATTCTCACAGTTTTTTTTTTTTTTTAATATCAGCTAAAGCATATATCAAAGTAAAAAATTCTGGGAATAGACTCTGCCAATATGGTTGGTTCCTCAAAGGATTTCCACCATTTAACACTTTGTAAGTTTGTCTTTATTTTCTTTGTTCGTAGTTGAATTATAAATATTGTTGTGTTAATTTGTTTCAACAGTTTTTATAAAAGTTATTACTTGTCTTGATACGCAACCCACATACTCTAAACTATACTTTTATTGATTAACAAAAGACACACGTGCAATGCACGTGGTGTGAAGGGCCTTAAAAATATCGTTTGAACTTTTTGCGCTTTATTAACTGTCTTTTCTTTAGATAAAATTATCTTTTCACTATTTTTTTAATATTTAAGAGTTAAAAATTAATTAAATTTATTTATGATAAAACTTTTACTTATTAAAAGTCATCAGAATTAATAACAACTAATATTATTTTCATTAGTTTGAGAATTTTAAATCAACTAAATTTGATTTTAAAAAGATTTCAAAGTCTATGAATCTACATCTACATCTACAGCATACTAAATCTATTAACTACTTGAAACTTTCGGTGGTAAAATATATATGTGCTTACAATAAAATATATGTTTTGAATGTTTTGCAATAATCAAAAGTTACACGTGCAAGGCACGTGCGGCTAAACTAGCAATATTAAAAGTGTGAACGCCCTTAGAAAAGTGATTTAAACCTTTTATCCTTCGTTACAAAATTTCGCAATAGACAAAATCGTCTTTTTACTTTTTTTCTTGAAATATTATTTAATTAAATTAATGACTCCTAAAAATTTATGGAAAGAAATAAGTCCTAATATATATTGAATTATGGATACGTTAATTATGGATACTTTTATAAATTCTTATTTAAAATAAAATAGGATTCACTTAGGTTGAAAATTTATTATATTAATAAAAGAAATAGTTTTACTCTTTTTCCATCCACCGCCTCAAAAAAAAAAATTCAGCGAGTTCAATTGCCGTTGGAGATGTAGAAGAAACCTCAAGTTTGATTTATAAGAACGTAAATAATAGATCCCGTCATTAAATTATTTCTGGGATCCTTTTCTTTATTGTTGTATATATTCTTCTTGAAGCATTCACATAATGATGTCTGAGTTGCCTCTTTTGTTAATAGAATTATGACTACGAAGTTTAATTAAGTTTAATATTTATATTGTGTGCAATAGAATTAATTCTCACTTCTTTTTTTCTTTTGGATGCATATGTATCAGATCGTGCAAAAACAACAATGTTTGGATGCTTTTTCCACGTAAGTTTTTTGTTCTATTTTTTACAATTTGTGTTTCTATTTTTTAATTGAAGGTGTTTATTGGTCTGCCTTATTTAATCATGTTATCTTGTAGTATAAATTTTATGTTATAAAGGATGAAGGGTCTTGCTTGTTGTAGGCGTGTGTGGTAATAATTGTGTTATCTTGTAGTTTACAATTTGGTCTTGTGCACGATGAAGGTTCTTGTTTATTTGATATAGTTAATTTTTGGTGCAAGATGTTCGTAATACCGATCAATTTGTTTCTCCTAAAAAATTTTATGATCTTGCTCACAGAGCACATAACTTTTGGTACATAGAGTTATTGATTCATTTTTTTTTTGTTTTTTGGATGAAGACGGTGCGGACGAGCTTATGCCATGCCCCCTGGTCGTACCATCTCTGCTTCTTCAAGGTTCAACAAGTACTCTTCGTCTAGAATTCTCTCCTTGAGATTGTAGAGCAAAACATGCTAAAAAAGAATCACTGAGTTATCACTTCTGATAGCTATCTTCATCAAGCGTTTGGCATTGTAGGGGGTTGAACAGGCAGCCATCTGGATTCCAGGAATTGACTAGAATATGACTCAAGGCATTGAGAGTGCTCCGCTCCAGGCTATCGACCAACTCCACCAGGACCTCGGATGACGATTGGTATCTTAAACTGGCCACCAAATGTGTAGTGGAGCATACCACAGTTGTTAGATATCTGATTTGAGGCTAGAAGAAGAAATTTCATGTTCATTCCCTCAACAACTACCTGATACAAATTAGAAGAGGTTATAGTAATTATCTATCACCACCAAAGAACCTATTTCGAAAACCTCTAAACGAACTTGCTTGTTCACCTTTTCTCCGAGCCAAAAGCACCAAACAACATGCTTATTGAAACACCAGTCGTTTTAACAAAGAAAATATCATTTTTTTTCTTAAAAAGGGTCATATAGCTTTGCATTAATCAGGAAAAAAAGATCACCACAGGTAACTTAAATCGGTGAACACAACAAAATAAATAAAACTCATAAAAATGTTTTCCTTACTTTTTGAAGGAAAGTCATTTTTTTTAAATTTGAGAAAAATAAGTTGATTTGAAAAATATTTTTCAAAATATTTAAGTCAATCAAACATGATAAAATTGAAAAACATTTTCGAGAAAATGTTTCCTTCATACCGAACAGCCCATCAGACTTTACAACTTTTATCATCAAAATCCATGTTATTAAAAATTTAAATATGATCTAACTAATAAGATAATGATATTTATATTTATTTCACTAATACTTTTATGTCTTTCAAATATTTTGAGTAGGGTTCTTTGTACAAAATATCCAAAATTAATACAGCTCACCGATTTAATACATATCATATAAACTATATATAATAAGTTTATATTTGAATTAATTATCAATACATCAATAACTTATTTTCTATGCACTTATCAAACGTTGTATAAGTTATACATAGTTTTAACTTTCAATACATGAATAACTTACTCTAATCAACAACAATACGACCCCTAACAGGTTAATGACGTATAATCATCTAAAATATCTTCAATGTTGATAAAATGTTGAATCTTGAGAATAAAAATAAATCTCTGTAAAAATAAATACTTTTAGAATTTGAAAATAAGCATAATGAATAAATTTCTCTTTAATTAACTACGCTTTTTATATATTAAAAAATTTAATTATATGTTTGTAATTTTTATACTTAATAAAAATAAATAAATTATTCTGCACACAATAATTTATTTTTTATATGTATTATTCTTATTTAACGTATAATACACGTGCAACACACGTATTCTAAACTAGTTTATATAAAAGAGTGAGTTGGAGGACGATCAAGGATAAAATTATTATTTTATAAATATTCTAGAATATTTATTTCTTTCATATAGTCTTAAAAGGTGATCAGAAATTTCAAAATAACAAAACATCTTTCCCAAAATGCCAAGTGTGCTCTAATGATGTGATATTTAAGGTGGACCCCATATTAACATAATTTTTTCTTTATTAGGATGTAAAATTTTCACATTTATTTTATTAAAATAGAAATATCTAGAAAAAAAATGTAACTATGTTATCATATACTTATAAAATTTTCATAAAAGACTATGAAATTTAATTCTAGACAAAAACATACAAAATATTTGTATGATTTGAGATCATCTTTGTGCACAAATCAAATCAACTTGATTTTTTTGAACCGATTCAAATCAATATAGATAATATAATTTAGATGATTAAAAACTCAATATGATTTACAAATTCAATCTAGAATATTACGGTATATCGATTTGAATATACATGAATGTGTTTACAATTCGAACAAACTTGAAAAAGTGAAATATATATTACGTGATGATAATATTTTCTTTTGTGATCAATTATACATTCAATGTCTCAATTTAAATAATATTTTTTTTAATCAATTCTAAAAAAGAATTGGCATTTTTTATTTGATTAGTATTTTATAACATTATATCATGTTGAATTTCATTTATTTGTAAAGAAGTCCTCAAAGGTATACTCTTCTATTTAAGGTTTATTTATTTTAAAGATAATTTGAAACATTGCAAAGATTTTCCATATATCTTAAATTTGATCTCTAATTCAAATGTTATAGATTGAAATAAAGGGAGACAAAGTTTATAAGAGGATGTGCAAATACTCACATATGTTTCATAAAAGATAAAAATGTGAAATTAATTTTGGCCACACATTTAATTGCATAAAGTAACAACTACTCTATTATAATAAGAAAATAAAAAATACTCATAAATATTGAATATGTGTTTATCTATCAAACATAATAAGCGATTCCTCCATAATTTTAAGACTTCACATGATACATATCATTACAAAGATTTGCACTACATATAATTTATGAAAATATAATTATTTACTCAGCATCTATTAAAATTATTTTAAATAACTTATTTAAAATGTAATATTAACTATCTCGTGTTAAATTACTACAATATATATTATGTTAACTTTTGTTAATTATTTTGATTCTCAAATATTTAAGGTAGTATATTTCCTCACCAGATAGACAAATCAGTATAAAAGAAATTTCTTACTTACTATGTTAAATTGGTCTCCTATTTTTAATATATATAAGATAAGACATAAAGACAATCATTTAACATTGTGATTCATTAAAATATTCATCCAGTGGGTCCTTATTTTCGTTTGTTAGACACCCATAAATGAATCTAAATGTATTTAAAATCAATTTATGTAAGAATTAGTATCCTTTATTACTTCGTATGATTTCATATAAAACGTTAACAAATAGATACTTATAATTTTAATCTATTTTCTTGTATAATTTTTAAATAAAGTAGAAAAAAAACATTGCAATTAGTTTTTTAATTTAAGAAAATGTGTTTGACATGATGCTAAAATAAGTATTAGAGTATATGATATTTTAATGTCAATTATGAAAACTTAAATAAGTTGTACGATATTATTTGATTTTATAAAAATAAGAAGTTATATTTTATTACATAGTGTGATTTCTACTTACATTTCCTATTGTGTTTATTCAAAAATATTAATGATCATTTTTTTGAATAATTAATTAAATAGCTCCAAATATATTTAGAATTATAATATTGGGCCCGTAAACGGGCCCTTAATTATCTAGTCATTAATATAAAGTAGAGTTGGTTTTTAATTTTCGTTAGAGAAGTGGAATTTCACTTTTTCAAATATAACTTCATACTGTATTTGAAATTCTCATAGCCAAACATCAAAAAAAATTTGAAAAAAAATTGCATAGCCAAACGGGCATTTAAAATCCATAATACAAAAATTATTCTTTAACTTGACTTCAACTTGCATATATGTTTCAACTTTGGATAATATAAATAGACAATTCAAATAGACATATGTGTTCTATGTGGCATAATATACCTAGGACTCCACATGGGATGCAACTATGTATATGTATATTTGTTAAACTTTATATGAGTTTAAGTGTCTACTTATGCACACTAAAGTTAACAGAGATGTAAGTTGAAACCAAGTTAAACGACATGTGTTATGTCTTCTTACAAACAACAACAACAACAAACCCAGTATATTCCCACATCGTGGGGTCTGGGGACGGTAGAGTGTACGCAGTCTATACCACTACCTCTAAAAAAGTAGAGAGGTTGTTTCCGATAGACCCCCGACTCAAGACAAATGACAGTATATATAGAAAAAAATGCATGGAACATGATAAAATAACATAGGTATGACATCCACCAAAAATATTGAACACTGCCAAACAAGGACACCAAATCCCTCCTACCTACTGCCTACGACTCAACCACACACCTTAGCCCTCTATCCTAATGTTTTTCCTCCATACCTTCCTATCCTGGGTCATGTCCTCAGTCATCTGTAACTGCTCCATGTCACGTTTAATCACTTTCCTCCAGTATTTTTTTGGCCTACCCCTACCCCGCTTGAAACCGTCCAAGGCCAACCTCTCACACCTACGAACCGGGGCATCTGTGCCTCTCCTCATCACATGGACAAACCATCTCAACCTAACTTCCCACAATTTATCCTCCACCGACACCACTCCCACCTTCTCTCGAATACTCTCATTCCTAACCCTGTCAGCCCTTGTAAAACCACACATCAAACGCAACATCCTCATTTCCGTCACCTTCAACTTTTGGATATGAGAATTCTTAACCGGCCAACACTTTACTCCATATAACATAGCCGGCTGGACTGCAACTCTATAGAATCTGTCTTTCAGCTTGGGGGCGAATTCTTATCGCATAAAATTCCTGAAGCGAGCCTCCATTTCATCCAACCTGCCCCAATACGGTGAGAGAAATCCTCATCTATCTCTCCATTTCCCTGAATCGTAGACCCAAGATACTTAAAACTATCCCTCTTGCAAATCGCCTGGGAATCCAACTTCACTACCACCTCCTCCTCTTGCCTCGAGTCACTAAACTTACACTTCAAGTACTCCGTCTTAGTCCTACTGAAACGAAAACCTTTAGACTTCAGGGTTTGTCGCCAAACCTCTAGCTTATCATTAACACCTTGTCGTGACTCATCAATCAAAACTATATCATCCGCAAAAAGCATACACCAAGGCACCTCGCCTTGTATGCTCCTCGTCAACACATCCATCACCACGGCAAAAAGCAACAGACTAAGAGTCGATCCCTGGTGCAACCCAGTCAAGATCGGGAAATGCTCAGAATCTCCTCCCACTGTCCTTACCCGAGTCTTTGCCCCCTCATACATGTCCTTAATCGCTCTGATGTATGCCACAGAGACACCTCTCTCCTCCAAGCATCTCCATAGAGCCTCTCTAGGGACCTTGTCATACGCCTTCTCCAAGTCAATAAACACCAAGTGAAGATCTCTCTTCCTCTCTCTATACTGCTCTACCAATCTTCGCACTAGGTAAATTGCCTCAGTCGTGGAGCGACCAGGCATAAAACCAAATTGATTCTCCAAAATAGACACAATCTTCCTTAACCTCCGTTCCACTACCCTCTCCCAAATTTTCATGGTGTGCCTCAACAACTTAATACCCCAATAATTGTTGCAACTATGGATGTCACCCTTGTTCTTATATAAAGGGATCATCGTGATCCATCTCCACGTCTCGGGCATCTTAGCGGACTTAAAAATGATGTTAAATAAGTTGGTCAGCCACCTCAACCCTGCCCCAGAAGAAAACTTCCAAAAATCTACTGGAATGTCTTCAGGCCCCATCGCCCTACCCTTTTGCATCTTGCGAATAGCCTCGCTAACCTCCTCTACCTTAAAACGCCGACAAAAGCCAAAATTACGACACTCCCCGGAGTGCTCCAACTCCCCCAACACAACACCTCTGTCCCCCTCATCATTCAAGAGCCTATGAAAATACGAATGCCAAATTTTCTTAATGAGGGCGTCTTTCACCAAAACTCTGTCATCCTCTCCCTTAATGCACTTCACTTGGTCCAGATCCCAACCCTTCCACTCTCTAACCTTGGCAAGTGATACGAGTACAATCGCGTAGATGGACTTATGAGGGCGTATGTTAGACCCGAGACTTGGTGCGTGCAAATGAAGTGTAAAGGAGCACCTAAATGGACACCAAAACCGTCCATACATAGCACTCCAAGGGCGCCTATTGAAGCATTTGACTAAGGGGTCATTTTGGACATTTCACACTATTTTTGTAATAACTATAAATAGAACCTTTTAGGGTTTCATTCATTAGTTTTGATTGAATATTGAAAGTTGTAACATTGAAACACCCTCTCTTAAGAGAATGGCCTCTTGGCCGAAACATAGTAACTAGGGAAATCAACTTGAGTATGGAATCACTCGTGTTGGATTCAAGCTTGGAAACATTGGATGCTTGGGAGATCGAGGTCACTCTTGTGTCAACGTAGGAGTTAGGTTAACCTTTGTGTGTAGCGTTAAGGGTTCAAGAGTATCACATAATCTTGGGTTCTTAAGGTTATACCAACCAAGGTCTAACTATCTATCCTTTTTTTTCTTGTAGCCGTGTGTTTGTTATTCTTAATAATATTGTTATTGTTCTTCGTATTCTTCATTTTCGTGTTGTTAATCTAGTTTGTTGTCCGCTGAAAATAGGTGTTAATCACCTCATTACATTGTGTTCTTGTTGTAGATCTTGAATCCGAGAGGGTTCACTCAAAGGGTCCTCGGTTCTCTTGAACTTGTGGACTGTTTTGAGTGTTTGATTCGTGTTTTTGTTGTTTTTAACGTATCAGCAAGCCTAAACAACCTCTTTTCCCCGCTTTTCTCCTCTAACCCCTTATACAGACTCACAAAAGCTGTTGTCTTAGCAACCGTAACAGCTAACTTAGCCTCCTTCTTAGCTAACTTGTACTCCTCCCTGCTCACCCGTTTCTCCTCTTCATCCTTACTCTCAACCAACTTAACGTACGCGGCCTTCTTCGTCTCCACCTTTTTCTTAACTTCTTCATTCCACCACCAGTCCCCCCGCTGCAGGCCAGACCATCCCTTTGAAACACCTAAAACCTCTCTAGCAGTATCCTTGATGTAACCCGCGGCCCTAACCCACATACTATCCACGTCCCCCCTGCACTCTCACACCCTCATCCCTTCCAACTTTGCCCCTATCTCCAAAGCACTGGCCAGTGTCAGGCCACCCTGCCTAACTCTATGCTGACCCTCCCTACCCCTCCTCTTCTTGCCCCTCTTAATAACCAAATCCATCACCAGAAGTCTATGTTGTGTCACAAGATTCTCATTTGGGAAGACCTTACAATCCTTACACAAAACTCTGTCCTCCTTCCTAAGCAACAAAAAGTCAATTTGGGTCTTAGCTATCCTACTAGGAAAAGTAACCAGGTGATCCTCCTTCTTCGAAAAGTTGAAATTCACCACCACCAACCCAAAGTCCCTCACAAAATCCAAAAGAGCAGCTCCCTCATCATTCCTAACCCCAAAACCAAAGCCTCTATGCACATCTTCATACCCTAATGGCATTGACCCGATGTGCCTATTAAAGTCCCCTCCTATGAAAATCATCTCCGAGCTAGGCACGCCTCAAACCACCTCGTCCAAAACCTGCCAAAATCTCTTCTTCTCCTTCTCGTCTAGGCCCACCTGTAGCGCGTAAGCACTATAGATGCACAACAAAACCCCACCAATGACCAACTTAATAGTCATCACCCTATCACTAACCCTGTTAACTTCCACTACCTGCCCCCTAAGATCTTCGTCCACTAATATACCTACTTCATTCCTGCGTCTGTCACTACCGAGTACCACAACTTGTACCCATCCATATCCCTAGCCTTAGAACCTACCCATTTGGTCTCCTGGACACACGCAATATTGATCCTTCTCTTCTTGAGAATCTTAACCAGTTCTATTGACTTACCCTGAAGGAACCCTATATTCCACGACCCTAGCCTCAACCTATCACCTCCTGAGTCTCCTCTCCTATTAATATGCCCTCCGCATCTTAAATTGAACCCAACACCTTGCCCCAAACCCAACCCCCCGATACATAACCTTATTCTACCATTTACCACCCCAGCCAATAGTCAACAAAAGCAATAGAAAAGTCTCAAAACAGCAAACACAATACAGGTACACGCAAAGTACAAAAAAAAACAAATTATAAGAACAAAAGGTACTAGACACCCAATTAACAGACAAAATATCTCACACAACTTACAGGCAGTGCAGAAACCGAACAAAGTAACCGCTCGCAAATAATAAGAGAAGGCACGCACAAAGAACACTATCCGGCCAAGCAGCTCGATCAACACAACAGGAAATAATGAACAATAAACAGTCACACCTAGCAACCAGTCACCAATATGATTCCAATAAACAGGGGATAAGAAACAGAATGAAACAAGAAACAACAATAGTGCAAAGAAACCTAAACTGTAGGCGTTAAATAAAAATCAAGGTAAAGATATCACTGGTACGCCTGCACGTTGCTGGTTTCCAGTAATTTTGGTGTCGAAAAATAGCTGTCGGACTAAAGTCGCCGGAAAAGGCCACTGATACGTCCCGGAGTTGTCGCCAGAGCGTCTTCCTACTGGCGTCTGACTTCGTACCACTTGCACCTTCGTCGGAGTCGCTTCCGCCGGCGATAGCAGTGATGAGACAGCCTCCAAAAGGGGGGGAAGAGGGCAGACGAAAAAGGGAACCGGGAAGGGAGGAGAAGAGAAAGGCAAGGGAGCGGGGGAGAGGGAGAGGGAGCGGGGTTTATCCTTACCTGTCGCCGGCGATAATGTTGCCTTTACCGGTGAACGTTCAAGGAGAACATTGGGATTGTAACGTTAGGGAGGAGAGAGAAGAGAGAACGTTAGCAAAAATGTGTTATGTCTTTTTAAAAAAGGTAAAATAGCTCGGTGGATCCTTGTACTTGGTCTGTTTTGTAAAGTGGATACTTCTACTTAGATCTTTGTCATCTAAACTTCTCAACTCAATAAAACTCAACATTTTAAACCCCTCTAACAATGTGTGTAACACAATCGCCCCGCGCCAGCTGCCACATCAACTTTCACCTCATTTTTATGTATTACATTAAATTCCATGCCCCACGTCAGAAAAAAAAAATTAAATAAGAAATTAAATATTAAAATAATTTAATTAAATAAATTTATTTTTGTAAATTGTAGAAAAATTTAAATAATCATGTTTTTATTTTTACTCACAAATTAAACATCAAATTCATTCCAAATAATTCAAACTCTTCTCCAACTAATTTAAATTATTAACTATAACTTCATATATACAAACATAATGAATTTTTTATTTTAAAATTTAAATATCCACTATTACTCACTTTCAATTCAAATTTAAATTTTAATCCAAGAAAATATAAAAAGATTTCGAATTTAAATTTTAATCCAAAAAAATATGAAAAGATTTGAACTGAGAGGAAAAATTTAAAAATAATAAAATAAAAAGTGAATTGAATTTTTTTTTAATATTTTTTTTTTTAGGTGGGGGGGGGGGGTGTTGGCTGCCTTGAAGGAAGGGGGTTGGGGAGGGCTGTAGGTGGGGTGAGGGTTGCTGCTTTGAGGGTGGAGGGTGGTTGGTGCAAAGGAAGGTAGTGCTGGGGAGGGGGCTGGGGGTGGGGGTGCTGGACGGCGGTGAGGGTGCTGGACGGGGGTGAGAGGGTAGGGTGGAAGGTGCTAGATAGAAGGGGGGATAGGGAGAGGCCTTTTTTTATTTTTAAATTTATTATTTTTTTAATTTTTAAAAATATTTTTAAATTTTAAAAGTTGTTGTTGGGGGAACTTTTTTAAAAATTATTTTAATATAAAATTGATCAAAAAAATGACCCTCACTCGCACCCTAGGCGTGTTCCTGCACATTTTTCATCCTACCCGGCCATTTTAATGCCACATAGGTCTGGTCAATGGTCAAAGAGTTTAAAATGTTGAGTTTTATTGAGTTGGGGGTTCAAATGACAACGGTTTAAGTAGAAGTATTCACCTTACAAAACAGATCAAGTACAAGGGTCCACCGAACTATTTTACCTTTAAAAAAATTTCATGTCTTTTTTAGCAAAGATATTAGTAACTTTTAGGTATAATAGATCTAAAAAGATAAATGTCTTCCTTTTATTTTATAAGTGGCCACGAAATTTTAATTTCTCAAAATTTAACTGTAAGTATATAACTTTTAACTTAATTTTTAGTCGAATAATTTTTAATGATTGACAACCCCTTCAATTTCTCAGAAAATATTTGGAAACAACATTAAGATTGGTGGAGAAAGAAAAGTAATGTTCAATAAAATTTACTCAATTTAGAAAACCAATAAATAATTTACACATTTATATTCATTTATTCATAGTTATTAATTATAGTTATTATTCAAATACATTTTTGAAAGCACACAATTTATCCACGGTGAAAACCATACCATATCCAATTACATAATTTTACATAACGTTTCATCTCCAAATGAAGTTAGTTTTGACTTTTGATTTTTCATCAACAACTTCTATATTTTTTTTTTGATAAATGCTTTACTAAAGACGAGTTACAAAGACAGACAAAATACAATAATTAATAGTTTCCTTTGAAAAGAAATACTCCCTCCGTCCCATTTTATTCGTCCCAAATTTTCTAATTTGATTTCTCATTTTTACTTATCATTTTTCATTAATCAAAGACAAACAATTTTTCTTTTCTTTTCTACACTTAATATTAATTATTTTTTTTCCAAATTAAAATGTACACATCATTATTTAATCGTAAAGTAGTCAATTTTATTAATTATTTTTCTTTAATCAATGTATAATATTAAATTGAGACAAGTAAAATGGGACATAGGGAGTAACAAAAACAGAGAAAAGCTACAATCTCCTATGTGATACAAAGAGAATTTGGTGATAAAAATGCTTATAAATCTTGAGTGAGTAATATAAGCAGGATTGTCTTAAATTTATTACTACTTGAGAATACCATTAAAACACTTGGTCGAGAAAATATAAGGAAAACAAAGCAGGACAAATACAAACTGACCTCATTTTAAAAAATGAGTTAAATTTTTCACTTCCCATTTGTTGATCAAACACAAAGAACAAGAAGCCTGCACTTTTTCTTCTCTTTGCTTGCTAGTGAAGTAAACGTGAGCTCTGCTTACGAAAAATGCTTGGACCATATGTGGACATAAACATATCCAGCAAGAGAGGAAATTGCAGGGACTCAAATAGGATAACTGGCAAGAGGACTGTTATGCCGGCTGGCGCGAGGGCTGCTAGACCAATTGGGACAAGTATCCATCCTTTTCTCTGACCAAAAACAAGGTAAATTGTAGCTCCAAATGCTGTCATCGTACCAAGGCCTAGAATCAATCTGTTCGGAAGAGATCTAAGAAGATCCTCTTCTGCATACCTCGAGGCGAGGATAGACAAAAACATTAGCACAGAGGCAACAGAAGAGAACAAACAGAAAGCAACTGAAACAGCAAAAATCGAGAAGGCTGTGTTGTTGAAGAAGAGTGGGAAAACACTGTTTTGATTGTTTCCTCCTGGCACGGTGATGGATGCTGCAAATCCTACTGTTGCTGTTAGAGCTGACACAAATATATAATATGCATGAATTTGCAGTTTCTTTCATCCATTTCTCTCCTTCTTTGACCAATTCCTTGTGTTCCTCAGCGAACACCATTTTTGGAGTTTTTCCATCAGAGTTTCTATTTGTTCTACACGTTGGGTGAACAAATTTTTCCACTTCCTGAGTACGCCCCATAGAAACCAACTCGATCATGTTAACAGAAATGTCGAATCAATCACAAAATGATACTGTATAATTTTTGATAAATTTTGCTGGCTCGTTGTCTTTTTAGTGGATCCACATGCCTTTTATGCTTGTAACACATTGTCAAAATTAATGACTTCAGATGTTCATCCTTTAATAATGGCCTACTCCACCAAATTATTATTTGGGGCAAGGATGTTCATGTTATTCTTTTTACTTCAATTTTTTATCACCATATTGAAGTAATGTTCTTCAAATGTCTAATACTTTCGGGTACCGCAATCGTTTGAACACGCAAAGCACTGATTCTTCATCAAGAGAAGATGCATTCCTAACTTATTTTTATCCAACAAAGTGGCCATAAGAACACCCAGTAAAACCCAAGAAAGGACCATATTAACCCGAGCAACAAACATGATACGCTTAATTTCCAGGAATTTTGAACCAAAGTACGATAGTGAAGTTCGTTCATACCTGAAACCATTGTAGTTCACGTTGCATTTGCAAAGCTGCACCTGAGATTAGATTGAGTCGGCCAAAAGGTGCTAGCTTTCCAGCCATATGTAATATATCGTTCCCTGAAGTGTCTTCATCAGCTATTACTAAATGTTTGTATGAACCAAACTGATATATAAGGTTAAAGACCTTCTCATGACGATTTATTACTGCAAGGTGAAATGAGTTACGATTTTCAGAATCAACAAACCAAATTGTATCTGGATAGCAATCTATAATTTCTTCTATGATTTCAGAAACCCCTGAACAAAAGCGCCTTTCTGAGTATTGGCTCAATATTCTCAATGTTATACTCTTTCATAAGTTCCTCGCAGAGATATTTCACGGTAGCAAGAGTATCTTCATGCATTAATTTTGTATCCTTTGTTGATTGTTGCCTCACTTTCTGCAGTAAAAGAAGGAATAGTTGCTGGACATTATCCAGTTTTTTAGCCATGTTCTCAACTTAGTTTAGTTGCTGTTTTTAAGGTGTTAATGGTTCAGTTTTTTAGGATGTGCTGATCGTGGAATCATGTACAAGTAGTTGCTTAATTATAGGATTTGATTGTTGCAATTTTTTCTATTTAAGCACAATTTCAGTTCAATGAAAAAAATTGCTTTCCAGCAACAAATACTTTCTCTGTTTCTTGCGTTTGTTCTGTTTCTAAGAGTGAATTTAACTTAGAACTCTAACAAATTGGTATCAAAGCTCTCTTCTTGAGGGACCTGCATTTGAGGAAAACATATCTTTCTCTTCTTGTTTTTTCTTTTATGGATTCAGAGACTCCTTTCACTGCACTAGCACCACCAGTCTTCAAAGGTGAAGGCTATCATGTCTGGGCAGCAAGAATGGAGGCAAATGATCTGTGAAAAGCTGTTGAGGAGGACTATGAAGTTCCTCCCTTGCCTGAAAATCCAATCATGGCGCATATTAGGAATCACAAGGAAAAGAAAACAAGAAAATCAAAGGCTAGAGCAACGTTATTCGCTGCAGTCTCATCTGAAATCTTTGTCAGGATTATGACATTGAAATCGGCTTTTGAGGTCTGGAATTTCTTAAAGAAAGAATATGAAGGAGATGAACGGATCAAAGGTATGCGTACTCTTAACTTGATCCGAGAATTTGAACTTCAGAAGATGCAGGATTCAGAGACAATCAAAGAGTATTCTAATAGATTACACAACATTGCAAACAATGTAAGATTACTTGGCTCTGAATTTCCTGATTCTAGATTAGTTTAAAAAATTCTCGTAACAGTCCCCGAAAGGTTTGAAACAACTATTTCCTCGCTGGAAAATTCTAAGGATTTGTCACAGATTAGTTTGGCAGAACTATTGAATGCTTTGCAGGCACAAGAACAGAGAAGACTAATGAGGTCTGAAAGATCTGTTGAGGGTGCACTACCTGCAAAAGTTCAATCAAACCAGGGAAACAAACAAAAAAACAAGCAAAACAAGAAGGAAAACTCAAGTTCTCATTCTCCTCCCAGGGGAACGAAACGTGATTTTCCTCCTTGCAAGCATTGTGGAAAGAAGGGTCATCCACCGTTCAAATGCTGGAGAAGGCCAGACCAGCAGTGTAAGAAATGTCAGCAGATGGGACATCATCAGAAGGTTTGCAAAAACACTCAGCAAACTAATGTTGCACAGCCAGCTAATCAGGAAGATGAAGAGCAACTCTTTGTAGCGACATGTTTGGCAACTAGTTGCTCTAGTGACAAGTGGTTTATTGACAGTGGTTGCACAAACCACATGACTTTTGATCGTGATCTCTTCAAGGAGTTGGATACTTCAGTAATTTCCAAAGTACAACTTGGTAATGGAGACTACATTCCTGCCGAAGGCAAAGGTACTGTGGAAATGAAATGCTCCTCAGGTACAAAACTTATCAAAGATGTGTTTTTTTTACCTAATATTAGTCATAGTTTGTTGAGTGTCGGGCAGATGCTTGAGAAAGGTTTCAAACTTCTCTTTGAAACCAATTACTGTCAAATCAAAGATGAAGATGGCAGAAACTTATTCAAGGTAATGATGAAGGGGAGGAGCTTTACATTGGATCTTTTAGATCATGAGCAAAAAATTTATTCTGCAACTAAAGTCAATGCACAAGTTTGGCATAAAAGACTCAGACATTTCAACCATGCTGCGGTAATGAACTCACAAAAGAAAGATCTGGTTCGAGGACTGCCTAATCTTGAAGCCAAAATTCCAGATTGCAAAACTTGCCAATTTGGCAAGCAAGCAAGGCTTCCTTTCAAAAAAAAACAACCTGGAGAGCCACTGAAAAGTTAAAATTAATCCACAGAGATCTAGCTGGTCCTCACCGAACTCCGTCACTCAAGGGAGTAAGTATTACATAGTTTTCATTGATGACTATACGAGAATGTGTTGGATTTATTTTCTCAGGTTCAAGTCAGAGGTTGCCACTATCTTCTGGAAATTCAAGCAGTGGATTGAAACTCAAAGTGGTTGTAAGATTCAATCATTAAGGTCTGACAATGGCAAGGAGTATACATCTGATCAATTCAATACATTTTGTGAAGACTCTGGAATTGAACACCAACTCACTGCTCTATATACTCCACAGCAAAATGGAGTTAGTGAGAGGAAGAATCATACCATAATGGAGACGGCACGATGCTTGTTGCATGAGAAGTGTTTGCCAAAAGAGTATTGGGTAGAAGCTGCTCATACATCAGTCTTTCTACTCAACAGGCTTCCAACAAAAGCATTAGAAGAGAACACACCATTTGAAATCTGAAAAATTCTGGTAAGTAGAGATGTTCATTTCATGGAGGATGGAAAATGGAACTCGAAAGAAGCAGAACTGGTGTTATTTCCAGATCAAAGTAAAATACCCCAGCTGAAAGAAGATGAATTGGTGGATGATGTTCTGGTGAGAGGCACAAGATCACTCTCTGATATCTATCAGAGATGCAACATGGTTGTTCTTGAGCCAACAGATTTTTACGAAGCAGAAAAAGATCCAAAATGAAGAGCTGCAATGAAGGAAGAACTCACCATGATTGAGAAGAACCAGACTTGGAAACTTGTGAAAAAACCCGAAGACAGAAAAGTCATAGGAGTGAAGTGGATTTTCAGAACCAAGCTGAACGCAAATGGCTCTATCAACAAGCACAAAGCCAGACTTGTTGTAAAGGGGTATGCTTAAATTTTTGGTATTGATTTTTCTGATACATTTTCTCTTGTTGCTAGATTAGAAACCATCAGATTGTTGTTGGCTATAGCTGCACAAAATGGTTGTAAAGTGTTTTAGCTAGACGTTAAATCAGCATTCTTGAATGGCTATCTTGATGAGGAAATTTATGTCGAGCAACCTGAAGGATTTACAATCAAAGGGCATGAAGATGAAGTGTATCAGCTTAAAAAAGCTTTGTATGGACTAAAGCAGGCGCCCAAAGCTTGGTACAGAAGGATTGATGAATATTTGGTGCAGTTGGGTTTCAGAAAAAGCCTCGGCGAAGCTACTCTTTACATTAAAGGTGATGAAATAAATCTTATTGTTATTTCACTATATGTAGATGACTTGCTGGTTACAGGAAGAAATCATGAGCTTGTTCAGAAATTTAAAGAAGATATGCAGCATACTTTCGAGATGACGGACTTGGGAGAAATGGTTTATTTTCTAGGAATGGAAATCAAGCAAGAGCAAACTGAAGTTTTCATCTGTCAAAAGAAGTATGCAAAAGACATCTTGAAAAAGTTTAGGATGAAAAATTACAAAGAAACAACTACTCCGATGTGTCAAAAGGAGAAGTTTAGCAAAAATGATGAAGCTGAAAAAGTGGATGAGACTCTTTATAGAAGTATGGTTGGATGTCTTATGTATCTTACAGCAACTAGACCCGACATTTTATATGTTGTAAGTCTTCTATCTAGATTCACTAATTGTGCAACTAACACTCATTTTAGAGCAGCAAAAAGGGTGATAAGATATGTTAAGGGAACACTGAATTTTGGAATCAAGTTTAATGCCATCTGAAGCACGTGTTGCAGGGATATTCTGATAGTGATTGGGGTAGTTCTTCTGAAAACATGAAGAGAACATCTGGATATTGTTTTAGTCTTGGTTCAGGTGTATTTTCTTGGTGCTCTAAAAAGCAAGAAATTGTTGCACAGTCGACGATCGAAGCTGAGTTCATTGCAGCAACAGCTGCTGCAAATCAAGCCTTATAGCTTAGAAAAGTGCTACTTGATCTGAATTTAAAGCAAGAGAAGTGCACAGAGGTTTTTGTAGATAATCAAGCAGCTATTGCTCTCTCAAATAATCCTGTTTTTCATGCAAAAACCAAGCATTTCAATATCAAGTTATTCTTTCTCAGAGACGTGCAGAAACAAGGATCGATTGGGTTAAAGTACTGCAAGACGGATTTTCAACTGGCAGATATGTTTACCAAAGCCTTGCCAAAGAGAAAATTTGAATTTCTCAGAGAAAGACTTGGAATTTGCAGCAACTGAAGCAAGGAGGAGTGTTGATTGTTGTCTCACTTTCTGCTGTAAAAGTAGGAATAGTTGCTGGACATTATCCAGTTTTTTAGCCATGACATTATCTAGTTTTTTAGCCATGTTGTCAACTTAGTTTAGTTGTTGTTTTTTAGGTGTTAATGGTTCAGTTTTTTAGGATGTGCTGATCATGGAATCATGTACAAGTAGTTGCTTAATTATAGGATTTGTTTGTTGCAATTTTTCCTATTTAAGCACAATTTCAGTTCAATGAAAAAAATAGCTTTCCAGCAACAAATACTTTCTCTGTTTCTTTTTCCTGCAACAAATACTTTCTCTGTTTCTTGCCTTTGTTCTGTTTCTAAGAGTGAATTTAACTTAGAACTCTAACATCCTTAATGTACTTGAATATTGGTGCTGCAAACAAAGAAATTTTATCAGAACGTAATAAGGAACGGATTAATGGTACATTATCAATTAATTAATTTCCTAAAGAAATATTAAACTGATTTTTTCCACTGCAATAAACTGCATTGTCATCAATCTTAACATTGAGATTTCCACAAAAGTAACATATCAAAGAATCACCATAATAACTCCCCAAACAAAAGAAATATCGCCCTTTCACAACTGTTTTGCTCCTCATATCATAGAAGCGCACCATTCAGTACAAGAAGTGTGATGCTTATTAAAGAAATGTGATTACAAATCTGTGCTTAACCTAACTGGATCTGCAGTCAACAGCCTTGGTCTATTTATTAGTAGAAGGATTGTAAGACAAAAGGATTATCTGAATATGGGCAATACAACACATATTCTTAACCTAAACCAGTCTCAATGGATGAAGATAATAATATGAAGAAAAAATGTAAAAGATGGAAGTTGAAATATTCCCTCCTAAAGGATTTCAAGTTGTAAATAATATTGCCCATCAACATCTTTCACATGATAAAAGCCAACCTGCTGGATCATATTCGTTGTCGCCATCATTATCATAATATCATGTTTCACAAAAATATTAAGAAAGCACTTACCAACGTGATTTATAAAACTGTTGATCATACTAGCAAGCCATGCTAGAGTGGTTAATTCATCAGGGTGATGCGGCGCTGACTGCTGATTTAGAACAAGGAACTTTCCGATGTCTGCCAACCTGCTTTCTAATTCCTGTATGACTTCACAAGAAAATACAAGGCAATTAGGCTTCAATAAACCCTTTTAGAAGTACATATGTTCATTTCATTCTTTATTAATTTGTGACAAAGATATGTATTAGTTGATTTTTACATTCTTGCTAATGTGTTTTGATGATAGACAAGTCAAAAGAGAACCAGGTTCTCCTTTACAGTTGATCTGGAAATGCAAGTGAGAATAATCTTAACCGATAAGGAAAAAAACATGCCAGGCGTACAAAAGAGGAAGTGACATCGCGGATAAATATTGTATTAGAAGAAGCAGAATATATATCTTGAGGATCTATTGCTGGAATTGAATTGAATAGGGCATGTAAAACTTTATGAGAGGGTTTGGAGAGTTAGTTAGAACAGTTAAACTGTTGAGTTGAGGTACTAGAGTTAGTCCCTTTGATTATAGAGTTGTAATCTAAAACCGCTCTTTGAAGTTATGGAAGCTGGTTAGAAATCCTACACACTGTGGTCGTGGTTTTTACTGCCTCGAGTAAGGAAGTTTTCCACGATAAATTCCAAGTTATTTACTTCACACTTCACAATTGTTACTTATTGATTCAGGAACCTGGTTCCTGTGTCGAGTAGTTGATATTAGTTCTTTTCATTTTGATTGACCTATTGTAGGGTTTTTCCTTCAAAATTGCAGATTATTTTAATGGAAAATCTACTAATGTTATTAAGAGATATCAGCATTATATAGTTTGTTTTTCTCCTGGTTTTCTATGAAACTTCTCAGTTAAGAACTAACTTGATTTTGTTACCAACGGAGGAGATCCTACTGATTTCACCTATGCTAGACGACCCATTTGCTTTCTTGTTGTCACCGTAAAGAGCATCCCTGAAGGGGAGCCCTACTGTAAAGTTGCCACTGTATGATCTACAGGTCACGAATTCGAGCCGTTGAATCAGCCACTGATGCAGGGTAAGCTGCCTACATTACATCCCCTAGGGGTGCTTCCCTTCCCCGGACCCTGCGTGTATGCGGGATGCTTAGTGCACCGGGCTGCCCTTTTTTTAGTAGTAAGATCATTATTAATCTTTTTCCTAAGAGATTGAGAAAAGAGTTCCTTAACTGATATTAGATTTTTGCGAAAGGAACGTGTCACGATCCGAACTGGGGCCCTAGCTGTGACGAGTATCCCGAACCATGAAGGCTCAGAACACCCTTTCTCTATCTGGTAATCATGCACAACATTCATAAAAACATAAGAAGATGCGGAATTGAAATCTACTACGGAAACATGGTCAAATCTGAAATGTATCTGAATAATAATATCTGACCTCAGTCTGCAAAATCTCTACTAAGAACTCAACATCTGTCTGGAAAAAAAAACGGGGACAAGGCCCCCAGTAGACCAAAATATAACTACTAATAGTACTCTAAATAAAATTTGCAGGCCTTCTGGAGTAAAGAAGGCTCACCACTTCAAAATCTGATCTGCAAGTCTGAATATCACCTGCTTAACTGGATCCCTAGACTGAGACTCAGAACCTGAGAGGTTGGAGGGGGAGGGGGTCAGCACAAAAGTACTGGCACGCGAGCTAATCCAAAAATAATCATTTATAATTAACATATATGAGAGCAATTAAAATAGTTCATAAACAATTGTATAGTAGGAAATCTCATGGGCATCTTTAAGAAACTCTGTAAAAAAATATTTGAAATCTGTGACATTCTTTATACTTTTCTGCGCTAGGTGGTATATCCTACATTTCTTGAAAATTCCATGAGTCGTATGGAAACTTCCATTGACTCGGCAGCTAAGCCCCCAACCCAAGTGTGCCGCAAGGGTCAGAGTCTCTATCTCTACTACGCCACACGTCCGTCGCCAGCGTACAATAATAATCTACCCGTATCGGCAAATACGATTTTAGGCTATGAGTTACTTGAACCCACGCCTTCTTCGGGTAACCACCTAACACTCTTTAAGCCTCTTTTTAAAACACTATGAAAACATGCATTCTCTGAAAACATACTCTGAAAACATATTCTGAACACATACTCTATTATGGCATAATAACATATGATATCGTCATACCATTGACTTGCAAGTCCTATCTCTGAGCCATTGTTAAATTTTCATGGATCTCTGTATAAACACATGTAATTAACTCATCTTTTTGAATCAAAACATAGTAGCATCAAGATACCCTCTCAATAACTCTAAGACAATGTTTTTCAAATACTATGGCATTTCAAATCACAAGAACATGCATTTCAATTCTCTTTTCAATAAAGCCAAAATCTTTAATTTATCACAAGAGAGGGAGTCCATAATTCATGCTCACAAACAAAGCTCAAATCTTAGTTTCATACATAAACATATACATGTAAATCAATTTAAGGGGGGGAAAACACAATAACAAAGCATAATAGCATTTAAACCTTTGAAACACATAATCTATGATATAGTTTTAAAAAAGCCCATAAAATATGTGCATAAAAACTTAAATCATGCCTTTAACAAATTTCAAGCCCATGTAGTTTTTAGGACAAACCCCACGTACTTCTATTTCCAAAGATAATAGATGCTTCTTGAAGCTTGCGGGTTGGGGATTCCGAATCTCTAATCAATCTTGAAAACCCACAGTTGAATCTTGATTTATTTGGGTTTTAGTTTAAAACCCTTGGGAGTGTTCTTGAGAATTTTAGATGAATGTGGATGTATTTTGGAGAATTGGAGACTGAATTTCGTGTTTATGGCTGAATAAGGGTGGGAAAAAGACCCTTTTGCCCCAAAAACGGAGTGTTTAAGTCACTTGAAACCATAAGATAGGCGCCTCATATGATATCGCATATATTTACATAGGCGCCGCATATGATATTGCCTATATTTACATAGGCGCTGCATATGCTATCGCCTATATTTACATAGGCGCCACATATTCTATCGCATATGCTTTCCAGTGGCCATGTGCGATTGGTTAGGCAACACATTCTACTTTGAAAGGCTATAACTTCTTGCTCGGGTGCCGGATTTTAGCAAAATTGGTATCGTTGGAAAGATAACTCGAAAACATATCATTTTACACATAGTAGGCTCTCTAATTCGATATATACAAAGAGTCATGGTCGATAGAAGTTGACACAAATTATAATGTCCACTTAAACTTAATCGATCGAAGTAGTTTTCAGCTCGTCCTTGAGTCAAAGGACCTCTATGGTCTAAATTCAAACTTGAATGGATTCACATACTACGCAAATAATTAACATGCCATATTGGCATAGGATTTATGGCTTCGGGATTATCAACGCATCGGAGTCATGGTCTATATTGTAGCCCGAAATGCGGGGCGTTACATTATCCCTCCTTGGGATCATTCATCCCCGAATGATGATGCGAGACACAGACAAAACCCAATTTCAAACATAATAAGGACTAGGAAAGATAAGATAGGAATAGTAACTTCTGTCTCATCATTCATTGAAGCAAACAAATTGGGATATCTAATTCTCATGTCATCTTCTGACTCCCAAGTTGTTTCTTCAACTTTCTGATTCCTCCACAATACCTTCACTGAGGCTATCTCTTTGCTCCTCAACTTTTGAACTTGGCGATCTAAAATTTCAACGGGCTCTTCTTCGTAAGAGAAGGAATCTATCACTTTGATATCCTCTACTGGCAATACCACAGAATGATCTCCAATGAATTTCTTCAACATGGATACATGGAATACCGGATGAACGGAACCCAAACTTGCAGGCAATTCTAGCTCATAAGCAACTGCACCAATCTTTCTCATAATCTGATATGGCCCTATATAGCGAGGGCTCAATTTACCCCTTTTTCCAAACCGCATAACTCCTTTCATAGGAGAAACCTTGAGAAACACCCAATCACCAACTTCAAACTCTAACTCTCTTCTCCGAACATCGACATAGGACTTCTGACGACTCTGAGCAGTCTTGAGTCGTTCTCTAATGATCTTCACTTTCTCCATCGCCTGATGAACAAGATCAGGCACATACAACTGAGTCTCACCCACTTCATACCATCATATCATAGACCTACGTCTTCTCCCATACAAATCCTCAAAAGAAGCCATCTTGATGCTGGCCTGGTAACTATTATTGTAAGCAAATTCAATCAGTGGCAGGTGATCTACCCAACTACCTTTGAAATCAATGACACATGCCCTTAATATATCCTCGAGGGTCTGAATGGTACGCTTAGCTTGACCATCTGTCTGAGGGTGGAAAGTTGTGCTCAAATTCACTTGTGTACCTAAACCCTTCTGAAAAGATCTTCAAAACTGAGATGAAAACTGTGTACCTCTATCGGATATAATGGACACTGGTGCCCCATGAAACCAAACTATCTCCTCAATGTAAATCTTAGCATAACCCTCTCCCGAATAATTAGTCCTCACAGGCAAAAAGTGGGCTGACTTTGTCAACCGATCTACAATCATCCATATAGAATCATACTGGTTTCGGGATCTCGAAAGTCCTGTAATGACCATGTTTATCATCTCCCACTTCCATAAAGGCAGGGCTATCTCTTGGGAAGTACCACCTGGCCTCATGTGTTCTACCTTCACTTGTTGACAGTTCAAACACTTGGACACAAAATCAGCTACATCACGTTTCATGTTATTCCACCAATACAAGGTTTTCAAATCATGGTACATCTTAGTAGAGCCTTGGTGAACGACATACCTTGAAGTGTGCGCCTCATCAAGGATTCTTTCCCGCAGTCCATCAACATTCGGAACGCACAACCTACCCTAAAATCTCAGAATACCATCACCACCAATTTCAAATGAAATAACCTTTTGTTGACCCACATCTTTCTTGATTTGCATCAAGATGGGATCTTCAACCTGCTTCTCCTTAACTTCAGCACAAAGGGATGACTTAGCTAACTCATAAAAAATTACCCCTCCATCTTCAGAATCTAAGAGTCACACTCCCAGATTTGCAAGGCGGTGAATATCCCTCACCATCTCTTTCTTTCCTTCTTCTACATGAAAAAGGCTTCCCATAGACAACCTGCTGAGGGCGTCGGCTACAACATTTGCCTTTCCTGGATGGTAATGCAGGGTCATATCATAGTCTTTCAGAAGCTCCATCCAGCGCCTCTTCCTGAGGTTCAATTCTTTCTGCGAGAAAACATACTGCAGACTCTTGTGGCCAATGAAGATATCAACGTGAACACCGTACAAGTAGTACCGCCAACTCTTAAGTGCAAACACCACAGCCGCTAACTCCAAATCATGGGTGGGGTAGTTCCGCTCGTGCACCTTCAACTGCCTAGATGCATAAGACACTACCTTACCATGCTGCATCAACACACAACCAAGTCCCACACGAGACGCATCACAGTATACCACAAAGCCATCTACACCCTCAGGAAGGTTCAAAACAGGAGCAGTGGTTAGTTTGTCTTTCAACTTCTCAAAACTATTCTCACACAGATCAGACCACACAAACTTCACCTTTTTCTGAGTCAATTTAGTGAGTGGAGCATCTATGGAAGAAAAACTCTCTACGAACCTTCTGTAATAACCCGCCAAACCCAAGAATCTCTGAATATCGGTTGGAGTCGTGGGTCTGGGCCATTTTCTCACTACTTCAACTTTCTAGGGATCCACTCTTATCCCATCACTGGACACAATATGCCCCAAGAAGGCAATAGCATCTAACCAGAATTCACACTTAGAAAATTTGGCATACAGCTGATGATCCTTAAGGATCTGAAGAATAATTTGAAGGTGATTGGTGTGATCCTCTTTACTCTTAGAATAGATCAGAATATCATCAATAAATACAATGACGAACAAGTCAAGAAACTGATGGAATACTCTATTCATAAGATCCATGAAGGCTTCAGGGGCGTTAGTCAACCCGAAGGACATGACTAGAAATTCGTAGTGACCATATCGGGTTCGAAAAACTGTCTTGGGTATGTCTGACTCCCTAACTTTCAACTGATGATAACCCGAACGAAGGTCTATTTTTGAAAAACGCTTGGCACCCTGAAGCTGGTCAAAAAGATCGTCAATCCTAGGAAGAGGATATTTATTTTTAATCGTGACCTTATTCAGCTGACGGTAGTCTATGCACATACGAGGGGAACCATCTTTTTTTTGCACGAAAAGTACAGGCGCGCCCCAAGGAGACACACTGGGGCGTATAAAACCCTTATCTAGGAGATCTGCTAACTTTTCTTTCAACTCTTTTAGTTCTGCAGGAGCTATTCTATATGGCGGAATGGAAATAGGACGAGTGTCTAGCAACACATCAATACCAAACTCAATCTCCCTATCAGGTGGTATTCCTGGGAGATCATTTGGAAAGACTTTTGGGAATTCTTTTACTACAGGAACAGATTGAAGAGGAAGACTCTCGGCATTGGAGTCCTTAACTCGGATAAGGTGGTACAAGCAACCTTTAGAAATGAGTTTGCGGGCTCTGAGATAGGATATAAAGTTCTCTCTGGGTGCTAAAGAATGTCCTTCCCACTCTATCACTGGTTTCTTTGGGAAAGAAAAAGTGACCCTTCGAGTCCTACAATCTAATGTGGCATAGCACGAATGGAGTCAATCCATTCCCAAGATAGCATCAAAGGCAACCATATCTAACTCTATGAGATTTGCTAACGTATCCCGGCTACCAACAGTCACAACACAACCCCTATACACTCTTCTAGCAACAACAGAATCCCCCACCAGGGTGGAGAAAGCAAAGGGTTCAAAAATTGCTTCAGGCTCAAACCCGAAACCAACAGCCACATAAGGGGTCACATAGGATAGGGTAGACCTGGGGTCAAGCAATACATACACATCACGAGAAAAGATTTACAACATACCGGTAACTACATCTGGCGAGGCCTCTGCCTCTTGGTGGTTGGTCAAAGCGTATAACCTGTTACGTCCATTCCCGGCTGATGAAGTGGCACCCTTCTGAGGTGGTGGTGCAGAAAAATTTACCTGTGTCCTGGCTCCCCTAGCACTACTCTTTGCTGCCGGATAGTCTCTCTGAATATGGCCTGGTTGACTGCAAGAATAACACGCCATGGTACTAAACTTATATTTCCCGGGATTATTCCTTCCGCAATTCCCACAACGATGATATGGTCGAAAAGTTTGAGCTACACTCCCCTGAGACTGTGTATCCTGCACTCTGGGCCCTTGGCTAAACTGAAATTTTTGGGGTCGCTGATCCATTAGAGGTCTGTACGCCGGAGCACTAGATACTGACTGTGCATTACCCCAATTCTTTCTCTTCTGCCATTTGTTACCCCAGTTACCGCCCTGTTATTGGCTGTGACCCTGGTCTGCAGATCTGGCTCTCTTTGCCTGTCTTTCTTTCTCTCTAGCTTCAAAAATCTTCTTTTTCTTCTCCTCTACCTGTTGCATATGAACTGTCAGCCTAACAAAGTCCAACTCTTTGTTCAGCATAGCTCCCTGACACTCAAGCACTAGATGATCCGAAAGGCCGGAAGCAAACTTCCTCATTCGGGCTCTTATACTACTTATCATCTCAAGAGCATAACGGGCCAGCTGATTAAACTTTAAAGTGTACTCTTGCACGCGCATCCTACCCTGATTGAGGTTCATGAACTCTTCTGCCTTAGCTTCCCTTAGTTTCAGAGGAAAGAACTTGTCGAAAAAAGCATCAACAAACACATTCCATATCGAGGGCTCAGAATTATCGCCCTTCGAATCTTCCCAATCGTTATACCACTGATTCACCACCTCTTTCAGCCGGTAAGCTGCTAATTCTACCCCTTCTACCTCATCCACATGCATCACTCTGAAAATATTCTCCATTTCATCTACAAATACCTGTGGGTCCTCTTCTACCTTAGTACCTGTGAATTTGGGAGGATTCATCCTCATGAATTGGCTCACCCGAGTAGCTTTGAAAGTGACAGATGCAGACCCAGTATCCTCTGACCGCTGAGTCTGTGCATCCACCAACTGCGTCAACGTATGAATGAACTATCTGAACTCTGCATTTTAAATATCTCTCTGATTAGTCGGGGGATGATTAATATTTGTCTGTGGAGCCCGAGGTGGACTAGTTGGGATAGGAGGAACTCCCAGAGTAGGAACAGGCTCTGGAGTGGGAACTCTATTACGGGTTCGCATCCCATGGATGAGACGAACCTCATCTATCTGAGCATTCTGATCAATGTTGCGACGAGGAGGCATAATTGTGTTTCTAAAATACAAGAGATCATTGATTAGGGAACAATTCAGCAAAAAAGGGAAACATTTCCTAAACGCCTAGTAGCCTTTTGCTTATAAGTGTGGCACGCTACACACCCATAAATAAGACTCTACCCGACGCGATTTCACAGATACCCTGAGACAATGAATCGTGCTTTGATACCAAGTTTGTCACAACCCGAACCGAGGCCCTAGCCGTGACGAGTATCCCGAACCATGAAGGCTCGAAACACCCTTTCTCTATCTGGTAATCATGCACAATATTCATAAAAACATAAGAAGATGCGGAATTGAAATCTACTACGGAAACATGGTCAAATTTGAAATGTATCTGAATAATAATATCTGACATCAGTCTGCAAAATCTCTACTAAGAACTCAACATCTGTCTGGAAAAAAAATTGGGACAAGTCCCCCAGTAGACCAAAATATAACTACTAATAGTACTCTAAAAAAAATCTGCAGGCCTTCTGAAGTAAAGAAGGCTCACCACTGCAAATCTGATCTGCAAGTCTAACTATCTACTGCTTATCTGGATCCCTAGACTGAGCCTCAGAACCTAAGAGGTTGGAGGGGGGAGGGGGTCAGCACAAAAGTACTGGTACGCAGAGCTAATCTAAAAATAATCATTTATAATTAACATATATGAGATCAATTAAAATAGTTCATAAACAATTGTATAGTAGGAAATCTCATGGGAATTTTTAAGAAACTCTGTAAACAAATATCTGAAATCTGTGACACTCTTTATACTTTTCTGCGCTAGGTGGTATACCCTACATTTCTTGAAAATTCCATGGGCCATATGGAAACTGTCATTGACTCGGCAGCTAAGCCCCCAACCCAAGTGTGCCGCAAGGGTCAGAGTCTCTATCTTTACTACGCCACACGTCCGTCGCCAGCGTACAATAATAATCTACCCGTATCGACAAATACGGTTTTGGGCTATGAGTTACTTGAACCCACGCCTTCTTCGGGTAACCACCTATAACACTCTTTAAGCCCCTTTTTAAAACACTATGAAAACATGCATTCTCTGAAAACATACTCTGAAAACATATTCTGAAAACATACTCTATTATGGCATAATAACATATGGTATCGTCATACCATTGACTTGCAAGTCCTATCTCTGAGACATTGTTAAATTTTCATGGATATCTGTATAAATACATGCAATTAACTCATCTTTTTGAATCAAAACGTAGTAGCATCAAGATACCCTCTCAATAACTCTAAGACAATGTTTTTCAAATACTATGGCATTTCAAATCACAAGAACATGCATTTCAATTCTCTTTTCAATAAAGCCAAAATCTTTAATTTATCACAAGAGAGGGAGTCCATAATTCATGCTCACAAACAAAGCTCAAATCTTAGTTTCATACATAAACATATACATGTAAATCAATTTAAGGGGGGGAAACCACAATAACAAAGCATAATAGCATTTAAATCTTTGAAACACATAATCTATGATATAGTTTAAAAAAAACCCATAAAATATGTGCATAAAAACTTAAATCATGCCTTTAACAAATTTCAAGCCCATGTAGTTTTTAGGACAAACCCCACGTACTTCTATTTCCAAAGATAATAGGTGCTTCTTGAAGCTTGCGGGTTGGGGATTCCGAATCTCTAATCAATTTTGAAAACCCACGGTTGAATCTTGATTTATTTGGGTTTTTAGTTTGAAACCCTTGGGAGTGTTCTTGAGAATTTTAGATGAATGTGGATGTATTTTGGAGAATTGGGGACTGAATTTCGTGTTTATGGATGAATAAGGGTGGGAAAAGGACCCTTTTGCCCCAAAAATGGAGTGTTTAAGTCACTTGAAACCATAAGATAGGCGTCGCATATGATATCGCATATATTTACATAGGCGCCGCATATGATATCGCATATATTTACATAGGCGCCGCATATGCTATCGCCTATATTTACATAGGCGCCGCATATGCTATCGTATATGCTTTCCAGTGGCCATGTGGTATTGGTTAGGTGACGCATTCTACTTTGAAAGGCCATAACTTCTTGCTCGGGTGCCGGATTTTAGCAAAATTGGTATCATTGGAAAGCTAACTCAAAAACCTATCATTTTACACATAGTAGGCTCTCTAATTCGACATATACAAAGAGTCATGGTCGATAGAAGTTGACACAAATTATAATGTCCACTTAAACTTAATCGATCGAAGTAGTTTTCAACTCGTCCTTGAGTCAAAGGACCTCTATGGTCTAAATTCAAGCTTGAATGGATTCACATACTACGCAAATAATTAACATGCCATATTGGCATAGGATTTATGGCTTCGGGATTATCAACGCATCGGAGTCATGGTTTATATTGTAGCCCGAAATGCGGGCGTTACAGAACGTCTAGATATGAGAATATTTTACTTACATACGGGTAATTTATTTACGGGAAGACTAATAGCAGTTACTGTGGTTCTATACAAGCAACTTTGGATTAACATTATCAACAGTAGGAAGCTCTAGGGAACCCAAAACAATGTGGATTGGTTTAGTCCATTGGTAGCCCTTACAATGTCGCATAATTCTCTTGAAACTACATAAACAGAATATAATATTATTTCAGGGGATAGTATGAACATATTACGAATAAAATCAGAAAGTAACCGTTGCCAAGAGCCTAGCTGAGTCCCACTCCAAAATGCAGAAGGTTTCTCAGCCATCAAACTCAAAAGGGATTCATCATCAGAAAATTCTACCCCAGCAAAATAAGGATAACGTCTAACCAACGCTAGCAGCACATCTGTTTCATATAAGCAAGAGATCCTCTAAAGATGAGTCAGTAAAATGTGAGCTATAGTTTATATAGATGGTGTTAGAACATCTCATCTTTATCATATTGGAAGGCATAGAACAAGTATATAATGTGTATATATATATATATATATATATATATATATATATATATATATATATATTTCACCGTAGAATCCAGCCACTACTAGCTGATGGAGAAAGATGGAAACAGGTGATTGAATAGTTGGTCCGGAGCGTCCCATCTTCCGGGCCATGAAATCCCCAATCAACAGTAAAACCATTTTCTTATGACCAAACCTAGTAGCCTCTATGATGGGATACGACCCCAATAGCATCGTTGCAATCTCGCAGAGTCGGTGGGAGTTCCATTTCGAGTTGCAGCAATTTCTCCGTAGCCTTGATGTTCCCAACCATTGCAGCCACACAAAGAGGCGTATGACCATCTTCGTTACGCAACGCCAATCCATCGCCATCAATTTCCAGAGAATCAAACCAGTTTCCAGCACCAACAAGTACGTGAAGGGCGGTGTCCCCAGCTCTTGTTATCTTACTGGACATGGCTTCATATAGGGGAAAACGCATCAGGAGAGATCGAGCAGCTTCTTGAAAACCAAATTCGTCGCCTCTGAGTAATGCACGGTATAAAGGCAAGCATATCCACAGCTCCTCCTCGTTGCTTCTGCCTGTACAAAGCACAACCAATACATCCTAAATTGGGACAAAGGAAGTAATTGGGAGGGAATGTAGGAACGAAGAGAGAAGGGGAGAAGTGTTTTTACCTTGAGTGGGCAATGGGTGAACATTGCTTTGCTTGTTCTGGCTCCAGCTAGATTTGGTGAGGACGACATGCTTGTCGTTGTTTGGCTTGATTAAGCTAGCTCTCAGCCTTCCAACTACTGGACAGTTGGATCTTGTACACCCCTTTATCAAGGATTCCATGTCCAACTCTTTCTTTCTATATTTCCCCTTACCAACTTGATTTCCTCCACACTTGCCTTTTTTCTACTTTAACATATTTCATAGCTGGTTAATAACAAATGGATTCTCCAAGTAAACACACCATTTCATAGTTGGTTAATAACAAATTCATTCTCCAAGTAAACACCCACATTGTCTTATTCCAACCTTTTAGTTCCTTAAAATAAGATCAACAGGTACCTTAAAAGTCTTAAAAGAGAGGTACCTATTGGCTCATGCCACAGTGCAGGAGGGTGGAATTTCCTACTTATCAACAGGTACCCAATTTATTTTGCAGAAGTCCTTCGCACGAACAAAATACAATGCTTGACTTTCCAAATTTAAAATGGAGGGAACCAAATAGAGGGAAAAAAATGAGATAACACTCAAAATGGAAAGTGTACTCAAAAATTGAAAAGTCCATTAAATTCTCCCACACTGGTGGGAGAAAGAAACTTTCAAATATTTATATTAAAAAACAATTACCACACATGGTAAGTGAGGCAAGAACCAAAAGTTGCCTTGTGCCATTGTTGTCTTCACTGGCTCAACTTTGGATTTGGATTGATCAATAAGATTGATTTTTTAGACAAAATTTATTTGAAACGTAGAAAAAATCTAGTCCGAACCAAAGGAAAAAGCGCAACAGTTTAGTTGCAGTTTTTTGATCCTCCATTAACGTGCATGCAGAAACGTTGGTTGCGGCTGGTTGAAGAGACATAACTCTTCGACGAAATGACACACTGATCCGGAAAAAGAGGTGTTTTTTCGAATGGTTGTGACTGTCTAGTAAAAAAACACACAGACACACTGATTCGATAAACATACATGACTGTTCCAGAGGACACATCTTTCCAAATGAATCATTGCCTCTTTTCGGAAGATGCACCTAATGGCTATATAAACCTGCATTTATCCACAGGTTTAGGAACAAAAAAATTTCTGCAATAAAGCTCTTCTTGTTTTCTGAAAATACTTCATGTGATATTCTAATCGTTGGGTGAGTTCGAAGAGAATTCGATCGTTTGAGGTACCACTTATCTTGGGAGGAAAATTCTGCAACCTCGGGTACTTGAGGGGAATTATTTCCTTAAGGACACTTCGTGAATTTGAAGAACTTGGCCTTTTTCTGTTTCATCTAATTTTTCTGAAAACACACACTTCTTTGAAAGGTCTTTTTATCATGTGTTGAGGGTGTAGTGTTCTTGTTGTAACTTGAACTTGTGTTGAAGTTGTTGTGCCGAAATACAGATTCTTGTACCCGAAAACAACAATCCTAAGGAAATAACTTTCGGAATCTGTATTGCTTGGTTTCTGGAGATTAAAGCTTTAAGATTTCTACTCCGTTTGAACTTAACTAGCGATTTGAAGAAATAAAATCTTTATCACAAGTTAAAGATCACTCGGTTGACGATTGGAAGTCATAAAAACTTCATCATTAAACTAGAAACAAGGGGTGTTTAAAGTTGCTGCAACTTAATTAATAGTATTTGATATACTAAAGTTACTATCTTGTTGTGACAGGAAAATAATTACTGACAGTCAAGTGCATGATACTGCAATGACTGTGGTAACAACTAATGTTGCCACAACGAGCCGTATGAATGCTCCGCCAGCAATGGCACCAGCGGAGAAACCCAAAAAATTCGCGGGTGTAGATTTCAAAAGATGGCAACAAAAGATGTTCTTCTACCTTACAACTCTATTTCTTCAATGGCTTACATTTGAAGAAGCTCCTGAGGCGCCCGAAGGAGTTTCGGACCAGGAGAAATTTATCGTTATGGAGGTATAGAAACACTCAGATTTCCTATGTAGAAATTACATTTTAACTGGCCTCCAAGATGAACTATACAATGTGTATAGTGGAATGAAGAAGGCAAAGGAGTTGTGAGGGCGCTGGAAAGAAAGTACAAGACTGAGAATACAGGAACCAAAGAGTTCTTCGATGCAAGATTCCTAGAATTTAAAATGATTGAAAGTAAGTCTGTTGTATCGCAAGTCCAGGAACTTCAAGTTATGATCCACGAGCTCCTAGCAGAAGGTTTGATCGTGAACAAGGTATTTCAAGTTACGGCAATAATAAAGAAGTTACCACCTATGTGGAAGGACTTCAAGAACTACTTGAAATATAAGCGAAATGAGATGTCAGTCGAAGATATTAGAGTAAGACTACACATAGAAGAAGACAATAAAGCTGCAAAAAGAAGGTCGAAAAGAAATTCTGCAATAAGTGGAGCAAATATTGTAGAAGACGACCACAACAACTCCAAAAAAATGGAAGAAAGCTAGACAGGAAAGCAATCAACCCAAGAAGAATTTCAAGAGAAAATGCTTTAACTGTGGCAAGATTGACCACAAGTCTACGGATTGTCGTGGTCCAAAGAAAGGGAAAAAGAAGGATCAAGCAAATATGATTGAGTCCAAGAAAGAAATTGACGATCTGTGTGTCATGCTGTCCGAATGCAACTTGGTGGGAAATCATTGAGAATGGTAGATGGATTTTGATGTCACCCACCATGTTTGTGCTAATAAGAAGTTATTTGTTGTTTTTGCTCCGGCTCAAGGCGAGGAGAAGATATATATGGCCAACTCCGCAACTGCAAAAGTTGAAGGAACAGGTAAGGTCTGCCTGAAAATGACACCAGGCAAAGTGTTGACTTTGAACAATGTCCTGTCTGTACCGGAGTTGTGGAAGAACTTAATTTCTGTATCACTTCTTTACAAAAATGAATTTAAATATATATTTATTTTTGGAAAAATTGTACTTAGTAAAAGAGAAGTGTCTGTAGGAAAAGTCTACCTCACAGAGGGCCTATTCAAAATGAATGTAATAAATGTTGAAATTAATAAAAGTTCAGTTTCTTTTTACTTGCTTGAGTCTTATGATTTGTGGCAGAAACATTAGGACATGTCAATTACAAAACATTGCTAAAATTGATTAACTTAGAAGTTTTGCCAAACTTTAAGTGCAATAAATCAAAATGTCAAACGTGTGTGAAATCAAAGTATGCTATGCATTCGTATAAGTCCGTTGAAAGGAATTCCAATCCCTTAGACTTAATTCACACTGACATTGTGATATGAAGTCAACACCATCTCGTGGTGGGAAAAAGTATTTTATAACTTTTATTGATGATTGCACTAGGTACTGTTATGTCTATTTGCTAAATAGAAAGGATGAAGCAGTAGATGCGTTTAGGCAATATAAAACAGAAGTTAAAAATTAGTTAGAGAAAAAAATCAAATCGATAAGAAGTGATAGGAGTGGAGAATATGAATCTCCTTTTGTGCAAATATGTGTAGAGAATGAAATTGTCCATCACACTACGGCCCCAGAGGCGGATCCAGAATTTCAAACTTGTGGGTTTCCAAAGGCTCCTTTCCTACCACTAAGTTATCCCTTGGTTTAGTTATGGGTTTCCACCTATTAATATTTATAACTTTTGATGATTTTTCTATGTAATTTTAAGTCTTACGGTAGCGGGTGTGGGTTCCCGGGAACCCACACCTTCTACTCTACATCCTCCACTGACGGCCTCGTAGTCACCTCAATCTAATGAAATTGCAAAAAGAAAAAACCAAACCTTGAAGAAATAGATGAATGTCTTACTTATAAGTTCAGGTTACCGCAAAATTTGTGGGGGAAAGCTATCCTTACAGCTTACCGAATACTCAATAGAGTGTTATATAGTAAGACACAATTAATTCCATATGAAAAATGGAAAGGAAACCCAACTTGAAATATTTCAAAGTGTGGGAGTGCCTAGCGAAGGTCCAAGTTTCTATGCCTAAAAAAGTAAGAATAGGACCTAAGACGGTGGACTGCGTGTTCATAGGATATGCTAAAAGTAATAAAGCATGTCGATTTTTGGTTTATAAATCCAAACATACGGATATCAATAAAAATACGGTAATTGAATTAGATAATGCTGAATTCTTTGAACACATTTATCCGTATAAAACTTGACATGAACAGTCTAGTGGGGGGTCAAAAAAACCTCGAGATGAACCAAGTGAGAATGTACATAATAATGAGAATCCAAGATGTAGTATACGTCAAAGAACGTCAACTACGTTTGGATCGGATTTTATAATATTTCTCTTAGAAAATAAGTCTCAAATGTTTAAGGAAGCAATGTCGTCGTCAGATTCATCTTTTAGGGAAGAGGCAGTCAATAGTGAGATTGATTCAATCTTAAGCAACCATACGTGGGAGTTGGTTGATCTTTCTCCAGGAAATAAACCTTTAGGTTCTAAATGGATCTTCAAAAGGAAAATGAAAGCTGATGGTACTATTGACAAATACAAGGCAAGACTTGTTGTAAAAGACTTTAAATAAAAGGAAGGCCTTGATTACTTTGATACATACTCGCTTGTAATGAGGATAACGTCAATTCGAATGTTAATTTCCTTGGCGACAGTATATGGTCTTGAAATCTATCAAATGGATGTGAAAACAGCATTCCTAAATAGAGAATTGGAGAAAGAACTTTACATGGAACAACCTGAGGGTTTTGTGGTTCCAGGAAAAAAAAATAAGGTGTGTAAACTTGTTAAGTCACTTTATGGACTAAAACAAGCACCTAAACAATGGCATGCGAAGTTTGACCAAATCATGCTGGAAAACGGGTTCAAGATAAATAAATGTGATGAATGTATTTACATTAAAGACACTCCAAATCACTAAGTCATTGTTTGTTTGTATGTGGATGATATGTTGATCATCAGTAGAGACATTTCTGACATAAATTCTATGAAACGAATGCTCGAGAGTAAGTTTGATATGAAAGA
This sequence comes from Capsicum pubescens, assembly GCA_030864215.1. Classification (NCBI taxonomy): domain Eukaryota; kingdom Viridiplantae; phylum Streptophyta; class Magnoliopsida; order Solanales; family Solanaceae; genus Capsicum; species Capsicum pubescens. The sequence continues at coordinate 37,427,622 of CM061542.1, read as the reverse complement.
CCTTGGAGTTACGGATGTGATCTTAGGAATAAAAATCCATAGAACTCCACAAGGGTTGGTATTGTCTCAGTATCATTACATTGAAAAGGTACTTGACAAATTCAAGTATTTGGAATTTGGTATAGCCAAGATTCCATTAGATGTGAACTTCACACTTTAAAAGAATAAGGGTGAAAGTGACTCACAGTTGAAGTATGCAAGAGTGTTGAGATGTTTAATGTATATCATGAATTGTACAGGACCAGACATAGCATGTGCTATTAGTAAATTGAGTCGGTACACGAGTAATCCTAGTAAATCTCATTGGATGGCAATGAAAAGAGTTTTGGGGTATCTTAAATACACTCAAGACTATACTTTGCATTATAATAAATATCCTGCGGTACTTGAAGGATATAGTGATGAAAATTGGATCACCGAGTCGAATAAAGTAAAATCCATGAGTGGATATGTATTTACTATCGGTGGAGGAGCAGTCTCTTGAAAATCATTCAAACAGATATGTATTGCTCGCTCTACACTGAAATCTGAGTCTATCGCATTGGATTAAGTCGGTGAAAAAGCAAAATGGCTCCAAAATTTCTTGAAAGATATTCCTTATTTGACTAAATCAATGGAACCAGTATGTATACACTGTGATAGCCAAGCGGCAATAGGTAGGACAGGGATCATGATGTACAATGGTAAATCTCGTCATATAAGATGGATACATAATACCATTAGAGAACTTCTCTCTAGTGGAATTATCACTGTTGACTATGTAAAGTTAAATAATAATATGTCGAATCCACTTACAAAAGTCCTATCTAGAGAAGGAGTTGAGAGAACATCCAATGGAATGGGCTTAAGGCCTAGGACAAGTCAGCATAGCGGTAACTCTACCTAGCAGACTGAAGATCCCAAGAGATTAATTCAAGGAGATCAAACAAAGTTGTATCTGATAGGCTCAACATTGTCAATTTACCCAGCCCATTCTCATGATGTAGACAATATTTAGTAAACGAGGATAAGACATATGGTGTGAAGTTTTTAATAATTATCTAAATTTAGAAGATTTGACCGAATAGTTTAATCTACAGGATTGAACGTTTAGAAATCACTTATGTGAGGGTGAAGTCAAAGCCGCTTCAAGGAGAATGTTAGTAAAGGCCTATTCTCTAAGCTCTCATGAGACCGGGACGTGTTTATGACTGAAATAAATAAAACCGTGAGAACCATAAACGATAAAAGACTGGGTGTGTGACATGTGTTGTCTAGGTGTATATTAAAGCTCTACGGTTCAAAGATATCAAATATACCGATTGACCAAGTGCATCCGATGCATGTTCACTACGAAAATTCAAAGGAAAACCCACTTATCTAGATGCAATCAGTCTTTGCTTGATGATTACATACTTGCCCGTAAAGTTTTACGAAGAAGTAGTCATTCCCCATTCATGTGAGAGATTGTTGGGTTCAATATCAAAGTATTAAAGTGTGAATGGAAAAATAAAGGGAACCAAGTAGAGGGGAAAAAATTAAGATAACACTCAAAATGGAAAGTGTACTCAAAAATTAGAAAGTCTACTAAATTCTCCCACATTGGTGGGAGAAGGAAACTTTCAAGTGTTCATATTAAAAAATACTTACTCCACATGGTAAGTGAGGCAAGATCCCAAAGGTGCCTCGCACCGTTGTCGTCGTCGCTCGTTCGGCTCGGCTTCGACTTCGGCTTCAGCTTTGGATTTGAATTTGTCAAATGATCGATCAATGAGATTAATTTTTTAGCAAAAATTTATTTGAAAAGTAGGAAAAGTACAGTCCAAACCAAAGGAAAAAATGCAACAGTTTAGTTGCAGTTTTTTTATCCTCCATTAACATGCATGCAGAAATGTTGGTTGTAGCTGGTTGAAGATACACAACTCTTCGACGAAATGACACACTGATTTAGGAAAAGAGGTGTTTTTCAGATGGTTGTGACTGTCCAGTAAAAAGACATGCTTAATTGATGAACAGACATGATTGTTTCAGAGGACACATCTTTTCGAATGAACTATTGCCTCTTTTCGAAAGAGGCACCTAATGACTATATAAATATGCATTTATCCACGGGTTTAGGAATGAAAAATTTTCTGCAATAAAGCTCTTCTTGTTTTCTGAAAATACTTCATGTGATCATCTAATTGTTGAGTGAGTTCAAAAATATTTGATCATTTGAGGTACCACTATAGTTGGATTGTGAGGCCATTTTATCCTGGGAGAAAAATTTTGCAACCTCGGGCACTTGAGGGAAATTATTTCCTTAAGGACCCTTCATGAAGTCGAAGGACTTGGCCTTTTTCTGTTTCATCTAATTTTTTAAAAAAACACACTTCTTTGAAAGGTCTTTTTGATCATGTGTTGAGGGTGTTACTAACTTCATAAGTGTTTTTGTTTAAACTTGAACTTGTGTTAAAGTTGTTGTGCCGAAATATAGATTCTTGTACCTGAAAACAACACTTTCTGTAAAACTAGATATTTTATGTACATATTTCTAGATTTGATCTACTATTAGCTGTTGGCGCCCATGTTAAAAAAGATATGATGGTGCACTTGGTTAAAAACTTAGCAGGCACAATACATAAACATGCCCTTTAACTTGGCCTTAGATCACATCTATGACCTCCAACTTTAGGTGTGCACAACTAGGAAATTAAACTTGTATAAAATTGAACAAGTAAACATATGCGTCCTATGTGGCATAATACACGTAAGATACACATACGACGTGAATAGCCACATGGGATGCCACATAGAACACATATGTGTACTTGTTCAACTTTAAATTATTTTAAGTGACTACTTGTGTGCACCCCAAATTGGATGACATATATGCAATATGAGACCAAGTTAAAAGACACGTCTATGTATTATGCCAACCAGGTACACATTATTTTGCAGAAGTGGCTCACACGAACAAAATACAATGCTTGACTTTCACAAATTTAAAAAATTAGGGTCATCACCAACTGACAGTTTCCACAGAAAGTTCTGAAAGGGACATTGTTCCCCTTCCTCAAAAAAAGTTAAAATTGTCAAGCTATATTAAAGTTCCCACTATATGCAGCATACGAAGAAGGATCAAATCATAGAGGATCTATAGAGGGTAGTATGGACGCTATCAACCAGTGTAGGCTACTATCTTGTGAATCTAAGGTCACTCCAATCAGTCAGTGTAGGATCTATAGAGGGTAGTATGTACGCAAACCTTACCACTACCTTTTGAATCTAAGGCCACTCCAATATAACAATAACAGGTGTTGGTTTATAAGTGAAAGTGAATGGAAAATAGAGGGAAAAGCGAAATGTGTATATTAGAATATGAGATTTTTCTAGAGTCTTTTATTTAATAGTTTTTTTAAAATATTATGTTTAGTATTTTAAATGAATGGTAGTCCTTATTTTGTAAAGTGTGTCTTATAAGAAAGTGATTAAATATTATGTGAAGTGTGTCTTGGAAGACTTATGTAGCTATATGTGTAGTCCTTTGTAATATGTTGATATGAATGAAAAAAGCTACTACTGACCCTTATCTTTTTCCTTCTCTTTAGCTTCAAATTCTAACAGTGGTATCAAGGGCCATTCTTCTTGAGGGATCTGTGAAGACTTAAAGCTGAGAGAGCTGAGCAGCAGTAACATGGCATCCAACAGCTTTTTGGGTGCAGGCCCTCCTATGTTTACAGGAGAAAATTATCACATATGGGTGATAAAGTTGAAGTCTTATCTCAAAGCTCTTAGTATATGGGAAGCAGTTGAAAGTGAAAATGATCCCCCTCCACTTGGACCAAATCCAACTGTAAAACAAATGAAGAATTATGAAGATGCAAAGTTCAAGAAACCAAAGGCTCTCACTTATCTTCATTCAGCACTTTCAGATATGATTTTCACAAGAATAATGGCTTATGAAATACCTAAAGAAGCATGAGAGAAACTAAAATAGGTGTTCAACGGAAGTGACAGAGTGAAAACTATCAAACTTTTAACTCTCAAAAGAGAATTTGAGATGTTAAGGATGAAAGAAGGAGATACTGTAAAAGAGTAATCTGCAAAACTTTTGGAAATTGTAAACACGATAAGATTATTTGGTGAAACTTTTTCAGATTCAAAGGTGGTGGAGAAGATGATGATAAACTTACCAGTAAGGTTTGAGTCCTAGATTTCAGCAATAGAGGAATCTTGTGATTTGAAGACTTTATCCATCGCAGAGCTGATTAGTAAGTAGCAAGTCCAAGAACAAAGATCAAGTATAAGAGATGAAGAAGTAGAATAAGTAGCATTTCAAGAAAAGCACAAAATCAAGCAACCGTTGAAGGACAATAGAAGGATCGAAGGAGATAAAGTAGCAAAGAGAAATCCATGGATGGAATCTTCACAGAAAGGAAAGTTTTCATCTTGAAACCACTGTAAAAGAACCAATCATCAAGAAAAGGATTGTTGGTTCAAGGAAAATCCATAATTCAATGCAGATTTTGTAGAAAAATAGGTTATATTGAGAAGAATTGCAGGGCCAAGCAGAATCAACCACAACAACATCATGTTCAGTAGGCAAATTTCACTGAAGAGTCAGAAAATGAAGAAATCTTGTTTATGGCTACTCATGAAGAAAATACAACCAACTAATCCAAATGGTTCCTTGACAGTAGGTGTACGAGTCATATGTCATATAAATGTTTCATACACTTGATAAGTAACTTAGAGCTAAAGTTAGGATAGGAAATAGTGCAGTAGTAGAAACACATGGAAATGGTTCAGTTACCTTTCAAACTAAACAAGGTACAAAGTTTATATGTGATGTATTGTATGTTCCTTCTTTAGCATGTAACCTGTTGAGTGTTGGCCAAATGATGTCTAAAGGTTACTTCTTAATTTTTAAGGGAAAGCATTATTTGATTTTTTATTCTGGCGATATTTTGATTAATAAAGTAAAAATGGTGGATAGGATCTTTCCAGTAAACGAAAAGTTTGATAGTGCCAATTTTGCAAGATTGGATGATTCATGGTTATGAAACTGAAAATATAGGCATTTTAACTATGCTACTTTAAGATCTATGTATGAGAAGGTCTTGACTAAGGATTTACCTATGATCTTACTGTCTAAAGAAGTTTGTGGGTCATGTTAGATGGATAAGGTTCACATAAAAGCATTTCCTAAAAGTGCTATCTGGAGGAAAGCTGGAAAACTTGAACTTGTTCACACTGATGTATGTAGACCTATGAAGACATCATCCTTGGGTTAAAATAAATATGTTGTTTATTGATGACTTAACAGGGATGAATTGGGTGTATTTTTTTAGTAACAACTCTCAAGTATTTTCAGTTTTTAAGAAGTTTAAAGCTTCGCTGAAAGACATAATGGATATAAGTTGAAGGCTTTGAGGTCAGACAATAGAGGTGAATACACTTCAAATAAGTTTAATAAGTATTGTGAAGATATGGGGATTGATCACAAGTTGACAATAAGTTATTCACTAGAGAATGGAGTTTCAGAGAGGATGAATAGGACGATAGTTGAAATGATAAGATATTTGGTTCTTGAAAAGAAACTACCACAAATTTTTTGAGCAAAAGCTATTTCTACTTCAGTTTAATTGTTAAATAGGTTGCCAACTAAAGATGTGGGTGATAAAACTCCTATTGAGGCATGGAATGGAAAAAGGTCATCTGTCAAGCACTTAAAAATCTTTGTTTCGATATGCTATTCTCATGTTCCTTCAATTAGAAGAAGCAAGCTTGAATCAAAAGGTGAATTGGGGATCTTTATTGGATATTCATCGCAAGCCAAGGGTTATAGAGTTTTCAACTTGCAAACAAAAAGTATTTTCTTCAGAAGAGATGTAGTAGTGGATGAGCATGCTTATTGGAATTGGGATAGGGAACAAGTTAAGAAAGAAAATGCATGTTATCTGAACTTGCATCCACTGCCTGAAACACAATCATTTGACTCTAAAAATCTGGAAGAAGCTGAAGACTCAGATGGTGAATCCTCACTTGATTCACCAATTTTGAAGACAACCCTTTCTAAGATATATGAAAGATGCAATGTTTCAGTCTTGGAACCCAATACCTATCAAGAAGCATGTTTGGGTTGAAGCTATAAAGGAAGAAATTGGTATGATAGAGAAGAATGACACTTGAAAGTTAGTTAATAAACCCAAAGATAGAAATGTAATAAGGGTGAAATGGGTTTATAGAACCAAACTTAATCCAGATGGTTCAGTTTATAAATACAAAGAAAGGCTTGTTGTAAAAAGTTATCCGCAAGTTATAGGTCTAGATTATAGAGACACATTTGCATCTGTTGCAAGATATGATACGATACGACTTTTATTTGCTTTGGCATCTCAATCTAATTGAAAGTTGTATCATTTGGATGTGAAGTCAGTATTCTTAAATGGACCGTTGCGGGAGCAAATTTATATCGATCAACTGGAAGGTTTTCAAATTGCAGGAAGGGAGGATAAAGTTTATTGATTACACAAGGCATTGTATAGATTAAAACAAGCTCCTCGAGCCTGGTATGGTAAGATTAGTAATCATCTCATTCATTGTCGCTTCAACAAAAGTGAAAATGAAGCCACTTTATATGTGAAGAAGTCTAAAGGTGGAGATGTACTTGTGGTGTCACTCTATGTTGATGATTTTCTGGTAACCGAAACAATGAAGCTATGGTGAATCAGTTCGAGCAAGAAATGGAGACCAAATTTGATGTCAGATTTGGGTGAAATGAATTACTTTCTGGGAGTGGATATTCATCAAACTACTGATGGAAGATTCTTCATTTCTCAGAGAAAATATGCATGGATATTCTTAAAAAGTTCAAGATGGAGAGGTGCAAGTCTATATCGTCTCCACTATTTCACAATGAAAAAATCTCAAAGTCTGAAGAAGGTGATAAGGCTGATCCACCAGTTTACAGAAGTCTAATTGGTAGTTTGTTATATTTGACAGCAACAAGACCTGATCTCATGTTCGTGGCAAGTCTTTTGTTGAGGTTTATGCATTCTCTAAGTCAAGTTCATCTTTGTATCACTAAAAAAACATTGAGGTATACCAAGGAAACAGTTGATTATGGTATTTGGTTTGAAAGAGGAGAGCAAGGGCAATTGATGGGTTATTCAGATAGTGATTGGGCAGGAAGCGTTGACGTTATGAAAAGCACTTCTGGATATGCTCAATTATCTGCAGAAGCAGAATACATCGTTGCTGCTGGTGCATCTAATCAGTCTCTATGGTTACGAAAAATTCTACGTGATCTAGAGAAAAACAAAATTGAAGCTACTATCATTAGGGTTTACAACAAGTTAGAAATTTCTATGGCAAAAAATCCAGTGCAAAATGGTCGTAGCAAGTATATAAATGTGAAGTTTCACGCTATCAGGCAAGCAAAGAAGGATGGCGAAGTTAATCTTATTCTTTGCAGCTCAGATCAACAGATTATGGATATTTTGACCAAGGCTCTTCTTAAGGGGAAATTTAAAGTTCTAAGGGCTAAGCTTGGAGTATCCAAGAAAAATCTCAAGGAGGAGTGTTAGAATATGAGATTTTTTTTTCGAGATAGTCTTTTATTCAATAGTTTTTTTTAAATATTATGTTTAGTATTTTAAATGAATGATAGACCTTATTTTGTGAAGTGTATCTTGTAAGAAAGTGGTTAACTATTATGTCAAGTGTGTCTTGTAAGACTTATGTAGCTATATGTGTAGTCCTTTGTAATATGTTGATATGAATGAAAATAGCTACTGCTGACCCTTACCTTTTTCCTTCTCTTTAGCTCCAAATTCTAATAGTCTATTCATTTTATAAAAGGAATGTTCTCCAACATTGTTGGGAGAAAGAAAAATTCTTGTGATTAAGTATAGAAACACTCTTTTATGTGGATAGTGAGGCAATAAGAAGACAAGTCTCGTGTCGTTATCGTTGCTCGCTCGGCTTTGGGTTTGAATTTGTCAATCGAGAGAGAGATTATATTTTTGGACAAAATTCATTTGAAACTTGAAATTAGTGATGTTTTAATTAAAAAATCTAATATGAAAATTTTCTCCTTTTGCGCACATGAGAGAGTGCGGGTGCATGACACAACGCACCTCGAAGGGACGCAACCCTTCAAGACACTATTTGAAAACGACATTGGGACTTACGCATGCATAGGGCCACCTGCGGACGCAGGTGCTAACGCAGATTGAACGCATGTCGAACAAAACTTTCTGATTTTGGACAAGTTGCAACCTGCGGCCGCATATGGCCACCTGCGGGTGCAGGTGAGGTCCGCAAGTCGGTGATGGTCCAAAAAAGTGCGGCTATTTAAGAACTATTGCTTGCTTTTTGAAGCACCATCTTTTGTCTTGATTTTTTCCTCACGTATATGCACGAAAATTTGAAGTGTAAACACTCCATTTTCTTAAAAAACTCAAGTGTGATTTATGAATCGTTGAGTGCGTTCGTTGTTCGACAGAGTTTGAGGTACCGTCATTCTGTCGAAATGATTTATTTTATTCTTGGAGGATATATTTTAGACCTCGGGTACTTGAGAGGAATAGTTTTCTTAAGAACATATTGTGAATTTGGTGGACTTGAATCTTCTAATTTTCATCACTTTCTTAATGTTTTTGCTATTTTTTAGAAGATAGTTTGAACTTCATCTTATTGATGTTCATAAGTTGTAAATATAGAGTTACAACTTCATTTAATTGTTCATAAGTTAGTTTGAACATGTGTTTGAAGTTATTGTTAAAAAAATACAGATTTTATTCAATCCGAAAAGCAACAACAGGATGATAACATTTCTATATAGATCAACTGATAGAGAAGCAAGGATTAAAAAAAATAGCAGAGATCTTCTAGATCTAAATCCTTTGGCTCAAAATGACTACTGTTTCTTATCAAAGTTGGAGCATTATTGTACTGTTTCAATGTTCCTGCATTGGTGAACTAGCTGCAGAGTGATAACATTCACTAGTGGGAATGGGGACGGTGGGTAGCAGTGTGTGTGGTTTGGGCTGTTGGGTGTGCGAACCAAAGTTCTACATTAGTAGTTGATGCGAGGATCTATTAGTGGTGCGAGGCCTTTTGGGAAAAACCGTGCCAGCTTGGTCCAAAGCAGAAAATATCAGACTACGTAAGAGTGTATCTGGTCCGGTTGAGCCCAAAATGGGCCGTGGGGCCTTTGATGTTTGTAGGAGCTTTTGACCACTGCTCAAAATATGATTAGCTAATCGCATGATGGAATATGCTGAAGTCCAGTAAGTGTTGAATTACGATGAAGTCCTGTGGCGCACTTAGCTAAAGGACTTAAAGTTTTCTGGTTAGAGTTTCTCAAACACTGCTGCCTCCAAAACTGTTGTTGCACCTATGTTGGATCGTCCTTAAAAGATGCTCGACTTTTGAAGGATGCATACACATTCAACAGTATTTTTGAAGAGTTCGGATTTAAATTACATTTTTTGTGTAGTTACAAATCAAGACTTCCTTGGTGCCTTCTCTTATCATGGTCTCAGGCGTTGTATGTATGTATAAAGTTGTTAAGCTAGAATGAATCTGTGAAGTTAAGGAAAACGTACGTAGCTGCATCACCTATTAATCGTACTCGCTAGTGTGACTAATTTTCTTACCAAGTTTAAATTTTACTTTTGTTGAAAGAAAAAATAAAAGTAATATTATAATTAATTATACTTTTCCTGAAAGAAAAATATAATTCTTTTTCATATTTGGCTAACCTTTTTCTTGGAGGAAAAAGTTTTGGAACTCTATAAATAGAATATCCCTTCTCATACAACAAAACAATAGAATTCACAATGTAGTAGTCGTTGAAGAGTCTTGTTTAGGGGAGATTTTCTCCCAATAGTTTCTATGTTTTCTTTAATACTAGTTTTCATGTGTAGGTCATTTGGCCAAATCATATCAATAATATTATGTTTTAGTATACTTTTATTTGTCATCTGAACTATCACCGTCTTGATTTGCAAACTATTGGCTTCCGCATGACGCCCTCTCGATTTCAAACCCAACAACTTGAGGCCTTGGACCAAGTATTCTACCTTTGTCAAATCGGAACCAACTCCACTACATTGCATTAGAACAGATAAGTCTAAAGATTGAGAATGATGGGAGACACAGCATTCTTGTTGACAAATTTTGAAAATAAATCTTTATAAAGGGTAGTCAACAAAGAAGAACCAAAGAATTATAATTGACAAAGTTTATAAGGCAGCCTAAACTTTGTCACAAAGTGGGAATTGGAGGGAGTATTAGAGCATATGCAGTCCATATCATAACCTCCACTACTAAAAAAAAAGGCTAAAACCGACCACAAAAACCTTCCACATGTGGAAGGTTTTTATAAAAAACCGACCACAAAAGCAACCAAAATCTGTGGTCGGAAAAGTAGTGGTAGTTTTTTCAAATCCGACCACAAGTGGTCGGTTTGTTTTAAAATATATATACATATATAAAATTTATTATTATTTTATTAAAGTTAGAAAAAATCATTTTAGAGAAAAAAAAACCTACCACATGTGGAAGGTTTTTTATTAAATTAATAAATTAATTTAATAAACAACCGACCACAAGTGGAAGGTTTTTATTAAATTAATTAATTTATTTATTAAAAAACCGACCACAAGTGGAAGATTTTTTATTAAATTAATTAATTAATTTATCAAAAAAACGACCACAAGTGGAAGATTTTTTATTAAATTAATTAATTTATTTATTAAAAATACGACCACTTCTGGAAGGTTTTTTATTAAATTAATTTATTAATTTGTAAAAAATCCGACCACTTCTGGAAGGTTTTTTATTAAATTAATTTATTAATTTATTAAAAAATCTACCACAAGTGGTAGGTTTTCTGCAAAAAAAATATTTGCTAAACCGACCACTTGTGGTCGGTTTTTCTGGGTATTTTAAAAAAAAAAAAATTCTGAACCCAAATACAGCATATGCAACAACAACAATACAAAAATGCTTTCAAAAGTGTATAGGACATACAAAATGTCCAACAAAATATGAAATACTACAACAATAGTTTCAAAGTACAACACATACAAAAAACTAAAACCTAAGAGTCACTATCATCTAATTCGTCATCGTCTTCCATATCATCATCCGTGCTGAAATCATCCAGGGGGCCTAGACCCTTTGCAGCCCGAACTGCATCACCAGGACACGGAGGAATATTTCCCTGAATGAAACAACTCATCTGCTGCTGCAGCTTCTTGAATTGTGATGTTGTTGCCTTCTCTGTCTTTTTCTGACTCTCTCTCTGTTCAGCAAGCTCTTGAGTGAGTTGAGAAACCGTATTTTGTAGGCTTTCAATCGTTTCTCTATCAACTGAAGAGCTAGAGTAAAAAGGGCCGGACGAACACCTAACATTATCGCCAAAAACGTTTTTGTGGTATCCAACCAAATGGCCTCTATTTACAGGACCCACAACTCCTCCTCTACATGTTGTGGTATTAGGTCACCCTGACTTTCAGGAGGCAGACTACTACGATACGCACCGAGAAGACGCATACATTTGTCCTTTATTCAAAGAAAGTTAATACTAAGAGTCAAAAAATATTAAAATGATTATAATTGAATAATATCAAGTTTAAGTAAAAAAATTCATAAATTCAGAATTTGTTACTTACATGGATAGCTTTTGCACAAGCTTCAACCCAGACATCTTCATCAGTTGGGTTCTTTTTTTTAATCACATGAGTCTCCTCGTATAACTCATAATGTGGTATTTTTCTACCCTTTTCTTTTTCTTGCATATAAAAAAATTATCAATGTTCAAATAATTAAAAATTTAAATATATAGAAACAAATAATTAAAACTGTAAAAGTTGCATACCATTATTTCCGTCACAGCAAGAGTATTTCTGGCACCCGTAGTATGTAGGGAGACACCCTTGGATTATGCCCGAGCTTTCTTTCCTTTTTCACTCAACAATTTGTATTCTTCGCTATTCCAATAGAGAAGATACAATTGCCATGCGGATTCAGGAATCCACTTAGGTCTTACCGATTTCTTTCGGGCATATTCCAAGAGATTGTTAAATCTGGCTCTACATCTAATGAAAAAGTTCTTCTTTATACGAAATGTATTTGCATCATCCCACCAGTAAAATTTCTACAACAAAATTATAACATTCAATCTTTTGTTATAACAAAATGTAAATAAGTAGTCGATAAGTTAAATTCTTACCTTAAATTCTTCAAACATTCTATCCCTGTCAAGTTCTGGAACCTTTTGCCAGCTGGTCCAGTAGCCGTTGAAGTGGCGAGTAATGCATGTTCGCGCCTTTTTTCCAGCTCCACCATCCGTCCTAAACCTACAACAGAACATCAAACATTAATTTCATAGAGCATAATAATATAGTAATGAAAAAATGAGTAACGTTATTATATTTAGAAATCTTACCCTTTCCCAACTGGAACAAGATAAATCCTCTCAGAATCATCTTTCTCTCCTGGTTGCGTAATAAGTGATGGTGGATGCACTGGCGTGGGTGGATCTGAAGCACCAGATGGAGTGCCTCCAAGCCGAAGATCCTAAAACCCAATAGATCCCGCAGAATCACTGTGCAAAGCTGCGTGACTGCTGCAGGAGGGTATCGATGATGGTACATGTCTGGAGGGGCAAACGTCTGTACGATAGTACTGTGCTGGAGGTTGTACGTTCATAAAAGTAGAATGAGTCGGTGCAGACCCATGTAGTGGCCCCCCATGCATAGGAGTAGGTATCGAATCCTCTGACAACCTAGAATGTGAGGGTCGTACTGGTGCGTTAGCAAACCAACCCTCAGATATATGAATACCTTGTGGCCGTCTATAAGGCGGAGGTTGTCGATTCTTTTTTAATTTTGTAGTATCAACTTTTCCCTTACCTCTATCATCTCTGTCTGACATCTAAATTATGTTAAGTTAACAAGTAGTTAGTTCCTACAAAATGAATGTATACGAAAAAATTTCAAGTATATAATTTCAAGTTACTAATTCACATTTCAAATCGCTCCAATAACATGATATTTAGACAAAAATATTGTTATTACTATATAAATTGTGGAAAAGTGAAAACAACAAAGTAAAACAGTATATTATGTATCAATCTTAAACAAGAAGCATAAAGGTAAATATATAATACAAAGCATATCGACATCAACACATAATAAATACAACCTACACAACTAATCTTCATATTCTGAAGACTCTCCACTAAACCATTCACCCTCTTCGGAGGTTTCCTCATCTCCTACCCACTCAGCCTCTTCTTCCGCAATATTAACTTCTTCAAATATATTTTCCGGGTGATTCAAACCATCCACTAATTCAACGTCTCCTAGCTGGTGATTAATCTAAATTTTATTTTGATACGCAGTCTCCAGCACATTCTCAACTTCCACCCAGCCTATAGGCTTTGTTTTGATTACAGCCCACCAATCAGACTTGTCATTGCGCAACAGATAAGGAGCATAATACACTTGTTTAGCATTTTGTGCTAAAACAAATGGATCGTAAATAGGATACCAGTTATTGTGCTTCACTTCAATGATGTTATGCTCCCTATGTACTCTTGTGCCTCTTGTGCTTGGATCAAACCACTTATATCGAAAGAGGACAACTTTTTTTATTGGGATGTTAGGTGAATTATTCACTTGAAAATGATTTCCCAATCTCGTGTATGATGCCAAAGTAATCAACATCATCATCACCTTTAACCCAAACACCATCATTGTTTGTTTTCCTTGAACTGGAGTGTTGTTCGGTGGAAAATTTAAAACCATTTACTTTGTATTGGGACATTGCATTAACTTCAACTGGACCCAAAGAAATATCTCTCAAGAGCTAATCGTTTGCGGCTGCATTTGGTGAATGGTGTACCTAAAAATATTATACATATATATATTTTAGTTGAGGAATGTGTAAATATTTAAACTTTGTAGAAATATTACACTTACGAACCTCATTTTTAAACCATGTTGCAAAGGATTCATACACTTGATTTTTGTGGAATTGAGTCTTAAATGAACTGAACATGCAACATGGGAAACACAATTAGTTTCTTTAAGGAAATGTGTAAACAAATAAGATATGTTAAAATTTTAATCTCTTTACTTCAAAAAGGGCTCAATTTTCGGGTAATTCAGCATGACATGCAATATTGCTGATTTGCGCTCCATGGGAGTGAGCCGGCGAGGTATGATCTTTTTAGCCTTACAACCAAATTGATTGAAAATTGATATCGGTTGCAAATGAGGTCCTGATGACGATTCGGTCGGTTTCTTGAACAAGCAACTTCATCACGAAAGTAGTACGAACAAAATTGAGAAGTTTCTCTTGCAAGATATGCCTCAACTATAGAGCCTTCAACCCTATGTTTGTTTTTGGGACCCCTTTTCAATTTTCCAATTGCCCTGTACAATGTTAAGGTTAGATGTGTACTATATGTAAAAAACATATGTATGAATTTAAATATATTGCAAATGCTTACCGTTCGAATGGATACATCCACCTAGTTTGAACTGGACCACCTAGCCGAGCTTCGTGCACAAGGTGAATGGGAAGATGTACCATCACATCGAAGAACGTTGGCGGGAAAATCTTCTCCAGTTTGTTGGTAATAACAACAAGATTGCTTTTCATTCGCGCCAGATTTTCTTCTTTTAATGTGGTGGCACATAAGTCCTTGAAGAACAAACTAATCTCTTCTATCGGTTTCCATATGTTTTCAGGTAAACCAATAAAAGCAATTGGAAGTAATTGTTCCATGAAAACATGACAATCATGAATTTTCATTCCATGCAAGATTCCTTGTGTCATATCAACCCTCTTTCCCAAATTTGAGGCATATCCATCGGGCATACCCACTCACATATTTGACGTTTTTGGTCCAACTTGAATGTAAAACTAGCCTTGGTCTTAAGAACATTGCCGTTGGGCCCCTGCTGTAAGTGTAATTCTCTGCGGTTGCAATATTCTGGCAAGTCAAGTCTGTCCTTAGGATTATCCTTTGTTTTGCCGGTGACATCCATAACTGTGTTGAACAAGTTGTCAAAATAGTTCTTCTCAGTATGCATGACATCAACATTATTTCTAAGCAAATTATCTGGCCAATATTCTAACTCCCAAAATATACTTTGCTTAGTCCAGTTATGCGAAACGTCATATCCATCAAGCCTGTACAATCTTTCCTCACTGTCTTTAGGCAAATCCTGAACTATTTTCCAGATGTCATAACCAGACAGCCTTGGAGGTGGACCATCATGTTCCCTTCTATTCCTTCTAAATGCATTCTTGAGTCTCCTAAATTCATGATCATGTGGCAAGAAACAACGATGACAATCAAACCATGAATTTTTCCTGCCATGTCTCAATGTGAAGGATTTTGTTTTTTCCATGCAGTATGGACAAGCCATCTTTCCAGCTGTCATCCACCCAGACAATATTTCATAAGCAAGAAAATCATTAACAGTCCACATTAGATATGCACGCATATTGAAATTTTGTTTAAGAGAGATGTCCCAAGTTTCAACCCCCTCATGCCATAAAATTTGAAGTTTATCAATCAAAGGTTTCAAGTAGACATCTATTCCGCTTTTTGGATTACGCGGGCCAGGAATAACACAATTTAGAAATATATACGAACTAGTCATCAACATTTCAGAAGGAATATTATAAGGAGTGAAAAATATAGGCCAACATGAATATGGCGCACCACCAACTGAAAAAGGAGAGAACCCATCCGCACATAATCCCAATCGAATATTGCGTGGCTCAGCTGCAAAATCTGGATAAGTTGCATTAAAATGCTTCCAAGCCTCTCCATCAGAAGGATGACACATAACACCAGTGGGCCTTCTATTTTCACTGTGCCATCTCATATGAGGAGCTGAACTGTTTGAAGCATACAACCTCTTCAACCTTGGTATAAGAGGTAAATAATGCATCACCTTAATAGCAATTTGATTTACAGTAGAACCACGCTTACATCGAGAGTGCTGACAAAACTTACAGAACTCTAGGTTAGCATCTTCCTTAAAGTATAACATGCAGCCATTTTCACAACAATCAATTCTAACCGAGGAGAGACCTAACTTTGACACTAATCTTTTTGCCTTAAAGAAAGAATCAGGAACCTCCAAGCCGGGGTCAACTAACTCTTTAATAAGGTCTATCATTGAGTCCATTCCTCCTTCATCAATATTCCAATCAGATTTAATACTTAGTAATCTAACAACAATAGACAAACGAGAGTGTGAACACCCGTCAAACAAAATATGACTAGCAGCATGCAATTCTTTGTAGAAATTGCCCGCTTCACTATTAGGAACATCTTCAACAGTTTCCCTAATGTCAACCCTATGTTGCACCCCAAAATCATCGTGTACCATTTCAGTCATCCTAGTATGTTGATATTCATTATGCCCTGTATATGTACTACTTTCTCCAACAACAAAGTTATTTTGCGCTGCATTCCCATGAATATCACGCAATCTTAAAAAGTCTTCGTGAAACCCCTTTCTATAAAGATGTTCCTTCATATCTTCTTTACTTATAAGATTTATACATCACATCTAACACAAGGACAATGAATAACTCGATAACATGTCCACATATCGAGTGTGTTAGCATGTTCAACAAATCTTTTGACACCTTGAACAAATTCCTCCCTAATACCCGCTCTATTATCATTGTTTCGTTGATATATCCAGCTATAATCAGGTTCCATCTACGCAATCAATCAGATACAACTAATTAGATTAAGTCACAAAACAAAAAAACACAAAATCACCTTTAAAGTCCCTATACTTGACCATTTTCAAGTGAATAATTCACCTAACAAACCATATTCAAAACACAAAAATCACCTTTAAAGTCCCTATACTTAACCATTTTCAAGTTACTAAGTAACTTACATCACACAATTCAAATCACAAAAAACACCTTTAACGTCCCTATACTTAACCATTTTCAAGTGAATAATTCACCTAACAAACCATATTCAAAACACAAAAATCACCTTTAAAGTCCCTATACTTAACCATTTTCAAGTGAATAATTCACCTAGCAACTCACATTCAAAACACAAAAATCACCTTTAAAGTCCATATACTTAACCATTTTCTAGTGACGTAGTCACTTACCTAACCATATTCTTAACACAAAAACCACCATCAAAATCCCTATACTTAACCATTTTCAAGTGACTAATTCACCTAACAAACCATATTCAAAACACAAAAATCACCTTTAAAGTCCCTATACTTAACCATGTTCAAGTGAATAATTCACCTAACAAACCATAGTCATAACACAAAAAATCACCTTTAAAGTCCATTTACTTAACCATTTTCAAAGTGAATAATTCACCTAACAAACCATATTCAAAACACAAAAACCACCTATAAAGTTCCTATACTTAACCATTTTCAAGTGACTAAGTAACTTACCAACTCAAATTCAAAACACAAAAATCACCTTCAAAATCCTTATACTTAACCATTTTCAAGTGAATAATTCACCTAACAAACCATATTCAAAACACAAAAATCACCTTTAAAGTCCCTATATTAACCATTTTCAAGTGAATAATTCACCTAACAAACCATATTCATAAAACGAAAATCACCTTTAAAGTCCATATACTTAACCATTTTCAAAGTGACTAAGTAACTTACCAACTCAAATTCAAATCACCAAAATCATCTTCAAAATTCCTATACTTAACCATTTTATAGTGACGTAGTCACCTACCTAACCATATTCATAACACAAAAACCACCTTCAAAATCCCTATACTTAACCATTTTCAAGTGAATAATTCACCTAACAAACCATATTCAAACACACAAAAATCACCTTTAAAGTCCCTATACTTAACCATTTTCAAGTGAATAATTCACCTAACAAACCATATTCATAACACGAAAATCACCTTTAAAGTCCCTATACTTAACCATTTTCAAAGTGACTAAGTAACTTACCAACTCAAATTCAAATCACAAAAATCATCTTCAAAATTCCTATACTTAACCATTTTCTAGTGACGTAGTCACCTACCTAACCATATTCATAACACAAAAACCACCTTCAAAATTCTTATACTTAACCATTTTCAAGTGAATAATTCACCTAAAAAACCATATTCAAAACACAAAAATCACCTTTAAAGTCTCTATACTTAACCATTTTCAAGTGAATAATTCACCTAACAAACCATATTCATAACACGAAAATCACCTTTAAAGTCCCTATACTTAATCATTTTCAAAGTGACTAAGTAACTTACCAACTCAAATTCAAATCACAAAAATCATCTTCAAAATTCCTATACTTAACCATTTTCTAGTGACGTAGTCACCTACCTAACCATATTCATAACACAAAAATCACCTTCAAAATCCCTAAACCATTTTCAAGTGAATAATTCACCTACCAAACCATATTCAAAACACAAAAATCACCTTTAAAGTCTCTATACTTAACCATTTTCAAGTGAATAATTCACCTAACAAACCATATTCAAAACACGAAAATCACCTTTAAAGTCCCTCTACTTAACCATTTTCAAAGTGACTAAGTAACTTACCAACTCAAATTCAAATCACAAAAATCATCTTCAAAATTCCCATACTTAACCATTTTGTACTAACGTAGTCACTTACCTAACCATATTCATAACACAAAAACCACCTTCAAAATCCCTATACTTAACCATTTTCAAGTGAATAATTCACCTAACAAACCATATTCAAAACACAAAAATCACCTTTAAAGTCCCTATACTTAACCATTTTCAAGTGAATAATTTACCTAACAAACCATATTCATAACACAAAAATCACCTTTAAAGTCCTTATACTTAACCATTTTCTAGTGACTTAGTCACTTACCAACTCACATTCAAAACACAAAAATCACCTTTAAAGTCCCTATACTTAACCATTTTCAAGTGAACAATTCACCTAACAAACCATATTCATAACACAAAAATCACCTATAAAGTTCCTATACTTCACCATTTTCAAGTGACTAAGTAACTTACCAACTCAAATTCAAAACACAAAAATCACCTTCATAATCCCTATACTTAACCATTTTCTAGTGACTTAGTCACTTACCTAATTATATTTATAACACAAAAATCACCTTTAAAGTCCCTATACTTAACCATTTTCAAGTGAATAATTCACCTAACAAACTATATTCAAAACACAAAAATCACCTTTAAAGTCCCTATACTTAAACCATTTTCAAGTGAATAATTCACCTAACAACTCACTTTCATAACACAAAAATCACCTTTAAAGTCCCTTTACTTAACCATTTTCAAAGTGAATAATTCACCTAACAAACCATATTCAAAACACAAAAATCACCTATAAAGTTCCTAAACCATTTTCAAGTGACTAAGTAACTTACCAACTCAAATTCAAAACAAAAAAATCACCTTCAAAATCCCTATACTTAACCATTTTCTAGTGACTTAGTCACTTACCAACTCACATTCAAAACACAAAAATCACCTTTAGTCCCTATACTTAACCATTTTCAAGTGAATAATTCACCTAACAAATCATATTTATAACACAAAAATCACATTTAAAGTTCATATACTTAACCATTTTCTAGTGACTAAGTCACTTACCAACTCAAATTCAAAAACCATATTAATAACACGAAAATCACCCTCAAGTTCCTAAAAAACCATATACTTAACCATTTTCACACAACTAAGTCACCTAAGAAAGCACATTCAACAAACAATCAACAACAATGCTAGTGAATCGCACAAGGCCACACACGGCTTCACCAGACTTCAATATGAACAATAAAAAGAAGATAACAACAATGCTAGTGAATCGAACAAGGCCACCCATGGCTTCACTAGACTTCAATATGAAAAAAAAAACACTTTATTATAACAAATTAGAGAGAAGTCAACTTACCTTTGCTTGACCTAAATTAAAGTCAAAGCGACAAGCGATCACTGGAAAAATAGCAAAGCAATCCTTTTTCTGAATTCAGATTCTGTCAAACGGCAACATCAAATTTTAAGCTACACACTAGGCATGTAGAATTAAAAAATCTTGATCATTACGCCAAATAATAAATGTCCTGTCATCCTTATTTACTCGTATTTTTATTGACAACATTGAGATTTTAGTGACAACATTGAGATGTTAGTGACAACATTGAGATGTTATAGTCGGAATGTGGTCGGAAAATAAGGTAGTTCCGACTACTTTTCATTTCAATTTTATAGTCGCTTTAGTATCCGATTTCAATTTTTCCCCCGGTAAGTACACTTCACGGAGAGTCCAAGAACCCTACCTTATCCATGGCGCTAATATTATGTATTTCTCCAACTGAACTTCAGTATTTTTCATGATAACACATAATTCAAACATACTTTTCAACTAAACCTAAATCAGTCACTAAAGGAACTTAAATTAGTACCTAAAGGAAGTTTTTGGAACTTACCGGATCTAGGGGCGGCGGAGAACGGCGACGGAGAACGGT
Source organism: Capsicum pubescens (assembly GCA_030864215.1). Classification (NCBI taxonomy): domain Eukaryota; kingdom Viridiplantae; phylum Streptophyta; class Magnoliopsida; order Solanales; family Solanaceae; genus Capsicum; species Capsicum pubescens. The sequence continues at coordinate 37,407,096 of CM061542.1, read as the reverse complement.
GACAGAGAATGGCGGCACACGGTGTCATACGGTAGACCGGTTGGATTTGGAGAGTTTTAGGGTTAAAATCCCATTTTCGACTGGTTTCGGTTGTTTCTGATTTGGGATTTATTAATATATTTAAGTGGGTCGGGTTGGGTTTTAATTAATCAAAAAAAAATTATATATTTTATGAAAACCGACCACAAGTGGTCGGTTTTTCTAAATTTCCAAAAAAACTACCACAAATGGTCGGTTTTTTGGAAATTTTTAAAAACCAACCACCTGTGGTCGGTTTTCATAAAATATTATAAAAAAAAAATCTAATTAGTTAAAATATAAATTTTTTAATAAATTAGATAGAAAAAATATTAATCAATTAATTCATTAATTAAGTAAATTAAAATTTTACAAAAATGATCACAAAGAAAATTAAATATTTATGTCATGCCTACTTCAATCGTGATTTTACTATATTATTCCTAATTAATTAATATAAATCAGTTACGTATTAAAAAATTAAAAATATTCAATAAAAATATTGAAATAGACATTTAAAAAATATAACCAATTAATTAAGTTAATTAAAATTTTACAAAAATAAATTATTTTTTGATGTTTTCCATTAACTTGAAACTTATATGGGATCACTTTAAAAAAAAAATCACAACTCTTTATTAAGATAATTTTAGTATGTCCCTTATAGTTAGTACAATAAAAAAATATTATAAATTACAATAATTAAAAACTAAAATTATTCAAAAAAATATAATTGATTATCAATGACACATAAGTTTGAATAACTTATAAAAATATCGTTATACAAATTTCATCAATCTAAATATAATAATATATGTCTAACTTATAATTTATCAACCAAATGAGCAAAGATTTTAATTCAATGATAAATTTACATGAAGTAGAATTTTTAAGGATCAATATTGGGTCGTGCGTAGCACGATGTAAGACCACAAGTATGTATATATATATATATATACCACGTTCGTAAAACAACGTGTTAATCAAAAAAATTATCGATTATTTTTGTTACGTTAATTTGCATCTGTCTACATTATATTGACAGAAAATAGTATATCCATTTCATCACTACACGAGATCGATATACATATATATAAATATATTCAATTGGCTATTAACATTCAAAGACGTACTACAAACATCACATACCCGATTTTGCTACCCCATAATAATATACAACGTATTTCACAGAAACAGAGTTGAATTATCGGTTGGTTTATCTTATGTCATTAATAGACCTTCACTATATATATATTACCGACAATATCAATACGTACAATATACATCACATACGTAAACGGATATCTTATCCACTAATATAATGCGACGTATTTCATATACGTACTATATACATCACATACTTGATTTTACCATCCCATTGTATTTCACATATACTCAAATAAATTATCGGTTGATTTATCTTATGTCATTAATATACCGTCGCTATATAATATCTATATATTATATATACACATGTACATACACACACATATACACACTATCGACTATATCAAAGTCAAAATACATACTATATACATCACATGTATACAAGTATATTATCCAATAATATAATGTGATGTGTTTCTTATACATACTTAGATTAGTGATCAATTAATTATATTTGATTAGCTTAATATATTATTGATTATATATATAATTAGGTGTTACTAAAAATTATTTATTTATTAATTTTTAATTTTTTAATTATTTAATTTTTAATTATATAATTTTTAAATTTTTAAATTCAAAAACCAACCACTAGTGGAAGGTTTTTACAAGTATTTAAAAAAAAAGAATTTAAAACCTACCACAAGTGGTCACTTTTTTAAAATATTTTTTAATTAATTTTTTTTAAAATACCGACCACTAGTGGTCTGTTTTATTTTTATTTTTTAAATTTTATTTGTTAAATAAATAATTATTATTATTAAAATTATTATAATAATTAATTTTATATTTTAAAATAAAAAAGCTTCCACTTGTGGTCACTTCTTTTAATAAAAAAAAAATTAAAAAATTGAAATCCAACCACAAGTGGTCGGTTTTTTCCGACCACATCTTGTGGAAGGTTTTTTCCTTTTTTTTTAGTAGTGCTCGGAGGCATGGCAAAGAGGTTGTTTTCGATAGACCTCGGGCTCAAGACAAAAAACAGTCTAACATAGACATAATATAAGAGCAAGAAACAATAGACAGCAGCAGAACCAAAACTACCACAAAATAATACTACAATCGTTCCACCTGAAACAACAAACATCACCAAAAAAGAAACTACAAGTACATGTGTAGCACTACAACAACTAATATGGTATTAGTTTTAGATTAATTGGTATAATTCAACATTCAAAGAAATGATTAAAATGCAATCTTGAAGCTAGTTGGAACAAGCCTCTGCATCCTTTTTTCCATTGTCATTTTCTCTCTCTTTTCTCTTACAACCAACATCCTCTTTGTTCGTTTTGATACTTGAATCTTCTTTTGTCAAGACATTCATAGTTGGATCTTTGTTAGTTGGAAATTCCCAACTAAATTCATCTTCAACTGGTGAGAGCCTGATAGTATTCTGTGAATGCAAGAAGACTTTATGAGAAATCAAAATAAGTACTATCTAACAATTTCTTTCATTTTGTCAAATATGTAAGAACAAAATTTAAAGAAGAAATAATACATAAATATGTCCTTTAACTTGGCTTCAACTTTCATTTATGCCCTTCGATTTTGGTTATGCACATGTAAGTACTTAAATTTGTATAAAGTTGAACAAGTAGACACATGCGTCTTAATTCCTGTGTAGCATCTTACATGGCCAATTCGTGCCCTACATGGAGTCCTACGTGTATTATGCCACATAGGATGTGTATTACTACTTGTTCAACCTTATGCAAATTTGAGTGTCTAATTGATGATGCATAGTTACCACGGTACTATGCTTTATTTTGATGATTTGACAAACTTGCTGAGGGATCAAATGAAGAATCAGGTACCCACATTAGCCCGATCTCAGAAAAAACAAGGGACTCAAGATTTAGGGGGAAACAAGTTGTAGCTATTCCTCAAAACCTAATTTTTGTAAAGCTCAAAAGATTTATCTTCCCAAGCAAAAGCTACTCTCATAAGAAGAACATTACTCATTTCAACAAAGGGACCTGATTGAGCTACTGCTTTAGTTGATTTAAAGTGGGTAGTAGAGTTGCTGCACGAGTCTTGCTAGAGTTATCTAGGAGTGTTGGTTAGAGTTAGTAGACGTGGTGGTGTGGTAGAGTTACTACATCTGTCTTATAATAGAGTTATTATAAGGAGTTGGGATTAAGAGTTTAATTAATTCTTGTGATTACTCGTATCTGTAATCACGTTATTGCTTGAAGTTAGTGGAGAGTTGGGAAATCCTTTGAGACTGGTCGTGATTTTTTTTCCTTTGAGTAAGAAAGTTCTCACGTAAAAAATCTTGTCTTCTTTACTTTCAGTTTCTTTACGTCTATTCTTCAGTTTTTGTTCTTAATCATAGAATCTGCTGAGGGACCAGATTCTCATTATTGTTATGGACTCGTATAGAACTCTTTCTATTATTAGCTGAATAAACTGATAAAGGACTTGGTCCCTAGGATCGTGGTGGACGCATACAAGCCAACACTACTCGTGCAACATCTAAAGTTAAAGATCGTAACTGAATGTTAAAAGCCGAATTAAATAACACATTTATGTATCATGTCAATAAAGAATGAGCAAACTATTGTTGAACAACTACTTGATGTTAATAGAATAAGATAAACATGAGATTTATATTAATTACCTCATAGAGGTTTTCCATAGTACGAAATTTTCTACCTCCTGGTAATCCATGTGTTAAACGATAATTTCCAGTCTTTTCATCTTTTGACCAAAGTTTAGAGCCATAATTGACATTATTTTCATCTAAAATACAATCAGATTCACCTGAAAATTACATTTAACCAAATGAGATAATATTATAATACACATAAAACAAAATTATAAGTTCCAATTTAATGACTGCATTTTAGGCTACTCTTATATTGTGTCAAGAGTTTCAATTTACCAAACACTAAATTATCAATATATTTATAAATTAGTGTTGGTTCATCATCAAGTAAATGTTCTTATTTATTTTATTCAATGAAAGTCATAGACTTTTAACATTTGTCAGAAGAAAAAAAAAATGCTAAAGCAGATAAATTAATTTAATAATAGAAATTTACACATAAAATACTACGCATGAATGGTTAGTTTACAGAAAAAGTACAAGACCAATAATATTTAAGACCAAATTTTGAGGAATTAACTATTATTATTTAGAAAAGTTGATTCCTTCATTATACATATTAAAAAATAAAAAAGAATAATATAAAATTAATATCATTGTTAGAATTGTCTTAATTAATATCAGTGTATGATTTGAAATATCATTTTAGTCTTTTTTTTGACATTTTTTTCTCTTTTTTCTAGTTTAGCATTTTAATTAGAAAAGGAAAATATTGAATTTAACATTGCCTTTTTTGTATTATGCTTAAATGTCTATTGATCAAGAAAAAAATAGCTACATATATAAATATTGGTTATGCAACTCACAAAAATTAATTTCCCCTTACTCATTGATGTAAAATATAGGATCTGTCTCTAAATCAAAATTAAAAAAAAAAAAAATCAAATAATTAACACAAGTGTAATTATAAGATTTAAAATTCCTCAAGTACCATTGATATCTTCTTCTTCTTCTTCTTGTTCAGATAGTTCCTCTTTGAAAGAATCCTCTTGATCCTTTCTTATGTTGTTTTCGATGCGCTTTTTAGATATCTCATGTTCTAACACCTGTAAATTTTCATATTTTTTTTTATAAATAATGAATAAAATAAACGCGCTCAATGAAAAATTCATGTAAATAGACATAAGTGTTGGTTAATTAATTACCTCACAAAGGAGATCAATGGCGTCTTTATCTTTTTTATTATTCGCATTATCGACGTTATTGTCCATTAAGGTACGATTAGGATTATTCGTCGGGCTATCTTCACTTCAAATTCACCTGAAAATTCATACAAAACCAAATGAAAATAAATAATGAATAGTGTGAATGGGGAAATTATTTTCAATTATTGTTATGCTTTGCTTATATCAAATTTAAATTAGATTTAGCTTATGTCTATACAACAATAAATCAAAATCTTAGAATAAATCAAATTTACTGCAAAAAGAAGTAGGCAAATATCTGTTAACCAAAATATATGTTTTTTTTTTTTACCCTTTTTCTGAGATGTGAGCACTCGCTATAAGTTATTGTAATTGAATATAATGAGATTGTTCATACATATCAATTCCCAACAATAAAAAATATATTCAGTGTAATTCTACAAGAGCCTAAAAAAGGTAAATGTACGTAAATCTTACCCTTACCTTAATAAGGTTGAAAGACTGTTTTCAATAAACTCTCGACTCAAAAAAAAAAAAAATTGAAACAGGTTGCAAGAAGCAAAAAAAAAAGAGAAAATGGACAAGGAAAAGGAAAAATCAAGTATTTGTCAATCTTATTACTAGCTAGTCTTTTAAAATTAATTAGGGATAGTCCATAAATTCAGAATCAGGACACCTTGTTAATTTCGCTCTTTTCCTCTTACACAACAACATGGAGAAGATAGTAAGCACGATTTTCTATGCAACGATTTCTTCTTCTCTTATGATTTGTCAAGTTACGGGGAAGACCAAAAGAGTAAATTGGCTGATTTTTTCAGTCAAATATAATTGATAATTCCATTTTTGATTGAACCATCAATATGAAGATAAACAAAAAGGCAAAAAGAGGGAAAACATAATTAATAAAAAAAATATTTGGATAAAATCAAACTTATCATCACCCCAATCCTTTATTGTAAGAGTTTAAAAAATAAAAAATGAATTGAATAAAACGAAGGCAAATTAATACGGTCTCGGTTGTATTTATATGTTTCCTTTTGACTATTAATCGATTCCCTTAAAAAGTTGAATTAAATAAAGAAGTAAAATCGTATCACCTATATGTGCACTTCGATGTTTCTTGAAAACTTGAAACTAAAATGAAGAAGTGAATCAATCAGTATCTCACGTTTTATATGTCCACTTCGATGTTTCTTGAAAACTTGAAACTAAAATGAAGAAGTGAATCAATCAGTATCTCACATTTTATATGTCCACTTCGATGTTTCTTGAAAACTTGAAACTAAAATGAAGAAGTGAATCAATCAGTATCTCACGTTTTATATGTGCACTAATGGTTGTTGAGTTGTGCCCTGATAATTATTTTTGTTCTATTTTAAAAATACATTTATTATTTGTCAAATTAAGATGAGAAGAGCTTTTAAAGTGTAATAATATGAATAGACCAGACGTTTAAATCAATTATTATAAAGACATTTCTTTTATTGTTGGGATAATACTGATATATTCTAAAGCTAATTTAGAAAATTATTTAAAATTTATTATTTTTTGACATTTATATCTTATTTCAATATTTTATAGTTTTTTTTTTGTGGGTGTGTGTTTTAATTATAAGCAGAATATCTGACAATTTTATTGTTTATGATATTTTTTAAGATGATTGTTTTTCTAAAAATATAGTATTTAATTATTATTTTTTTGCTAGTTCTTCACAATGCACTCTGCTAGACTCCTCTTTTTCAATTACTTGTATTATTTCATTTTGGTGATTAAAATTCATATAGTTGGTAGGTTTTTTATAGGAAAAAAAAATTATAATTTATTAATATTTAATTCTTATTGTAATTTAATAAGTGTCTATAATTTTTTGGCTATGTCAAAATGAATGTAAATAGTTTTCAAAAGTTAATCAGATTTGTATTTGAATAATCACATTCACTACCTAATTCAATAAATGTTTCTCAATCCTAAATTTTGACCAAATAAATTCAAATTGTTCTCTCAAATTTAATCAAATCTCATATCAATTCAATTCAATTTGCTATAAAATTGAAATAGGACACTAAATTGTGATTGAAATAGGACATTAGCTATTTGGTTATGTGAGCAAACATAACCAAATATATGGATTTTTTTTTAACCCCTTTGTTTGACATGTGAGTACTTGCGATAAATTCTTGTAATTGAATGAAATTGTTCATACATATTAATACACAACAATAATAACATATTCAGATAGTTCTACAAGAGCATGAAAAAAGATAAAATGTACGAAAAAATCTTATTCTTACCTTAATGAGGTTAAAAGATCATTTTCATAGACCCTCAACTCAAAAAAAAAAAAAAAATGGCATAGATCGCGAAAAGAAAATACCAAATTTTAGTCAATCTTGTTACTAGTCTTTTAAAATTTATGAGAGATAGTCCATAAATTCAGATTCTGAACACTTTGCTAGTTGAACCATCAAATAGAAAGATGAACAAAAAGGTAAAAAATAAAGAGGAAAAAAAAAATTAAATTATAAAAAAAAATTATTTGGATAAAATCAAACTTATCATCACCAGAGTCATTTATTGTGATAGTTTAAAAAGTAAAAATGAATTGAATAAAATGGAGGCAAATTTATATTGTCTAGGTTGTATTTATATGTCTCCTCTTGAGTCTTGACTATTGATCTATTCCCTTACAAACTTACATTAAATAAAGTAGCGAATCAACCAATATCTCACGTTTTATATGTGCATCGATAATTGTTGAGTTGTACCCTAATAATTATTTTTGTTCTATTTTGAAAATACATTTATTATTTGTCAAACTAAGATGAGAAGAGTTTTTAAAGTGTAATGATATGGATAGACTAGACGTTTAAATCAATTATTATAAAGATATTTCTTTTATTGTTGGGATAATACTGATATATTCTAACACTAATTTAAAAAATTACTTAAAATTTATCATTTTTTAAAACATTTTGACATTTATATCTTATTTCAACATTTTGTAGTTTTTTTCCGTGTGTGTGTGTTTTATAATTATAAGCAGAATATCTGAGAATTTTATCTTTTATGATATTTTTAAGATGATTCTTTTTCTACAAAAAAAAAATAGTAGTTAATTTTTTTTTAGCTACTTCTTCACAATGCACTATGCTAGACTCCTCTTTTCAATTACTTGTGTTATTTCATTTTGATGATTAAAATTCATATAGTTGATAGATTTTTGTAGGAAAAAAAAAATTATAATTTAGTAATATTTAATTCTTATGGTAATTAATTTAATAAGTGTCTATAATTTGTTGACTATGTCAAAATGAATGTAAATAGTTTTCAAAAGTTAATCAGACTTGTATTTGAATAATCAAATTCACTACCTAATTCAATAAATGTCTCTCATTCCTAAATTTTGACCAAATGAATTTAAAAGTTCTGTCAAATTTAGCCAAATCTCATATGAATTCAATTCCATTTGCTATAAAATTGAAATAGGACATTAAATTATGATTGAGGAAGTAATATTTTTCTTACGGGTAATATTTATACTTATTTTACTTTAAAATTAAAGTTTTTGATTTTTTATTTTATGATATGTAAGCTTCCACATCCCCTCTATTTAACTTGTTTCCATATCAAATTAACAAATGTATGACACACTTGAAATAATATTAAAATATATATATATGTGCGCACACACATATTACAGTTCATTTAAAACTACAAAGGATATTAAAACAAAATAGAAGCACAATCTTAAGTTGAATTGTGAAACCACTTTTCTGGGGTAATGTAATGATCGAAGAACTTATGGAAAATGAATTAAATTAAATTAAATTAATAAATTTAAATATTAATTTCCCCAATAGATTTATATGTCTTCTCTTGATCGTTGAATTACTCCTTTAAACAATAACAAAAATAGGAGTTCTAGTGAAGAAATTCAAAAGATAGTAGTAGCAGAAAAGGTTGCTAAATACTATTTGTATTACAATAATAAATTAATATACCATATTTATGATGTATAATTTTTCAATAAATGCAATTCAATTTTACTCTCCCCCTAATATGAATTTTTATTAAGATAATAGTGATATTTAATATACTATTTGAGAAAGTTATTACAATCAACTATTTATTTGTTTTAATCCTTTAGGTGTCGTTTGGTGTCGGGATAAACTTTTTTATACATTGTTTGGTTGGCAATACTCGGGATAACTTATCTCGAGACTAATAATAATTCCGGGATAAGTTATACCACATATTTGGTGGTATAAGTTATCCCAAGTTAATTTATCCTTGGATAAAATTATAAATGAAAAAAATACCCCCAAACCCTTTTCTTTCCACTTTCTCATATATATATATATATATAAAACCTAGTTTAGGTGTACACGTCTTGCGCGTGTACCTCACTATAATGAATTTAAACGCTACATTAAATATGATATTTATTCAAATAGTAAGAGAATTTATTTAATTAGATATATAGTAGTTGTAAATATCAAAGATACAAATGAGGTAGGTGTAAAATATATTGACAACCCCTTAAATTACGGTTGGTGTTTTAGAAAGAAAAAATAATCATAATATTTTATATGACTCAAAATTTTGATCATTAATTGTCTATATCATCATAATCATCATTCATCTTCAAGATACCTACAAAATTGGAAAAAAGAAAACTACGAAATCAATGCATCTAAGTAAATTAAATATTACAAAAATATATTTTTTTAACGTATCTTGGTGACAAAAAAAAAGAAGAAAATTCAAATCAAATAATAAAGAATAATTTAAGAACAAAAATAAATATATCTTGTTCTATATGTTCATATTAGATATTATTGTATTTTTCTAAAAGAATTCTCAATTTATAGAAGTTCAAAACTTTTTTCTACAATAAAGAAATTATATAAATATGATTGATTTTTACTTTTTTCATTAATTATTTATCAATAATAGAATATTTTAAATTCCAAATAAACCAAACTAACACAAATAAGAGTGATTTTTTTAACCCTTTTTAGTTTTTGATAGACTTTTACTTTCCTTTTATTTAATACAAAATAGAGTTCATTTTAAAATATATATATATATTAGTTCAGTTCACTTGTAGATTAATTTGAAAAGAATAACATCTCTCCTAACTTCTACTGAAGTGGTAATTAAGATTATTATCACAATATTTGCCATTTGCTTTACCATTTTAGCAATATACTAAAATTAATGTATGACTAAATACTATTAGAATAGGTTAATCTTCATGGTATTTCATAACTCTCAAATTAGCAATTGCTTTAAAAGTCGTGTATATTTTGAAAGATGTGTATGTCTTAATTTACTCATAAAATAAAAAATGTGAAATTTACTCTTGAAATGATAAATTTAAATTTGTTGCCCTTGGATATTCGGGCAAAACCTATCTATCTGAAATGCTTAATGTTGAAATTAGTCTTGATATCATGAATTTGGCAGGTATCATCAAAGATAAAAAAAATCAAGCATAAAATCAAACTTGGCTAAAACGGTGATTTAAAAGTTAGATGTAACTACATGAAAATGATCGTTCTTCTACAAATATGTTTTGATTGAATTTATTCAGAATACAAAATCTGAAATTCATACGTGAGTATAATTCTATGATTAGAATTATTTGTCAGTTCAAATTATGTGGTAACAAGATCTATTAATATACTGAAAATTTCTTTTAATACTTTCCATGCCTCGAATTTGCTTTTGTAGTATTGAAAGATGGCGTCCAGAACTAATTTCAAATTTTCTTGTGACCCAAGAAAAGAAATTTTATGTTATTATTATATATACCTCGATTTGCTATTAACGTAGAAATATCTTAAAAGAAAATATTAAGTTATATATATATTCAGATAATTTTGTGAACAATGAAAACTTTTGATAAATGCTATAAATATAAATTCATTCCTGGATGCGATAGTATTTATTAAAGTTTATCAACACAAATGTTTATTTGATTGTGATGGTATCGGTGTTCATCTATAGAAAAGGTAGAATAATTAAAAGGAAATGTTCTAAATAATATATTTTTACTCCTAACATAGTAAGACACTGAATTTTACTCATGAAGTAGTGGGATTCTTAAAATACAGCTAAAATAGTATGACTTTGAAATCTTCTCCTCAAATGTCTTTATTAATAATGTCTTCTTATTATTGCTTGAACAAAATAATAATAAGGGAGAACAATATAAATTTTAACAGTTTAGATCTTAATTATAAATTTTTTTGATATTTTGCATAATTATTGAAATTTTGATTTTGGATATGTCAAAATACATAATTAGCTCTCCATACATTTTTTCGATTTTGAGTCTATCGAGATACAAAATATATCCAATGAAAATACATTTTTTTCTTTATAAAGATACATAATTAGCTTTCGATATATTTTTTCTGATTTTGAGTGTGTCGAGATACGTAATTACCTCTCGATACATTCAATGAAAATACATAATTAGCTGACATTTTTATAATTACTTTGTAAGGATGGAGATTTATTTAAATATGATAAATTAAGATGTATATTTATATTATTTTTCCGAAATAATATAACTTTCATCACAACATTTTTGGCCTAAGGCCACACTAAACCTGAGCCACATTTTACAAGTGTGGCCTATATCATTAAAGACCACGTTTTTAAAGTGTAACCTTAGTTTTTAACTTCTGGCCACATTACTTTTGGCAACGCTTTGAAAGCGTGGTTTTTAATGATGTAGACCACACTTTACAAATGTTGCCAAATCATGATATAATTCACAACACTTATTAACATATATGGCTACATTTTTAAATGTAATAGTATTATAATTTTAAAAACAACATTTTTAAAATGTGGTCTAAAATTTTCATTAAAATTTTCTTTGTCCCTCCCAAATATTTCAATTTCCCTCCAACTTATAATTAACCAAAAAGAGTTGAGTATATTAAAAATCAAAAACCCTACGTATTATTTCACACAGGTATTAAACACCCACGGTCCAGGTCTCTCCACCGTTGAATAACACCGACATCATCGAACGTTGTCGGCTCGGAAGGCCAACCACCGGCGAGGGGTGACCACTGGCGAAGGGCGAGAACCTAAAGGTGATAGTCAATCTCTCCTTTTGATCTTTTTTTTTCTCAATCAGTGAATTTGAACACCATTTTCGTTGTTTTGTCAATTTCTGAGCTTGATTTTGGGAATTTGTTGGTTCTTTTGAGTTTCTTGGATTTTGGGAATGCCAATTTGGGGTGTGTTATGATTCCACTTTATACGATTGAAGAGAATGTGAGGAGTTTGGGGTTGCACCCTTCTTTCTTTTGTTTTCAGATATCTGATTATCAAGTTTTTCTTAAAGTTTTTTTGTTAGAGTTGGAATTTTGTTATCTTAACGTTTACGTTGTTCCTAAAGTATACAGGTGTATCCAGTACAACATGAGTATAAAGCACAACAATTTTGGTTATAACTAACTAATTAAGTATATATAGAATTAAAGAAAGTACAGAACTTACTTCTAACAATGATGTATTTTTCCGCTTTCTTCACTCGTGCAAATTTGACTTTCAAAACCATGTGGAATTCAAGAGTATGAAGAAAAATGCTTTCCATACTATTCTACCAGTTGCATGAACTTAAATGTTAGTTTTGCGTAGTTTTTCCATCCTATCTCGTATAGACAGCCACAGCCAATTCAAGCTATTCGTATGCACTTCCTTGTTGTAGAGTTAACTGTTCAATCATCCTGATAATTAAATTGCAATACAAGTAAATTTTTCACTGCCATAAACTTTATTTTAGTATTAACTTTAGGGGAGTTTCTATGCCCTTCTAATGGTCGTCCTCTGCAGTTTCATGCTTTATCCTAATAGACCAAAAAGGCACCGTGAATTTGGTGTGCTTGAATTCTTTATGAGATTGAATCAATTTGTAAAATTCAGTTTCAATAGATCTATTTCAAATTATAACGTAGCCAAGCTGTTTTACAACAGTTGACGTGCAACAGTTATTCAAAATTATCGTGCTGACAAACTGAAACGCAACACTAGTAAAGATTTGAGTTCTTTCTTTGCCTTCCAAAGATCAATTCTTTTTCTAGTTAATATGAACATTAATTTCGTTAGTCATTGTGTGAATTTCATCAACGTACAAAGGTTAACATAAACGATAAGGAAGAAAAAGAATATGAATTTATGGTTTAAAAGAATACAGTATAATTGATAGAACATATTTTGCTTTTCTCTCTTTATATAGTTTATCTGTTGAACTACAAAGCTTTTCTCTACTCGAGTCTGGCTGAAGATAAACTGGTTCCTAGCCATCAGTTTTTTTGATTTAGCCTTGGCTAATTCTCTGCAGTGTTGTACAGAAGGTTGATTTCATTTGGTAATTGGTAGTATGAAGATGTTTTTATGAAAAGACATGTCCACTGGATCTTCTATACCGGTATATCCTCAATCCGCCTTTGATCTTTTTACACTGGTACTGTGTTTCGATATATTATGTTTGAAGTTGAAAAATGGTAAGAAGCTAAAGTTGTGTTTGAACGTGCATTCGTTTGAACCGAAGTTAGAAACTTTTTGAGTGATTCAAAAGTGATAGTTGGTTTTTCTATCATTTTACAAAAGACTATGTGATTGTGCCTATCTGAACTTTAATATAGTTGAAAATGTGGTTGAAAACGATGTTGCTCGGACTATGCAACCTTTCCCTTTTCAAGTTACATATGATATGTGACCCTATTGCAGTTGTTTCCTCCTGTTGAGCTAATTAAACTTATAGAAGCATTTGAAAAGCCTCGACCGATCTCTCTACGGACAAACACTCTAAAGGTCATTTTTTATTTGGCTTTTTTTATCCTTACCTTTCTCCCTGTGATGGTCGACTCATTGTGGATTGCTTTGATGGGATTTCAGATTCGCAGACGGGATTTAGCTGGTGTTCTTCTTAACAGAAATGTGAATTTGGACCCATTAAGCAAATGGTCGAAGGTACGATTACAAAGATTAACTGTGATTCTAGGTGTTTTCTTTGGGTTTACCCATTACTTAGGTATCAATTTGGATCTGTTATTTCTTATTTTCACATGTATGGTTACTTATTTTATCATATGCATTTATGACTTTGTAGGTTGGACTAGTTGTATATGATTCTCAAGTTCTAGTTGGTGCCACTCCTAAGTATATGGCTGGTCATTACATGATATCTTGACATTACACTTTAAAAGATGTCTTTGCTCTTTGTATTCAACTGTGGTGGTAATTTCTAATATAACTAGCTTGCATACAACTCCAAAGTGGGAGCTCTTTTCTACCTGTAATGGCTCTTGCACCTCAAGAGAATGAACGTGTCATTGATATGGCGTAAGTAACTAAGTTTTTGTCTAAAATAATGTCAAAACAAATTGATTGCTGAAAGAATTTTCTGGTGCATACTTAGTCTAGGAAAAACCTAATCGAAAAATAAAGCATCTGTTTTTTCACTTTCACTTTTAATTTCTCCTTTCTTTAAACTAGTTGCTTTGCCTTGGATATAGCTTTGTCCATATTAGGTTCAAGTGATGCACCTAGTATCTTTTCTTTTGAGAGGGAAGCTAAACAATTTCTGCCAACTTTTTACTTCTTAGTTCGATAAGCAGAGAAGTGAAATATTTTGATAACTTTTTATTCGCCTAAAGTGTTGAATTTTTTCATGGTGTAGTGCTGCTCCTGGAGGCAAAACAACTTATGTTGCTGACTGCACTGATGAAAAATAGTGGTATGTAATCATTGCGCAGTTAATCGTGTTGTATTCCTTGTGCAGGGATCCATTTTCTCCACAAAGCATCCATACTTCTGGATACAGATGAGAGAATGAACTTGAATACATTTGGCTGCCCTGGTGTTAATTATCTCCATTTCCTTGTAAAATAATCCATTAATTTCCAGTTTCTGTCCTGCTATTTTTTAATGCAGTATACCAAAATATTCTGGATTGATCGTTCTATTTTACTATTCACTCATGTACATCATTCTCGATCAAAAAGTTGAAAATTTAATTTTTAGGTTTTCAGGTATTGATTCAGGCTGTGGAACAACTAGATGAAAATAAATCTCCTGAAAAGATGACTTTGAATCAGCTTGCATGGTTATATTCAATCATGTTAATTGTAGCAGTGGTAAAACTCGCCCTGTGGCTTTACTGCAAAAGCTCAGGGAATGACATTGTTCGTGCCTATGCAAAGGTATGTTTTTATTATCCTTTACCATCTTGCTCAAAACTAAATCTAAAGTTTAGTGAAGCCGTGTGGGGCTATTTCGATTCACTAGCATTGTTGTTGTTGTGTTCATCTCTTTTCTTGCTCAAAGCTAAATCTAAAGTCTAGTGAAGCCGTGAGTGGCCTATTTCGATTCACTAGCACCTTGTTGTTCATCTTGTTTCTCTTGTGTTGGCTTGAATCGCCTGATACACACTTAGTCTTGTATCAATATGTTATTAATTTGTTGAACTTAATTTGATAGTTGTAGTAAGTTAGCAAAAACATCTAGATGCTCCATCTTTGTTGTTTGGCTTTCCCTTAAGTATCCTGAAATCCATTCACACTGTGTAATCATAATTGATCTCGCACAACCACTTTCTTAATAAGAGTAAAACTTAATGGCCACCGTTAAGTAAACAACCTTATAACCTTAGCCTTAATGGCCACCGTTTAAAGCCTAATCTATACATAAAACTTAACGGACACCGTTTAATAAACAACCTTATAACTTTAACGGCCACCGTTTAACCTTATAACCTTATATTAGGAAACAACCTTATAACCTTAACGGCCACCGTTAAGTAAACAACCTTATAACCTTAGCCTTAACGGCCACCATTAAGTAAACAACTTTATAACCTTAACGGCCACCGTTTAACCTTTTAACCTTATATTAGGAAACAATCTTATAACCTTAGCCTTAACGACAACCGTTTAAAGCCTAATCTATACATAAAACTTAACGGCCACCGTTTAATAAACAACCTTATAACTTTAACGACCACCGTTTAACTTTATAACCTTATATTAGGAAACAACCTTATAATTAGGAAACAACCTTATAACCTTATAACTTTAGCCTTAACGGCGACCGTTTAAAGCCTAATCTATACATAAAACTTAACGTACATCGTTTAATAAACAACCTTATAACCTTAACGGCCACCGGTTAACCTTAAAACCTTATATTAGGAAACAACCTTATAACCTTAACGGCCACCATTTAACCTTATAACCTTATATTAGGAAACAACCTTATAACCTTAGCCTTAACGGCAACCGTTTAAAGCTTAATCTATACATAAAACTTAACGGACATCGTTTAATAAACAACCTTATTACCTTAACGGCCACCGGTTAACCTTAAAACCTTATATTAGGAAACAACCTTATAACCTTAACGGCCACCGTTTAACCTTCGAAGTAGGTGGCTCTCTTAGCTGTTCAATTAGTTGTTACTACAATTATGTAGTTGGCTATTCTAGACACATATCATCGGTATATGCTACTAGAAAACGTAGACAACTTGTTGTGCTAGGAACTGAGACAGACTTAAATAAACTCTCGAAAACACCTGCTCTCATTTTTTAAATTAAACACCTGCTCTCAACTTAAACTCTTAAATAAACTCTTGAAATTAAACATATGTGGCCTAAAATTGGGTCCAATTAAGTTCTGATCATGCGGCGTTTGGACCACAATCCAACAGTTGATTTTTTCTACATAATAGTGTTTTTCTTTCTTGCAGTCAAGACTCCAGGCAAAACAGAATGCTGGTACGGATAAGAGACATCAATATAAAGGTCAGTAGACTTGAGTTACTCCATTTCTATACTAGGCATTAAAGGTTAGCATATTTTTATATTAGAGTTCCCACATGTTAGACATTGGTGAGATGAGACTTCTAAATACAGTAATTCTATTTGTGGCAGTATGTTAAAGTTACGTTCATAACAAAAATGAAACAATAGCTTGGGAATATGGATCAGTTTATCTTAGGTCTATCGAAAACAACCTCGCTATCTTTGAGGGTTGGGGTAAGGTCTGCGTTCACTCTGACCTCCCCAGACCCTAGTTTATGGAAGTACACTTGGTTATTTTTTCAGGTCACATTTTCTATTCAAACAGAGTAATTTTTCTTTTCTGGTTCATTTCCCCATTCTTTACTTAATTATAGTTATTTTCTTATGAAATGCAGGTAAGGTGGCTTTTAAAGGAAACATTAGGTGGATCTGTTTGTGTTATACAACAACATAGTATGTTATTCAACTAGAGAAGATCATAGTTCAACTCACAAATCATCAAGGATATGAATAATAATGTATATTGTGATCGAGGATGTCGCAAAGCCTAGATTAAGCATGGAGTCAGTCTATTTCTCGAAGGGAACATGATGAAAATTTACGTGTACTATAATTTTTGAGTTATTTTTATCTAACATAGTGTTTTGAGACAATCTAAATAGAATAATGATGTATAATATGACTAGTGGATGTATGAGAATATAATTGTATTTTTCAATCAAAATTTGTAGTAAATATTAATCGTATAAAATAGACAAGAATGCTATGTTGTAAATGTGTGGTCATTGGGAGCAGGGATATATACTGTGCGACTTATTTAGATGTGTATGTGCAAATTAGCAAAGGCAACACTTTGTAAATGTTGCTTTAGAGAAGGTATTAATGGCTACACTTCAAAAGTGTGGCCTTAAGAAAGTAAAGACCACGCTTTTTAAGTGTTGTTATAGAGATGCTATAAAAGGCTACGCTTTTGAAGCGTGCCCAATAGTAAAACAAAGGCAACACTTGTAAGAGTAGCTTTATCAAATAAAAGTGTTGCCAATGACAAGCTACAAAGCGTGGCCTTTATACCTTAATGGCCACGCTTTTTAAGTGTAGCTGATATGGCAACACTTGAAAAGCGTGGCCTTTGATCAAAGGTTACGCCTCTTTAGGCCACTCCTCAAAAAGTGTTGCCTAAAGTTCAAAAGTGTAGTCTTTGATCAAAGGTCACACTTTCTATTATTTTAGGTCACGCTTTACAGGGTGGCCGTAGGCCAAAAATGTTGTAGTGTTTGAAATCTTTTGCTCAAGCAGAAGAATTTGGAAGAATCTTTAGTCATGTCATTTTATGGTTGAACAAAATAATAATAACCTATTAATGAATGCCCATTTTAAAGTTTCATTCTCGAAGTTAATGAAATAGAAACTACTTACTACTTTGGGAGGAATAGAATAACAACTGATATACGTGTTACTTTTGTGGTATAAAAGTCATTGCAACACACTGTATGTGTATGTAGAAACGTCATGGGTGCTTTAATCAAAATATTATTTTACTGCAAAAAGAAAAAGAAAAAGAAAAAATGATTTCTACTATAACCACACCGACATATTATGCTTAATTGTTTTTTTGTAGAGAGACACGTGCTACAATTTCCAAAATTCAGATGAAAATTTCCAATTATATTTATCTTCAATTGCTGAAAAATTGTTATTGCAACGGAACTTTTGAGACAATCTTAGGCTTCATTTACTTTTTTTTTTAAGATTCAGATGTCTGAATCTTAATGCACGTTTGAATGATTAAAATATTATCTCTAGATCTAAAAATTAAATAATTAAAATTATTTATTTTAAACTAAATGATTAAAACTATTTATTTTTCAACATCTGAATGTACATGAAAAATTTATTTATACATATAATAAAATAAAAATATAATTCAAATAAAAAACTACTTATATATTAGAAAAATATGTAATTTGATACGACAAAATTATTGTTTGATTGAAAAAAAAAATATTTATATTCGTGAGTGATAGTGGAGATGGTTTATAATGATGGTTGTGGTGATAATAATTGATGTTAGTGATTAGTAATGTTAGTGGTAATAATTGTGATGATTGGTATTGTAGTGACTGTTATGATGGTAGCGATTGATAATGGTGGTGGTGGTTGTGATGTAACGTTGCTTGATGTTATTAGTCAGAGATGTTAATTGTGACGGCTGAAAAATAAATGAATGATGGTTGACGATGTGTTGGTGCTAGTTGGAGATATTGTTAGTTGTGGTGGTGGAGATGGTTGTTAGTAGAGATAAATTGAAGCGATGATAGTAATTGAAGTGATGGTAGATGTGGAGTTACTAGTGACAATGGTGGTGGTCGTCGAAGAATGTGTGGAAGTTGTGATGTAAGCGATGATAGTAATTGAAGTGATGGTAGATGTGGAGTTACTAGTGACAATGGTGGTGGCCGTCGAAGAATGTGTGGAAGTTGTGATGTATTAATGGTAGTTAGCAGTGATGCTAGTTGTGATAGATGAGGTCATAGTAGGAATTTACCGATAGTGATTAATGATGATGGTGTTGTTGATGACGGTGGTGGCATTAAATATAATTGGAATAATAGAGGTAGTAGGTGTGATATCGGTTGACAATAGTAGTTGGTAGCGATATTTGTTGTTGATGATGGTTGTGATAGTGGAGGTGATTGGTGGTGGTTGACCAATGATGGCGGTGGCAGAGGTGGTGACTTGATAATATTATCCAACAGCAGAATACCACTTCAAACCTACTAAGACTTAGAGCTAAAATCTTAATAAAAATAAATACACTACAAATGAGCCCTTAATAAGTTTCATTATTTTGTCAAATATCTGAACTGAAATCTGAACACACTTTCGAAGAAAAAAATTCAACCTATTTATTTTCTTCTAAAAAGCTTGTAAACAGACAACCCCAACAGTTGAATTAGGGATTAAAGCAGACAACACCAACAGTTGAATTAGGGATTAAAGCTAAGTGTCAAACATAAGGTATCTTAAATTTCAAATTTTCGAGTATCCAAAATTGTTACATCTCAACTGAAATCCAAATTTTTGAAAGATAATTTCAATCTAACAATAACAGGATCATATAACATTTCATTACGAATAGCAATTGAAAGAGAAGAAAGGATGAAAAGAAATAGAAGATATTTTCAAAATTTAAAACTCGAAACACCAGTATGTTGCAACAGACATAAGCTGTTCATCAAGCAAAAGAAACTCTGTTGAGCTACATCATTTTGAAAAAAAGGACAGCACGAAACAAAGAAAAACGATAACATCTCTCGCAACTTAAAAGAGTGAAGTTCCCTTGCCCTTCTTATCTCCACCAATTTCGAAGTGCTTGCACCTCTGCAAGGTTAGTAGTAACAACATTGGATCTCAGCATTGGCGAAAAAATTATGAAAAGAAAGATTGAGAGACACAAAACGAACCTTGATTGGGTGTTGGGACACATGTTTGCAACCCTGGCATTGCAGCCTTAGCACAATCTTCTTGGTGGTCTTGGCCTAGAGTATAGGAAGAACGTTGATTTATGAAATGAATAACGAGGGGGGCAGAGTTACTTTTGAAAGTGTAAATGTGTAATCTCTTCTACCTTCTTGTGGAAGACGGGTTTTGTCTGCCCACCATAACCAGACTGCTTGCGGTCATAACGACGCTTCCCTTGAGCTGCAAGGCTATCTTTTCCTTTCTTGTACTGTGTAACTTTGTGCAACGTGTGCTTTTTGCATTCCTTTGACTTGCAGTATGTCTTCTTAGTTTTTGGAACGTTCACCTGCAAGGTCAAGTTCAAAGAAATTTAATCTCGTAACCCCCACAACATCAGTTAACAACTTACAACACTGGTGCCCATGTGGAAATCTTATTGTAACTACTTCATATGCCTATCACAGGCCAAACACACAAATACTATAACAGAAAAACATATGAGGATCCAGGAACTAGGAACTGTGATCTAGAGTACGCAGATGTAGGCTGAATTCTGACGTTGATTGCATTCATTGTTACGGGATATTGAATCGAGATACTTTTGACGGCCTTACTAGTAGAGAGCCGCTTAATCAGGAAGAAAAATAGAGACCCTGCCTTGCACTTCTTCTAAATGATATGACCTTTATCACAATTCTTTCTGGGATGCACTAGAAGATGCAACATGTTTCAAAAGTTGGCCATAAGGAACCAATGCATCACAAAACCAAATCACGTCATTTACAGTTAAACCAGCATAACAAATTTATAGACATCTAGCACTTTATCACAACTAAGAACTGAGTTACTGAAAAAAATATCAATCAACTGAGAAGGCGTGTGACATATCAGTCCGTGAAATTCCAGGCTAAACAGCAAGGATATCAGACACGTGAGAACTTTTACGTACGAGGCAAATGCACGAGTTTACGTACGAGGCAAATACTCTGAGACTTTTGTGTTAACAAATAAAATAACGCACTAGTTACATCAAATCTCACAGTGAGAATCTGAATGCTCGTCCACGACTCCGACGAGAAATTTCAAATCACATTATGGAAGGAAGAACATGCAAACCAAAAATCACGTATTCAATGAGATTAATCTTCCTCCATATAAATGTACCACTGCAAGGCCCTGTACGCTATCATAGTTCTATGCTAACAAGTCCTTTGCAAAAGCTTTACTGTTGCAGGTTCTACCAAGAGCAGCTCTAACTCTTTATTTCCGTACATAGTCCATGCTATTTAGCTTTAATCCCAATCAGTATACAACCCTGGACATTTCTTCATTCTGGATTTATCAAGACTAGACCATCAACGCATACAAGGAATGATTAGGCCCAAAGTGAACTCGTGCATTAGCTTTACTTTCTTTCTTCAGAGCATATTTGGAAAACCACCTAGGGATTGGATTAGTGTAACTGGGTGTAATTACATAATGTGACATGTTTATCTGGCCAAGTAATTACGTGGACAGAATGAAATTGAGTGTAATCGATGGAGTGCAATACTCTTCAATTCTCAAAAGGGAGGTCAGAATTGGTGTTAATTACGCTCAAACTAAATTACCTTTTCTTATTCCCTTATATTTTTCTTTTGTTAAACATTGTACTATTTCTTTCTACACAACATCTCTTATTTTCATCTTCCAACCTTCCAACGATATTATTTATGGTGTGCTTCCATCTAAATCTAGCAACTTTTGATTCTCCTTTTATGAGAGTGGAGGAGAGGTGAGAATCGGTGTTAATTACACTCAAACTAAGGTAACTTTTCCAATTCCTTTCATTTTTCTTTTGTCAAACATATTACTATTTCATTCTACACAATTCCTTGAATTCTCATCTCCCAACAATGTTGTTTATGGTGTACTTCCATATAAATTTGCAACTTTTCATTCTTTTTCATAAGAGTGGTTTCCGAGCCAAATTGTGCTAGCAGGTACTAATTCCCCAAATATCTGTCACCTCGCACCAGCAACGGTTACGTGGTAACTCTATCCACCAAGGATAAAGCTAATAAAAGGAAATCACCAAATGTTTGAACCTAAGACCTCACGGCGCTCAACCTACTTCATTGACCACTAGATGCTCTCATATATTTTTTTGGATGACCGTGGTGTCCGGGAAAGCTTTCACATACCTCGACTAACTACTTCATTGACCATTAAACGCTCTCATATATTTTTTTGATGACCGTGGTGTCCGGGAAAGCTTTCGCATACCTCGACTAACTACTTCATTGACCATTAGACGCTCTCATATATTTTTTTGGATGACCGTGGTGTCCGGGGAAGCTTTCACATACCTCGACTAACTACTTCATTGACCATTAGACGCTCTCATATATTTTTTTTGGATGACCGTGGTGTCCGGGAAAGCTTTCGCACAACTCGACTAACTACTTCATTGACCATTAGATGGTCTCATATATTTTTTTTGGATGACAGTGGTGTGCGGGGAAGCTTTCGCATACCTGCACTAACTACTTCATTGACCATTAGACGCTCTCATATTTTTTTTTGAACGATCGTGGTGTCTGAGGAAGCTTTCGCATACCTCAACTAATTTCACAGAAGGTAACTCTGTCCACCAAAGCTAGAATAGATGGTGATAATCACCTAGCATTTTTTGTCTCCACTGGGATTTGAACCTGCGACCCCACAGTTCTTAATCCACTTTATTGACCACTCTGCCACACTCTCGCTGGAGCAACTTCTCATAATTTGTTTCTTACTTTTTTGAAAATTTTTCCTTGTATTCTTAGTAGCTATATTAAAAAATTCCAACTCTAAACTTAGTAGGAATCGTCTACACAAACCATCCAAATTTAACGCTACATTCGGCTCTATCACGATGCCGAATATGTCACATCGTAACCAATGAAGCATTCTAATAACCAACTACTTGTAAAGCATGAAAGCATATATAATATATATATATATATTATCAAGTAACTGCAAATACAATTAACAGTTTGACCACTTAAATCAGCACACTAACAATGAGCATGATTTAGATATAACATGAATTTATGAACTAATTTTTCATATATTTTTTGATAATGAGAGTTGACATTTTTCATATATATATATTATCAACTAATCGTAAATACGGTTAACAGTTTGAATAGTTAATCAGCACATCAACAATGAGCATAATTAGGAAAAATAACAATTTATGAACTATTTTTTCATATATATTTTTTCAAAATTAAAGCAGAAGAAATGGAAAAAGCAAGGAGAATGAAGGGAGTTACCATTGTTGTTGGGGTAGGAAGGAGCTGAAGGGAAAATAGCTTAAGCTTTAATGGCGTCTAGAAACCCTAGAAAAATGATGGAAGATGAAAAAAATTCTTTATATAGCTAGGGTTTAAACATTGTATTAATATTATGGGCTCCATTTTGTAACCAGCCCATGGTATCTTTTGGGCTTTTAATTATGGGTTACATTGAGTCCTAACAGCCTATTTAAAAAGGGCAAAATTCAGAAATAGCATACTTATCCCCTTAATTATAAGTTTCATAGCAACAGTTTTATAATTACATAATATAGCAAGTTATATTTTGTATTTTTGTAAACTGTTGCTACAAAAATACAAATACATATGATTTTTACTGCCCTTATGATCGATATATATTTTGTATTTTTGCAAACTGTTGCTACAAAAATACAAATACATATACTACAAAATGTAATTTGATAAAAGTGTTTCTATTTTTTGTAATTTAATACTTAAGTATTCTACTTTATGTGTTTTTTCCATTTAAAAACGTATAAATAACATAAATACCAACCATTTTGGAAGTAATTACACTCTCTCCCACTTTCTTAATTATTTTACTCTCTCTCCCTATTAATATACATAACATAGCTGATATATACATAATATTCTGTGTATATGTTTAAATTTTTGTAATATGTTTAGGGAGTTGGGATTTTTTGTAATATTGAAAACATAAGTTGTGTATTTGTGTAATTTTAGTTTAAACTATGGAAAACTGACATAAATATACACCTTAACTTATCATATTTACCTAAATTTTCACCCTTACAAAGTAATTATAAAGATCTCAACTAATTATGTATCTTTGTCATATGCATGAGCGAACTAATTATGTATTTCGACAGACCCAAAATTTTAAAAAATATATCGGGAGCTAATTATGCATCTTTACAAAAAACAAAATGTATCTTTATTTGATATATTATGTATTTCGACAGACTTAAAATTGAAGAAAAATGTATTGAGAGCTATTATATATGTTTACAAAAAAAAAAAGAATGTATATTCGTTGGATGTGGGAACGAATTATGTATCTCGATATAACCAAAATCAATATTTTCGATAATTATGCAAAATATTAAAAACATTTGTAATTAACCTCCAAATTATTGAGATTTATGTTGTTTGCTCATAAACTAAAACCATTTTTTAAAAATTTATTTAGGATCATTTGGTTATCGGTTACGCAATGAATCATTCATATATTAAAATTGACATAATTAATGTTATGTCAATTAATGTTGGTAAAATGACCTTCTGGACCCTTGTACTATGTTGGTTTTGTAAGTTATATACTTCTACTTACATGTTTGTCATCTGGACCCCTGAACCCACTACAAAATAATATTTTAAACCCATTTTTGGTGAGTGTAACACTCTCTCTCCACGTCATCTGCCACGTCAGCCTCATCTGTCACGTCATCTGTCATATCATTTTAAAAAAAATAAACAAAAATAAACAAAAATAAAAAATTTAAAAAGTATTACATTAAATTTCAAGTCATTTTTAAAATGCTAAATAACAAATTAAATATTAAAATTAATTTAATTAAATAAGAAAAATTTATAATTGTAGAAAAATTTGAATAATCATGTTTTTATTTTTGCTCACAAATTAAACATCAAATTCATTCCAAATAATTAAAATTCTTCTCCAACTAATTTAAAATTTTAACTATAAATTCATATATACAAACATAATAAATTTTCGATTTTTAAATTTGAATATCTTTAAAAAATTCACAAAAAGTTTAATTTTTTTCAAGCGAAATTCACTAATTTTTTTCAATATTCACTATCACTCACTTTCAATTCAAATTTAAATTTTAATCCCCCCCAAAAAAGATTTCAAATTTAATTTTTTATTAAAAAAAATGAAAAGAATTGAATTGAGGAAAAATTAAAATAAAAAATAAAAAGTGAAGGTGGTGGTGGGGGAGGGGGCTAGAAGAGTGTTGGAGTGGGGTGTGGGGGCTGGAAGGGGCTGGGGGTGGGGTGGGGACGGGGGTGGGAGGGGTGTGGGGGCTGGGGGTGGGGTGGGGAAGGGCTGGACGGGGTTGGGGTGGGGTGGAGGGGCTGGACGGGGTTGGGGTGGGGTGGGGAAGGGCCGGACAGGTGTTGGGGTGGGGGGCTGGGGGTGGCGTGGGACGGGGCTGGGTGGGGTGTAGGGGTGGGGAGGGATTTTTTTTTTAAAATTTTTAAAAATATTTTTAATTTTTTTAAATTTTTATTAAATTTTTAAAAATATTTTTAAGTTAAAAAAGATGGAGGAAAAAAAAGGACACTTTTTTATTTTATTTTTTATTTTTTTTAAAAAAAATTATTTTACTATAAAATTGGCCAAAAATTGACCCCCACTCGCATCCCCAGGCGAGTGACTACACTCTCTTTGTCCTAGTCACCATTTCAATGCCACATAGGCAAGGTCAACGGTCAAAGGGTGCAAAATGTTGCTTTTTAATGGGTTCAAGGGTCCAGATGACAAACATGTAAGTAAAAGTGTCTAACTTACAAAACCGACATAGTACAGGGGTCCAGAAGGTCATTTTGCCGTTATTGTTTGGTAGTATTTCAATTGTTATGTTTGGGGAGTTTTAGAATAACCTGTAAAGTTTTGGAAGTCACGGGTTTAAGCCGTTTAAAACAAGTCTCTTGGGAAAATGTAAGGTGAGACTGCATACAATGGACCCTTGTGATTTGATTTTTCCCAAACCTCGCGCAAAGCGGGAGCTTTAGTACATCAGGCTAGTCTATCACCATGTTTGGTAGCATTTTAGTTGCAATTGTATAGAATTCAGCATATCAAGTATTTTTTGGTTAATAATTTGTAGGGCGACGTTACTAATTTATGTAGTATCATTTATGCAAAGTAGAAGATGAAATACTTAATTGTGCATAAATTAGACATTTACGCAAATAATCTTTTCTTAGGCTACTATTTAAATTTTGTCGAGCGTAGCGTTCAGTGGGATACTATCATACTGGGCATATTTTCTTGTTGGACCAGAAAGATATAAATAGTTTACTACTCCCTCCGCTTATTTTATATGACATCTTTTGACTTGACACGTTATTTAAAGAAAAAAATACTGTCTCTATTTCAAAATAGTTGACTTTTGTTGACTTGACATTTTCTTTATAAAAAAAATATTATATTTTATCAAATTAACCTTATTCATTATGCTTTAAAAACGGCACCGAAGAATATGGCCCAGTTGTTGGATGAAGTTAGGTTGAGCACCATGAAGTCTTAGATTCAATTTTCAACAAAGACAAATACTAGATGTCTTGGTGGACAGAATTACCTAGTACCTGATGAGAGACGTCAGATATCCCATGAAATTAATCGAGGTAATTACATTCAAAATGTTGCTATTCAAAGCATAATTTGCAAGCAAATCCACCACACCATTAGTTTCCCCAATGCATATCTAATGTTCATCCTAAGCTCCTTTGTTAATTTGGTTGATTCTTGATTGGTGGTAATTTGTAGTGGTTTTGAAAACTAATTGTGATTACCCAGGTCTACAGTGGAAACTAATTGTGAAAACCAATTTGCTAATAAAACTAATTTTGAAAACTAAAAAGGGCAAGGGTAGCCCGAGGCACTAAAGCTCGCTCCCATTATGTACAGGGTCCAAGGAAGGACCCCACCACAAGCGTGTACTGTACACAGTCTTACCTTGCAATTCTGTCGGAGACTGTTTCCAAAGCTTGAACCTGTGACCTCCTAATTACATAGCAGCAACTTACCGGTCTATAAGCATGGTGGCAGAAGTACATTGATATACATTGAATGGATCAAAACCATGTGAATCAAGATATGCAGAAGAATGTAATATATTAATAATCAATGATCTCTCAATTACACATAAATTGACCTATATATGTAATTAACATATGTAGGATTTAAAAGGTCCATGTAGCAACAAAAAACTTCTACTACACAGTTATCTTTGATGTGCTGCTACAAATTTTCAAATCTATGAATAAACTTAATCTTTTGCTAATGGTAGACATGAACCAAAATTTTGCAGCACAAAAAAGGAATGGAAGAAAAAAGATAAAATACTAGCAATAAGCAAAGCATTTAGTGTATTACTTATATAGCTAGTTCTCAGTTTCTATGTGTTAAAGAGGAGAACTAACAAGATATGCAGAAAGAATTGCTAATCAACAGCAGTCTTGCTGCTTTTTCGAGATGGTTTTTGAAGGCTATCAAAGATCGGTTTGGTAATTGCAGCAGTAGAAATTGCCTGAAAATCTGGCTTCAAATTCCACTTTGTTGTTGTCCATAGGGAAGATAATGTGCCAGTGTCTGATTCCTGCTGCAAACTCGATGTGCTTGATGACTTCCTGACACTTGCACTGTCGTTCAGAACAGAATCGTTCAACGGCATAGGGATAGGATTTATTGAACTTGCTTCAGCATCTGGTCCAGAGAGAGTTCGACTGGCTGACTTAGGTCGCAAAGCCAAACCTTTGCCAGCAGCAGCAGAAAATGCGCTGCCACTGGTGTTATCTTGTTTCAACAGCACTTCTGGGGTGCGGGAATTGAAATCAGCCTCAGATTTTTGTCTTCTTCTTGCCAATTTCTCGAACATTTTATCAGAGCCATTTTCTGTGCTACTTACTCCGTTCTCTGACATATCATGAGCTACACTTTTACATTTCCTATGAAGACCGAGTGGTTGACTAGGATGAGGAATTGCCTTGACAAATGGTCCATCTTCTAAATAATGTGATACTCCTTTCCGATAGACAGCCATTTCAAAACCTTCAGATGCAACGTTTTGATCTACCGGTTTAGGACCCGGATAGCCTAGTAAACAGTTCATGGCTGGTGAAACTCTTGGCTGGGGGGAAGACTTCAACTTCAGGGATCGAAATGAACCTAAGAAATCAGGGTATCGATTGATTGGAGGGGTCTGCTCAGAGCTGCTTGGTCTGTCAAGACACGAATCACAGTTACCACATCGCTTCAGTGTTTGTAAGAAAAAAGATAAAAGCACCAAAGGACTACATCTAAGCACAAGTTCTCAAGCTTAGAACATCAAATATGGTACTCAAGAAGACAACGAGACGGAGCTGACTGAGATAAAATAGTCTCATAGTTGTAGATACTACTCAACATGGATGTTATATCAACCTAAAAGAATTAAGAAATCTTCACATAAACTAGAAGATCGTAGAAATGCTGTTCTGCAGAAACTAGTGATTGAGAAATAATATGAATGTCCTCTTAACTTCTCTAATCCATACTAGTACAAACTTTACCAAACTTCTTAAAAAATCGTTTTGCACTTGAGAGCGATGTTTTTCTCCTTCAGAAGCTGAGGGCATTTTGCTAGAGTATGAGCTTTTTGAAGTCATAAGATTGGAAATAGTTCAATAAGTTAGTCCCAGTTAAACTTTAAAGCGCCCATATGCAAATCGAGTACACGCTGGACCTAACAATCTTACAGGTAGTAGTTCACTCAGTGCTATCCATATGCATATAAGCCAATGCGAGATCCACTAATTATTAGTCACTCCATTCCACTTTATGTGACATGACACAGAGTTAGGACGGTCAAATTACCTAATTTTCTGTGGGAATTCTGACATAGAATCTTCAAGATTTTTTAAATAATTACACATTTCTAAACTATATGAAAGGTACAGTAAGTCGCGATAGTTATTTTTAAAAGTATTTGAAAACACCGTGGTTAAAGAAAAACTCATTTGACTCTCCAAATAGTATTGTGCCCCATAAAGTGGATCAGAGGGAGTAATGTTATCCACAAACCAGATTACATAAACA
The DNA here is from genome assembly GCA_030864215.1 of Capsicum pubescens. NCBI lineage: Eukaryota > Viridiplantae > Streptophyta > Magnoliopsida > Solanales > Solanaceae > Capsicum > Capsicum pubescens. The sequence continues at coordinate 37,377,737 of CM061542.1, read as the reverse complement.
CAATAACATAGAACCACAAGCTGATATGACTTGTTTCATGTAGTGAAAGATGAATACAATAGACATGAACATCCGACTAACGAATAAGGAGTGGAATATGGTTTGCTAGGCGAAATATCTAATCGATGATGTAAATATCACCATGAGTACCAATGCTTAATGCAGCTCAATTTGTAAACAAAAAGAAGGAATGAAAGCTGAAGAAGAAAAATCTCAAGCAGCATGTAAATTTTGTGAAGGCATCTCAAGGAACTGTGGTCAAATCGCCACAGCATAAAGGGCAGCCCAGTGCACTAAAGCTCCCACTATGCGCAGGGTTCAGGAAAGGGCTGGACAAAAAGGTCTATTTTATACAGCCTTACCCAGCAGTTCTGCAAGAGGCTGTTTCACGGCTTGAACCCATGACCTCCTGGTCAAAGGTTTCCCACACCATATTATATCAAAAAGGTAGTTATGCAACTGAGAGCTACATGTCCCCATACAATGAGCACAACTTTCTGATGGAGTTGAATGCAGCTCTGGACAATGCACAATATAGAATCATGCACGGCTTTCATGTACATAAGAATACCAAAGGAAACAAGTAGCACAAATTTTGTGATAGACTGATAGGTAGTGAGCCGGTTACGTGCAAACAAGCAATTAAAATACATCTAAACATAAGATGAAAAGAAAAAAGATCAGAAACTTTATTCTCAGACTAGTACAAGTAGTTCATTAAGATAAAGGTTTTATTATCAGTACTACAGGAAATGTTGGGAAAGAGAGGCTGGTAATGAGATTCTAAAGAAAAGTTAAAGAGTACCCTTGGGTGTCTCGACCATTTGAGACTATGGGTGATGGTGGATGCCTCCCCGGTAATGGTATTTGAAGCGTCTTTCGAGCAAACATTTGGAGATCCGAAACCAGCCCATTCAACCTCTTAATATCAGCAACCTGTCACATTAGACGAGTGTACACCATGTTAAAGCCATCATCTATTTGGAGGAAGCGATTGTAGGTGCAATATGATAAGAAAATGTGAGTAGATACTGGTGCACTTTGTTTTGCAATCAAAATAAAGCAAACTAAAGTTCACAATTACATCAACTGCTTGCTTAGCATGTCACCTAACGAAATAAATGAGAACTCCTTGAATCAGCACACTATTTATCCTCGTATTTGTTTCATAATGTTCATAAAATCAGATGGCATTCTCACAAAACTTGAAAGCGTGTCAAAAAGAAAAAGTAGTACTGATGATAGCCGAAGAAGAACTTGTAAGTGTATGAAAAAATTGTTAATATAATATAATAGCCAAAAGGATAAGCTTTAGCCTTTAAGAAAAATGGCTGGCTAACCATAGCTCAGAATCCAGTGTACTGACAGCAGAGTTGAGAGTACATTCCAAAACGAGCTCTGCCACTACATATCTACAACCACTAGTTAGGCTTGTGACCAGCAAAAACTACTACAGCTGCAATGTTTACGCCCTTCTTCATTCCATCAGTTAGTGGCTCATGTACAACCGAGTAAAGCACACATCTACAATCACTGAAGGATCCGCGAGAACTTTGATGATGGTGTTGGCCTATCACCTGCAAAAACTACTAGAGCCTGCTGGCTCATCCTCCTTCCATCAGTTAAGGGCTCAAAGACAAGAGAGTTAAAGCAAACCACCTCTTACACCTATTCCTCTTCTTTTGGCCTCATTACTGGAAAATAAACACACGACTCTTTAACATTTTGTGCCTCCCTTGTCAATTTTCACTATCACATCGTTCACTAGAGCTTTTTTTTTTTGGAATATGGTAAAGCTCATCCGCACCAAACCTCCTTATGAGGAGCTAGACAACAACTTTTCTCTTTTATAGACTAAAACACACAACCTCCATTTCACTAAGCATTGAAAGCATGAACTCAGAATGTGATGAATATTTTCACTAATTTGCTATATCTTGTCAGCGTCCAAAAGTCTCTTTTTTTATACATATATTTAATTTAATGAAAATGGTATTTTTTGTTACTTAAGCTAGAGCCTTCGGAAACAGCCTCTCTACCTCATGGGGTAGTGGCAAAGTCTGTACCCTCTACTCTCCCCATACTCCACCTATGTGATTACACTGGGTTTGTCGTTAATGAAAACTAGGGTGTTTCAACTAATCAACCAGGCAGCCTGTTATAGCCCACACAAATAGAGATACCAGGGAAAATCCTATGAACAAGGCATCAATTTGTTCACAAAAAAATTCCAATTCCTCCATTATTTCCATGATCAAACAAGAGTTTAAAAAATAGAACACATGAAACATTCCATAAATACATACTCCTTCCGTTTCAATTTGTTGTTTTACTTTTATTTTTAGACTGTTTCAAAAAGAATGCCTCTTTACTTTTCCGGGAATTCTTCAATTTCAACTTTCCACCTGATGATTAAAGGATATTTTGACACTTTTTTTTTAATAATCGTGGTGTCCCAGCAAGCTTTCGCGTACCTAGACTTAATCCATGGGATATATGCCACCTCCCACTAGCAAATAGAAAAAGGCAGCCCGGCCACCTCCCACCAGCAACAGATAAAAAAAGGCAGCCCGATGCACTAAAGCCCCCGCTATGCACAACGTCGGGGAAGGGCTCCACCACAAGGGTGTATTATACGCATTCTTACCTTGCATTTCTGCCAGGTTTGAACTTGTGACCTCCAGTCATATGGCAGCAACTTCACCCGTTACTCTAAGGCTCCCCACCAGCAACAGATATCATCTTTAATTCAAGATCACAGATTCAAAATTCTACTTTCCTAAACTACACACCAAGTCAAAAACACACAAACAAATTGAATCTAAGGGAGTATAATATAATATGACAATAACTAAGCCTCAATCCCAAGCAAGTTGACGTCCACTGTATGAATGCTCATTACTCCATTTTAACTACAACAACATACCAATGTATTCCCACAAAATCCATTTTAACTACAAAATACCAATAAAAATACATAAAACTAAAAAAAAATTATTTTTATTTTTATTATGCACACATTTTAATATTTACCAAAAAACCCCAAAAAAAAAAAATTACCTCAACACCATATCTGATTGCTACACCAGGAAGCGTATCAAATTTTGTAACTTGGTGCTGTATATAATTCGATCCTCCTCCTCCGCCGCCGCCGTCACTGCCACCGACAGTATGCGGCGGAGATGATGATGACGCCATCATGTCGTCAGCAATTTCCGATATATTACAGAAAAAAAAAATCCCCGCCAAAAAAAAAAAAAAAATATATATATATATATATATATAAGCAAAATAGAGAAAATAAAAAGAGAAATAACCAAACCCAATTTCAATCAACAACTAACAATGTACAAAAATTAAAATTATTAATAAAAATCGAATCTTTAAGAAGAAAAAAATAATAATAAGCTAACCCAATTTCAATCTACATATTTTGATGAATTAACAAGCTACAAAAATTAAAATTATCAATAAAAATTGAATCTTTAAGTTGAAAAAAAAAACAAAAAAGAATTAAAAGAAGTTTCAGTTACACATTTTGATTAATTCTTGAAAAAAACGGATCTTTAAGAATGAATTTAAAAATGAAAAGTGGGGTGATTATGAAAGATTAAAAAGGTAATAAAAAGGAAAAAAAGGAGCTTAGATCTGGCGATCATGTAGTTTTTCTGTAATTAATTACTTATTTATTTTAATGTTAATTTAGTTCCTGTTTTCTGGGGAGAAGAAAAACGTGAGAGAAAGTGAAATGAATGAAATATTATGGTTATGGTTGAAAGGTAAATTTGCAGAATCTATTGTCTGCCTTTTTATAGCTTCCCTTTAACCAAATAAAGAAATAATAATAATAGTAATAATAATAATAGAAAAGAACAAAAATAGCACTAAATTATCTAAAATGGGTCAAACTAACTTTCCGTAGGTTTTTTTCCACAAAAATACTCGTTGATAAATTTTTGGCTAAAAAATACTCTCTCGTTAAAGTTTTGACACTTCTTTTTCTAACAAAATGGCACCAAGCATATCACATAGCAAAAAATATAGGGAAAAAGACACCACGTAACTTTTTAAAAAAGTAATGGACAATAATGATCCGCGTTTCCTATTTTGGACAAAAGTAACACTTTGGCTGTTTTTAATACCATTTATTAGCCCTTTGTTTTAATAAGCCACGCACGCCCTCTATTTTAATAAACTACACGCTAAAGAATAAAAAAAATGACACGCGCCCTTTGCAGTTGCTCTTTTCCCGGAAAAAAAGAAAAAACTTGTATCTACAATTCACGCTAGCAGCTGTCTTTTTCCCGAAAAAAGGGTAACAACTGGTACCTACAGTCCCCTTACCTTTTTCGACTGTTCTTTGCGATTAGATTTTCTGAAGTTTGTTGTGCTGAAAATGAAGAAAAAAGTTAATACTGATACAAAATTAGCTGGTAAAGGTATAAGATATGATCCTAATTTCGTTGCTCCAAATGATGATTTTGAAGATTTAACAAATCCTGAAGTTCGATTGAAGGATTTGAAGAATGTTCATGCGAGTCCTAGTCGAATTACTAGGTCTCGAGGTAAATTAGTAGTTGATCCATCAATGGCGAAACAAAAAAAAACAACCAAAAAAAAGGCACATACAAATCTGAGTGATGATTCAGATCTTGTTGTCATTCGTAAAAATAAAAAAAATAGTGATTCAAAAAATGATGAAGATGATGGTAAGTCATCTAAAGGAAAGGATAAGATAATTGTGACTGATGAAGGAGATGCTCTTGTTCCTCCGAAAAAATGAAAAAAAGAAATCGATCAAATGACGGAGAGGATGATGCTCAATCATCCAAAAAGAAAAGTAAAAAAGTTTCTTGAAAGAGAAAAATACCCAAATTAAAAAGAAAAGTAAAAAAGTTCCTTGAAAGAGAAAAATACCCAAATTAACTGATTTTGAGGTACATTGTTTGTACTTTTGTATGTATTAATTATGTCTGATAGATGTTCACTTGTTGTGTAGAATTTGTGTATGTTTGAAATATGTGTGTTATTGATGTATATAATATGTGTCAGTGTTGTATATGAAATATATTGAGTAGTGATTTTTGTGAAATTTAGTGTACATTGACTGTATAACTATTTGTGTATCAGAATTGAATAAGAACTGTGTATAGTTTGAATATTTATATTGTGACTGTGTAAAATTAACAAGACTATTGCAATATGAGTAAAATTAGTGTACATTGAATGCATAACTATTTGAGAATCAGGATTGTATAGGAACTGTGTCTAATTTGAATATTTATACTGTATGACTAAAATTAGTGTGCATTGACTGTATAGCTATCTGTGCATCAGGATTATATAAGAACTGTATATAGTTTGAATATTTATACTGTATGCGTACAATTAGTGTACATTAACAGTACAACTATTTGTGTATCAGGTTTGTATAAGAACTGTGTATAATTTGAATATTTATATTGTAACTGTGTAAAATTAGCAACACTGTTGTAATGATTACTGTATTAGTAAAATTAGTGTACATTTACTGTATAACTATATGTGTAGCAGGATTATATAAGAATTGTGTATAGTTTGAATATTTATATTGTATGCGTATACTTAGTGTATATTGATTGTACAACTATTTGTGTATCAGGATTCTATAAGAACTATGTATAGTTTGACTATTTATATTGTAACGGTGTACAATTAGCAACACTGTATGAGTAATATATGTAACTTTTTGAAATATTTATACCTAAAAGCACACTTATGTATTGCAGGTTTGGGATTTGTTTCTTAGTCTATCTGATAATTACAAGTGTCAGCTCAGTGTGCACACAAACTGTACTATTGTGACTGCGTTGAAATCTAAGTTGGACAAGAAGCAACTTGATTTGCTTAAGAATAGTTGCTTTGGGTATTTCTTATCTTTACCAAATGTTTTTCCTCAAAATCAACTTATCCATGGAATGTTGCTTAGGGAACTTGTTTGTGAGAGAGATGATGAAATATGGATTAAAGTGAATAACACTAGGTTACGTTTCGGCTTACAAGAGTTTGCTATAATTAGCGGCTTAAAATGTACCGAAAATTACAATAATAAGTTTGCTATTAGTGAAGAAAGTAAGCTGATAGAGTTGTATTTTTCAGGAAAGTCCAAGGTCACAAAGCTTGATTTAGAAGAGTGTTTCATGGAAAAAAAGTGGCGATGTGATGAAGATGCTTTACAAATTTCTGTTTTGTTCTTCATTTATTCTTTTATTTTTTTTGTCACGTATAGTTATGTTATAACTAAGCATGATTTCTTATTGGTTGAATCTGGGAACTATGAAACATTTCCTTGGGGAAAATTGTGTTTTCGTCTGATGTTGGAGTCAATGAAGTCTAAGGTTTATCAGCAAAACACTATGTATCATTGTGCTGGTTTTCCTCTTGCATTTCAGTGTTGGTTTTATGAGTGTTGTCCTTATGCCAATGGCCATCTTGCTGACCGAGTGGGCGATGTTTTGCGGAAATTTATACTTTTTGAGAGTCACCACTTAATTTTGAAAAGGAATTAAGAAACCTTTAGAGAGTTACTTCAAACGATTCAAAATAAAAAAATCGTTTGAAGTTTTGAAGATTCCGAGTAAGTGGTTCCTATTAACGTTTTAGGAAGGTGTTAGGCACCTAAAACGTCCGCTAACTTGCGGTTATCCGGACCATTTGAAAACATCTGAAAAGATTAATTTGTTGAAATAGTGATTTGATTTTTTATTTTTTTTAAAAAAGACTTGTGTAAAATAGATTTAGGCGACTTAGTAGAGATTTTAACTAAGTCTAAATAAAATTAATAAACAAATAAACACATAAAAGAGGAAGGGAGGAGAAAGTAAAGCATTTAGGCCATTTGACCCAAATCAACGAGACCTGTCCTAGTCTAGTTGGGCTTCCGACCCATTTCACCTGTCCTAAACTATTTTTCGAGCCTTTGGCTCGAGTCTAGCTCCACCTATATTAAATACAACTTTGGCTTCGAGGCCGAAATGAATGAATAAATAAATGACAAAATGAATAAATAAAAAGAAGACAATAATAAAAATTGAGACTTTTCAAGTCTCTTAGGGACCTCATCAATGAGTTTTGATCCATTTTTCTTCTTCGTCTATCTTCTAGCACCCGCACGCCATGTAGTGGACCTTGGGTTTAAACTTCGAACTTGACTCGAAGGGGTGAGCCTCATTTACCCATTACGAAATGCAAGAGGAGAGGAGTTCATTTGGACTCGAGACATTTTTTTGCATGCAAAGAAAAGATAAAGAAATTAATATATGTTCAAGGCATAAAAGTGACATATTTCAAAGTAAAAGAAACTATCAAGAACCAATTTTTGAATGACAAGAATAAGCACACTTGCACAAGAATGATAATCAACAAATAAAAAATGTAAAGCAAAGACACTCATTTACATGCCTCATGATTTATGTTCATATTAAGAATGAATATAGGTAAAAGGAAGAAGGCCATATTCAATGAATTAATGTGAGAAACAAACAACGTAAGCTTGCGAAAGTAAAGGAATGAGGCAACCAGAAAAATACTCATGATTTCTAGAATTGAACAAACATAGACACCAATTCATATAACAAAAAAAAATAAAGGCTAACTTTTCAAGAAAGAGAATCTTTAAATTTCAATTAAGGCGACACAAACGAAAATTCATACATATAAATTACAACCAACATCTTAATGAAAAACGTGTAACGACCTATGATTTTTATTTCTAAGAAATCGTTAATTCTCTTTTGATATTATGAATAAAAGAGAGACATGAATCAAATCTTTACACTCACAAAGAGCACTTATAACAATCCAAAGGGAGTAAGAAAATTAGAATAAAAGTTAGCAATTCCAAAAGTGAAATATCGTTTCACAATCATACTATGCATGACTCGAAAATATCTAAATAATTCTATTTAGCCACAAAAATCCGAACTTTCTCATCATTTCGACAAATTTAAAAACATGAGGAAAAAAAAAAACATCGTGGATGAAAAATAAAGCTATCACTTCATCTCTTATACGAAGATTTTAAAGATCTCTTAAAATAAGTAACAAGCAAATGACAAATTCTTGATTTAATCAATTACTCTTTTTATTAAGGCGAAACAAACAATAGTAACTATTTTTTCAACATAAAAAAAAAAAAAACTTTACATGCTAAAATAAATATATCGGTCAACAATAAATTCTAACAAAGCATGAGTTGCCTTTGAGCAAAGATCAAAACTTTATGCATGACAATCAAAGAATAAGTCAAAAAGCAAAACAATCAATATTAACCATTCTTTTCAACATAAAGAAAATAACTTTACATGCTAAAAATAAACATATTCAGCAACAATGAGTTTAAACAAAACATGATTATGTTTTTCAAGCAAAGATCTAAACTTTATCCAAAATAATCAAAGAATAAGGTGAAAAGGCGAAACATTCAACATTAACAATTTTTTTCAACATAAAGAAAATAACTTTACATGCTAAAAACAAATATATCCAACAACAATGAGTTTAAACAAAGCATAAATGCATCTTTTAAGCAAAGATTGAAACTTTATCCAAAATAATCAAAGAATAAAGTCAAAAAAGGCGCATACAACTATTGCTAGCTCATTTTAATATCATGAACATGAAAATAATTAGAATATCGATACCACAACGTCCTAGGGCTTTCAAGGCCATCTACAACATACAATCCCAACAAACAAAATTATATCTACGAACTACGAAGAAGAAAAAATATGAAGAATAAAAACGATAATAAAAACTAAAATAAAAAAAAGAAAAAGGTGTGTTTACTTTTTGGGTGCAGCAAAACGAGACTACGAGCTTCATCGGAATCAACCACCACCGAAAAACGTCGCCGGCAACTCAAAAATTTTGATTAGCCGACCAACTCTATGAAACAAAAATTTTTACTAAATAAAAATAACTATTTTGCTCAAAAGGAGTTTTTCACCTTTCTAGCCTCTTTTTTTTCTCTTCCTTTTCCCCTTTTTTCTACCAAAGTAGTGGTAGTATTTATAGGAGAGAAATGAAATTTTTTTTCCTCTCTTCCACCAATGTGGGAGAAAAATATTTATAGGAAAGGATGGAGATTTATTTCTTGTCCTCCACCAATGTGGGAGAAAAAACAAATAAAAGTGTTTTTCAAATTTTAAAATTGAAGATAAGTTGAGGTGGAAGATAATGTGGGGGGAAATTGTATAATGTAGTACAACTTTTGAATTTTAAAATTGGAAAAAGACAAAGTTGGGGGGAAATAGTACAATGTAGTACAATTTAAAATTATTTTTTTTGTGGAATTAGGTAGAAGTTATGAGAGTTTTTGAGAATTTTGGGGTTATTTAAAATATAAACCCAATTGGAATTTAAAATTTAGCCATATTTATTTAATTTTGACCAAATTATAAATCAATTGACGGATTGTATTACAATTATGGTCAATTTGATTTCAATTATGGCCAAATCTAATAGATTGGCTAAATTAAATTGAAATTCGATGCGAATTAATACTTTCTTTAATCCCGGGCTTCTTAATTTTATAAAATCAAACACATATTTATCCGAATAAATTATTTTTTGAGAGTAAATTATATTTAAATCAAAACTTTAATCATTTGAATCTATAAGCCTTGATTAAAATCTGATATTTTAAAAAATAAATATTTAAGTAACAAAATTATAAAATCTCGTATATTGAATACGATAAATTATAATCACTACTTAAAATGATAAAATTACGTACAAATATATTTAATAAATTTTTATTCGGATGAAATAAATATTTTAATTTTATTAAAAATCAAAAAAACTCAGGATTAAATTTAGTCGTGGAGGGCAAAAATTAGGTGTCAACAACTTCCCCCTCCCTTTGGGTATGGTGGATGCAAGTAACCCTGGGCAAAGGGAGGTTGACGTTCCTAATTTTTGTCCGACCGCAAATTCATACCTGAATGAGGTTGGCTTTCGCATGAGTTTATAGAGTTACGACCGGACCTTGGTATCAGGTTTCCTACATATCTCAGGTTACCTGAGAATTCTGGCCATTTGTAGTTTATAATGATTGATTTAAGGCATGGTTTTCAAAAAGACTCACCCACTATCACGGTTTTAGAGTTTTTGGTTAAATCGAGAAGCTGGGGAATAAAGGGATTTGGGGGAGGTTGGAATGTAGTCGAGTTTTCCACATAGAGCCCAACCTACATATCCCGGAGACTCAGGGAATCAGACTGCTTATAGTTCGACTCAATCGGTAGAAAAGATAATCTTTTATTTCAGACGATCTTTGGCTCGGTCTGAGTGACAAGTTGATTGAGTTGCGGAAAAAAGAATTGTAACCTCTTAACCATGAACGTGGAGCTCTTCACATCCATAGGTAAGAATTTACCTGGACATAATTTCCAAAACTCTAGGTGTGTTGTCACTCGAATTTGAAAGAAAGAGAAATTTACCCTCAGTATGAGTTTAGAAATATTCCGAAGGTGAAGATAAAACCAGGATATCCCAGAATTCCCACATGCCTTCTAATAGGGGTGTGGTTGGATGGTGGTGGCGATCATTCTTTAGCTCGCGTCCAAAGAGTTTAACATCCCTCTTTAGACTATGTACCGTTTTGTTGCTAAGAAAAAATTTCACGTTGTGCTGCGTCCTTTTTGGAGTCGTCCACACCATATCTCCACGTGAGTTGTGGTCTGAAAAGCGGAGTCATATCTTCATGTACCTATTTGGAATGAAATAACTGGCAATAACAAACACAACAACCCTCTTGGTTGTTGTATAATTATGACATTTGTCGGTTAAATATGTCTTCAAAGTGGGGTGGCCCTTTTGGACACCAGCGATACTTTATGCAGAACGGTCCCTACAACCGTGTAATCTTGTACTGGTGTGGAAACCTTTTTGGTTACCTATATCACTTGTTGTATATGGAAAGATAACCTCTCCGATTATAGCCGATGATCAATTTATAAATTTTCCTTAAATTATCAATCTTTGGATAATCTTGCATATTATTTGATGTTGGATATGAGGCGACTTACATATATCCTTTGAATTTCTAGCTTTTAGGTAATCCTGCACATTATCCGACTTTGGATAAGAGATGGCTTACAGATATCCCTCCAATCACAAGCTTTCAGGTGTTCCTGCACATCATCCGGCCTTGGATACAATATGACTTATAGATAATCTCTCAAATTGTTAGTCTTTGGGTAATCCTGCACATAATCGATCTTGGATATGACGTGGCTTATAGAGAAGCCTTGGACGTATCAATTTGATAATCTTGCATATTCTCCGGTAAGGATTTAGTTGCGACTTATGGATAACCTTTGAACTATCGATTTTTGGGCGATCTTGTAGATTATCCGGTTAGGATGTTGTTGTGTCTTACGGATGACCTACAGGATATCAACTCATAGGTGATCTTGCACACTATCCTATTTCAAATACTATGACTTATAGATGACCCTCAAATTGTTAATTTCTAGGAAATCTTATATATCATTCATCCTTAGATAGCGACTTAAAGGCGTCCCTTCAAATTATGTGCTCTCGATGCATTCAGATGTTGATTCATAAAATGATGAGATATCCTCAACGCCAGCGTTTGTGTCTAGCGTGTCAACAGATATTAAATGATAATGATATCCTCGACGCCAGCGTTTCTGTCTAGCGCGTCAATAGATATTGAATGATGATGATATCCTCGACGCCAACATTTCTGCCTAGCGCGTCAACAGATATTAAATGCTGATGATATACTCGACGCCAGCATTTCTGTCTAGCGCATCAACAGATATTAAATAGCCTTCTTGGGTGATGGTATGAGATGGCCCTCTCGGCAATGATATGTAATGGCCCTTTCAGCAATGATATGAAATGACCCTCTTGGCAATGATATGCAATGGCCCTCTTGGAAATGACATGCAATGTCCCTCTTGGCAATGATATGCAATGGCCCTCTTGGCAATGATATGAAACAGCCCTCTTGGCAATTTAAAAACAGTTTCACCTGAGTTTATTTGTCAGCGTCTTGCTTTCTACATGTACCATTCTTAAGCATTATATGCTCTGGCATGCTTGCTTGGGGATTTTTTGAAAGAAACACTCATTTTTATGTATCGATCCCTGCATCCACAGAAAAATGATTAGTTTGAATGAAACTACTCCGTTTTGACCTTCTTCGATTCTTTGTTTGCTCCACGCCATCTTTTGGGTACTCTATCGTGTTGGGTCCTCCACCCTTGACTCCTCGTCCTAATTGATGTCTAGGCAATCACTAAGTAAAATATTTATATAGATTTTTAAAAGTAGTCTTAATTTTTAGAAAATAGTTTCGAAAACTTATATAAAAACTTTTAGAAAATCTCTGCCAGTCATGTCATGTAATAGCTCAACGACCAACTTTCTCTTGATTCTGACAATGTCCGACGTTTGCCGGAGGACTGCTTAGGGATTCAGTATTGTCGAGGCCCTCTACCAGAAGTTTTATCAAAGACGGAGATTCAATCTTCCCAGACTTTCTCACAGGTGGTGATTCTCAAATCTCAACTTCGACCTCTAGTGCTGGGGAATTTGAAATATATTTCAATATTTGGTGGAAATTTTGAGGCCTTCCTCAAAATTTCTGCCCCAGTTTAAAGTAGCCTAAGATGATATCATCTCGAGTGGATCTGAAGTCTTTGCTGATCTTCATTCTCTTTGTTGGATGTTGATCTTCTCTTTTGAATTTCTGAGATTCCTTCTCAAAAATTCTGCCACAGTTTCCATTTCCCCGGTTATATGACCGAGCCGTTGGGGAGCCTACGTATCCCGTTAAAGCAGGAATCAGGTCAAACGTAGTTCAAGACTACGCTAGGGATATATATAAATTTTAGTGGGTTGATCGAAGCCGACATAGGCCGCCTACGTATCTCATTCTTGAGAATTCAGGTCAAATGTAGTTCGTACATAAAGGGAAGGGGTTCTAGGCAATTACACATCATGAAATTGATACTATTATAAAAGCGATTACAAATAAACCAATAAACAAAAACTATAACATCTTTCAAGCACAATATCTCTTTACCGCATCAGAATTGATTGGTTTGGTCCACTCTTGACCATCCATATCAGGTAGGATTAAGGCACCTCCAGGTTGGTATTCTTTTGATTTTCACATTCCTCTGTATCTACTACTAACTGCTCTTCATCATCTTTTCTGTTCATCATTATTTCCTTCGCTTTGTTCGTCTAACCCTTGACATGACATGATATTGGCAGGTTTTTAAATTATTGCTACCAAAATAAACCATGCAAGATATTCATATTTTAAAAAAAACTTCTTAAATAAAGGGAGACCTTTTGGAAAATAAAATAAACTATGGCTCATGACCCACACAAATGTGGGCCCATGCCTTTTTGAAAGTTGTAAAACACGAAACAAAAATTTAAGACATAAAAGGGTGGATCATGGGGCCTCCTCCGAATCATCACCGATTTTAAAAACTATTAGTAATTGCCCTTTTCATCTACCACGATGGGTGATGGGTTATGAGTGGAGTGGAGGTCCAGTTTTGCAAGGCCTCCTCTGATGCAATCTTCTTCACCCCACAGGACTTTGGGAAATCATCTGGTAAAGCATGGTATCCTTCTAACAGATCTCCTATCCCATCCCCAAGACCATCATCGTTTGACATCTCATGTACGGGAAATGACTGGTACAAGAGCGGCATGGGCCTAAACAGACTCTCCTTTGAATTATCTTCGATCTCATCTTCCTTTCTTGGTTGGTATCCTACTCCATACTTAAATGCTCTTTCCGGGACCATAATAGGCTCAATAATTCCTTCCGAATTCTTACTCAAGGCAGCCACAACTTTCTCTATCATTTCCACTCCTTCTGTCTTTTTGGAGTTTCGTGAATCCACATTAGCAATTGTCTCGCTAGATACCCATTCTCCAACTATTTTGATCATGCTAACCATGGCTCCCTCATGATTAGGCAATGGGTTACTAGCAACATTTGGTGCCAGCGCCTAAAGAGTGATGATCTTCTGGTCAATCAAGTCCTGGATCTGGTATTTCAGATTGATGCAATCTTCAGTATTATGCCCGGGAGCTCCTGAATGATAAGCACAAACTTGATCGGCATGAAAGAATCGAGAATTGAGATTGGTAGTCTTTGGTGGAATAGGCTGTAAATAACTGGCCTTCATCAATCTTTCAAAGAGATGGGTAAGACTTTCAGCCAATGGAGTAAATTTTCTGGGAGGCTTCTTCTCGAGGCTTACACGTGGGTAGTTATACTGATTTTGATTAGCAGGAGGAGGTACTTGATGATAGTTTGGAGGCGCTTGGACATTTATTTGATTATTTGGAAGAATAGCTTGAACATGAGATTGATAATTTGGCTGCGGAATTTGACACTGGGGTAAAATATTTGAAATTGGAGCTTGACATTGGGGATGGGCGTAGAATACAGGCTAAAAATTTGGTGACGGTGGTGAGGAAAGAATATTCCTAGGCTTGAATTTCCTCTTCAATGTATCAACAAAATCCGTAGAGACCGCAGTCACATCCTCTCTTTTCTTCTTTGAGAATGCAAAAGATTCAGATGATGTTGGGGTTTTGGCAATTTTTCCTGTTCGGATGCCTTCCTCTAACGATTCCCCAATCTTTACTAAATCTGCGAAAGTTGCTCGAACCGCGGATACCAGCCTGGTATAATATTCTCTCTCCTGAGCATGAGAGAACACAGACACCATTTCTTCCTCAGACAAGAGAGGTTGTACTTTGACAACTTTTTTTCTCCAACGGAAGGCATAGTCTCGGAAACACTCATCATTCTTCTTTTTGATCCGATCTAATAAATATCAGTCAGGGACTATTTCAATGTTGAATGCAAACCTATTAAGGAAACTTTTGGCCAATGCCCTCCAACTAGTCCATTTTTTTCAATTTTTGAGATGTGAACCAATCTAAGGCTTCACCACTTAAGCTTCGGCTGAATAACTGCATCAATAATGCCTTATTTTTCCCTACTCCCACCATTTGATCACAATACCTTCTCAGATGGGCCATTGGATTTCCGGTGCCATCGAACACTTCAAATTTAGGGACCTTATACCTTTCTGGTAGATCTACTCCAGGGTGAACACATAAATCATCGTAACCTAAACCATCGTTATTCCTCGGTCCATGAGATTCCTTGATCCTCATGATCTCTTCATTCATAGCTAGCAATTTTATTTCATGCTCGATCCTCCACTCTTTCTCCTTCTCCTTCTCCTCATAACGGTCCGCCTCAGTATTAGGAAGGGAATTATAGATGTCAGGGGATATGATGACATGAGAAGGATTTGGAAAGACGACTTGATTTTATGGAAGAAAGAAAGCTGGTTGGTGGGTGGGGAGAATGTTTTGGAAACTGGAAAAGTTTTTTGGAATTTGAGAGTAGCTTGGTGGGATCTGGGATGGATTCTGCGGATTCAGAAATGAAGTATGTGGGTTCGGAGATAGATTTGACAGATTTGGTAGATCTGGGGATGGATTTTGTGGATTTACCAATGGGTTCTGGGGATTTGGGAATGAATTTTGTAGATTCGGAGAAGGATTTTGTGGGGCAAGGGCTGGATTTTGTGGATGGTAAGCATCTGGGTTATTTTCACGATTGGCATTTTGGACAAGTGGAGGGGCAGAGACGGACGATATGTTATTTGGATGATCCCCGAGAATAGGCGTACTGAGGGGAGAGATTTAGAGTGGGAGCATTGACAGTGATGGCCAGGATAGCAAAATTTCAAGTACAATTTATTTCCTCCTAAAGCATTTCTAGCTTTCTTGTGAGTTCCGCAATCATCTCACTCTGTTTCGCTACTACATTGTCCCTGATGGTCAATGTATTTTCTTTGTCATTTCCAGTTATTATTGAATGATGGTCAGAGGATGGGATTTAGTTCGCTTTTGACCGGGTGAAGTAAGGATGTTCTTCCAGCTTATTTCAACACAGAGTAATTTTCTATTATCTGTAAAGTAAAACAACTCAAAGGCAAATGTGTTAGTTTCCACATGTGATAAGCAATGCAAAATACTCGACAAGAAATAGCCACGTAGAGTTGTTTATGTCATAGCCAAATCATTCCATAGGAGCATAGCGGATAAATTTGTCTTTGATCCAAACAAACGCACATAAACACATAATACAATTATATCACATAAGACCATTATACTAATGCGTATCCTAACTGGGGTGACCCTTTTGAGCCAAGGGTTTGGGCCTAATGATTTTTGAAGAAAAATATATGCTTGCTTAAGGTCAATCCATTATCCCCAACTTTATAGACACTAAAAGGGCATAAATGCCTACAAAATATAACAAAAGAGGGATACATTTTTTTAGGGAAAGGGAAATAACATGAAAAAAAACACGTTCCCACACAGGGGATAGAAAATACTAATTTCTGAGTGCTTCTTCTATCAGCCTTCGCCTTGTTAGCTTCGTTCATTTCTTATATTGGTAATATCCGTTGACATTCAAACTGTGCCTTAGATGCAACCTCCCGAATCGATCAATTTTTTGCTTCAATTCTTCTTACGAAAGTAAGCAAATCAAGCCTTTTCCCGACCCCCAAAGGATAGTGGATTGAATTAGACAGGCATAGTTTTCTTCAACACATAAATATGGTTCGTCTATAATTGACTCGGGGTCAATAGACGCAGGACAAGTTTTCTAATGGGCCCAATACCCCGCTCGGGTATTGGGTCATCCTAGGCTCATGCCTAAATAGGGTTTTGGTTTCGTTATATCCTAGGTGTCTAGAGTGGGTTTGAGCACTGGTTCTCAAGCAAACAACTTGAGTTTGAAAATACGAACAGCCATCAGACGACTCACGTGCTAATAAGTCGTTCGTATTTCCAACACTTTATTGGAATTGAATAATAGGGGCCGGGACATCCACGAAACCCCAAAACAGTTTAAATAATGCAGGAATATGCCATGAGATGCGATAGTTAAACTTTACAGAATCGAAACATATAAACACATAAATATTTAATCAAAAGACAAAATCAAACATTTGGTTAGAACCTAGTTAAAAATCCCCAGCAGAGTCGTCATTTCTGTTTTGCGGAAATTTTGACTTTTTGAGAGTCGCCACTTAATTTTGAAAAGGAATTAAGAAACCTTTAGAGAGTTACTTCAAACGATTCAAAATAAAAAAATCGTTTGAAGTTTTGAAGATTCCGAGTAAGTGGTTCCTATTAACGTTTTAGGAAGGTGTAAGACACCTAAAAAGTCCGCTAACTTGCGGTTATCCGGACTGTTTGAAAACATCTTTTGATTAACTTCTGAAAAGATTAATTTGTTGAAATAGTGATTTGATTTTTTTTTTTAAAAAAGACTTGTGTAAAATAGATTTAGGCAACTTAGTAGGGATTTTAACTAAGTCTAAACAAAACTAATAAATAAATAAACACATAAAAGAGGAAGGGAGGAGAAAGTAAAGCATTTAGGCCATTGGGCCCAAATCAACGAGACCTGTCCTAGTTTAGTTGGGCTTCCGACCCATTTCACCTGTCCTAAACTATTTTTCGAGCCTTTGGCTCGAGTCTTGCTCCACCTATATTAAATATAACTTTGGATTCGAGGCCGAAATGAATGAATAAATAAATGACAAAATGAATAAATAAAAAGAAGACAATAATAAAAATTGAGACTTTTCAAGTCTCTTAGTGACCTCATCAATGACTTTTGACCCATTTTCCTTCTTCGTCTATCTTCTAGCACCCGCACGCCATGTAGTGGACCTTGGGTTTAAACTTCGAACTTGACTCAAAGAGGTGAGCCTCATTTACCCATTACGAAATGCAAGAGGAGAGGAGTTCATTTGGACTCGAGATATTTTTTTGCATGCAAAGAAAAGATAAAGAAATTAATATATGTTCAAGGCATAAAAGTGACATATTTCAAAGTAAAAGAAACTATCAAGAACCAATTTTTGAATGACAAGAATAAGCACACTTGCACAAGAATGATAGTCAACAAATAAAAAATGTAAAGCAAAGACACTCATTTACATGCCTCATGATTTATGTTCATATTAAGAATGAATAAAGGTAAAAGGAAGAAGGCCATATTCAATGAATTAATGCGAGAAACAAACAACGTAAGCTTGCGAAAGTAAAGGGATGAGGCAACCAGAAAAATACTCATGATTTCTAGAATTGAACAAACATAGACACCAATTCATATAACAAAAGAAAATGAAGTCTAACTTTTCAAGAAAGAGAATCTTTAAATTTCAATTAAGGCGACACTAACGAAAATTCATACATATAAATTACAACCAACATCTTATTGAAAAACGTGTAACGACCTATGATTTTTATTTCTAAGAAATCGTTGATTCGCTTTTGATATTATGAATAAAAGAGAGACATGAATCAAATCTTTACACTCACAAAGAGCACATATAACAATTCAAAGGGAGTAAGAAAATTTAAATAAAAGTTAGCATTTCCAAAAGTGAAATATCGTTTCACAATCATACTATGCATGGCTCGAAAATATCTAAATAATTCTATTTAGCAACAAAAATTTGAACTTTCTCATCATTTTGACAAATTTAAAAACATGAGGAAAAAAAAAAGAAAAAAAAATAAACATCGTGGATGAAAAATAATGTTATCACTTCATCTCTTATACGAAGATTTTGGAGATCCCTTAAAATAATTAACAAGCAAATGACAAATTCTTGATTTAATCAATTACTCTTTTTATTAAGGCGAAACAAACAATAATAACTATTTTTTCAACATAAAAAAAAATAACTTTACATGCTAAAACAAATATATCGGCCAACAATAAATTTAAACAAGGCATGAGTTCGCCTTTGAGCAAAGATCAAAACTTTATACATGATAATCAAAGAATAAGTCAAAAGGCAAAACAATCAATATTAACCATTCTTTTCAACATAAAGAAAATAACTTTACATGCTAAAAATAAATATATCTACCAATAATGAGTTTAAACAAGACATGGGTATGTCTTTTCAAGTAAAGATCTAAACTTTATCCAAAATAATCAAAGAATAAGGTCAAAAGGCAAAACATTCAACATTAACTATTTTTTTCAACATAAAGAAAATAACTTTACATGCTAAAGATAAACATATTCAACAACAATGAGTTTAAACAAGACATGATTATGTTTTTCAAGCAAAGATCTAAACTTTATCCAAAATAATCAAAGAATAAGGTGAAAAGGCGAAACATTCAACATTAATTATTCTTTTCAACATAAAGAAAATAACTTTACATGCTAAAAACAAATATATCCAACAACAATGAGTTTAAACAAAGCATAAATGCATCTTTTAAGCAAAGATTGAAACTTTATCCAAAATAATCAAAGAATAAAGTCAAAAAAGGCACATACAACTATTGTTAGCTCATTTTTATATCATGAACATGAAAATAATTAGAATATCGATACCACAGCGTCCTAGGGCCTTCAAGGTCATCTACAACATACAATCCCAGCAAACAAAATTATATCTACGAATTACGAAGAAGAAAAAAGATGAAGAATAAAAACGATAATAAAAACTAAAATGAAAAAATAAAAAAGAAAAAGGTGTGTTTACCTTTTGGGGGACAACAAAATGAGACTACGAGTTTCGTCGGAATCAACCACCACCAAAAAATGTCGCCGGCAACTCAAAAAATTTGATTAGGCGACCAACTCTATGAAACAAAAATTTTTTCTAAATAAAAATAACTATTTTGTTCAAAAGGAGTTTTTCACCTTTCTAGCCTCTTTTTTTTTTCTTCCTTTTCCCCCCTTGTCTACCAAAGTAGTGGTAGTATTTATAGGAGAGAAATGGTTTTTTTTTTCCTCTTTTCCACCAATGTGGGAGAAAAGTATTTATAGGAAAGGATGATGATTTATTTCTTTTCCTCCACCAATGTGGGAGAAAAAGCAAATAAGAGTGTTTTCGGAATTTTAAAATTAAAGATAAGTTGAGGTGGAAGATAATGTGAGGGAAAATTGTACAATATAGTACAACTTTTGAATTTCAAAATTGGAAAAAGACAAAGTTGGGGGGAAATAGTACAATGTAGTACAATTTGAAATTATTTTTTTGTGGAATTAGGTAGAAGTTACGAGAGTTTTTGAGAATTTTGGGGTTATTTAAAATATAACCCCAATTGGAATTTAAAATTTAGCCATATTTATTTAATTTTGACCAAATTGCAAATCAATTGACGGATTGCATTACAAT
The DNA here is from genome assembly GCA_030864215.1 of Capsicum pubescens. Taxonomy (NCBI): domain Eukaryota; kingdom Viridiplantae; phylum Streptophyta; class Magnoliopsida; order Solanales; family Solanaceae; genus Capsicum; species Capsicum pubescens. The sequence goes on along the minus strand of CM061542.1, from coordinate 37,357,440 downwards.
TATGGCCAATTTGATTTCAATTATGGTCTAATCTAATAGATTGGCTAAATTAAATTAAAATTCGATGCAAATTAATATTTTCTTTAATACCGGGCTTCTTGATTTTATAAAATCAAACACATATTTATCCGAATAAATTATTTTTTGAGAGTAAATTATATTTAAATCAAAACTTTAATCATTTGAATCTATAAGCCTTGATTAAAATCTGATATTTAAGAAAATAAACATTTAAGTAACAAAATTATAAAATCTCGTATAATTGAATACGATAAGTTATAATCACTACTTAAAATGACAAAATTACATACAAATATATTTAATATTTTTTTATTCGATGAAATAAATATTTTAATTTTATTAAAAATCAAAGAAACTCAGAATTAAATTTAGTCGTGGAGGGCAAAAATTAGGTGTCAACCGGCGATGGTGTGCCACGTATACTGAATTGGTTTGTAAAGTATAGACCAACATACAAGGAAGTCAAGTCTGCATTTTTTGATATTAGGCAAGAGCAGGTATATCGTTCTTTTTTAAATTGTAATTTATATATGTTTTGTTAAATTGTAATGTGCTTCTTAAATGTCGAGTGTTGTTTTTTATGTCCAGGTTGTGTTGCGTAACATTACGCTGACAGTTCTTGAAAAAATAATCCTTCAATTACCTGATTTCAAACCTGTGGATACGGTTGTGCACTCTGTTGATTTGCCTTGCACCAATAAACAAGAATGTAGTCAGTCGAGCTCAGATAATAAATTGACACTTTTGCAAAGTGATGTTAAAATGGTATGTCGAAGGTTTTTATTAATATTTGTATGTTTTTGTTAATTGATGTGCTGACTTTTTCCTTTTATGTTTAGTTAACGGAGAAGGTTTCCTCGATAGAGAAGTTTATGAAATCCTCATTTGAATTGATTTTTCGAGCTCTAGATATAAGGAATGAGCCTAAGGTATTCTTTTCCTGAATTTCTCCTATTATTTTAACAAATCTTATATACACTATTGTACTTATTTTATAAAGTTTTTTTTAAAGGTTGGTATATCAATTGGTGATAACGATGGTGACAACTCAAATGAAAAAGAAGATGAGACACCTAATGTTGGTGGTACAGGTGATGATCAAGTTAATGATCCACCTAATGTGGGACAACAAAATGATGTTGTACCTAAAGTTGATCATATAAGTGGTAATTTGATGGATGATGTAGGGAAAGCAACAGATTGTGTAGGTGGTGACGTAATTGGGCATTTGGTGGATGCCGTTGGAGAGAAAGTTAATTTTGTAGGTGATTGTGTAGGTGGTCATATCAATGTTGATTCTGCGGCTGAAACTTTAAAGGATGGTGCTTGGAAGAATTTTCCAGATTTTAATTTTTTGAAGTTCACACAAAGCTCAGGTGAAAATAAGGATATAGGGGAGGGTAGAAATAGTTAGGTTGATAGTGATTGGTCTAATTTTACTGATTCTAAAGTATCTAAATTTACTCAACCTTTTTGTGATCAAAAGATACAAAAAAAGGTGATATGGCAGTGGTTAGCCAGAATGAGCTTGACTGGTCAGAAATTCCAGATGCTGAAATTTCTAAGTTCACTCAACCCGATAAGAGTGTTGCAACACCTGATGCGACTGATTTAGTATGTGATAATGTTAGAAAAGTTGATGCAACTACAAGTGATAATGTTTAAGGGATTGAGGAAAACATGGTGGTTGCGCCTGTTATGTTGGATGAAATACCTGCTATTCCTCGCCGATTACGTAAGCCAGCGGAAGTATGTGAATCTCCATTTTTGTCAAAATTTGATTCTGGTTGTGGAAAAGTTGAAGGCCAGTCATCTAAGTGTGTAGAGAATTCTCAATCAAGAAAACATGTCTTGTCTATAAAATATCCTTTTGTGAAGAGTATTACAGAGCGAATTGATGATATGAAAGTGACGTTAAAGTTTAACAGGTTTGTTGCGAGATCGTTGCGCGTTAAACAGATGTAAGTTTCTGTTTGTAATTTCTTTTTGTTTTACTTTATTTTATCATATATTACAATTTTTGTAACATATTTTTCCAGGCTTGTTTATTCCGATTCTGTCAATGCTCTCCGAAAATATTTTGACTATGGAGTTGATATTGTTAAAATGAAAGAGTGGTTCTTCACATTGGCATATCCAGGAGTACCGTTAACCGATTCAGTAAGTAATGAATTTGTTAGTTAAGTAGGTTATATATCTTTTATTTCTGTACTTGATAGTGATAATCTAATTGAAATACTGGAATTTTGTATATGATGAATGTTATATAAGTTCTATGTTTTATTTATGCAGTACTTTATGTGCAGTTTATATGCAACACTTAATATGCAATGTATATACAGGTCCTATGCAGCACAGTATGTACACAATTTAAATGCAGTAGTTGTTATTTAGTATATATATACAGGTCCTACACAGTAGATACACAGTTTGTATGCAGTAGTTGATATGATGCATGTTATATAAGTAGCTTATATTTATATGATTTAAATTAGTGTTCTGTATTCATTTTTAGCATTTTAACGTGGTTTTGTTGTTCGTATTTTCAGCATATTGATGTTATCTTTTACTATTTGCGAAAGAAGTCAAAATACGGGCCTATTTATGATTCAGTTAAATTTACAACCACCAATTGTTGGTTTAACTGCTTGATTCAGACTTTGTATAAGCGTTTTGTGGAGAACAATAGAGATGTAACACTTATCACTCAAGAACATCAAATCGTTGAGTACATGCTTGGATTTTTTATGAGATGCAACGTCCCGTGGAATAGCGTTGACAATGTTCTTTTCCCAATTAATCTTGCTGAGAAGTTTCACTGGATTTTGGCGAGGCTGTCTTTTAAAGATCAATGCATATATGTGTATGATTTAATGCATGGTGCAAGGCATGTCGTTCGTGTTCAGAAATCAGTTGTAGCGTATTCAGAATTAATTCCACACTTTCTGTCATGACCCAAAAACGAGGGTCATAAAGGCACTTGTCGCGGCGTACCTTGACAAGTAAGCTTATCACCCAAACTGATACGAATAGAGAAAAAGACAGAAATGCCCAAGGTAAGGCTTCTAGAATGAAGCCGAACCATATAAATAATCATAACAATATGGAAAGAACTTATCCAAAACACCAATCATGCCCAAAACCAGGTGTCAATAGTGTAAGAACTACTAATACAATTCAAGAGTTAAATATATCGGAAAAATAACCACAAAGGAATAATAACTGTCTCCGAACACTAATAAAGACATAACTAGTATAGAAAGATAGAAGTGAACTTCGGATGCATGAATGTCCAATCGCTACCTTGGAAGCTCCAATAACCGCCTGAATCAAGTAAGTTGAGGCGCACTCGAGCTAGGACCTGCACCGAAAGGGCGCAGTAGGCATGAGTACGGTCCACTTGTACTCAGTAAGTATCATAGACCGACTAAGCAAAGTAGTAAATAAGGCATACAAAATATACACTAAGGGAACGTTACCTGCAATCAGAAAATATCCCACAACGGTAGCCCACACCGCTTGCACTAACAGTTCTAATATATCTCACATATATTGCAAAAACACATCAAGATATAGAACACAAATATAGATTATGTCACATATAAAATAGAGCAAGAGAGAACATGTAGATACAAGATCATCAAATACAAGTAAAGAAAGGTAAGACAAATACATAGATGACAAGTCAATAAGGCAATACAACACAACATAAACACAATAAAGTAAGTGCAATGTATATGATAATGATGATGATACACGAGGTTGTCACCCAACCTCCGGAATCATCGCGCAATCCCCGTATATACCTATGGAGCCAAAGCTTCCCGACGTAGGACCCATGGGGGGTTCGTCAACCCATATACAATCCACATATCTCATATATCTTTTCCGGCACATCCCTCGAAAAGGGTTTTATAAGGTGTTACAATATTTTTAAAAATGTGTTGTCAGTGTTTCTCAGATGTTGCCACGGTGGTACCAATGTTTCATGAATGAGTATGATATGAAGATGTAATGCTCACAACCAATCACAATAAGTATTTCCACAACCAACCACATGATATATTTCCACAACCAACCACAATGATACATTTTCACAACCACATGAGCCAACATTCACTCGTTATTTTCATTTCATCCATGAATTTCCACATGTCTCATATGCCAGTAAAGTATGAATATAATCACAATACACCCATGGTACCACATTAAACAATACAATATAATTACTCACATGTATTCAAGGCTATCAATGTCACATAGGACCCCACAAGGTCAAACATATCACATAATATTTCAATTTCGACAATTACATCACATATAGGCCCCCACACGGACACAAAACGTAGATAGCCCTTTTTCATGATTAGTTCCCACCCTTAACATGCATTTTGTACCATCATTTACTATCCAACTCAGTCTGAAGAGTTTAACCATAACCTACCTCGAAAGCCGAAACCGGTCCGCTACACTTGAATCCACGATCTTACTTTTCACGAACAATCCCAAACTCTACTAAAAACATCAAATATGAAATCTACGCGTCAAAATAAAACCAACGACACCCATATTGACTACTTTTGGTTCGGGGTCAAAACGGACCCCCAAAATAGGTTTCCGAAAAAGAAGGGCAAAATTGGAACTTTACTTCAAAAATATGTTTCCCAAATTTTTAGAAACCTACAGCTGAAAATCCAAGTTAAATCGAGTGAAAAACGGGGTTCAAATCGAAGAAAAACCATTTTTGAGCTTTACCAGGTAAAATTCTTGAAATCCGGGTTAAAATCAAGAATCAGAGTTGTTTTGAAGGTTAAATTGATGAAAAACTAGTAATTATAAGATAAAAATATTATTCAAGTGAAAGAGGATGAAATTTGGGTTTAAAATGATGCCCTAAGATTTTTAAGGTTTTGAGAAATTTATCAAGAAATTTTTAAGAAAATGGTGAATTCTTACCTTAAATCCGTAATTAAAATCATGAAATAGGTGTTAATCTAGCTTCCCAAGCTCTCACAAACTTCACTTTTAAGCTCTCAAAATATTTAGGATTTAACTCTCAAGAGACAAGATGAAAAATGAGCAAAATGGGCTAAAAATGTGAAAAAGCTGTTATATATATTGCAGATTTTTCTGCATAATTGAGCAGTTTTTTTATTCTAACTCGAAATGGACATCGACGGGGTGCTCGAAATTCGTTCGGAGTTCGATTTATGAAAACGAACTATGCAACCACACTAAATTCGACGTTCCGGACGCGCTGGCGATACCAGATTTTTCATAAAAATTCGTTTTCACAAAATTGACCCCCGAGACCCGAAATCATAATTTTCCAAACCGAGGGTCGAAATGAGATTTAAAAGCCGTAAAATCATACCAAACATGCTAACACCCTAAAATTGATTTCCCAGATCTGTTGGCGAAGTCGGATTTTCCATATGAGGTCATTTCGATCAAATGTGGGTCCCACACCCATATTTTCAATTTTCCAACTTTCCGATCAATAGGTCGAAATGAGCTCGCGTGAACCAGGACCCGAATCAAAAGTCTACCTAGCCTAAAATCGATATTCCGGAGCTGCTGGCGCAGTTCGTTCGGTCATCCGTCGCCCGAATCAAAATATAACCACATAAGTCCAAAATAAGGCTCTCGAAGCCATAAAAAACCACAATATTGCATAAATGATACCAAAATGCATCAAAAATCATGTCAACCACTCCCACACCCTAGAAATACCATAATGTAACTACGGAGAGGGGTAAAATAGTCAAATCACACCAAATCACAAATTTCACATATTTCATCAAATTTTTAGGTCGTTACATCATCCACCACTAAAAATCTAGTTCTTCCTCGAACTAAGGCAAGGAAATACCTGTATCAATGAAAAACTGGGGATAGGAACTACGCATATCAGACTCAATCTCCCAAGTAGCTTCATCTACAGGTCGATGTCGCCATAGAACCTTAACCACAGGGATCACTCTAGAGCGCAACCGCCTAACATCCCTAGCCAAAATGGAAATCGGTTCCTCAACAAAGGATAACTGCTCATCTAACCGAATCGAATCCTAATGAATGACATGAGACTCATCAGGAATATAGCGACGAAGCATAGAAACATGAAAAACTGGATGAACAGCTGATAGATCAGGGGGCAAAGCCAACTCATAAGCTACATCACCAACAGTCCGAAGAATCTCAAATGGACCAATATACCTGGGGCTAAGCTTGCCCCTCTTCCCCAACCTCATCACACCCTTCATGGGTGAAACTCGAAGGAAAACACGTTCACCAACACCAAAACTCAAGGCACGACGTCTACGATCAGCATAACACTTCTGCCTACTCTGGGCCGCTCTAAGTCTATCCTGAATGACCCGAATCCTATCCAAAGACTCACGAAGCAAGTCCGTACCTCGAGGTCTCACCTCTGAAACACCGAACCAACCTACCGGAGAGCGACAACGCCTACCATATAACGCCTCAAAAGGAGTCATATCAATACTGGAATGGTAGCTATTATTATATGCAAACTCTGCTAAAGCCAAATGCTGCTCCCACTGGTCACCAAAATCCATCATGCATGCGCGAAGCATATCCTCCAAAACTTGTATAGTCCGCTCTGACTGGCCATCAATCTGGGGGTGAAACGCTGTACTAAGATCCACTCGAGTACCCAACTCATCCTGAAAAGTCTTTCAAAAGTAAGATGTGAACACAGGACCTCGATCTGAAATAATAGACACTGGCACACCATACAGATGCACAATCTCACGAATGTAGATACGGGCCAACCTCTCAACACTAAATGAGACCTGAACCAGAATAAAATGAGCTGACTTGGTCAATCAATCCACGATGACCCAAACACTGTCAGAACCATGAGATGTACAAGGCAAACCAGTCACAAAGTCCATAGTGATGTATTCCCACTTTCACTCAGGAATAGGTTACCTCTGAAGTAAACCACCAAGTCTCATAAGCTCGGCGTTTACCTATTGACAACATAGGCAACGAGCCACAAAATCTACTATATCTCGCCTCATACCATCCCACCAGTAGTGCTGTCTCAAATCGCGATACATTTTAGTCACACCTGGATGGATGGAATATCTGGAACAATGGGCCTCCTGCAAGATCAACCTAATCCAATCACCCACTTTTGGCACACAAACTCGACCTCTAATCCGTAAAACTCCATCTGAGTCAAGTGAGGCTTACTTAGCCTCTCCACTCAATGTCTTGTCTCAAATCGACCTCAATCCAACATCATCAAACTGATGAGCTCGGATCTGCTCCATCAAAGAAGATCTAGCATCCACAAATGCCAAAACACAGCCCGGTGTCGAGATATCAAGTCTAACAATCTGGTTAGCTAAAGACTGAACCTCTAAGGACAAAGGCCTCTCCTGAGTCAAAAGATACGCGAAGCTACCCAAGCTAGTCGACTTTCGGCTCAAGGCATCCACAACAACATTAGTCTTGCTCGGATGATAGAGAATAGTCAAGTCATAATCCATAAGCAACTCAAGCCAACGGCGCTGCCTCATATTAAGATCTCGCGGAGTGAAGAAGTACTGAAGGCTACGATGATCTGAAAAGATCTTACAATGGACTCCATACAAGTAATGCCTTCATAACTTCAAGGCAAACACAACTGCGCACAACTCTAAATCATGGGTAGGATGATTCTTCTCATGAGGCTTCAATTGACGAGATGCATAAGTAATTACCTTGCCCTCCTGCATCAACACAACACCTAACCCAACACCTGAAGCATCACAAAAGACAGTAAAGCCCACGCCCTCCTTAGGCAAATCTAATATAGGAGCTGAAGTCAACAATTCCTTGAGCTTCAGGAAGCTCGCCTCACAAGCATCGGACCACTGAAAAGAAATCTTCTTCTGGGTCAACTTGGTCAATGGAGCTGTAATAGATAAAAAACCCTCAACAAAACGTCGATAATACCCGGTCAACCCAACAAAACTTCGAATCTCAGTAGGCAAAGTAGGTCTATCCCAGTCATGAACCGTTGCAACCTTGGTTGGATCAACCATAATATCTTCCTTAGTCACCACATGACCCAAGAAAGAAACAGACTCCAACCAAAACTCCCACTTAGAGAACTTAGCATACAACTTCTTATCCCTCAATCTCTGAAGCACAATTCGCAAATGCTCCTCATGCTCAACCTCACTCTTGGAATAAACCAAGATATCATCTATAAATACAATAACAAAAGAGTCAAGATACGACCGAAACACTCGGTTCATCAACTCTATGAACGTGGCAGGGGCATTGGTCAACCCGAAGGACATGACCAAGAACTCATAATGACCATATCGAGTTCGAAAAGCAGTTTTCGGAATATCCGAAGCTTTAATCCTCAACTAGTGATAACCAAACCTCAAATCAATCTTTAAAAATACCACAACACCCTGGAGCTGATCAAATAAATCATCAATGCAAGGAAGATGATACTTATTCTTAACTGTCACCTTATTCAACTGCCGATAATCAATACACATCCGTATAGACCCATCCTTTTTCTTCACAAACAAGACAGGTGCACCCCAAGGTGAAACACTAGGTCGGATAAATCCCTTATCCAATAACTCCTGCAACTGATCCTTCAGTTCCTTCAACTCTGCTGGGGCCATCCTGTAAGGAGAGATAGAAATGGGCTTGGTGCCCGACTCAACATCAATGGCGAAATCAATATCTTGATCTGGAGGCATACCAGGCAAGTCCGTAGGGAACGCATCCATAAAATCACGAACAACACGGACATAATCTAAAGAAGGAGGTAAAACAACACTGGCGTTACGAATATGGGCCAAGTAAGATGAACATCCCCTCTCAACCAATTTATGAGCCTGAACATAAGATATAATCCTCTTAGGACCCGAATGAAGTGCACCCTTCCAAGCTATCCTTGGCACCCCCGGCAAAGCTAAATTAACGGTCTTGGCAAAACAATCTAAGACGGCATGATAAGTAGACAACCAATCCATACCTAAAATAACATCAAAATCGATCATATCTAACACAAGCAATTCTATCAAAGTCTCACGCCCGGCAAAAGTCACAACACAAGATCGATGAGCCTGATCCACCACTATAGAATCACCTATCGGGGTGGATACACAAATAGGCATGGCAAGAGGCTCACTAACAGAATCAAAACCTGAAGCAAAATATACAACCACATGGGAGAAAGTCAATTTAGGATCAAATAATACAGATGCAGGTCTAAAACAGGCGAGGAAGATACATGTAATCACAATATCTGAAGCCTTCATCTCATATTTGACTGATATAGCGTAACACTATTTGTGACTACCAACTGGTTGAGTAGCCCCACAACCACCAACACGTGCTCTACCATCTCCAACACGTGCTCTACCATCTCTACCTCTTGCACCTTTAGTAGAACACCTACCTCTCACAGCTGAAATAGGAATAGCTTTAAGCACATGGCAAGAACAGTCCTTGGCCACATGACCAACCTTATCACATACATAACAACCTCTATGACCAGTCTCAATAGGAGAAGATACAATTAGGCCCGAACGGCCACCCTGTACTGCTGAACTAGAAGGTCCACCACCCTAACTCTGTAATGTCGTCTGTACTGGCCTACCATGGTATCCACGAGAACCTCTAAAATCTTTGCCTCGAGAGGTCTAACTCCTAAACTCACCAAAACGACGTACCCTCTTGGCGCCTCCCTGAGATGCACTAATAATACCCTCTGTCACCTTAACATAATCCACAATACTCTAAAACAACCCTCAACCACAACCATCTGAGATGTAGCCAACTGAAGGGAGACAACCAAACCTTTCACAAACTTTTGAATCTTCTCAAGCTCATATCTGTACAGGGCGTGAGAGCATGCCTTATACTCAAAAACTGTCATGGAGCCCTGCTCCATATGATCAAACACGTCCCACATACGATTTCTTAAACTAAAAGGGACAAATCTCTCCAGAAAAGAATCAACAAAATGATCCCATGACAACTCAGGAGCATTAACAAGCCTACAACTAACAAATGATATCCAATAATCTCTCGCTGCATCTCTCAGCTGATAAGAGGAATAAGCAACTCCATTCGCATAGAAAGAGTGAAATAAAACTCAGAATAAGGGGTATGAAAGAATTAGCACAATAAGGAATAAAATGAGGAAAGTTTCCTAAAGACGTCCTATAGCCTCTCGAAGATAGATAAGGACGTCTACGTACCGATCCGCAAGACCCTATTAGACATTCCATTCTTACACCGTTGAGACCAATGAAATCTGGCTGTTCTGATACCAATTTGTCATGACCCAAAAATGAGGGTCATGATGACACTTGTCGCGGCGTACCTTGACAAGTAAGCCTATCACCTAAACTCATACGAATAGAGAAAAAGATAGAAATACCCAAGGTAAGACTTCTAGAATGAAGCCGAACCATATAAATAATCACAACAATGCGGAAAGAACTTATCCAAAACACCAATCATGCCCAAAGCCAGGTGTCAATAGTGTAAGAACTACTAATACAATTCAAGAGTCAAATACATCGAAAAAATAACCACAAAGGAATAATAATTGTCTCCGAACACTAATAAAGACATAACTAGTATAGAAAGATAGAGGTGAACTTTGGATGCATGAATGTCCAACCGCTACCTTGGAAGCTCCAACAACCGCCCGAATCAAGTAAGTTGAGGCGCACTCGAGCTAGGACCTGCACAGAAAGGGCGCAGTAGGCATGAGTATGGTCCACTTGTACTCAGTAGGTATTATAGACCGACTAAGCAAAGTAGTAAATAAGGCATACAAAATATACACTAAGGGCACATCACCTGCAATCAGAAAATGTCCCACAACGGTAGCCCACACCGCTTGCACTAACAGTTCTAATATATCTCACATATATTGCAAAAACACATCAAGATATAGAGCACAAGTATAGATTATGTCACATATAAAATAGAGAAAGAGAGAACATATAGATACAAGATCATCAAATACAAGTAAAGAAAGGTAAGACAAATACATAGATGACAAGTCAATAAGGCAATACAACACAACATAAACACAATAAAGTAAGTGCAATGTATATGATAATGATGATGATGATGATAATGATGCACGAGGTTGTCGCACAACCTCCGGGATCATCGTACAATCCCCATATACACCTACGGAGCCAAAGTTTCCCGACGTAGGACCCATGGGGGGTTCGTCAACCCATATACAATCCACATATCTCATATCTCCTTTACGGCACATCCCTCAGAAAGGGTTTTATAAGGTGTTACAATATTTTTAAAAAGGTGTTGCCAGTGTTTCTCAGATGTTGCCACGGTGGTACCAATGTTTCATGAATGAGTATGATATGAAGATGTAATGCTCACAACCAATCACAATAAGTATTTCCACAACCAACCACATGATATATTTCCACAACCAACTACAATGATACATTTTCACAACCACATGAGCCAACATTCACTCATTATTTTCATTTCATCCATGAATTTCCATATGTCTCATATGCCAGTAAAGTATGAATATAATCAAAATACACCCATGGTACCACATTAAACAATACAATACAATTGCTCACATGTATTTAAGGCTATCAATGTCACATAGGACCCCACACGGTCAAACATATCACACAATATTTCAATTTCGACAATTACAGCACATATAGCCCCCCACACGGGCACAAAACGTAGATAGCCATTTTTCATGATTAGTTCTCACCCTTAACATGCATTTTGTACCATCATTTACTACCCATCCCAGTCTGAAGAGTTAAGCCATAACCTACCTCGAAAGTCAAAACCGGTCCGCTACACTTGAACCCGCGACCTTACTTTTCACGAACAATCCCAAACTCTACTAAAAACATCAAATATGAAATCTAAGCGTCAAAATAAAACCAACGACACCCATATTGACTACCTTTGGTTCGGGGTCAAAACAGACCCCCAAAATAGGTTTCCGAAAAAAAGAGGCAAAATTGAAACTTTACTTCAAAAATATGTTTTCCATATTTTTAGGAACCTATAGCTGAAAACCCAAGTTAAATCGAGTGAAAAACGGGGTTCAAATCGAAGAAAAACTATTTTTGAGCTTTACCGGGTAAAATCCCTTAAATCCAGGTTAAAATCAAGAATTCGAGTTGTTTTGAAGGTTAAATTGATGAAAAACTAGTAATTATAAGATAAAAATATTATTCAAGTGAAAGGGGATGAAATTTGAGTTTAAAATCATGCCCTAAGATTTTTGGGGTTTTGAGAAATTTATCAAGAAATTTCTAAGAAAAGGATGAATTCTTACCTTAAATCCGTAATTAAAATCAAGAAATAGGTGTTAATATAGCTTTCCAAGCTCTCACAAACTTCACTTTTAAGCTCCCAAAATATTTAGGGTTTAACTTTCAAGAGACAAGATGAAAAATGAGCAAAATGGGCCAAAAATATGAAAAAACTGCTATATATATTGCAGATTTTTCTGCATAACTGAGCAGTTTTTTTATTTTAACTCGAAATGGACTTCGACGGGGTGCTCGGAATTCGTTCGGAGTTCGATTTATGCAAACGAACTATGCAACCACACTAAATTCGACGTTCCGGACGCGATGGAGATACCAGATTTTCCAGAAAAATTCGTTTTCACAAAATTGACCCCCGAGGCCCGAAATCACAATTTTCCAAACCAAGGGTCGAAATGAGATTTAAAAGTCGTAAAATCATACCAAACTGCTAACACACTAAAATCGACATTCTGGATCTGTTGGCAAAGTCGGATTTTCCATACTAGGTCGTTTCGATCAAATGTGGGTCCCACACCCATATTTCTAATTTTTCAACTTTCCGATCAATAGGTCAAAATGAGCTCGGGTGAACCAGGACCCGAATCAAAGGTATACCTAGCCTAAAATCGATATTCCGGAGCTGCTGGCATAGTCCGTTTGGTCATCCATCGCACAGATCAAAATATAATCGCATAAGTCCAAAATAAGGCTCTCGAAGCCATAAAAAACCACAATATTGCACAAATGATACCAAAATGTGTCAAAAATCATGTCAACCACTCCCACACCCCAAAAATATCATAATGCAACTACGGAGAGGGGTAAAACAGTCAAATCACACAAAATCACAAATTTTACATATTTCGTCAAATTTTTAGGTCGTTATACTTTCTTTCTTGTATTGGATTTTGGGAAAGTAGCAGCGATGGACTTTCAGTGGCTAATTCTTTTGATATTCATATTGTTGATGGACTGCCAACGCATGCTAACACGTAATATATTGAATGCACATTCAATTGCTCAGTTTTACATACTTTTTTGTCAATTATACTGATGATGTATTATGTTTACAGGGACTGTGGTGTATTTGTTGTTGCCTTTGCTGAGTATTTTCTTGATGGTCTTGAATTTTCTAATCCTATAGATGATATTGATGCTATTCGTACTCGGTATGGTGTGTTGTTGTGGGATTATGGAAAGAAGAAACAAACCCAATGTGCAGTTAGTGAAGATGAATCTACTGGTCGATTGTTGAAGAAAAAGGATGGTGTGCAACAAATTTAGTTAGAAATGTCTTTGAAGCATTGATGTTAGATATGTTTTAGTGTTGAAATGCTTAGGGTTGTTTCTGTTTTGTGTTGATACACTCGGAGATTCTTATTATGAAATGTTATGCTGACTACTATATGTTTTGGTAATTGATACAATTCTATACAATTGATGCTTAAATGTTAGTTTATGTTGATCAAAGTTGATATTCAGTATATATGCAACATTTATTCAGTTCCTACATAGTTTAATATCCAATATATATACAGGTGCTATACAGAAATTACACAGTTCATATGCAATACTTTATATGCAGTATATATACAGGTCGTATATAGTTGTTACACAGTATGTACACAGGTTATATGCAGTTTATATGCAATATTTAGTCAAATTTATACCAACAAAATATAAAACTTACACATTGTTAACACAGGTCATATAAAGTAGTTATATAGTTTAATATATAATATATATGCATGTGCTATACAGAAATTACACAGTTCATATGTAGTACTTTATATGCAGTACATATACAGGTCCTATATAGTAGTTACACAGTCTATACACAGGTCATAAGCAGTATTTATGTAAATTTAAAACCAACATTCCAATAAAATATAAAACTTACACATTGTTGACACGGGTCATATAAAGTAGTTATATAGTCTAATATATAATATATATGCAGGTGCTATATAGAAATTACACAGTTCATATGCAATACTTTATATGCAAACAATGTTTCGTTTTCCAGTTTCCTCAATGACTACATAAGAATAGTGAGTAGAACCCAATCACCTGCAATGTACAAATATATTAGTATATAGTGTACACATTACAATATGTAAGTGTCTGTGAAGTAGAAATAAGAAGTAATACCTTCATTTTATTTGATAGAATGAAATTTTCCCTCATTATTATCTTGTATTTGTTTCCCAGTTCTGTAAATATTGCTTGTGAATGCTGTCTATGCTCATTATTCCATCTCATGACTAGATCCATTATAAATTATAGGAATTTTTTAATTGGCAGGTCTCTTGTATTTCTATTTTCTGAATTTACGAATTCTGCTATGTTTGAAGTCATGAACATCGACCTGTTGACATGGGCATGAGCTATAGACCATTTTTCATAGCATATATCAAACATATACTCCTTCACCCTATTATCGATTTTGTTTATGTCTTCCATAAGCTGATCAAAGTCTGCCTTTATGTATGTTCTGGCCATTGTAAAGAAGATCCCCTTTAATTGCTTTTGATTCTTCTTAAATCTACCCTTGATGTTGTTTCATAGATGGTAGATGCATATACAGTGAGCCACATTTGGATATACAAGTGCAACAACTTTTAATATGTTGTCATGCCTTTCAGATACTATGCATATGCCTTCTCTTTCACCAAAAGCAGTGTTAAACATGCGGAAAAACCATTCCCATGAAGCATCATTTTCAGAATCAACAACAGCATATGCTAGTGGCAAAATATGTCCTGATTAAAAAAGTGGGAAAGTGTTTATCAGTGCATGCCAGCATATACATAATTTTGTCTAAATTTTTTTTATAAAACTCACCTGCTGCATCCAGCACACTAGCAGACAACATTGTTCCCTTGTATGCAGATTTCAGAAAAATTCCATCAACAACAATGGTAGGCATACAATATCTCCATCCCCTAATTGATGTGCTCAACGCGATAAAAACATATAAAAAATAATTGTCCTCAATTTTGTGTAGTCTTGTGAATGATCCAGGATTTATTGTGTTTACCATGTATAGGTAAGCTGTCAATTTAGCATAAGATTCACGCAAGGAACCTCTGACCAGTTTCAGTGTTTTTTCTTTGGCTCTATATGTTTTTTTGTAGTTCATCCTAATTTCGTACAAGTTTCTCATTTCTTCCATGATCTCTGCTGGAGTGTATGTTGACTTTAGATTTAGAAAGTTGTGTTTCACCATTTTAGTGATGGTTAAAGAAGTAGCATGCCGTTCTGAAAGCATTCTGTCCGCAATTGGACAAGTGTGATCATCGACAAATTTGGTCACCATGAAAACTTCTGAATTTTGTTGACTTGAAGATCTAAAAGTCCAATTACTTCTCTGATTGATACACTTAAGATAGTACCTAGATACATTTATATACAATAAATGTATATGCAGTACACTGTTCATATCCAATATATATGCAGGTGCTATATAGAAATTACACAGTTCACATGCATTACTTTATATGCAGTATATATACAAGTCCTATATAGTAGTTACACAGTCTGTACATAGGTCATATGCAGTTTATATGCAGGTCCTATACAGTAGTTACGATATTATGTGCAGTATTTATGTAAATTTATACCAACATTCCGATAAAATATAAAACTTACACATTGTTGACACAGGTCATATAAAGTAGTTATATAGTCTAATATCCAATATATATATATGCAGGTGCTATACAGAAATTACACAGTTCATATGCAGTACTTTATATGCAGTATATATATAGGCCCTATATAGTAGTTACACAGTCTGTACACAGGTCATATGCAGTATTTATGCAAATTTAAAACCAACATTTCAATAAAATATAAAACTTACACATTGTTGACACAGGTCATATAAAGTAGTTATATAGTTTATACCTTGATGATGATGATCTTTTCACCTTAAATTGGAATCTCTCACGGATTGCATAATGTTTCATCATACTTGATATTGTATTTTTATCCCCATACAGCTGCCCTTCTTCAACATCTCTATGAAGTGGATCCTTAATTATCGATTTGGTCTGTTCTTCCATTTCTTCATCTTCAATTGTATAATCAGAAATTGGTATCGGATGAACTTGAATTGCCATTCGGAGATGTTTCGATCAAATTTCCAATTGAGGATTGTCTATTTTCAAATGTGTTTTGTAGTGTTATACACAATGGAAATTCATTTATATTCAAAAAAAATTTCTTCATCTCCATATAAAGTCTAACACTCATATCATTGTAAATAGTCATAGATCCACTCTTTACAATGTATTTTATTGTCATTAAACCAGAATTTTGCTCTAGATTCAACTGCTTATATAGTTCATCAACAAAATATTCGTACCTGCAATCCGAATTCAAAAGTACTCCATTGATTATAAACTTTTCAAACTGTACATCACTTAACCACTCTCCTCCGTATTGTAGCATAATTGGAACTAAAATCGAACTTGAAGCCATAATTTCGTATCAACTGAAGCTAATTGTGAATGAAAAAAAAAATTTGAAGCTAATTGACGGAGGATATTGTATATTTATATATAATTTATGAAGGTATTTTAAGGCAATATGGTGTATTTGAAAGAGGATTTGTTAGATTTTAATGGAAAGGAATCCTAAGGTAAAATTGGGGAAGAAAAGTGTGAGTTTCAATTGAAAAGGAAAGAAATATATTATGCTATTTTTGTGGCTTCTTAGTGGTGATTAGAAGATGGCTAAAATATGGTATTAATTTAACGGCTATTAAGTGGGAATTAAAAACAGGGGCTATTTTTGTGGAATAAGTTTTAGGAGAAGGGCTATTTTTGTCCTTCTCCCAAAAATATATTTAGATAACTCACGTCAACATGCACGTAGAAAATTATTCATTTAATCTATAAGCCCAATTGATAATCATCATCAGCCCAAGAGAAAAGAAACTGGCAAAGTTCAATATCGGACTACTAGAAGTAGTAGTAGTAATAATAATTATACTCCTTCCGTTTCAAAAAGAATGACTTACTTTGACTTTGCACAAAGTTTAAGAAAATAAAGAAGACTTTTGAATCTTGTGACCTTAAATTAAAGTAGTGTCAAATGTACCAAAATGCTCTTTAATCTTGTGGTCATAAACATGTAATGTGGAAAGTTGAAATTAAAGTATTGCCAAAAGAGAAAATGGGTCATTCTTTTTTTAACGGACTAAAAAGGAAAGTAGGTCATTCTTTTTTAAACGGAGGGAGTAATAATAATAATAATAATAATAATAATAGTAATAATAATAATAATAATAATAATCTATATCTATATCTATATCTATATCTATATCTATATCTATATCTATATCTATATCTATATCTATATCTATATCTATATCTATATCTATATCTATATCTATATCTATATCTATATCTATAATCTTAAAAGTATAAAGACCTTAGAAAAGTGATTTAAACTTTTTGTCCTTCATTAAGATACTCTCCTTTATACAAAACTGTCTTTTCACTATTTTCTTCAATTTATTATTTAATTATTTTTGTTATATTAACTAGACTCCTAAAATAAATGAAACTCTTAAAATATATGGAAGGAAAATCAATTAATATTTTTCTATGTACTGATCAATTAAAAAAAATACTCATAAAATAGAATAAAAAAATACTACTAAAATAGGACTCTATTAAGGAAATATTAAGAGTTTTAAAATATAATTTTAGATATTACTTTATTACTACCCTACGCCCTACGGTTCGGACTACCTGACATGATGCTTTCTTTCTTTTCTTCTACTTAGGTACGTCATCTTATTTTAGTATTTTTATTTTCTTTTTTGTCTTACCTTAACATGCATCTAATATCCTATAATAATTTACATACCCTCAATTTCTTCACAATTTTTATCAACATAATAGAATTCAATGTATGTATATATGTATATCTTTTTTTTTTATTCAAGTCATTCTTTAGTATTAAAATTTTCGCTCAGACAAGAATTATTTTCATCAAAAATAAAGTTTTGTGATCACTATTGTATTAGTTTGTTGTAATTTACGGGTCGTAGATTAATTTACAGGTGGTAGATGTGTGTCGGTCGGCTTTGTGTAAAGGTAAAGTTTAGTTATATTATTTTGATATCTCTATTGTCGTATTATTTTGTTATAATTTACGGGTGGTAGATTAGTGACGGACGGCTTTGAAGAAATTTTTGTGTAAAGGTTAGATTTAATTATATTCTTTTGATGTCTCTATTATCGTATTGTCTTGTTGCAGTTTACAGGTGGTAGATTAATGTCGATCGACTTTGAGAATTTTTTTTTGTAAAGGTTAGGTTTGATTAAATAAATTCTCCAAAAGATAGTGAATTTAATTATTGTATTCATCTTTATTATTTAAATAAATATCATATTTAGTGTAATATTTGAACTCAATAAAGTGAGGTACACGCGCGAGGCGCATACACTTAAACTAGTAATAATAATAATAATGTTAGTAAGAGTATGATTGGGCGGTTGAAAAGTGGATTTGTCAAGTGGGACATCAGGGATCAGATTCAGCCTCCATCTGACGCTCAGACATGAGTTTGTCGCATAAGACTTATTTAGTGCGGTTTATATCTCCTGTGTGGTTTGTTGAGCTCGTCACATGAGACTTGTTTAGAGTGCTTTATATCTTCTGTGTGATTTATGAGCTATTTTACCCTGAGCAGGTTACCACAACATGCTCACCCAAAGAACCAAGGTTGTGAATTTCTTGAGTTTTTAAAAATAAAATATAATAATAATAAATAAATAAATAAAAAGACAGATAAAAATTCATCTAAACTAGGAGGGTGAGGGCATCTTTGATGTAATCACCTTTTTGTATCTCCCATTTTAACCAAAAAAAAAAGTAAAGTTATTTTTTATTTATTTTTTGATATTTGATAATTAAAGGTAGACGGATACACTCACAAAAATCTATTGTACACAGTTTTAATCGCATTTTTAGCTGAACGAATCTATTATACATTGTCTTACACTATATTTTTTGTCGAAGGTTGTTTCTACGGCTTTAAACTCATGATCTTCTGATCACATGACAACAGTTTTATCAATTAATAATATTGAGTGTGATTTTTTTTATAACCATGGTATCTGAGTCAGCTTACACGCACCTCGACTAATTCCACAAGATACTTGCCATCATGTTTCTGGTATATACGACTACGTGAATTAACAATTTTGAGTGTATATTTTTTTTTATAATTGTGGTATTTGGGTCAGCTTGTGCGCATCTTGACTAACTTCATGGAATACCTGCCACCTATGGAAAGAAACCACCTAGGGATCATTTGGTGTGAGGTGCTAAAGTAAATAATCCCGGGATAAAAAAATTTAATGCATGTTTGGTTGGCAATATTCGGGATAACTTATTCCGGGACTAATAAATAGCACCGGGATAAGTTATCCACACAATTGGTGGGATAACAATCCTACCATAATTTATCCTTGGGGTAAATTTATAAAAGGACAAAATTACCCATACCTATATTCATGCACGGGCTACTTTATGTACGTACGTATGTGCATAATTAATTAATCAATCTAACTCAACCACTTTAGGAGATCCATAAATTATACTGACATAACCATATACGTAAACCAAATAGTAAGGTAGTAATTTTATATTTATACAAATGATAAACATTATAATTTGGCCATCTGGATGGCTAACAAACTATATAACATAGGTAGACATGCTAAATAAATATAAGAATATTTTGTGCATATTAATATTTTTTAATTTTATGTTAAACATTTGATGAATAATAAACTAAAAACTTTTTATAAATGCATAAAATGTAGATGAATATTAAATTTTATTTGTTTTAAGATGAAATTTGTAATGAATTAATCCTCAATATTGTTATAAATATTAAAATTATTAGAGTTTTAATTAACCTATCTTCAATTGACTAATATTTAGCGACAACCTAAATTACCCCCAAACCCACAAATTTATATTAGCCTCTTATAACTATCAGCCAAAGACAAACTTAATTAATTAGCATGGGCCTCGTCGTAGTTATAAGTCATTGTTAAGCATTTGAGTTTATATGTTGATCACTATATTATATGAGTGATCCGTGTTCACAATCGACTCCATTGTTTAATTACATATTTTAAATTAAATAGTTTTTTAATCACTTGAAAATTGATATTGTATATATCAATTAAAATGAATTTTAATATTCTATATTATATGAGTGATACGTGTTTAAATGAAGTGACATAAACAACAAATCTTCTTTTACTTTAACAAACTTAAGTTGGAAATTTTTATTTCAAACTAAATAAGATGTAGTAAGTTTTTTTTTAAATACACACGGCATAATCATGGAAGGCACATGCAAAAATATTAAAGCTAAATAAGATGAAAGTTTTATTTTAAAATACAAATGATATAATCATGAAAATGCACACACACAAAAAAATTAAGCCAAATAAGATGAAAGTTTTATTTTTAAGAATAAATATTTAAAGCTTGAAAAGAAATATATATATATATATATATATAAAAGGTTAAATAAGATAGAGGGTATTTTGGTAATCAATTAATTTACTCTTAGAAATTATACCATGCATATTACTTTGAATACAACAAACCAAACACTCAATAAAAAATAATCCCAGCATAACTAATCTCAGTATAACTTATCCCATCATAACTTATCACAGCATAACTAATCTCAGCATAACTATATTTCCAACCAAACGACCCCTTAGGGTGTGTTTGGTATGATGGAAAATGTTTTCTGGAAAACATTTTCCATCTTCCCTTGTTTGGTTGTAATATAACTTTGGGAAAATATTTTCTAAAGGAACTCATTTTCCTCCATTTGAAAGAAAATGATTGATTTCCCTCATGGGTAAAGGGAAGTAATTTTCTAAAAAATATTGAGATGTGGCTTACGAGAACTTGGAACCAAAATAAATCAAAATATGAATAAAGTGAACAAAATAGATCACTTATTAAATAAGTTACCAAAATAGGCTAAACATAATAATTTATTACGTTTTATACATTTTTTTAACGGTTTGATAGTGGATGTGTACAGTAAAAAAGTTTTAGTAAAACGTAGTAATAATTTATTACATTTTACAAAACTTTTTTATAAAACGTAATAATTTATTACGTTTTATAATTTTTTTTGTAAAACGTAATAATTTATTACGTTTACATGATTTGGCGTAAAGAAGTGATGTGATAGTACACTGAGTTTTTCTAAAAAAAATTATAAATTAAAATTTTATAACTTTTTTAACCTTTATAAATTATTTTTTTTTATTAAAATTTATAAATTATAACTTTTTATTACGTTTCTTACCAAAAACTTTTTTAAAAAAAATTATTATTTCGTTTTGTCAAATCAAGTACCACAAAAGTTATTGCTTCGTTTTGTCAAATCAAGTACCACCTAACTCACTCTTTTTGACTTTTTCTTTCATAAATCGTATTAAGAAGTTACTTTTTAATCAATAAAAAATAAAAAATACATAATTATAAATTTACTTTATAAATACATAATAAAAATTATATTATTTTCTAAATTTGGTCAGATGAATGTATAATTGCTGATGTCACATCTCATACAAATTGACCAAATGTTAAAAAAATGTATAGTTAAATATTATGTTTTAGAAAATATATTATATTTTTAATTAGAGGGTCACACGCTTATGTAAAGTCAAAATTTAGGTAGAAAAAAATATATTTTCTATTCACCAACCAAACACCATAAAATATTTTTTTGGAAAATATTTTCCACTCAGCAACAAAACATAAGAAAATAAGTAAAACACCAACTTATTTTCTATGAAAACATTTTCTAGGAAAACATTTATGAAAATATTTATTTTCTTACCTATTTTAAGTTTTACTTTCCGTAGAAGGAAATAAAAGTAATACCATAATTACTTTTAATTTTTCCTAAAAGGAAAGTGTAATTATTTTCCATATTTGGCTAACCTCTTTCTTGGAGGAAAGGTTTTGGAACATCTATAAACAGAAGACCCCTTCTCATACCATAACACAATAGCATCCACAATGTAGTCTTTAAAAAGTCTTTGTTTAGGGGGAGATTTCTCCCAATAGGTCTTAGGTTTTTCAATTTTATGTTTAATATGTAGGTGTTTGGCCAAACCATATCAATAATATAGCTTTTTAGTATTGTTTTATGTGTTGTCTGAATTATCGTCTTATGACTTGCAAACTATAAGCTTCCGCATGACGTTCTTTCAATTTCAAACCTAACAAAACACACATTTAGTGTTTATCTCTATTGGGAATTAAACCTAAGACTTCATGATGCTCAACCTAACTTTATTGAACCACTAGGCCATTGGTCGAAATATTGTGTGTGATTAATACATTTGATTTTTGAAGTACAGTTCACATTTTCAATAATTACATGAAATTAGCATAGTTCAACAAAATTATGGTAAAAAAATGTTAGAAGAAATTGTAAATAAAAAAATGTTTAAATTGTTATAATCCATTTCAAAATAATAAGTAGTTCAAATTATAAAGCACCCCAAAACAGGTTTTAATTGCATTAAAATTTAAATAATTACACTCTTTAGTATGATGTGAAACTATAAATGATTACTAGATATTGTAGCCCGTGCCAGCACGGGTCCAACATATATTATTTAGTTATCTCAATTTATATAGCACAAATAGCATTTGGAGTGTCAATCAAATTTTTCTTAATATAAATTTTTAAATAATTTAAGTTGTTAATCATTGTTATTTATAGTACCTTTTACGTAATTTAGTAATTTATGTTACTCGCTTTGTCCCAATTTTAGAATTTACAGAGTCAATCAAATTTTTACCAATATGTTTTTTTTTAAATATTTTAAGTTGTTAATCGTTGTGATTTAAGTATCTTTTAATGCAATTTCAAATAATTTTTGTTACTTGCTTTATCGCAACCTATGTGACACTATTAGAATCTCAAAAGTCAATCATATTTTTTACTATATATTTTTAAAATATTATAAGATGTTAATAGTTATGACTTATAATTATTTTTTTGCAAATTTTTAAATATATAATATTTTACAAAAATAAAATAAATTAATTAAAATAAACAAAGTACTAAATTTTCAAAACATGTTAAATTCGAAAACATCATTTGGATCAATAAATTACTAAATTAAAACATTAAAAAATGCAAATTATAAAATGACAAAACTACCCCAAATTTATGTGACACAAATATAATTTAGATAATCAATCATATTTTTAATATGTCTTTAAATATTTTAAATTGTTAGCTATTGTAGTTTATAATATTTTTTTATGTAATTTTCAAATAATATATGTTACTCTCCTTATTCAAATTTTTGTGGCATTGGTAGTCAATTATATTTTAAAAATAATTTAAGTTTTTAATTATTATTATTTATAATACTTTTTCTTCTATTCTAATTTAAGTGGCACTGAAATAAATTCGAGAGTCAATCAAATTTTATGATTGAAACAGTGAAGCAGATATGTCCTAGATGATTTATAATATCTAATTAGAAGTAATATAGCAAAATTATTATAATAAAATATTTGTGAAAAAAATTTAAATGAGTCTCGTATAAGATGTCCTATTAATTTAAAACATCAAGAATTGATTCATCATTTTATGTCAATTTTATTTTTTATTAAATATTATTAATTTTTTAATACCTAAATAACTTATAATAATTAATTAGGGGTGATATAGTAAAATTACGGTTGAAGAAGCTGAAGCAGACATGTCATAAATGTCTATTTTACCTTTTTAATTAAATATTATTAATTTTTTTATAGGTAAATGTCTTACAATAATTAATTAGGGCTAATATAGTAAAATCATGAACCAAAAATACTTGGAATTATTTTTAAATGAGTCTCATATAAGATGTCCTATTAATTTAAAACATAAAGAATTAATTTATCATTTATATATATTTTATTATTTATTAAATATTATTACTTTTTTAATATCTAGATGACTTATAATAATTAATTAGAGTGATATAATAAAATTATGATTAAAAAAATTGAAATAGACATGTCATAAATGTCTATTTTACCTTTTTTAAATTAAATATTATTAATTTTATTATATGTAAATGGCTTAAAATAATTAATTAGGGATAATATAGTAAAATGACGGAGCAGCTGAAGCAGGTGAAGAAACAGACATGCTGACGAACAGTTGTCTGCTTCTTCACACTTATTAATTATTCTAATTTTTTAAATTAAATATTATTAATTTTATTATATATAAATGACTTAAAATAATTAATTAGGGATAATATAGTAAAATGATGGAGCAGCTGAAGCAGGTCAAGAAGCAGACATGTTGACAAACAACTGCCTGCTTCTTTACACTTATTAATAGTAGTAATTTTTTTAATTAAATATTATTAATTTTCTTATATATAAATGACTTAAAATAATTAATTAAGGATTATATAGTAAAATGACGGAGCAGCTGAACCAGGTGAAGAAGCAGGCATGCTGACGAACAGCTGCCTGCTTCTTCACACTTATTAATAGTACTAGGTGGTAGAACCCGCGCCAGCGCGGGCCCAATGTTGCATATGAGTTGATCTCAGTAGGAAACAGTATATTTTTGCACAGTAAATAAATTGAAGATCTAGGAGTTTGATGTCTATGTTGAGGCTCGTCTTTTCCAGGGAAAAAGTAATCAGTTGTTTCCAAAGTGGTTGTATGTTTTAATTGGATTTTCAAAATTAATAGACTTTAAGATGATTGACAAAGCTTTGCTTGATCAGAAATATTACTACCACAGTGCATGGGGACACTATAAATATGCCTCTCCCACAGAGCCTTCATTTCACTATATATAGGCAACGCAACCAGTAAAATGCTGCGGAATTGGAGGTCGTGGTACTTCATTGTATGCAGATTAAACAACTTTGCAAAGAAAGACCTGTAGTTGTAAAGGAAACCAATTCTCAAAAACAGGAAAGAAACTACATAAATACTCTATATGATCTAAATTTCTCAGGAGGTAAAATGCATTTAAATGGTAAAATGGCTAGCCAGAGAATAAAATTTCACCTGGGCACCTTCCAGATCGTCCATGAGGTACGTTCACCCAAACCACCCATAATTTCTCCCTCTGGCATATATCCCAAATAAGCTGTCTGCTTTGTTCCACAGATGCACATTTAACATGTTTAAGCTCCCAGGTACCTTAGGAGTACACATCTTATCTCGTGTTATCAATGATTTCCTTGTAATTTCTGCAGACCCTGACCAAAGAAACCTCTCACATATCATTTCAATGAAGTCAATAATTTTCTTTGGCAGAATGAATAGTTGGGCCCAAAACGTTTGAATCAAAAATAATAACTATACAATGATTTTATGGAAGTGTAAACAACTTCACTATACATTAATATTTAATATTATTATGCACAAACTTAAACGTATAAATTGTTACTTACTTCTTCGCAAGAAATGGCTCATCCGAGCTTCTTATCGTCCACATTTATGTAACGTGACTCCTTTATATTTTGAACTTGGTCTAGCAAACACAATGGTTTGACGTCTAAGTATGTGCAGGAATTCTTTCTTTGAAGAATTTGGCATACGGAAGTCAGGTTCCCAGGCATGTGCAACTTAACCATCTTAAAACCACTTATGAGTTATATGGGTTGAGTGTAACCCGTAAAGTCGAACGAACCGGAGAAACTATAAGAATAGGGGATTTCTATGTACCTCTCCTCTATATAATACATTTGTACACCCCTCAAATATATGGACACCAAGGTTATTTGTAAGAAAAATCTCATTACCCCACCTTAGATTTTTAAGAAAAAAACTGTAGCATGACGAAATCACAGAAAACACTAAATTTTCTGTCTAGCAAATTGGTATTGTCAAGCGGAAATAAACATATACAACACAAAATCATCCAGAGGAATAGGAGAAAGGTAAGTCACCAATGATAGTTCCATGAAGTACTGCGGACAAAGGGGGTATGTTTGAGATTTGAAGTTGCTCTTTGAGAAATAAATAAACGTGACCAACAATATGATCATCCAATTTTTCACCCAGTGAAAAGATGTGTTTGGTGACGTACAGTGCAGTATATCTCCTGAAACAAGGTAAGAGAAGAAGAAGAATTGATGATTATGAAATAAAACATCCATGATCCATGTTTGGCCAGGCCAGTCAGGTAGGTACTTACCTTTTGGTGAAGCGTTGAGGAATAGGACCACGCCATAGGTTAACGTGGAGAGAGAAAGGAAAAGTGTTACAAAGAGCAACAGTCCAAAACAAGTCTTGGCGAAAGAGACAAGCCAATTGCTTATTAACACAAGAGAGAGTTGCCCAGTCAGATACAGGGACCCAAAATTATGAGAGCTGTCAAACAGATATATGCTCAACAGTCGGCCAATCCACAGATTTTCTTTAGATCATCATGATAATCACTGATGTTGAAATTAATGTCTGTATCAAGTCTTCTAAATCAGCAGCATGGGCAGTGTCAAATCCCCCTATATAAAACTTACAATACAAGTCCAAAAATGTCTAAATTAAGCTTTTACAGTTGGAAGAAGAACTTTTAAATCAACAAAGAAGTAGATAATAAGCATATTTTTGTTTACCCAAACAAACTTATTTTCTGTAATCCCTGCATAATAATCTCTGTGGCTGGGATCCCTCATTGTTGCTCATGAAATATAAGCCAAAAAAGGTTGACGGCAAATTTGGCTTGTATCAACACATGAATGATTATTTCATTAGTTCAAAGGATTAAATTCATGTATACATGCAGATTAACAAATACTTCTCTTTACTAAAATACATACAACATTACAATGCTTTGATTTAATGGTCAGGTACGAGAGATTGGGGGTTTAATCATGTAAACCCAAATGTAATACAATTAGTCAGAGCTGATATTATAGTGTGACACCATTTCAGAATATCTCTGCTACATACAAGAATTTGCATAAGAAACGATCACCACCTTCTGGGGAAAACAATAATCAGCAGGAAAGCAAAACATAG
Source organism: Capsicum pubescens (assembly GCA_030864215.1). Taxonomy (NCBI): domain Eukaryota; kingdom Viridiplantae; phylum Streptophyta; class Magnoliopsida; order Solanales; family Solanaceae; genus Capsicum; species Capsicum pubescens. The sequence goes on along the minus strand of CM061542.1, from coordinate 37,330,021 downwards.
AACGCACTGCGTAAACGTCCTAAATGTGATCGTCCACCATGTGAAAATCTACACCAAGATCAAAGCCTGTAAAAAATGCAAGTATGCTTTGAAATTATAGTTTTGACAACAAACAGGACAGAGGTCTGCAAAAGTCTTCTCAGTTCTAGTTAATCCTGCAGAAGTGCTCAGTCCAGTTGCCAGCTAATTCAAAGTTATCTTCAGTTGTTCCAATATCTAGTACTATTGGTGGTGCATTCGAGGTTTGTAAGTTAACTTCTGAAGGCAGATCTAGTACTGTAGTTATGGGTTTGATAGAAACCAATCATTTAGGGTAGAATGGTGTATTTATGTTAAAAAATTCACGTAAAAGGCAGGCCAATGCAGTAAGTTCCTGCTATGCATAGGTGCAAGAAGGGACGGATCACAAGAGTTTATTTATATGCAGCTTTACAGGGTTGCTTCACGATTTGATATGTATAAATAAACTATTTACAACCAAAAAAGCAAAGAGAATTGTGATTTAAAAGCCATAAGGTAAGAATCCTGATTCCGCCCCTACTCTTTATCAAGAAAAACTTAAATGTTGTTTTTTTTCCTTTATTTGTAAAGAAGATGAATTCAAATCGAAAAATGTAAAGTAAGAAATCAAAATTGAGAATACAAATAGAAATCAAAAGATTAGGTCAAGATGGAATTGTAAAATCGAAATGGTAAGTTGAAGATGTCATGTTAAAGTAATCATAAATTGAAAAAGATGCATATGCTCTAGAATGTATTCGTTGCGTTGAGCTTATCGAGATTATAGAATAAGCAATAGTAATGAATAATTTCATTCAAGATTGTAAGGAATTACCTTATTGATCTCTTGGATATGTTATCTTTCTGTAGGATCATCATGTGGAATTCGTGATAATTTAATCATGCAAATTATCATCTAAAAAGATAGCGTGAATATATTTATAACAAAATTTTTTGAATGATTTCACTGTACACAATATTATAAGTCGATTGATCATCATTATTGTCTGAAGTAGGTGGCGTGATCAATATTTTTATACAGTTGGAACTTTTTGCTCTGGACAAAGCAACATATAATTGGCCATGAGAGAAAATTGGTTCACGTAAATAAATACCAACATAATCTAATGTTTGTCCTTGTGTTTTAATTATTATCATCGCAAAACATAAGTGTATTGGAAATTGTATTCTTTTAAAGGGAACAGACACTTTTTCGCCCTCTGATGATTGTAGTGGTATTCTAGGTATGAATACATGTTTATCTTTAAAATCGCCACTTGCACTTTTACAACTTATAACATGCTTTTTAAAATCGCAACATACCAATCGTGTTCCGTTACATAAACCTTCAGAAGGGTTTAAATTTCTTAATAATATAACAGGACAGTTTTGTTTCAATATTAATTTGTGTGGAGGTAAGCCAGGAAGGTTTATAGTGTGCAAGAAATCTTCAAATTGAATTTGATCATTTGGTTCAATTGTTTCATCGGTAGCAATGAATATTTTAGCATTTTTTGGAAATTGAGTTATGAGTCTATTATTTATTTCATCAACAAAGTCATTCTTTATAGTCAAGATAACTCGAGAGGTCATTAAAGAAGAATCATTAAAAGAGGTATGTAAGTTTGGATATATTATTTTGAATAAGAGATCTAATGATTTTTTTTAGTAGTGAAAGGAACAATAAACTGCTTCAAAATTTCTATTTTATTGTTGATATTTATTTTTTCTTTTTCATTTCCAATTCTCATTAGGTATTCACAAAAAGCAGGATCAGTTTTAGCACGCATATTTTCTGATAATCTTGATTTTTCAAGTTTATTCCAAATTTGGGAATTTAATATGCTTTCAGAAATAAAGTCTTCCTTCTTTCCACTTCGAACAACAGAAAGTGTTTGTCTAAAATCACCACCGAATACTACAACTTTTCCATCAAAGAGCATGTTTGTGTCTATTAAGTCTTTCATAAGCGAATCAAACTCTTCAATCATGTTCTTTTTGGACATTGATACTTCATCCCATACAATTAATTTTGCATCACGAATTAAAGATGCAAGGGAGCTTTTCTAACTAATATTACAGGAGAATTGCTCATCAATATTAATAGGAATTTTGAAGCATGAATGAGCCGTTCGTCCTCCGGGAAGAATTGAGGCTGCAACACCAGAGGTCGTTGTTGCCAAAGCTATAAGTCCTTTGGATCTTACAGTGGCTAGTAAAGCATGATATAAAAACGTTTTACCACTTCCTCCTGGACCATAAATAAAAAAAGCTCCTGATTTATTTGTGATAATCCTTTGAATAATAATATCATATGCTTTTTTTTGCTTTGTGTTCAATTTTTTATACAACAACAAATCTTCTTGACTAACGATTATGTTTCTTTAAAAAGTAACATCTTTTGCTTCTGATTCTATTCTTGAGTGTAAGATATTTTCAGAAATAAATTTATACTCATCAATATCATGTCCCATGCTATGTAATGTATTATTAATATGATTTAGAACTAAATATTGGATTTGTTTTAAATTTATGTTTGGTAAATTCTTGAAGTCTTCAAACATTGAATCTTCAAATTGCTTCCACAGTTCTTTTGAATTATCAGGATTGCAATATACTAATATTGTAGCAATTAAACGACGTAAACTATAAGGCATTTGATAAGATACAACTTCTAACATACATTCCACCAAGTTATTATTATGATGTAACAATCCTCTTTTTTCAGCAGATTCTCTAAATGTTTCGTAATATGTTCCATCTACTTCTCGAAAACTTTTGTATGATTCTGGACATCTTACATTCATTAATAAAAGCCTTAGATAGTATCTTTCTCCTTCTATTGGATGACACATGACAATACGACCAATAATATTTTCTCGGTGTCTCCGTATCCACATTTTGTATGATGTTGACCACACAAAATATTGAGGAAATTCTGTATATAATAAATTAAGTTGTTTAGCATCTTCATTTATTTTATTCATCAAGAAAAATTCTGTTAACATTATTTTTTTAATCATAGGGTTATTCATGATTTTGTCTAAGGTATCGGCTGCTTTAAAAGATACAAATTGTTGGCCTTTAAGATGTAGTTGAAGATGATAAATAAATGGACTCATTTCACTAATATGAAAAGCAAATATGTGCCATGTAGCTTCTGGAGCTGACACCTATCTAGCAGATTGATATTCTTTTATTTCATCTATTTCAACATTTGTATTATCTTGTACAACAAAACAGATTTTATCATGTCCTTTACATATATATTTGTAAATATACTTGATAACTTTTATGTCAGAACATATTTCAACGTTGATATGACAGTTAAACTTGCACAGTAGGTAAGGATTATAAGGAACTACCCATGAATTGTCAAGAAGTTATTTTCTAATCTTCACATATTTATCAGTATTTTTTCTTTTATAAATTGCATATGAATTTTTTTCTTTTGTTATTCGATCAGCAAAAGCCTTTGGATATTTGAATTTGCAGAATCCTTTTTTCTGCACACATGAATTTGTAGGATTTAAATGACCACAAGGACCATGTATCATATATTTTTTAATAAGTTTGTATAAATAAAGATTTTTATTAGGATCAGGAAGTTCAGCTGAAACAATTTGATCGTATGATTCAGGAGTGAGTAATTTGAAATCCTCACTAAGAATCAAAAGAAAATGAGCATGTGGGAGACCACGCTTCTGAAATTCAATAGTGTACATAAATGCAACTATTTTTCCAAATATATTTCTTTTTAATATGTCTGTTTTTAGTTCTTCAACTTTTGCCTTGAATACTCGATTGATTAAGTCAAGTCTATTTTGAACTTCATCAGTTGTTAGTAAATGTTCTTGTATTTCTATCCAAGAAGTATTACAAGTCATAGTTAAAAATATGTCAGATTTTCCAAAATGTTGCACTAATGCAATAACATCCATATAGCGTTGACGCATATCTCTAGGACCACCCGTAAAACTTATCGGAAGAAATTTTTGTTTTCCTATCTTTGAGAAATCTCTGTCGCCATGTTTAAGAAAATCAATAAGTCCTTGTAATGCATCATTTCGAAACAAATCTCGATTACATGAGGCAAACTCTAATCTTTGAGTTTCAATTTTCATGAATTCATCAACTGAATATTGTTGGAAAAGTCTTCCAGAATGCAACACTCCATTTTGGTCATTATCTATGATTTGAAATTTATAATTGTAGTATTCGCGACAAAAAATGTTATCTGTTTTTTGTTTTCCTTTTTGTAGAACTTTAGCTTTCATATCAAGCAATCCATCAATAAAAGACATATTTAATAAACTTGGAAGCTTTTTATTTTCACAGTGTGATTGATTAGTTTTGTTATAAGGTTGCACAACTCTCTTAATTCTACAATGCCACCCATTTTGACCATAAGAAAATAACAAAGGATATTATAAAGGATCATAACAACCGTAGTAATAATTGACCAATTGACTATTATTATTACAAGGATAAATTTGAATATGTGGTACGGAATTATTATTTCTTGATTCTTGGTCTAACCATATTACTGCAACTTTTGAGACAGTTGGTAAGTTATATACTTGTTGATTTAAGGTAGAGTCACATTTGAGTGCAATGTATAAGTTTGGCAATTTAGGAACATGCATTAGAGACTTCAGGAAGATACAATGTGGATTTATTTTTAATATATTCATCAATTTTTGAACAAATGATTGATTAACTTCATTACAAAAAGCCATACGATTCAACATTTCAGTGTGATCGTCATAAAAATATAACTGGAGGTTTCTTGGCTTTTGATTTGAAGGTATGAGATCGTCAATGAAATGATACATTTGTCCTTGAACTCTGAAGGTATAGATACCTTGATATCTATTCGCTATCTCTTTGTCATATTTTACTCCAAGAGAAGTAAAGACGAACATGTTATTATACATTCTAATGTATGTTCGAAAATGTATAGATTCATCTGTGTTACCTAACAAAAGATTCACTAATTTTGTAGGCATTTCATGTGATGATAATCTAACTGTATCATTACTACAACAAAATTTCAGTGACTCATATTCAAATTTCTTTGCTCGATAATATTTACAAGGAGGAATTCTTTTTAAAATGCTTGCTTCAGTAGGAAGTTGTTTAATATTGAAACAACGTACATTTCTTAGCCTATTACCTGTGTAAATTAGTTATTGGAGACTGAAATATAAGCTTGAAGAGGAATTGAATAATCAATATAGTTATAAGTTTACAGTGAAATGAACCTTTGATTTTATGAGGTATTGTCTTTCGAGCATGCCACTGATGCGTGAGTACTGCCAAGCCTAATGTAGATATGATTTTAGTTAATATAGAAACAGTTAATGCAATTCAAAAACTTGGTACAAATGGAAAGATAAACAAAAATACCTGCAGCACTGGTAGTTGTTGTGTTTGGATGATGTTACAGTGGGTAGAGCTGATGTTGAGCCTGATAGAGAGAGTTTTAATTAATAGAACCAATCCTTCTTTTGAAAGAGTAAATATCAGAAGTATGTACATATTACATACCGACATAAAAGTGGAAAAGCAGCCAATTATATTTTTTTCTTTGTCTGGTGTAACTATAAAAGAGTTATTGCAAAGGCCATTGCCTGACATGACAAGAAACGTGGTATATGTGGTATAAGTATAGTAGGATTACGTGTATAATGAGACAAAGCACCGTGCATTTATTGTTTATATTCGGCAAACTTGTTTCACGGTGGGGTAATTTCTCTGTGATAGTGATGCCTCTTTGCCGATTTAGCTATGGTTCAACAGCCAGTAGAGCAGGGGCAGTACGCAAAAGATTTTGAGTGTTTGATTCTTGATATCTCGTACGTCGTTGCAGGAGAAGTGCTTCCTTTATATCAGATGACACTTGCCTATATAGGTCACGTCGCCTATTCCTAATAGCAGAAGCTTTATCTGTAGAGCATTGGCGGCACTTTTCGTTGAGCAAGTACTTAAACTGGCAATCTTGTTATTTGGAGACATGTTTACTGCCGAAAATATGTTCAGTAAGTATATCAATGTTGTACTGCAAAAGAAAAGTAGATCACCGAAAGTAACGAAGTATAAGGAGCCATTTTGTACTTGACATATACGATTGTGATCATATACAATATACCACAACTCCTGGTAAATAAATTCTCTACACACCAACTATGTATGCTTTAGCTGCCTAACATATAGCAATTTGAAATTCTTTGGTGTTTGTTCTTACCACATAAGACATATTTTATGATAATTAGTTTGCAACATAAGTAGCTTTAAAATGACAAAACCGCGCCAAGTCTAAACCATCCAAACAAATCGAAACAAAGTGAGTAACTAAAGATCACGACAGAAAATCTTGTATATTCTACGTATCTCTAATTTAACAATACAACATTCAAAAGTCTTTCTCTATTTTCTTAAACTCCGCACCAATTCAAAATCATACAAACAAATCGAAACAAACCCTAAAAACATTAAGTACCTGGAGTGACTCAATTTCTTAAGCATCTTTAGGCGAAGGTCCAATGAAGCTATTACTAAAAGCATTAAGAATCACAACTGAATCAAAATTTGACACCCCATTTAGAAAATAATCAGAAAAATTATTCCTACTAATATCCAAACTTCTCAAATTACTCAACTTAAATATCCCAACAGGAAGTTCCTCAAAAAATGAATTATAACTCAAATTTAACTCAACAAGCTCACTAAAAACACTAAACTGATTTTCACTAAAAACCCCACTAAGTTTTTTAACTGAAAGATCCAAATCAATTATCATTGAACCATTTTCATTACACTTAACATCACTCCAAGAAAATGCATGAATCTTTTTGTCATCATCATAAGGCAAAGTCCAATCACTTAGGCTATTTGAATTATCAAGAATTTCAAATTTACTCAAACAAAGAAAACCAAAGGTATTCTACAGTATCAAAGCAGTTGTTCAATTGAGTGTTGGTTTCTTTGGTATGTTACAGTACAGAAGACGTTCTCTTGTTAACATTGTGAATTTCAATGAAATGATGGTAAGGTACGACACATACCACTCCAACTATATACAATGATCGCAAGGTACGACGCATACCACTCCAACTATAAAGCTAAATTAAACTTTTTAAAGTATCACTATCCCCAAACTTCTAATCTATTCCCTATTACAATCTGTTAGAATCACAACAACAACAACAACACCCAGTGTAGTTCTACAAAGGGTGGGGATCTGAAAATGATAGAGTATATGTAGATCTTAGTAACCTAATCCCTACCATAGAGGTGTATACACACAAAATTGATTCTATTTTTGAAAGTGTTGAAGCCGAGGAAGAAGAAGCATTTTTCCTCTTCCTCACTTTATAACTTGTCCAATTAAAAACAATAGTCCTAATTATTCCACTGACCATGACAATTCTTCATCTGAGGAAGAATATTTCAAATAACCATCAATTTCTCAGACAGCCTAATTGGATAATTTTCACAGACAGCTGAAGAGCAAAAGTTGAATCAAGTAAAGAATTCGCAGAAATAGCATGCTTCTTTTTCCCCAAATTAACAAACATTCAAACAATCAATTTATAAATACAAGTAAAGAAACTCCACGGTTTAAGACAGGAACATGAAAAATGAGGAATCACTCTCTCCAACTGAATAAACTGAAATTCAGCTTAAAGAAATCACAATTAAGCAGATGAAGAGGCTCATATATCCAACCGTTCAAATTAATTATTCAACAAAAGCATATGAGGAGTTGAAATTTGAAATAATAGAACTCACTCTGAAAATTTTGTTGCTGATGTTGATTTCCTAATGCTTTATCTTGATTCTCAAACTCCAAAATAAGGGGAAAATAGAAAAGTTTATAGAAATTGGAGAACCATTTCAGTAGAAAAGTGTAAAAAAAGCTTCAAGTAGAGGCGGCAACAATAATGGATAATAAAGAATAGCAGCAGCGACGGTGGAATCAATGGATAGAATATTGAGCGAAAAGACTAAATTATCCCTGAAGCAAGCATGTCGATGAAGACGCGCTTGCTTCACCACACTTCTAAATAGTAGTAAAGTAATATAAAATGAAATGTAGAATTGATTTATCAATAGGTTCAATTATTGTTTTTTGAAATAATTAAGAAAGTTTTGTTTCTTTATTCGTATTTGTCTCTTTTTGCCATGTCATTATAGGCGACGATCCTCTGAATCGTATCTCGCGCGAGAGGGCAACTTTATTGTTGCTATCTCAGAGAAGGCCTCGAGGAGGCCAACATCTTTTTTCAAGATTCCGTGTTGTCTTGTTGTTCGTACCACGTGTCCTCAATCTCATTTTCAATTATTATTTTTTTAATAATTAAGAAAGTCTTATCTTTTTTGTCTTATTTGTCTCTTTTTGCCACGTCCTATGGGCGACAATCCTCTGAGTCTTATCTCACGTGAGAGGGCAACTTTATTGTTGCTATCTCGGAGGAGGCTCAAGGAGGCCAACATCTTTTTTCGAAATTTCGTACTCGCCTTGTTGTTCGTACCACGTGTCCTCAACCTTGTTTTTCCTCAGACAAGTATAGTCATCTATCGTCTTTTATACCAACTTATTCTCTATTTCTTTTTAGTTTTATTTAGTTTGTTTTTTTCTTTCTACAAGTATTGTTGCCCCTTCTTCCTTGTCCTTTTCACTTCCCTGCATGTTTTTTAATTTTTTAATTTTTTTTACATGTGGTTAACATTTTTTTAGAAAAAAATCTATTTCTCATTCAACTATAAAACACCACAATGATTATAACATGAAAATCATGGTGAAATTTAACCAAATGTGAGTTAAATTGTTTCAATTTTTTGAAAACTATGGACCTAACAAAATGGAACAAAAATAGCATTTCTCTACTCTTTCATCTTCATTTTTTAAAACTTTTAACTTCTATTTATCTTTAGTAATTTTGCTTGTTTCATTATGATTTGTGTTAAAAATAAAACTATTAATATTCAAATATTAAAAAAAAAAATAACATGTTAACGTCATTTGGCACTTCTAAAAATTTTATTTTAAAAAAATAAACACACTTGCATAACATATAATGCATCGATTTTTCTAACACTTGAGTTTTTTTTTTCTTCTATCAGTTTTCATGTGCAATGTATCCATAGTTATTTATTACTACTTGATTTATAATTAATTGTCAACGGCATAATATTATATAATATAATAATCAGAAAGGTTCAAAGATAAAACTAGTAAAGTTTTTGTTTTAACCCTTGAAATTTTGAGATCTCAAAAATTGTAATAGTACATTTTAAGATTACAACTTCACGTGAAATAATAATGAAAATTTTGGAATACGTTTAAAAAATTATCTAAAAGAAATAAAGAAAGGAAAAGTTATCTAATTATTGTGAGGAATAATTTAGAATTTTAAATTAAACAATGCAAATTTTATATTAATAAATAAAGTTTCAACAACATCCAAATTAATGTATTGGAAACAAATAGCTATTATCTTATTAATTAGAATTAATTAATCCTATTAATACATAGAGTTAAAGATTATGTGGTTTTTTTAAAATACCACACCATATGTAAGAATAAAAAGACTGCTATGAATTATTAAAATATTATTTTTGTTTGTATGTGTATATATTTAAGACGCCTTATTGAAATTTAACTTTAATTATTAATTTTATTGAGACGTCTCTGATAATAATTGATAATATTTTATTATTTTGCTACAAAATAATTCAAAGTCCCCTTTTTTTTTAGGAAAAAAGAACACTCAAAGTTCTTTTGGATTAGTGGATTTTAAGAAACAGATAAGTGTAAGGTATTAAATTTGAAAGTAAATAAATATTATGCATTCAAATATAAGTATTTAATTAGATAAAATAATGTGTTTTAATTAAAAAAAAATATATATTGATAGGCATATTTTAGTAAAATGATTACCATATCTCAAAGATATTTAGAAAACATATAAAATGAAAAGTGTTTAACATTAAAAAAAATAAAAAATGAATGGCGAATAATATATTAGGATAAAAATAAATATTTTTGACAAAGAATATTTAGAGACATACTATTGGGATAAGACTTGGTCAAATTAAAGTGTTCATAAGTTATAAAATTATAATTTATGTTGGCTAACGAAGATGGGATTGTGAAATGCGTAAGTTGGAGAAATAAAATTTCAAATTAACTTTAACTAAGGATCATACTCCTTGTAATTATACTAATTTGTTCAAAACCAAGTTCTAAGATCATTTTCAATGGACTAATGTCAAAATAAAATCCAGAAATTTGTGAACTCTATATTAGGTTTGTAGGTTTGGGCTATCCTAAATTCCTAATTTTACATTTTAGAAAATAAAATCTATAAAGTTTAGGGTGGGTATTCGTACTATTTGAATTGAATATGAAATTTTTGTTTGGATTTACAATTCAACTCAAATCTAAATAAGTTTTGACTTAGTATTTTTTTTTTTTTAAGATGGTTTTGGATTAATTGAATTTAGATATTTCGGATATTCACTTTAACTATTGAGCATTTTAGGCATGCCATGACAATTATTTCCTCCAACCTGTTATTTTGACATATCAAGAAACAAATTTTTAATTTTTTTTTTCTATTTCATCTTTAGCATTAATTGCTTATTCTTCAAATCATTTCAAAACATAATGTTTTTTAATGGATGTGTCGAGTCTAAAATAGTCAAATCAATAATTATTCCCTTCGTTTAAAAACGAATGTCCTACTTTCCTTTTTAATTTGTTTCAAAATGAATGACCCCTTTTTTTTTTTTGACAATACTTTTATTTCAACTTTACACGTGACATGCTTAAGAACACAAGATTGAAGGTCATTTTGATATATTTGACACAACTTTAACTTAGGACCACAAGAATCAAAAGTTTTTTTTACTTTCTTAAACTCCATGTTAAGTCAAACTAGGTCATTCTTTTTTAAACGGAGGAAGTATTCTTTTAATGAATATGTCAAATCAAAATATGACAAAGTAAAAATGAACGGAGAGCGTAAAAGTCTCAATTCACCTAATATCCTGCTCCTTAGAATGTACAGTATAACTTTCTAAAGTTAAAAAAGACTTGAGGCCACCCTACTGTTCAAGTTGTGTAACTTCATATTGGACTTGTATTAATTATTACGATGGATAACGTCGTAGGATACTAACCTATTAAAATTTGTAGAATTTGGACTTGTTAGTATTGACACATGATATGAATAGACCTGAATATAAGAAGAAATTTTTTGCATTTTTTGAATATCTGAAAATTCATAATGCTAAATCCAATATCAAAGCCACAATCATAAATTTTAAAAATAAAATTCAAAATCTAGTAAATAATCCAAAATAAATAACTAAAAAATTGAATTTCAATTTGGATTTGGGATACACCCAAACTGCGCTCACCCCTAAACTTGAGACTCTTTCTAAAATGGTCCAGACTTACATGTTTTGCACGTGTATCTACCGTCAATCAATAAATTATATACAAAAACATAAAAAAAATTCAAAAATAGCAATTAAAGTTGAAATAAATATTATATCTATTTAAAATAGTTCAAAAAATACGTCAAAGACGAATTAATAAATTTTAAAAAAGCAACAAAAAGGTCAAATAAATAAAGAAGTAGATGAATATCAATCTGTAATGGCCTATATTAGTGGAAACATATAGAAATACACTAATTGATTACTGAACAAAACTAATTATAGTGAACAAAATTTTGTTATTAATTTTAAAAGTCAAAATTACGATGTCGTTTTTTTCTTTTTCCGTTTTAGCTATTCTTTCTTCATTCAGCTTCCAACATTGGACAACTTCACGTTTACATAACTATCCAAGAAACAGAGTTCCTCTTTAAATTACAACAACAACAACGTGAATTCTAAAAATAAATGGAAAAAATGCATAAAGTAGCATACTTAAGTATTAAATTACAAAAAATAACAAAACTTTTATCAAATTATATTTTGTAGCATATGTATTTGTATTTTTGTAGCAACAGTTTGAAAAAAATACAAAATACATATCGATCATAAGGGCAGTAAAAATCATATGTATTTGTATTTTTGTAGCAGCAGCTTGCAAAAATATAAAATACAACTTGTTATATTATGTAATTATGAAACTGTTGTTATGGAACTAATAATTAAAGAGATAAAGTATGCTATTTCTGAATTTTGCCCAAAATAAATTAAGCAGCTAAAAAAAATCAGAGTACATTGTATAGTTTTGCTCTCATCGAAGCTTTTCCCCAGGGATTTAATGCTCTCCATCTTGAGCATATGAAACAATAAATCAGCCCTTTTCCTCTTTCTCCGCGACCTTAAGCTCTTCAACTTGGACCCCATATTGCTCCAAGCTTTTTCCGCAACCTTAAACTCTTCAAATTGGATCCTAAGTTGCTCCAAATTTTCTCCGCAACCTTAAGCTTTTCAACATGGATCCTATAGTGCTCCAAGTTTTGACCCTCCACAATGCAGTGATCTAACAGTGTCACTCTTGACTTGTATACAATAGTAAAACAATAGCAAAGCTCCATCAATCCTCAACTTGGATCCTATATTACTCCAAGTTTTGACCTTTCCACAAAGTGACTCTGGTAGATCTAGAAGTTGTTTTCGGTAGACCTTTGGAGAATCATTCAATTAAAATCAAAATTCAAACGCCATAACTTCAAAGAGGACCCACAAATTACAACGACTAAAATATGTATAACTTCAATAGCAAGAAAAAAAATTAAATAGTGAAATTTCTAGATCAAGAAATTGACTCTACTACCTTGTTAGCAGTCACAATTCTCAAGACTCCTTCCTAACAACATCAATAATAGAGTCAATAAGTTCTCCCGCAATGTTGTTATTAGCACATGACTAACCAAACTTTGATAACTATAATGTGGATTTAACTTAACTAACTTTATAAAGAAAAAGAATGATACCATATATATCCTCTCAAATTTTATACAGTTTTATCAATCAGTATTATAACTCAATAAAAAATATAAACACAACATATAAGAATTACTAACACTAACCTCTCTTAGTGGAACGTCCAACTCTAAGCAATTGAAAATCACCATAAATTTGATAAATTCATTATGAAATTTACTAATAATACTTCATGTATAGAGCATCATACTCATATGAGGAGGAGTCTGAATTATAATTGAAAACAGCAAATATAACTGACAAGAGACGTGATATGACTAAAATATTAAAGATTACCTTAAAGGCTAACTAACAATGAGAGCAATCAATTATGAAGGATTAAAGGAGTCCAACAACTAATATAACAGATTTTGTTTTGTTGTGAAGCATAAAAATCAATTAAATATTTTTATTGAATTTAAATCTTAATATACTTAGAGAAAAGTTTCAATATTTAAATGTTATATATTCACTTGTTTTTTCATATTTCAACTAACATCAAACTGTAGCCTATATTTGTCAAGTGGCTTCATAAATTTTAAACAGTTTTGTTGTGTCAAATAAACTCTATAGCATCAACAACAATAACATATTTAATGTAATCATTTAAGCGGAGTTTAGGAAGGATATTATAAGCAGATCTTAAGACTCAAATAATAATTCATAGCAATTTATTCAAATTACAAAATTTAATCTAACTTCCACATAAAATGAAAAAAATCATATTTTAAATAACCAATCTGCTGATTTTAGGTTTACATAATAATAAACCTATCCATTAAAGACGGAGAGAACAGAATAGAAGAAGAGAGAGCTTAGCCAAATACTCCAACAAAAATCTCAACGGAAAAAAGGGAATGAGATAAAACGTTGATTTTTTCGGCTACTTGATTAGGCGGCAACATGCTTGTTTTGGTAAATTTTTCTATCAAAATTTTTAATTAAAAGAAAAACACGCGAAATTATATATCAAAAGGAGAGAATCCATTATCAATTATTGATTCATAATATAATCTTCTAATCAAACCTTAACGCATGATAAATAACAAATCTTACTATGACACGTCTACAAATAATTTCATCTCCGCTATCCATCATAAAGTTTATTCAACTATAAATTTTCAATTGTAGATTCCATAGACGTTCTGAGCATGAAAAACTGCATTAAAAAATATTTAGAATAAATCAGTTGATCGTATTTATTTATGAACCAAAAATAAGAGCTAATATTTTAATAAAACTATTTTTGTATTCTTCTACCAAAAGAAAGCATGCTAGACGAAGAAAAAAAGTTTTAAAAAAGGAGCAAGATTCCCTTTATACTAATAACTTTGTTAATCATATTTGCTTAAAATTTTATATTTAGAAAAAAGAAATACGATTTCTATTCAAATTTTACCTTCCATAAATAAGGACTTTAAAGAAACTTTTACCCATATATTTTAGGAGTTCTTAAAGTGTTATAAAAATAATTAATTGTATAATAATAGAAAGAAATAAATGAAAAGACGATTTTATCTATTGCAGAAACTTTTAATGAAGGGCAAAAAGTTTGAATCACTTTTCTAAGGGTCTTCACACTTTTAATATATTATACATACAAATTATAGATATAGATGTGTAAACACGTAAAATTTATTGGGTCAAATTCATATAAATTTGAATTTGATCCATATTTTATTGGGTCTAAAATTATTTTGGGCTGTAAAAAATGATAAGCTCATTTTATTTCTTATCATGGTCCATCTCACCTTGAGGCCCAAACTCACGCCACATATCAAGTGATGTGGCATCCCAGTCAAATTAAATACCAATAAGACAAGACCACACGCTCAAATGATGTGCCAATCCAAGTCAAGTTCAAGAGCCAATGAAATATCGCCAAGTGTCCCAAATAAAATATTTTTGGCCAATCACAAGCAACCTTATCACATAACATTTGTGATAAGCTTGAGAACTGAATGAACCAATCAGAATGAGGCAGAAGAGGTTATTTACATCTGGACTGCCTACCCTCGACAACTATAAATAGGAGGATTACCTAATTTTCTTGCTCATTCTACAAGCATTGGACAAAGCTCTGCATCGACTTCATAACTCTTCAAAGAATTGACTAACGGAGTTCTGCCTGGAGATCAACTCGACAAGACAAAGTGTTGTCTGACATTCCTGAAGATCCAAACACATTTCTAGGAGGTTCAAATCATCCTACATTCGAGAAACACGCTACTAACGGCCCTCGAATCACGAAAAAAGCTTAGGAGAGAAGAATCAAGAGAACAATAGAATTGTACTCACAAGTTTCATTTAAATAAAATTATTCTTTTTATTTATTTTATATTTGCTTGCAGTTAATTTTTAGCTTAACGAAAATTTATTGCAAACAAATTTTGGCACCCCAGTGGGACCATTTCTGCTCTTCATCTCTTCTTCCTGCAAATCAAATTCAACTACTGCTATGGACTTCGAAAATACTGAAGATGTCTCACGCAAGAACTCTGTTACTTCCACATCTGATGAGCTCAGTCATGTTGGTCCACTCACCCAGCGCAAGTTTAAGGCCAGTGGTTGGGACAGATCTGAATACTTCACTTCTTTGGAAAAGGCTGAAAAGAGCAAATCTCATATGGCGGCTGAAACTGCAACTCCTGGGGGCAATTTGACATCCTTGCTATCTGATGAATTCTCTCAGACTGGCATCAATTTTAGTAAATCTGAAGGTTCGACTAATTCTCCAGTTTCAACAAAGGTCAACGCCTTGATGGTTGACACAACTGATATGGATGAGAAGTTCGCAATGATGGAACAAACCATTAAATTTTTAAAGAAATATGTCGAGGATAAAGATCTTCAAATTGCTCAATTGATGAACAAGTTGGAGTCATTCTCCCCTGGAGAATCAAGCCACAACCCTGCTTGTCCACCCGACTTTACTTTGCAATATAAGAATGTCGATGAGTCATCTATCAAGGCTAAATCGCAAAATAAGAAGGAGCCTACTTTGGTTGCTACTCTAACAGTTCAACAACTGCAAGATATGATTGCAAACACCATCAAGGCACAATATAACGGTCTATCACAAAGTTTTGTAGGATACTCAAAATCGTATTCTAAGCGAATCGAGGGATTACCAATGCCAATTGGATATCAACCACCAAAGTTTCAACAATTTAATGGAAAGGGAAATCCAAGGCAACATATCGCTCATTTTGTTGAAACTTGTAACAGTGCTGACAAAAATGGTGATTTTCTTGTCAAGCAGTTTGTTCACTCTTTGAAAGGCAACGCCTTTGATTGGTACACAGACTTGGAGTCTGAATCAATTAATTGTTGGGAGCAACTAGAAAGTCAGTTCCTAAATTATTTCTACAACACCCGTCGTATGGTCAGCATGATGGAGTTGACAAACACAATACAAAGTAAAGATGAGCCTGAAGTGGACTACATAAATCTCTGGAGAACACTGAGTTTTGATTGCAAGGATCAACTTTCTGAAACTTCCATTATTGAACTTCGCATTCAAGGAATGCATTGGGGCCTTGTGTATATCCTCCAAGGAATTAAGCCTTGAACTTTTGAAGAATTAGCTACGCGCGCTCATGACACGGAGTTAAGCATTGCAAGTCATAGAATGAGTTACCTATTTTTTATCCTAGAAAAAAAGTCACAAAATTCAATGACTCATTAGAGGACCAAATTGGAGAGTCTATGGTGACAACTGTGAGTTCTAAGAAGGTCTCCATAAGACAAAAACTGAAAGAGAAAACTCCAAAGCAACAAATGCAAGAAGTGGAAAATCAACCAACCTTAAAAGAGTTACAAACAAGGGTATATATTTTTTCCGACTCTGATGTTCCTGGAATTCTAGACGAGTTGCTAGCCAAAGAAGTCATTGAACTCCTTAAGTCAAAGTGACCTGAAGAATCAAACAAAGTCGATGATCCTAAGTACTGCAAATTTCACCACATTATTGGTCATCACACCACAAAATGCTTTATCCTGAAGGAAAAGATCATGACATTAATGCAAGAGGGAAAGGTCATTATTGATGAGGGAGATACAGTTGATGCGAATCATGTTAGTACCAAATTGCATCATATAAAAGGTTCAATTTCAAAAGCTCTACCAGCCACGTGCTCTGTGGAATTACCAAAAGTTGAAGAAATCATCATGCTACAATTTGGGAGCTTTGACCTAATTGGGTTCCAGTATTGAAGAAAACAACAAGCAAATCCGTGCAAAACGACTTCTCTAATAGTAAGAAGGATAATACTTGGACATTGATCGCTCGCAAAAGAAAAAATGTCAAAGGGCTTTTAAACTCCAACTTCCAAAAGTTGACACAAGATCAAATGCAAATCTGCTTCAACTAATGGGGGCAATAAATACCAAACTGAAGTGCAACAATACTTTATTACAAAGGGTCGGAAGGAAAGTTACATCACAAGAATTCTTCTCCAGAATGCTCCTTGATACATAAGCCTAAACTGCAAGTCAAAATGTTCCTCAACGCACGAGTCTAAACTACAAGTTAAAATGCTCCTCCATGACGATCCTAAACTGCAAGTCAAAAATTTTCCTCGACACACGAGCCTAAACTGCAAGTCAAAATACTTCTTGACGCACGAGTTTAAACTGCAAGTCAAACACTCCTAGCCCTCATGAATCTAAACTGTGAATGACTCTCCAAAAAAATGTAAAAAAAGAAACAAAAAAAAAGACAAAAAAAAAGACAAAAAAAAGTATGAAGCTTGAATGCATATATGGAGTCCTTTAAAGATGCCATCTTTAAAGCAAAAGGATTATTTATTATCTTCCAAGCAATGAAGTCTTCTCAACATGGAAAAGACTTGTAATACATTAAATATTGCTCGAGTCCTGCCTTCAACATATTGCACAAGTAATTCGGTCCAAAACTTGAAGTAGAAGATGAAATTCATGAAGTATCCAAATCTGATGAGAAATAGAGCATCACAAGATTTAGGCTGCAACTTTATAAAAGTACCTAAAAAATAGAAGTTCTGTGATGGTGGTTTTCATGTGGGACGTAGATCTATGAGTCCATATTCTAACGCAAAAACCTCTTCAGATTCTGATACTTCTATGACAAAATACGGAGTTTATCGAGACGTTGTGCAATGCTGATAAAACTGTCGAACCAAGATTAGAAGACTGGTTTTGAAGCAATAACTTAAATGATTCAGGTGTAGCCTGATTTTAATTTTCATATGAGACATAGCTATGTGAATCTACTTTCCAACACAAAAAATGATACTTGATTCTGATACTTCTACGTCGAGATACGGAATTTATCGTGACGTTGTGCAAAGCTGATAAAATCAGTAATCTGAGATTAGAAGACCGGTTTTGGAGTAATATCTGGGAAGATTCTGGCATAATATAATTGTCATTTTTGCAAGCAACGTAGCTCTACGAGTCTACTTTCCAATGCAAAAAACGGCACCTGATTTTGATACTTCTACATTGAGATACAAAATTTATCATGATGCTGCGCAAAGCTGATAAAGTCAGCAAGCCAAGATTAGAAGACCATTTTTGGAGCAATATCTGGGATGATTCTGGCACAATCTGATTGCAATTTCCACATGTGATGTAACTCTATGAGTTTACTTTCCAATGCAAAAAACATCACCTGATTCTGATACTTCTACATCGAGATACGAAATTTATCGTGACGCTGCGCAAAGCTGATAAAACTAGCGAACCAAAATTAGAACACCGGATTTAGGGCAATATCTGGAACGATTCAGATGTAATCTGATTGTGACTCCCG
Organism: Capsicum pubescens; assembly: GCA_030864215.1. Taxonomy (NCBI): domain Eukaryota; kingdom Viridiplantae; phylum Streptophyta; class Magnoliopsida; order Solanales; family Solanaceae; genus Capsicum; species Capsicum pubescens. The sequence goes on along the minus strand of CM061542.1, from coordinate 37,311,273 downwards.
CGAGAGATGTAGAGCTATGAGTCTAGTTTTCAACGCCAAAAATAACTCCTGATTTTGATATTCCTAAGCCAAGATATCAGAATTTTTGTGAGGTTGCACAAAACAAATAAAAAGTGACGAAATAGAACTGAAAGTCGGATTTCGAAAAGATACCTGGGCAGATCTGGAGAGAATATGAGCATGATTTTTGCGTAGAACGTAGCCTCACGAATCTACTTTCCAACACTATAAGTTGTTCGTGATTTAAATGCCCCCACGATGTGTTATGAAGTTTCTCCCGCAGATACTCCAAAGTGCTTGAAAACAATTGTGAAAAAAAGAAAAAAGAAGAAGAGAAGAACACGAGTTGAATTGTTGCTCGGGCTGAATTACAATGACTCAATGGGGAGGTGGTGTAATTTTATAGACTCTAAAGGGACCCAGTTTGATTTCAAAAAGGAATCTACTGAACAAGTTGTCTTCAAGAAGAACTAGAACGTCCAAGTGTTCCAAAATAAGTCAAATTCCTAATCCCTTTTTAAGTGGGATAACATCATTATCTAATCCTATTAAAATTTGATATAAGACTAGTACCCGAATCCTACATGATTTGGATATATTTAGTTTTAAATAGAATTTACACTCCTAAAGAAGAGATTCACGCTATTCTACCCGGATTATAATGACTTTGAGGAGTCAAATTTTGACAAAATACTCAGATCTTGCAAAAAAAAGGGCTCCACAAATACTTCAAACCTCATTGCTAACAGGTCCGACAAATTAAACACCTCGACGAGCCTTAAAGTAGGGGGCATCTGTGGACACGTAAAATTTATTGGGTCAAATTCATATAAAATTTGAATTTGATCTATATTTTATTGGGTCTAAAATTATTTTGGGTTGTAAAAAATGATAAGCTCATTTTATTTCTTTTCAAGGTCCATCTCACCTTGAGGCCCAAACTCACGCCACGTGTCAGGTGACATGGCATCCCAGTCAAATTAAATACCAATAAGACAAGACCACATGCTCAAATGATGTGGAAATCCAAGTCCAGTTCAAGAGCCAATGAAAGATCACTAAGTGTCCCAAATGACATGCTTTTGGCCAATCACAAGCAACCTTATCGTATAATATTTATGATAAGTTTAAGAACTGAATGAACCAATCAAAATGAGACAGAAGGGGTTATTTACATCTGGATTGCCTACCCTCTACAACTATAAATAGGAGGGTTACATAATTTTCTTGGTCATTCTGCAAGCATTGGAGAAAGCTCTGCATCGACTACATAACTCCTCAAAGAATTGACTAACGAAGTTATGTCCGGAGATCAACTCAACAAGACGAAGTGCTGTCAAACATTCCTGGAGATCCAAACACATTTCTAGGAGATTCAAATCATCCTACATTCGAGAAACACACTATTAACGGCCCTCGAATCACGAAAAAAGCTTAGGAGAGAAGAATCAAGAGAACAACAGAATTGTACTCACAAGTTTCATTTAAATAAAATTATTCTTTTTATTTATTTTATTTTTGCTTGCAGTTAATTTTAAGCTTAACGAAAATTTGTTGCGAATAAATTTCAAAATTTGTTCGCAATAAATTTTCGTAATGATGAAAATCAACTGCAAGCAAAGATAATAAACAAAAGAATAATTTTATATAAATGAATTTTGTGAGTACAATTATGTTGTTCTCTTGATTCTTCTTTCCTAAGCTTTTTTCATTATTCGAGGGCTTTCTGTAGCGTGTTTCTCAAACGTAGGATGATTAATTTGTTCGCAATAAATTTTCGTAATGCTGAAAACCAACAGCAAGCAAAGATAAAATAAACAAAAGAATAATTTTATATAAATGAATTTTGTGAGTACAATTCTGTTATTCTCTTGATTCTTCTTTCCTAAGCTTTTTTCGTCGTTCGAGGGCTTTCCGTAGCATGTTTCTAGAACGTAGGATGATTTGAACCTCCTAGAAAAGCGTGTGGATCTCCAGAAATGTCAGACAGCACTTCGTCTTGCGAGTTGATCTCCGAGCAGAACTCCGTTAGTCAGTTCTTTGAAGAGTTGTGTAGTCAATGCAGAAGCTTCCCCCAATGCTTGCCAAATGACCAAGAAAATTATGTAACCCTTCTATTTATAGTTGTATAGGATAGGCAGTCCAGATATAAATAACCTCTTCTGCCTCATTCTGATGGTTCATTCAGTTCTCAAGCTTATCACAAATGTTATGTGATAAGGTTGCTTGTGATTGGCCAATAGTATGTCATTTGGGACACTTGGCGATGTTTCATTGGCTCTTGAACTTGACTTGGATTGACACATCATTTGAGCGTGTAGTTTTGTCTTATTGGTATTTAATTTGACTGGGATGCCACGTCACTTGACACGTGGCGTGAGTTTGGGCCTCAAGGTGAGATGGACCTTGATAAGAAATAAAATAAGCTTATCATTTTTTACAACCCAAAATAATTTTAAACCCAATAAATTTTACTTGTCTACAATATGAAAAATATTTTATTCCTTTGTAGTATGTGAAATTTAACCTGTCAATACTTTCTTTCATTTAAACTTGCCACTAATTTCATTTAAACACTTGAATTATAACGCATTTTAATTAAGACACTTCAATCTTAAATTTTGAAAAAAATAATTTATGTGAGTTCTCAAGCATCTATTAAATAGTTAAGTAATCACGCAAAATATGTCACCTTTTCGCCTCAGTTTTACTGCTTATTGATGCTAACACGTATAACTAAATGTTAGACATATGATTAACTTATTTACGCAATTGACACCTAATTTCAAATTTAGATCCAAAATGGTCTAATATGAACTATTTTACATACATGTGTTTCAGGTGCTCATTTGGAATGAGACACAATTTACATATCTAATTGAACTGAAAGCATCTTAACAAGGAATACATTATTATGTGTTCAGGTGCTAAATTGGATCAACACACAATTCAAATGTCCAAATGAATCGAAAGTATCTAGTAGGAAATACTTTATTGTGTTTTCAGATACTCTAACGATACAAAATGTAATTTGAAATTTATGGATAAATTTAAGAAGTTTGTTGATTGATATATTAAACCAAAATTGATAAAAGAAGCTAGAAGAAAAAACCATTGGAGATGCGGGGTATCGATCCCCGTACCTCTCGCATGCTAAGCGAGCGCTCTACCATCTGAGCTACATCCCCAGATGCCACTTAAGTGATATTTTTATTAATAAATTTTATGATTTTTTTATTAATAACAATATGAAATGTTAAAGTTAAAAGAAAAGGAAATACTTCCTCCGTTTTTAAAAAAATAACTTATTTTTCTTTTTAATCCATTTAAAAAAGAATGACCTCTTTCAGTTTTTGATAATAATTTAATTTCAACTTTTTATGTAAAATATTTAAGACAACAAGATTAAAAAAAAATTTGGTACATTGTCATAACTTTAATTAGGACCGCGAGATTCAAAAATCTTATTTATTTTCTTAAACTTCATTTCATATCAAACTAGGTCATTCTTTTTTATTTTTGAAATGGAGGGAGTAGCACACAAGTGAAAAAGTAAAGGCATAATACATAAATGTGACTTTTAACTTAGCATCAATTCGCATCTATAACTTTCAATTTTGGGTGTGTACAAGTAAATACGTAAACTTATATAAAGTTGAACAAATAGACACGTGCGTCCTACGATGCCAATTTGTATCCTACATGAAGTCCTACGTGTATTATGCCACATAGGACACCTTGTGTCTACTTGTTCAACTTTATACAAGTTAAAATGTTTACTCGTGCACATCTCTTCAAAGTTGGAGGTCAAAAATATGAATTGATCCCGAGTTAATTAAAAGGAGATATATATTTATGTATTATGGCAAAAGTTAAATACATGGTGGTTTTCTTCTTCCAATTTCAAGTTTCATTTTCTATACTTCAGAATATCAAAGCCTTCACAATTCAGAAAACCTGCATGGACAAAGGCGAATCGCGAATTTGAATTCTTTAAGTTCAATCTTTTAAGGTTCTAAGTATTGAATCAATTGTATTATTAAGATTATGAGTTCAGACATACTATTTATTGCATTTTTAATGATTTTTCAAACATAAATCTACGTTATGTGTAAAAAGTATTGCATTCAGTAGAACCCGACGGCCGATGCTACAACATATTTCATAGTTATGATCCATTCATTATACATATTGTTGTAGTGGCTCTAGATGGTGAAGAAACCTAGTACTTGTAAGCTAATTGAGAAAATCCCTCTTCTTATATACACTTCCATAGAAGAAATTTTTTCACTAACACCTTATTTTCCAAGTTATGAACATTCTTTTGAGTTTGATTTGTGGCCAAGAGAAATGTTGTTTTAGTCTTATTATTGAGGGACAGAGCATATTGTTATTGTAAAATTATAAGAAAAGTGAATGAGGGAAGAAAATTAGATACTATGGAGACTTAAGGGAGAAGAGCATAATCAATAATAACACTGATGTCGAAGTTCTTTGTTATATGTAATTACATTAACCAAAGTTATAATGCCTTTGTGACGAGTGATAAAAATTTATTTATGAATCTGTGTTGCTGAGACTCGTTCAAAATGATGACGAGTGCATATCGAATTCTTCAAAAATAATGTATTTTTGAAGAATTCTACGGATGTGCGGCATCACTTTTGGAGATTCATATCAACATAGGTATGAATAGGTTGCACTAGCTTTTCTTGTTAATAATGTTAAACATTCCCCTGTTCACCTCAAGTGCATATTCCTGAGTAGCAGTGGCGGACCTAGGAATTCAAGGTTGTGGGTGCTCAAAAAAATTTATAAAAAATAGTATGTAGCTGTAGGGATTCGAATCTAGAAAACTGGACATGGGAGTCACATCCTCAAGCCACTGCACCCAACCATATGTTTGTTCTCTGGGTGCTTTTTAATAAATTATACCATTTATTCTGTGTTTCTTATATAATTATACCTAATCTACGTCGAGTTTAGTGGGTGCCGGAGCACACTCCAAAATTACACATGGGTCCGCCCTGCTGAGTAGTCACCTTAAAGACTCTTTTAAACTTAAAAAGGAATAAAATGTAGTAGTTTATTGTTGTTATTGTTGATTTGGAATTTCATGGACTTGATCAGAAGCAAATAATATCACACTATGATGCCGGTATTTTAGAATTGTTTGAGCCCAACTATTGGTTTTAGAGCCCATGTTTGGCTGGATAAGTTGAAGACGGCGTAGTAATGGCATGGGGCCGGACTTACTACTTTTCTATGGGCCGATTTACTACCTTTATCTGAGAACACAAAGAAGATCTACAGGCTTAATTAGTGGCCATAAATACTCAGATAATATGGGCGGTGCACAATTAATCTCCAAATTAGCTCATGAATGGTGATGAACTGTGTGAGACTTACTGTTGTTTCGGCGGGTACAAAATCTGTATGTTTTCTATACAAACTTCAATACTAAGTTCAAGAACTACAATGAAGTTACAACAACATCAACTACAAGTCCAAATGAATAATCAAATGAACTATCAAAATGAAATGTTTATCAACTTTAAGAAAGAAGATGAAGTAGAAAATTGTAGAATCAAATCCACTGAATGCACGGTGTGTCCTTAAGGAATTTATTCCCCTCAAGTACCCGAGGTTATGGAATCTTTCCTCTCAGGATAAAATGATTCTCTTTCTGAAAATAGCGGTACCTCAAATTTTCAGAAACTTTGAACACTCTCAACAAATTTGATGATCACACAAGAGTTTTTAGAAGAAGAAGATTATTTTTCAACTAAAAAAAATTATCTTTACCTGAGGAAAAATTCAGGTATTTATAGCCATCAAGGTGTTGTTTCATGAAGGTACACCCCTTCATAAAGGTGCAACTCTTCGAAAAAGTCACAACCATTGGAGAGGTCATAACCATTCAATCCGAAAAGGTGCCTATTCAAATTGCATCTTTTCACTTAGTGTCTTTCCAAAAAAAATACCACCTTTTTATTTTCCATTCACACCTCTTAATAACCCCACAACCCCCCATATGAATGGTGAATGGTTATCTTATCAAAAATTTACGGACAAGTATGTGATCAACAAGCAAAGACTGATTGCATCTGAATAAGTGGGTTTCCCTTTAAACTTTTCGTATTGAAATTCATCGAATACACTCGGTCAATCGATAGATTTGATATTTTTAAACCTTCAAACTTTAATGTACACCTAGACAACACATGTCACACAACCAACCTTTTACCGTTTATGGTTCTCACAATTTTGTTCGTTTCAGCTATGACCACGTCCTGATTTTATGAGAGCGTAAAGAATAAGTCTTTACTAACATTCTTTTTTAAGCGACTTCCACTTCACCCTGACATAGGTGATTTTTAAACGTTCAATCCTATAGATTAAACTATTTGGTCAAATTTGCCAAATTTAGATAACCATTAAAAAGCTTCACACCATAAGCCCTATCCTTGTTTCCTAAAAATTGTCTACATCATGAGAATGAGTTGAGTATATTGACAGTGTTGAATCATCAACCACAACTTTGTTTGATCTCCTTGAACCTAGATCTTGGAATCTCCAGTTTTCTAGGTAGAGTTACCGTCATGCTGACTTGTCCTAGGCCGTAAACCCATTCCCTTCAATGTTCTCTCAACTCTCTCTCTAGCTAGGCCTTTTGTAAGTGGATCCGACACATTATCGTTTGACTTCACATATTCAACAGTGATAATTCTACTAGAGTGCAGTTCTCTAACGGTATTATGTCTCCGTCTTATATGACGAGATTTACCGTTATATATCATGCTCCCTGCTTTACCTATCGCCGCTTGGCTATCACAGTGTACACATACTGGTTCCAATAGTTTGGACCAATAAGGAATATCTTCCAAGAAATTTTGAAATCATTCAGTTTCTTCACCGGCTTTATCTAACGCGATAAATTCAGATTCCATTATAGAGCGGGCAATATATGTCTGTTTGAACGATTTTCAAGAGACTGCTCCTCCACCCAAAGTAAATACATATCTACTCATGGATTTTACTTCATTCGATCCGGTGATTAAGTTTGCATCACTATATCCTTCAATTACCGCTGGATATTTATTATAATGCAAAGCATAGTTTTGAGTGTATTTAAGATACCCCAAAACTCTTTTCATTGCCATCCAATAAGTTTTATTGAGATTACTCGAGTACCGACTCAATTTACTAATAGCACATGCTATGTTTGACCGTGAACAGTTCATGATATATATTAAAATTTCAATACTTTTGTGTAGTCCAACCGTGAGTCACTTTCACCTTCATTTTTTTAAAGTGTAAAGCTCATGTCTAATGGAGTCTAGTCAATATCGAAGTCCAAATATTTGGACTTGTCAAGTACCTTGTTAATGTAATGAGATTGTGACAATGCCAACCTTTGTGGAGTTTTATGAATTCTTATCTCTAAGATAACATCCGCAACTCTAAGGTCCTTCATATCAAACTTGCCCTCAAGCATTCGTTTCATAACATTTATGTTAAAAATGTCTCTACTGATGATCAACATGTCATCGACATACAAACAAACAATGACCGTGTGATTTGGAGTGTCTTTAATGTACACATATTTAGCACATTCATTTATCTTAAAATTATTTGCCAACATGGTTTGGTCAAACTTTGTATGCCACTGTTTGGGTGCTTGTTTTAGTCCATAAAGTGACAAGAAGTCTGCACACCTTCTTTTCTTTACCAGGAACCACAAAACCCTCAGGTTGTTCCATGTAAATTTCTTCCTCCAACTTTTCATTTAGAAATATTGTTTTCACATCCATTTGATGAATTTCAAGACCATATACCGCCTCCAAGGCAACTAACATTCGAATTGATGTTATCCTCGTTACAGACGAGTATGTATCAAAATAATCAAGGCCTTCCTTCTGTTTGAAGTCTTTCACTACAAGTCTTACTAGTATTTGTCAATAGTACCATCCACTTTCATTTTTCTTTTGAAGATCCAATTAGAACCTAAAGATTTATTTCCTGGAGGAAGATCAACCAATTCCTAAATATGGTTGCTCAAGATTAAAGAGATCTCACTATTGACTGTCTCTTTCTAAAAAGATGAGTCTGAAGATGAAATCGCTTATTTAAATGTTTGAGGCTTATTTTCTAGGAAAAATGATACAAAATCCAATCTAAAAAAAGTTGATATTCTTTAATGTGTACTGCGTCTTGGATTCTCATCATTATGTACATTCTCGCTTGGTTCATCTCGAGGTCGTTTCGACCCCCTACTAGATCGTACATGTCTAGTTCTATACGGATAAATGTGTTCAAAGAACTCAGCATTATCCGATTCAATTATCATATTTTTATTGATATCCAAATATTAGAATTTATGAACCAAAAATTGACATGATTTGCTACTTTTACCATATCCTATAAACACGCAGTCCACAGTCTTAGGTCTTATCTTCACCCTTTTAGTCATAGGAATTTGGACTTTCGCTGGACACCCCACACTTTGAAATATTTAATATTGAATTTCCTTCCTTTTCATTTTTCATATGAAATTAATAGTGTCTTACTATGAGGCACTCTATTGAGTATTCGATTAGCTGTAAGAATAGCTTTCCCCCATAAATTTTGCGATAAACCTGAACTTATAAGTAAGACATTCATCATTTCCTTTAAGATTATACAAAGAAAATGAAACTGAGAGTAGCTAGAGTGGTTCTTTATTTCCGTAATTCCATTAGATTGAGGTGAATACGGGACAGTAGTTTGATGGATAATTCCATTATCTACACATATTTCTGCAAAAGGAGATTCATAGTCTCCACCCCTATCACTTCTTATTATTTTAATCTTTTTCTCTAACTAATTTTCAACTTCTGTTTTATATTTGACAAAACGCATCTATTGGCTCATCCTTACTATTTAGCAAATAGACACAACGGTACCTAGTACAATCGTTAATAAAAGTTATAAAATACTTCTTTTTCTTTTCACCACGAGAAGGTGTTGACTTCATATCACAAATGTCTATATGAATTAAGTCTAAAGGACTGGAATCCCTTTCAACAAACTTTTACGAATGCTTAGCATACTTAGATTCCACACATATTTGACACTTTAATTAATTGCACTCAAAGTTAGGCAACACTTCCAAACTAATCAGTTTTTGTAAGGTTTTATACTTGACATGTCCTAAACGACTATGCCACAAATCTTTTGACTCTAGCAAGTAAGAAGAAGACTCAGTTTTCTTCATTTCAACAACCATTATAGCAAGTTTGTAAAGGCATTCATTGAGGTAACCTTTTCCTACATACGTTTTATTCTTGCTTATTATAACTTTCTTCAAAACAAACACATACTTAAAACTATTTTTAACGAGAAGTGTTGTCGACACTAAGTTCTTCCTAATAGTAGGAACATGGAAAATATTGTTGAGAGTCATCACCTTGCCAAAAGTCAATTTTAGGAATATCTTCTCAGTTCTTTCAACCTTGTTTGTTGCATTATTTCCCATGAAGATCACTTTTTTGGGACCAGCGCTATCATAAGTAGCAAAATCTTCTTTGTACACTCAAATATGTCTAGTGACTCCAAAATTAAACCACCATTCATTTGGATATCCAATTAGATTGCTTTCAATGATCATATCCCATAGATTTTCAATTTTTCTAGTTGTTTCCAACATGTTTATCTAATCTCTTTTCTTATTCTTATTTAGTGCTTGACTATTTAAAGCTTTGTGGCCAACATCACTACAATTGTAACACTTGCCTATGAATGTTTTCTTTTTGTGCTTTTTCTCATCCAGAAGACCTATTCATCTTCTTATTATTTGGAGCATCATCCTTAATAGGATTTGCAACCATCATAGATGATTTCTCATTTAACTCATTATCCTCGTCTATCTTAGAATGACTCACAATTATTTTTCCTAGAATATGAGGATCTATACTTGTGAACATTTGCATTTCAAGTTTGATAAGCCAAAATGACATCATTTGTTGCCATTCTTTGAAGTTCACACCAAAATATTTTTCTAATTTCTCTGCCGTTTTCATTGCTAGAACAATACGTGAACGACTTAATGATGCAATATTGGTTGTCGTTGGGACAACACCATTCACAATCAATTCAACTGTTCTTCAATTTCATTCGTCATTTTTTTGTCAATCTTTGACATACTCTTTAGTATTTCATAATACTAACAATAAAGATTTTAATCTTTAGCCAACTTGTTTCTAGTCAATGATGAAGTTTTTAGGGAAAATACTCAAAAAATATCGAAACTTTATCTGAATTTTCAGTTGAGCATACTGAACTTTGCAGGGATCCTATTACCCCTCTGAACTTTTTTTCGTATTTTAATGACATATATCTGTCTACTTAAACAAGTGTGTGTAATTCACACACATTCAGCGCATAAGAGTGTAAAAAATCGTTATAAAATATTTTTTTGTCACATAACCCCTTAATTTTCTGAATTTTAATAATTTTATATATTTTTTTTTGCTTTCTCTTCTCTCTTCTTTTTTAATTTTATCACACAAACGCCACACCAAATGGGTCTCTTCAACACACCCAATTCATTTCCATCAATTTGACCCAATTTCAACACACACACCAAATGGGTCTTCTTCAATTCCATCAAAATAGCAAAATTATTTCCATCAGTTTGACCCAATTTCAACACACACCCCAAATGAGCCTTCTTCAATTCCATCAAAATAGCAAAATTAACCCACCATTGCCACCACCAACCAACCCACCATTACCGCCGGAAGGGAATTTATCGGCCAGGCATGGTAATGAGCTCATCCCAAGCCACCTTGTTGGTTATGAGATCCTTGTGAAAGTCTCAAACATTTGTTTGCTAATTTCTGGTTATTAGTTATTTATTTCATCATTTTGTTGCTAATCAATTATCACCTCAGATTGATATAGAGAAAAAAAAAATTCATGACAATGTTGCCTTTGTTGTTGGTAATTTTGGCAACTGTGGTCAAGATTCTGGTGAAAAAATGATAAAAATTGATGAAAAGAATAAGAATGGAGAAGAAAGTAAATACAAATTATTTAAAACAGACAAAAAACACGTGTAAAAATGAGATTAACGCGTGTATTACACCGCCAACCGCCAAAATTGGGTATAGCATTTCGTGGTGGTGGGGGGGAGGGGGAATTAAATCCACTTTAAAAAGGTTTAGGGGGTAATAGGACCCCCGCAAAGTTCAGTATGCTCAACTGAAAATTCGGTCAAAGTTCAAGTATTTTTCTGAGTATTTTCTCAATTTCTTATATCTTCAAATCATCAACCAAATGAACTTTGAAACATGGCGAAGTTTTTATGACTTCAAATCAGAATCAAATTCAAACAAAGTGTAACACCAAAGATTTTAAACTCCAGAAATCAATACAGAGATTTAACGAATCGGTGAAGTTTTTATATTCTTTGAACTGAATTCCCACACTAATTTCTCGATGAATTTTTTATATTCTTCTAATCGAGGGAGTAGAAATTAAAAGATTTTAGTCTCCACAAAATCAGACCCAATACAAATTAACCAAATACTTGATTTACAAATGGCGATAATTTTTTTTACCTTCACCAAACAAGCACAAAAATAAATATTTTTATACTTTTCTTAAAATTGTTGTTTTTTTCTTAATTTTGGTAAAATATGTATTTTCCAACAATAACTTCAAACACATTTTCAAATTAACTTATGAACAATCAAATAAAGTTTAAACTCTGTATTTACAACTTTGAACTTTGAACAATAAGTTCAACCCAACTTATGAACATCAACAAAATGAAGTTCAAACTATTGTCTAAAAATAGCAAAACCAAACATTAAGAACTTCAACACAAGTTCAATCAACTTATGAACTATCAAAATAAAGTTTCAAGAACTTCAAACACAAGTTCAAAAAGTTGAAGAACTATCAATATGAAGTTCAAACTATTTACTAAAGAACAGTAAACCCAAACAATACTGATTAGTGTAAATTCCTTAAGATTGTTGTTCCGACTGATACAAAATCTGTATGTTTTCTATACAAACTTCAATACTAAGTTCAAGAACAACTTTCAAGAACTACAATGAAGTTACAACAACTTCAACAAGTCCAAATGAATAATCAAATGAACTATCAAAATGAAGGTTTATCAACTTTAAGAAAGAAGATGAAGTAAAAAATTACAGAATCAAGTCCACCGAATGCATGGTGTGTCCTTAAGGAATTTATTCCCCTCAAGTACCCGAGGTTATGGAATCTTTTCTTCCAGGATAAAATGATTCTCTTTATAAAAATAGCGGTACCTCAAATTTTCAGAAACTTCGAATACACTCAGCGATTTAATGATCACACGAGAGTTTTTAGAAGAAGAAGAAGATTGTTTTTCTACTCAAAAGAAAATTGTCTTTACCTGAGAAAAAATTCAGGTATTTATAGCTATCAAGGTGTTGCTTTATGAAGAGAAGCAATGGTTCAGAAAGGTACACCCCTTCATAAAGGTGCAACTCTTCGAAAAAGTCACAACCATTGGAAAGGTCATAACCATTCTATCCGAAAAGATGCCTGTTCAAATTGCATCCTTTCACTTAGTGTTTTTCCGGAAAAAAAAAATACTACCTTTTCATTTTCCATTTGCACCTCATAATAACCCAACACTTAGTTCATTGGATGGGTGTGAATAAAGTTTCACGTGGAAAGTCGAAAAGAAAAACAAGCTACTTATAAGGTGTGAGACGTTTGCGAAAAATCAGCTGAATGCCCGAATTTGATCTACAACGGATGATATAAGGATAACATGCTAGTGTTAAAAATATCTTTGAGTTGATTGAGTCATAACACTTTAATTACTGTTAAGAAAAATATTTGCTTTTCCAGGGATCTACAATAAATAATGTAAGATAGTTTGGTAGTTTATTATATTACTCTTATATATAAACTAGATAGGTATGTCCGTGCGTTGCACAAGCCCAACGCGTATAGTAGAATAAAATGAAGATGTAACAGCAAGGGACTATCCCGTTTGATTGGATCACTTGATGAACATAATTCCAAATGTATATTTTATACAATCATGGGAATAACATACTACTGGATGCTCAAATTCACACATGATAGTGATTGTTGTCTATTTACATTGATAGAGATAATATTTATAAATTCTACAATATGGGGATGCCTTTGTTGTTGTGATCAATCTCTTGGGCATTCACGATGAAACACATGTTAAATTAGATTTAAAGATTAAATTAGTTAAGAAGTTCAAAATGTGATGATAAAATAAACCTTTATTCATTGAATACAAACCCATCGTAACACTTCATGTATCTCTTTGTTTTTTAAATTTTGGATAAACATTTACATACCCGTTGGCAAAGTAGCTGAATTTTTGTGAAATACTGATACCATTGAAACACATAGATGTTAACAAAGTCCTACCGCATATGATGAAAACCAAATGCCAAAGCCAAAAACAACAACTTGAGACAATCATCACAGATTTAAATAAAGAATCAATAGACATTGCATATGTTGTATCACCAGAAGTACCACCAATAGAATCAGATAACACAGTACAACAACAATAGCAATCACAAGACAATAGTAAGAACAACAACAAGAAGAGAAATGCCATGAAAGAGAATGGCCTAGGCAAAAAGAGAAGGTAAATACTGTTGATAAATGATGGTTATAGGGCACATGCCGGAAGATGCAAACTTATTTTGAATTTCACCAATCTAATATGATGAACCTAATTGTTTTAATGAGTATTCTTATATTTTGAATTAGAACGATCTAACTTCAGCAACTATGTACAAGGAATGATCTCAAAAAAGAAATATCAGAAAGTTGTAGCACATCAAAACACACAACAGGATTATCAAAAAATTATCTACCTAGAGCACAATATCATCTTGATAAACAAAGAAATATTCAATTTTAAAAAGATATAGAGTGAACCAAATATGAAACTATCTTGCTACTTCTATTAAAATCTGATAAAGGTGATACATGATCGTTGCCCATCAATCAGCAGCAACTCTATTTGTCGTGAATTCTACAATTATAAAACTACAACAATTACACTTAAAAAGTACAATCAAGAAACACGGCAAAGTAACTGAGACACACCTAAGCTAGCCAAAGGATTTAAGGGCAAGCAGAGGTGTACATCATACCAAACATAACAAAAGCAACAATACCACCACGAATAAATTCAGTATAATCCCATGAAAATATATTGAAGTTGTTTGTACGAATCAGACAAATAAAATTGCATATAAACTAACCTTAAATCACAGCTGACAAAATATAGAAGCTGCAAAATTTCAGCCCAAAACGCATCCAGTAGTAGCATAGATGACTCCAACTGATCCCAAAATAGCAGCAAAAATATTTAAACTGCACTTTAAAATAACAATAATCATCGTATTTAATAGCATTGAAGATACTATGATTAAATAACAGCTTGTTCAATGTATCTTTTATTCTAACAATGATACTGAAAAGGTTGTTTCATAATAAAATCTACTAAAAGGGGATAAAATTTATTCGACAATTCTATTTGTGAGTATATAAGAGCTGATTTGTACAACAATCAGTATTCAAATCTTTACACCTACGGTAAAAAAATAGCCAAATTGAAAGGGGAAAAGAAGAAACTTTAAGTAATGAAGTAGCATTTAAAATTCAAAACTCAACCGAGAAATAAATAGTATTACCTTTCAATTCTTCTTCATAGAAGAAGTTTTCATTTCCACTTGAACCTTACACGTTCAATCTTGCGTTGCAGGTGTGATCATATTGATGGCAAATCTTTCCGCTATGTTGAGACAATCTACGGTTATAGTATGTTAAATAAATATGTAAATGATGTGTTATAACAATAACATTTAATACAAAAAATTAACGAATATAATGTTTTGCAATGTATCCCTTTTAATTTTCCCCTTTGTGGGACTAAAATGGGTATGTTATTATTGCTGTAATTTTCTGGGACTCTCAATTTGATTCTACTCTGGCTTTATTTTTGGTATTGCATGGCAGAATACTATTTGCATGGTAGAATACTATTCTCTGGGGAAAAAAGTAGTGATGTGTAATAATACTTACCATAGAATATGCAGGAAATTCGAAGTCTGAAACACCATAATAGAGACCATCAAGAACGAAGGCAACCACATTTACTGGCTGAGATCCAACAACAAACTGTCTAATAGATCATATTAATAGGACAAGAATAAGTAGTTTCATCCAGATAACATAACTTGACAGCTCTGTACAATGATAGAAATGACAGTTGTGTAGTTACTTGTATAAATGACCAAAACTATTTCATTATATAGAAATAACCTAGCTGGTGCAAAGCAGAAATTGTAATCTAATGTAAATATATCTCAACTTTGGGGAGCATGCACTTTTTGTAGTTAAAAATATAAGGAAGAATGTTGAGGGAATCTGGATAAGAATTTCATACCAGAGTACCAGATCTGGCAATTTCCAGGATTTCAAAATCTGTGCTGAATAAGGTAGAGAGTGCTCCAAAATAAATGAACAAGCTAAAACCCAAGGGAACTCCTGTCAATGCACCAATCTGACAAGATTCACATAAAGAATAAAAGATGTAGCAAGTCAGTGTTCCTGTTATATTGCATTCTCTTAAAAGCCAAGTCAGTAATCATAGTTGAAAGTCAATAAAGAGTACAGGGAGTAAGAATGCAAGTTAGTCGTAGAACTTTATAAATCACTTCGCGTGTTTGGCCATAGTTACCTTGATAAACTCCACTGGCAAGAAGAGCCTAAAGATCAACAGAATATGAATGCAATCAAGAAAACAAAAGACACTCATATTTTATAAGTAAGGATTGAAAGCAATATTTCAATGGAATTATCCAAATATGACAGTAACTATGATCTCGTTGTAAACTTTAGTTAAGGAAAAGCCTGTGATTTCATTGGTAACTGACAAAAAAAAGGAGATAAAACTGAAAAGAAGAGATTCAAGAATTATATAATAGTTCCATTACAGGAAGGCACCTAATCACTAATAAAATTGAATTGACAAGTATTTGATTTTCATTTGAGACGTAAAACACGGCTGTTGAGAAACCTTTCAGAAAATTATGCAATAATGCCAGAAATGCCAGCAGAGAAAACAAATTATTTTAGTCAAAGTATACTCACCTGCCCAGCAACTGCCAAGGCATCAGTTAGCAACGACATAGCTAGCCAAACTTCAAAGCAGATCTAATGACCAGACATAGGCACGGGGCCCTGTTGTGCTGCCAGAGACGTGGATAGTGTAGTTACTATAGCTGAAGCACCAAATAAAGCAGCAAAATCAAAACAAAAATCAAGCCAATCGAACGAAAATTCGACAGAAGAAAACCAAGAATTCACTTCAGCAAAAGAGAGATACATGATTTATCCTTAAAATAGTTCCAGACATATATGAGTTTACCATTAGGAGTTATCCCATAAGTGAACACTATTGTAAGGCTACAGAACAAGGATAGAGAAGTAGCAACTTCAATCAGCTAGTTCAAAGTTAGTAGTTTGTATCAACGCAAAGTCTGCTAAATGTCAATAATCTTTTTTCTTAACAAACAAAACGTGAAATGTAATGAAACAACTCTGAGAAAACCATCTTATTAGTATCATTATTCACAGTCCACTACCTTCCTCATATATATACAAAGTGAAAAAGTGATAATGAATACAAGCACATAGCAAAAGCAGGTTCCTTAGTGAAACTTGTTGGCAAGATTGCATTGCTTTCTGATTTCACCCTTTCAGAATTCCTTGAAGAAATCTATAAGGCTTACTTCTTGAGCATAAATAAACTGTAATTCTGAAAAAATGTGATGCAATTGAGGTAAAATAACATCATATTTATATTCAAACAAAAACTTGTTCTCCAAGAAACTTTCATATGCTAATTATTCTGATCACCGTATGAGAAATTTACTTTTAGATACCAATATTATATTTACAATACTCCAGGTTCAACTGAGGGTCTGCTTGTGGATACAAATGACGCATGTACAGATATTGTCACCATTATCATGAGGTCGTTCTTATAATTGTTCTGCTGCTTCGTGGCATTACCCCTATGTGCAATAAAAGACATGACATATTTATGCGTCCAGGTATGTATCTTCCGAGAAATCACGCAGAAACAGTTTGGGTGAATTCAAAGTCTCAAATCTCTCGTAAAAATGAAGCAAATTAGATGTATTAAAAAGCAGCCAACAATTAAGGTAATACATAAGAGGAGATGCACACAGAGAACAAATAACAACGTGTGTTTTAGCTTCTATCGGCAAGAAAAATATGTGCTATTACTTGTATTCAGTAGAGGAGAAGTACCTTGGAGTTCGTTATACATTCTGGCGGCGGCAACACAATAGAGAGTATTATTTATCCGTTTTAGCTTCTTTTGTTTGCTTGAAAAACAGGAGAAAGTCTTTTTCAGAATCATATCAATATATGTGGAGAAGAAATTTACAAATTGTAAATTGTTATACAGTCTATCCTCACTAGATCTCACTTGTGAGATTTCACTGGATATGTTGTTGTTGTTATCAAGAATTGTGAGATCAGTTGCTAATAATACTTTTTATTATTATTATTATTATTATTATTATTATTATTATTATTATTATTCATTTTTTTACTATTACTATTACCACCACTATTATTATTATTATTATTATTACTATTATTACTTTACTATTACTATTACTTTATTTTACCTTACTACTATACAATATACATAAGTGAAGGTTGGAGTGACTATCAAGGGTATTTCGATAATTTTAGTCACCCAATCTTTACTTATATATAGTAGTAAATAAAATGGTTGCACATGCATATGATTTTTTTCTTCTATTTATTAGTTTTGTCCTTATTTTATGGTGCAATAAAATGGTTACACATGCATATTACTTTTTCCTTATACTTATTAGTTTTGTCCTCATGTATTATTTTAATAATATTTTTATTTAAACTTTTGTAATTTAATTATACATGATACTATTTATATATATATATATATATTTGTTCCTTATTAAATAACTACCAAGGGTATTTCGATAATTTTATGGTACAATAAAATAGTTACACATGCATATTATTTTTTCTTTATATTTATTAGTTTTGTCCTCACTTTCATGGTGCAATAAAATGGTTATGCATGCATATTATTTTTTCTTATATTTATTAGTTTTGTCCTTATGTGGTATATTAATAATATTTTTATTTAGACCTTTGTAATTTAATTATAAATGGTAGTAATTTTTTATAAATATCTTTTTGTTCCTTATTAAATTACTTGATTTTTATACCCCAAGGGTATTTCAATAATTTTAAGGTGCAATAAAATGGTTACACATGTATATTATTTTTTCCTTATATTTATTAGTTTTGTCCTCATTTTTATGGTGCAATAAAATGGTTACACATGCATATTATTTTTTTTCTTATATTTATTAGTTTTGTCCTTATGTGGTATATTAATAATATTTTTACTTAGACCTTTGTAATTGAATTATACATGAAAGTAATTTTTTATAAATATCTTTTTGTTCCTTATTAAATGACTACCAAGGGTATTTCAGTAATATTTCAAGACTCTCTGGACGCTCAAAATATTGCTCTAGAGTTGCCGTATGCTCTACCCACAGTGACATTCTATATCTGTATATCTGCACTCGAAATGCGATAGCAACTTAGTCACACATTTTTACTACTTGAAAAGAAATGCATTGTAAGAATGGTCTGAATATCAGTTCATAGCATCAATCCAAAGCAGATATTGTTATAGCAATTTATGTCAAAATTTACCTGTGCATGTGGTCCAGTGTGTTTGTTTGCCCATGTATGATGAGGCTGATATGCACCCATTGCAATTTTAGTATCTCTGGTGCCTTCAAGAGAACGTTGATTGATGTTTGCAGATCCCAATATGACATACTCATCGTCTACTATCATTCCTTTTGAGTGAACATATATCCTAAATCGTCAATTTTTCTGAGTGAGTTCCTGAACAAGGATGGATTACATTTATAACAAAGATCAGAGGCCGATAATTATCAGAGAATCATGAAAACAAGCTAAGCTTAGATGGAGGAACAATCGATTACCTGAGGTGTACTAGGCTTTGAACTATTGGCAACTGTAGTGATTCTATTTTTCGGAACCTCGCGATTGCCAAGACATAAGAAAATCAAATAGTCCTGTGGTTCATATGTATTCTGCAGTCCTACCTCTTGTAAAGCTTTGTAACTAGTTTCATACATCGTCTGCATGGTATTGTGCTGTAAATACAAATAACATCGGTTATGAAAATGCAACCTGCATAAAATAAGCATCAAATTTGCACACTAACACACAATTAGTCCCAAAGATATCATCAGGATAGCGAAGCACAATAAACGTGAAGGTGAATATATCTAACGCGACAAAAAAAAGTTAAGTTGCTAACAAAAACATCAATCTTGATACAAGAGAGACATGATCTATGGTAAACTCCCAGTAACTGAAACAAAAACTAAAATCTCCATGTGCAGTGAAATCACAAATAAATTTCAATTAACTACACCACCTAAAAAAGTTGAAGTCAGCTCTAAGAATCTTGGTGGTGTATTTTATATGAGATCTCTCCATTTGCGAAATCACAAAAATTGATCTGAAAAAATAGAATTTTAGAAATAGGCAATGTAATATGCGATTAAACCAGGTATATTGCCTGAGGAAGATTGGTCTCTATAAACCGTAGTTCAAAGTTAAACTTTCACACTATTTCTACGTTAGACTACAATGGCTCTTTGTATGCTACTCTTCTTCTTCTCGTCCTCTTTTCTCATAAGGCTAGCTCAATTTCTCACCACCACGAACTCAAATCCATCCCTTTCACTGTCTTCAACACGAAACCGTAAATAAACAACATATCTTATAGTGAATGGTGTTGCAGGACAGACAATAAGCCAAACCATCGCCTTTTTGGCACATTATATGTGTTGCGAGATATCTCAACTCTAAAAGCCAGCTCAAACTCAAAGATAGTTGAAACAACTGAGTGAACATTGATAACACCCTTGTTGAACAGACCGCAGAGCATATCTATTGATAGGAACACTTTGAAGATGAAGCATTATAAAGGCTCAATATCAGTTGTGGAAGACACACGCAATACAAATCCATCTAATCATCCTGTTATCCGAGGAACTGGTGATTTTCTGTTTGCTCAAGGTGGTAAAAGCTAATAATTTGCTGCCAAAAGCAAAATGATAAAAAAATATTCCTTACAGCTTTTCTGATAAAAGGCATGTGCATCATGAACTTCTCACAATGACGATGCAACATGGATTTCAAGCACTCTTTTTTTCTTGGGTCCTCCATAATAATAATAATAGTAAAAAATAAATAATAATATAACAATAATAATAGTAATAGTAAGTACCCACAAAAAAAACAAATTAGAGATAATACCCAATTATTTCCTGAACTATACCCAAAAAGGTTATGACATAACTTAATTTAAAGGGGTCCTATTACCCCTGATCTAATTAAAAATGTAATTTTGATACCCTTAGCGTCTACGTGGCACATACATGGCACATGCGTGGTACAACACACTGAAGTGTCCACGTAGGCACACGTGTGTGCCACGTATGTGCCACGTTGACACTAAGGGTGTCAAAATTACACTTTTAATTAGTTCAGGGGTAATAGGACCCCCTTTAAGTTGAGGAGTGTCATAATCTTTTTGGGTATAGTTCAGGGGTAATTGAGTATTTTCTCTTATTATTATTATTATTATTATTATTATTATTACTTTACTATTACTATTACTTTTTATTATTATTATATTATTCATTTTTTTACTATTACTATTATTATTACTATTATTACTTTACTATTACTATTACTTTTTATTATTAATATTATTATTATTATTATTATTCATTTTTTCACTATTACTATTACCACTACTATTATTATTATTATTATTACTTTACTATTACTATTACTTTATTTTACTTTACTACTGTACAATATACATAAGTGAAGGTTGGAGTGATTATCAAGGGTATTTCGATAATTTTAGTCACCCAACCTTTACTTATATATAGTAGTAAATAAAATGGTTGCACATGCATATGATTTTTTTCTTATATTTATTAGTTTTGTCCTCATTTTATGGTGCAATAAAATAGTTACACATGCATATTACTTTTTTCTTATACTTATTAGTTTTGTCCTCATGTATTATTTTAATAATATTTTTATTTAAACCTTTGTAATTTAATTATACGTGATACTATTTTTGTATATATACATTTTTGTTCCTTATTAAATGACTACCAAGGGTATTTCGATAATTTTATGGTACAATAAAATGGTTACACATGCATATTATTTTTTCTTTATATTTATTAGTTTTGTCCTCACTTTTATGGTGCAATAAAATGGTTACACATGCATATTGTTTTTTCTTATATTTATTAATTTTGTCCTCATGTTTTATTTTAATAATATTTTTATTTAGACCTTTGTAATTTAATTATAAATGGTAGTAATTTTTTATAAATATCTTTTTGTTCCTTGTTAAATTACTTGATTTTTATACCCCAAGGGTATTTCAATAATTTTATGGTGCAATAAAATGGTTACACATGTATATTATTTTTTCCTTATATTTATTAGTTTTGTCCTCATTTTTATGGTGCAATAAAATGGTTACACATGCATATTATTTTTTTCCTTATATTTATTAGTTTTGTCCTTATGTATTATATTAATAATATTTTTATTTAGACCATTGTAATTGAATTATACATGAAAGTAATTTTTTATAAATATCTTTTTGTTCCTTATTAAATGACTACCAAGGGTATTTCAATAATTTTATGGTGCAATAAATATTTTGAAATTGACGTGTGTCTCCTCAACTTATATATTTGAAACTTTCAAATGAGACGTGCATCATGTACTTTTTCAGGAATGTCCAAGCGAAAGATGTGCCGGCAACTGTTGTTGCAACAATCTAGCTAGGTTTTTATCTACTTATATAATTACTTTTGTATTGGTTGGAACAGTGTAACAAGTTCAATTTTGTTCCACACTAAATGTATATATTATGTTAACATCGATTTATTGTACTACATTTCTTTTCTTTTACTCCTACACTAAACAATTAAAATAAGTAGGAAATAATTTTCCCCAAAGTTGAATCTCTTTTGCACATTAGTATTATCAAAATGTCCGTGCCTTGCACGGACACGTATATCTAATTAGTTAAAGAAAGAGTAAATACTTAATTACCCCACTGATGTTGGCCGAGATTTTCAAAAAGACTCCTAAACTTTGAATTCAACCTATTACCCCACGATTCTTATTTAATCCGTTGCAAACAATAATTTTGACCCTCTGCGTGTATACACGCGCCACAGGCGCGTGAAAGGGCTCGAATTTGACTTTTTTGACCAATCAAAAGTTGTCACGTGTAAAATAATTGATATATAATTTATATTTTCTTTAAAAAAAATATTTATTTATTTTATAAAATTATTCTTACCCCTCTCCGCACCCCCCCCCCCCCCCCCACAACCCACCCACTTTTCTTCTTCAACTCAATTTACCATTAAACCTTCCATTGAAGTTTTTTTTTTTAAAAAAAAAAATCATTCATTAAAGCTCCATTTACTACCTACCATTTCTTCTTCAACACAATATCTTCTTCTACACCATTAAAGCTCTTCAACACAATGTCACCATTAAAGCTCCTCCATTGAAGTTTTTTTTTTTAAATCATATCATTAAAGCTCCATTTTTCAGTTAAATCATATCATTTAACTATCTTTAAAACTCAATTCAATCATAAAACTTTCAATTCAATCATAAAACTATTTTTTGAAGTGATTTGAACCAAAAAAAAAAAAAAAGAACGGAAATGCATGCTGACGGAGTATAGGAGGGGGTTAGGGGGGTTAGGAGGGAGATGCTGATGGGGGTGGGGGTGTTGGACGGAGGGAAGGGGGTTGAGGGGAGTTGTTGACGCGGGGGGAGGTGCTGGATGGGGTGAAGGGAGGAGGGAGTAGGTGGGGTATTAAATTAAATAAAAAGGAAAATTTTATTAAAAAAAATATGAAATTAAACGTAGTTGACACGTGGCAGCACCTGATTAGCGCGTGTCTTCACTCACTTTGTTGTGACTGAGATTCAGCGAAAAATGGTGTGTTTGTAACGAAATAAAGAAGAATCATGGGGTAATAGGTCGATGTTAAAGTTTAAGTGTCTTTTTGAAAATCTCGGACAAGATCAGTGGTGTAATTATGTATTTACTCTTAAAGAAATGACAGCATGTGTTGGATGTTGTATTAAACACCATTAGGGGTGTACAGACCAAACCGTCAAGTCAAATCAAACCGAAGAACAAAATCAAACCGAGAAAAAAAAATGACTTATGATTTGGTTTGGTTGGTTTGGCGTTTGAAAAAAAAAATCCGACCATTCTTGGTTTGGTTTGGTGTTAACAAAAAAAAAGTCAAACCGAACCAAAATCAAACCGACATAATATATATATATATATATATATATATATATATATATATGCATGTATGTAATTTAACTTTTTATACATAAAATATTAATTATAATCTACTTTTTAAATATTTTTTCAATTAGTTTTATTAATTTTCAATATTTAGAAAGTAGATGTATATATATGTATATTTATTCATAGTTGGGCCTTTAAGTTGTAATATTTATCCTCTAATTGCTAATAAAATGATCCAAAATCTAATATAAACTTAAAACCTAAACTTTTCACTCTTCATCTTATTTTTTAGTTTCAAGAGAGTTTTTCGCTCCTCAATGTTTCATAATTGTGGTTTTTCATTAGCACGTGAGTGAAAACATACTTGATCTAAACTTCAATCACAATATAATTATAAAAAATAAAGATTATAAAAAAAAACTGAGAAAAAACAAAAAAACTGAAAGAACCGACTAAAATCTAAACCGAAAAAATTAATTTTATGTTGGTTTGATTTGATTTATAATTTTAATAAACCGACATAATTGATTTAGTTTTTTCTCAATAGAAAACCAAACCAACCTATGTACACCCCTACTCACCATAAAAAAAAACTCTGAATTTGACAAATCAATTAACTTATAGAACAATCTTAGACTTTATGGATGACGATGGTCTTTTCTTTTCTCTCTTTTCTTCTCTTATATAAAAGTGACAATGAGCGGACAGGAGACCATCGACTCATCGTCATGTTTGCTTGCCGTTATTTTACCAGCTTGTTTCGTAATTTTACTATATCACATCGAATTAATTATTATATGTCATTTGTGTATTAAAAAAATTAATAATATTTAATTTAGAAAATAAAATAAATATTTATGATATATTTATTTCACTTGCTTTAATCGTAATTTTACTATATCACTCCAAATTAATTATTATAAGTCATTTAAGTATTGAAAAATTAATAATATTTAATATTAAATTAAATTAACGTATTATATGAGGCTCACTTAATTTTTTATACAAGTACATTTATAGTAATTTTGTTATATAACTTCTAATTAATTATTATAAGTCATTTAAAACATGTCTGTTTTGTTGTTTCTGACCATCTAAGCATTGCGTCGCTTAAATTGGAATACATGAAAAAAAATTATAAATCACAAAAATAAGAAAATTATTATTTTTTTAAATGTAATAGACTATCAATGCCATGAAAGTTTGGATAAGGAGGGTGACTTATATTATTTGAAAATTATATAAAAAGTATTATAAATTATAATAGTTAACAACTTAAAATATCTAAAAAAAAATAATTAATAATAACAACAATTAACAACTTAAAAAAAAATTAAAAGATATGAAATATTTCGTTGACTCTCGAAATTATACCAGTGTCACTTAAATTGGAATAGAAAAAAAATATTATAAATCTCAATAATTAAAAACTTAAATATTTTTTAAAATATAATTGATTATCAGTGTCTCAAAAGTTTGCGGAAACAACCTTCTACTTCTCCGAAGGTAGTGGTATGGACTGCATACATTTTACCCTCCCCAGATCCCACTATGTGGGAATACACGGAATTTGTTGTTGTTGCTGTAGTACCTCAAAAATTTGGACAAGGATAGTAATATGTATTATTTGAAAATTATATAAAAGATATTCTAAAATACAACAATTAACTAACTTAAAATATTTTATTATCTATTTGATAATTACTATTTGAAAAATAATATAAATCACAATAATTAACAACTGTAAAAAAAATTAAAAAAATTTGACTGTCTCTCGAAATTATATGGGTGTCATATTAACAACCTAAAATATTTTTATACACATTTCATTAATCTAAATATAATAATATATGCCTAACTAAGAATTTATCAACCAAACAAATGAAAATTTTAATTAAATGATAAAATTATACATAACGTAGAATTTTCAAGGATCAACATTGGGCCCGTGTGTAGTACGACTTAGCCAACTAGTTAATTATATAAGTAGGAGTGGTAGTACTTGTAGCCATAGAATAGCTAAGTTTGATTTGCTTTATCACTGCTTCATGAAGTCGCTTGGCATGAAAATTTATCGGTTTGAGTTGTTTTTTGGGTTTCTCATCTAGTGTTCGGTGCCTGCATTGGAGCCCCGACTAATGTGGATCGCGCGTTGTAGGGCCCATTAAGGTGACAACACTCCCAACAGAGTTTTCTCCATATCCAGGGTCAAACCCTCGACCTCTGGTTAAGGGTGGAGCAGCTTCATCCACTGCACCACAACCCATGTTGGTGGTTTGAGTTGTTAATGAGGTTTTCTATTGTAAAATATAGTTGTAATATGTGGGTTCTTCTACATTGATGATTTAAAGACACCCTTAAGGCTATATAAAACCAAACACATTAAGTTTAATAAGTTAAATAAGTGTTAAAACAGAATAGTTAAGTTGCGACTGTTCAGACCTTATAAATACGAATGAAAATTCAGAAGTAGTGTATTCAATTTGCAAATATATTTTTGGGTTTTGTTATATCTCTAAGAGAAAATACTCTATTACCCCATGAACTATATCCAAAATGGTTGTGATACACCTCAACTTAAAGGGGGTCCTATTACCCCCGAACTAATTAAAAGTATAATTTTGACACCCTTAGTGCCTACGTGGCACATACGTGACACACGTGTGTGCCTATGTGGACACTTCAGTGTGTTGTGCCATGTATGTGCCACGTAGGCACTAGGAGTGTCAAAATTACACTTTTAATTATTTCAGGGGTAATAGGAGGTGTGTCTCTGCCGTTTTGGGTATAGTTCAGGGAATTAATGGGGGTGTTATCTCTATCTCTAATAGAGAATAGCTTGTAATCTCTAAAGAATATACGAACAATAGCTCTTGAAAAATAGTAATCTTTCACGCCTCAAAGCAATAATTTTTATTTTTCATCTTATTTTTTCTAACACTTACTACTTTGCACGTTGGACTACCGTTTGAGGAATACATAATATTTTTATTCGGAAAAGAATTAACTTATGGCCAATGGGAGTGTGTCTAAATCCTACTAGTGATTAATAGTATTTGGTTGAAATTTGATGTTAACTTGTAAATTTGATAGATCAATTAACTCATGACCAGTGGCGGAGCCAGAATTTTCATTGAGAGGTTCAGAAGTAAACATACAGACTCGAAAGGGGTTCAACATCTACTATATATACATAAAAATATTTTTAATCGTATAAAAATAATATAAAAATAGTATAATTTTCTGTCGAAGGGGGATCGGATGAACCCCCTGATTATAAGGTGGATCCGCCACTGCTCATGACTAAGGGCAGTACAACAACAAATCCAGTATATTCCCACATAGTGGGGTCTGAGGAGGGTAGAATGTACGCAGTCCATACCACTACCTCTAAAAAAGTAGAGAGAGTGTTTCCGATAGACGCCCGACTCAGGACACAATGACAATAAACAAAATTGTCATAGAGCAAGAAACAAGATATAATAATAGAGATACAACACCCACAAGGAAATGCTATATACTAACAAACCAAAGGAACACACTTTCCCCCAATCCACCTAACTAGAAGCTCCAACCTATGTACAAAGCCCTACGACTACTAGCCTCGCTACCCCAAGGTACTTCTAACTACTGACTACGACTAAACCACACATATTAGCCCTCTATCTTAATATGCGTCCTCCATACCTTCCTATCTAGGGTCATGTCTTCATTAAATTGTAACTGCTTTATGTCACGTCTAATCACTTCTCTCTAGTATTTCTTTGGCCTACCCCTACCCCGTCTGAAACCATCCAAAGCCAACCTCTCACACGTACGAACAGGGGCATTAGTGCCCCTCCTCATCATATGCCCAAACCATCTCAACCTCACTTCCCGTATCTTGTCCTCCACTGACGCCACCCCCACCTTCTCCTGAATAATCTCATTCCTAATCCTGTCACCCCTAGTAAGTCCACACATCCACCGTAACTTCCTCATCTCCGCCATCTTCAACAACTTTTGAATGTGAGAGTTCTTAACTGGCTAACACTCCGCTTCATACAACATGGCCGGATGGACTGCAACTCTATAGAATTTGCCTTTCAACTTGGGAGGCACCTTCTTGTCACACTAAGGGTTGTACCTGTGTTCTATAAACAATTGACTTCTTGCTGCACGAAATATTTTACATTCACGTAGAGTTCGAATAAAATTCCGCACCTTAAATTAATTGAATACAATAATTTTGTGCAGCATAAATGTTTAGTTAGGAAAAAAAAAATATAAATATTATGTATAGAGCTTCATAATTTATTGATTTTTGTAATAAAGTGTGCAACAAGAAAAAACTCCAAAAAGAAAGCAAACAAATTCTTCACCTTTAAATAATACAATCGGGTATTACCCATTTAAATTCGGGTCAAAAAACCCTTTCTTTTTCTATATACTACTACTTTTTAGGTTTTCTATCTTCTCCCTCTTTCTGCGTCTCCCACCTGGGTCCGCCCCCCCCCCCCACTCTCAGGTTAAAAAAAAAATCTCTTTCTTCAGTTCCCATCTTTGTTTTTTTTGTTCAATTTAGCTTTACAGTTTGCAGTTCTTAGGTTTTTTGTTGGAAAAAAGTTGAATATAATTTTCAAGATTTCAATGTTTTTCATTTTTTTGGCGTTTTTTGCGTGAGTTTTGTGAATTGTTGATGGTGTTGGACCTATACAATGATGAATATTGCGGTTTGTTAAAACCCCATGTGAGAAATTGTATAAATAATGATGTGTTGATGCAGAGTATTTTGTATTAGCTGTGATTTTTACTAAGGAGTTTCAAAATATGAAGAAGATAAAGGGGTTCGACATCTATTATATTTATATGTATGAAATATAGTTTAAACCATGTATAGCTTTGTTGATAGTTGATAGATTGATCAATTAAAGATCTCAGCTTTGTTGTGTTATCCATGCTAGTAGTCGTAATGCTATGCTTGTAGTGTCTTGTTCTTGTAGTTCTAGTGGTGTTTGTTGTTTCAGAAAGACCGATTTTAGTATTACTTTGTCGTAGTCTTGTTTTTGTTTTTTGTCGTGAGCCGGGGGTCTACCGGAAACAACCTCTCCACCTCACCTCTGTGGTAGTCGTACGGACTGCATACATTTTACCATCCCAGACCCCACTTTGTGGGAATATGTTGTTGTTGTTACCCTTTCCCTGCCTGGGGTGCTTTAGTATAACTTATTCTTTTGTATAACCGACCTGAATAATTTTGGATTGTGGTGTAGTTGATTGATTGACTGATCAATTAAAGATGTCACTTTCTGTAGTGGAAGTTGTCATTTCTTGCTAATTTGGGTTTCTACCGCGACCTCCCACAGCGCAGTTACCGGGTAACTCTGTCCACAAAAACCGAGTGAAAAAATAGGTTAACTATGATGAAGTGATGTAGAGTATTTTGTATAGCCAACCCAATTAATTTGGTATTAAGGTGCAGTTGATTGATTGATCAATCAAAGATTTCAGCTTTTGTAGTGGAAGTTGTTGATTTCTTGCTAATTTGGGTTTGTATTTTTGTTTTATAACCGGTTCCACAGGGTACCTGCTAACTCCCACTGGCACGGTTATGGGGCAACTCTGTAAAGAAATCATCTAGTATTAATTGTTTCCGCTGTCTTAGTTTTGTACTACTACTTTCTGTCTCGTATGCCTGTATTTTCAGACTATCCTGCTATTTTTACTGCTCATGTCTTCATAAATGTTGTGGTTTTGCTTTCTTTGAGCTGAGGGTCTATGGAAACAGCCTCTCTACTTGCAAGATAGGGGAAGGTCTGCGTACATGTTGTTGTTGTAGGAAACCTATAGATTAATCTTATGGAGCAAAATGCGTTGCTTATGAAGAAATAGCAATCTAATAAGTAGCAAATAAGAAGTTATTAACGTCTTTCCTTATTGATCTATTTATATAAACTGAGTTTACTTTGTTGCTTGAGCTAAGTTCTGATGCTGAGAGCTGTAGGAAAAAAATGTTATCAGTATAGTTGAATGCAAAGTTTGTGTTCATGTTAGTGGTTTTATTGTTTCAAGTGTTCGTTGTGACTTTCACTTTACAGCCCCTTCTGAGAGCTGTAGGAATTTTTTTTTATTGGTATAGTTGAATGCCAAGTTTTTGTTCATGTTAGTGGTTTTATTGTTTTGAATGGTCGTTGTGATTTTCACTTTACAGCCTTTGGAAGGTGTTTGCTCAAATTGATGATGAGGTTTGATGAGAATATTTTGATGCAGGTGAATTCTTTGCATCCTAGTCTTATTACAGCAAACTAATCACTTCCTTGGAAAGTGAAAGCAAGTCTGCTTGGTTGGTGTTATCCCCTTTAACGTTTTACTTCCTAGAACAATGGGAACACCAGAGACCTCTCGTGAACCTTGCCCTGACCGTATTCTTGATGATGTTGGCGGAGCATTTGGTATGGGTGCTGTTGGAGGTTCAGCCTTCCACTTCTTAAAAGGCATATACAACTCGCCAAAAGGTGAGCGCTTGATCGGTGGTACACAGGCAGTGCGCATGAATGCTCCTCGTATTGGTGGTAGTTTTGCTGTGTGGGGTGGGTTGTTCTCCACATTTGATTGTTCAATGGTTTATCTCCGACAGAAAGAAGATCCTTGGAACTCAATTATTGCTGGTGCAGCTACTGGTGGCTTTCTGCAGATGCGACAGGGATTAGGTTCTGCTTCTAGGTCAGCATTGTTTGGTGGAGTTTTACTTGCATTGATAGAGGGAGCTGGAATTATGTTAAATAAAGTCATGGCTGCTCCGCAGAATTTCCCACCCATGGAGGAGCCACTACCAAATGTGCCTGGGGTGCCTGGATATCCAACTCGGCTGCCTGGTCAACCAATGGGGCAGGTTCCTGGTCAAGCTCCCGTAAGTATTGATGGTATGATGTCAGAATCTTCAGCACCATCCTCTTCTTCCTCAACTTCCTGGTTTGGAGGGCTTTTTGGTGGTGGAAAGAAGGAGGAGACAGCGACAAGCGGTGGTAGCAAGACACAGGTTTTAGAGAGCTTTGATGCTCCTATCCCACCTACCTTTGAATTTAAATGAGTTTAAGAGATGGTTTAATTTTCAGGTTAGTAAATGTTATTTCTTTATTATTTGGATTTTTTATGTATTGTGAACAAGTATTGACTAATCAGTGAGGCCAATGTTTTCTGAATAAATGTCTTCCTTCAAAAACACTATACTAACAGGACTAATCTACAAATTGGTTGATCTGCCAGTACATTGACAAAACATATTGTCTTTATACTAACAAATATCGATAGTTGCCTCATGGGTGTACTTAAAGTTTCCTCAAATGTACGAAATCATTCTCTAACCCTTCAAAATCTCTCCAGTCTCTCACCTGCCAAAGGACCCATATGAGATATAGAGGGGAAGCACTCCTATGCCGTTCGTTTTTCCTTTTCTTCTAAAGGCTCAACTTTACAGCACATCTCTCATTGGAATCACTCGTTGCACTGCAGCATAGTCTAGCATCGCCTCCATAGTTGGGTTGCCACTTCACTATGCAACAAAGAAAGAATATGTAAGCTAAGCATTTGCACATGAAGCATGAGCTAGGAGATGTGATGGTTCTTGTATCATCCATCCTCGAGGGAGTTCTTGTTGTCATTCTTTTTTCAAGAAGAGACTTTGAAATTGCAAGGAGACAACTCCTTATATTGCTTAAATCAACGTCCCAAAAAAACAAAAGGATGCCTCATTGCCTTGTAAAATCTCAAAATCAAGCCTGAGAGGCAGCAGCAAACTTTCTCATGCTCTTCTGCGAAAACCCTCTACAGAGACTTCCACACTGGTCACTGCAGGATTCCCTTCCTGTCTCAACATATCAGCTGATTCCTTTTTTACATTTGTACCACACATTAGGATGAACATCAAAGACTTTTAATAGGCTGGTATGCTAGGTGTAGTACTCTTTATGAAGGTTCCTTTCCCTCCTTTTGAAAGATCTATTCCTGCCACCCTGCCAGTTTTTCTCATCCCACTCTATCAGTGGATTACACACAATACAATCCTTATGAGGTGTTCCTATCAGTTTCTCCCAGTACGTTGAAGACTTATGCTAGTTGCTCGCACTTCCAGTTCCTTTGTGTATCACTTTTTGGGATAAAATGCTGGACCTCTTATCCAAAGAGGTTTCTATCTGCCATCTGTTGTGTGAAACACTAACGCTCAAGTTCTCTTTGTTCTTCCTCTGTCTCATTCATCTGTCACTATAATCTTGAATTTCGTTTTTCCTCTCTTTTGGCATAATATGTTCACAATTCACAACTACTCCAGCAGTGTATGTCTCCCCTTCTCTTACAAGGTAAGTTGACAACCTGATAGATCCTGGATGGGCAGGGTGTTCAACCATTGGTCTTCTTTGATGCTTTGACATATTACTTGTTTCTTCCTATCTTGCTTGTTTGGTTGGGAAAGGGTTGCCCCGGGAGTAGCTATCCCACCATGTATATGGGATAACTTATCCCATCACTATGGTGGTAAATGGTGCGATAAATAGTCCCGGTACTAACTAATGCCTCACACCAAACAAACAACAAACCCAGTATATTCCCACATAGTGGGGTAGAAACCCAGTATGTACGCAGTATGTACCACTACATCCGAAGACGTAGAGAGGCTGTTTCCGATAGACCCTCACACCAATCATGGGATAAAATAGTCCTTCATTTTATCCTGGGACTATTTATCCCTTATACCTCACAATAAACGACATTACTGATATGTGCTGTTTATAAATCTTACTGATATGTGCAGTTTATAATAAAAATATTTGCCGGAATCCATTTTGCAGGGCGGAGCATTTTGGTGGTCAGTACACTTGTCACGGTTCATACATGCCAATTTTGAGGCTACTAGATGGCTTATTATGGATTTTAATAACAGAGTGGGGCATATTGGTTGAGGCAGTTAAATTTATAGTATTTGATTGAGGGTAATGTTTCATTTGGTCTAGGTTTAATGGTATTAACTTTTGATTGTTGTATGAGTTTGGCTACTTTTTGTTCACACAAATTGAAAAATAATATGGTAGGTTTATGGTTTGTATATGGAAACACATGCTTGGCCAGCATATTAATGGTCTTTTTGCAGGGCTAATTTTTCTTGATAACATGATTCCTTGTGTGTGGTGGTACTTTTTGTAGTGAATATGCTTTTTCAAAAAAGGAAAGAGTGTTTAGATTAGACTCCACTTGTAGGATCGCACTGAATATGTTGTTGAAACCGTAGTTGGTTAAAACTTTTTCGTAGACGGCAAACACATCTAGATTGGCCCAAGCTAACGCATGATCTGTGAGTGCGACGCCCGTCACAGATAAGAGTACTGCAATCTTGAATATCATTTTAAGTCATTAAGTTCGTTTCGTGGGTTTAAATCTCAATCAATAAAATCTTAATTAGTGTGTGTGTGTGTGTGTGTTATTTTGTGTTCCAATCACTTAATGATTCTGAGTAAGTCCAAATGACTAAGATTTGCTCTACAATTTTAATCTCATTATGATTAATGTCATTAAGATGTTTATTCAAAGGTTGGCGGTTCTCCCCTCCTAATCATTCAAATTTCACAGCCATCACCACTATTATTACTAATTGCCATTACCATAACAATTATTAATCACCATCAACAACCGTTATCATTCGTAACTGCTATATATTGCCAGTCTCTGTTTCATTCACTATCATTATTAGTCGTCAATGCTGACTATCACCATCAACCACTATTGCTAGTCATTAGTAAGTACTAAAGACCATCATTAATAACATTCTTGATTGCTATTCACAATTTAACATTCTCGATCCATATTCGCAGTCACTAGGTACGCAATCACTAGGTAATTTTTTATTTATGTAAATCAGAGTAGTTTCATGTTTTATTAAATTTTTAATAAAGAAAAATCTTATATATTTAATTATTTTTTTTAAAAAGACAATTTTAGTTATTTTAAATTAAATTCATATCTTGATATTCAGATTTTAATTTTATTTATTTGCACAATTGACTTTTGAATATGGATAGTTCTGATCGTCCATTTATTCACGTTAAAATTTCGGCGCTTATTTGATTTGTTCCACTACTAAGATTTCAAATAAAGTCTTAATATCATTATGAGGTATTTTTATATGGCTAATGTTAACCATGATTTGATTCACAATCACCGGCTACTAACCACCTCTAGATTCTGTCATCACTGTTGTCAATCACTAGCCAGGTAGCCTTAGCCAACCATCATTGACAATCAGACTATTGAAAATAGTTGCCATATCTACTACCCCCATCATTATAATTATATCCGCTCTCATCATCAACGCCACATCCACCACATCTATCAGTCGCTATCACCATTGTGACCAGTTCATACAACCAATCACCTTCACCATCACAATTAGCACCTCTCATCAGCTACCAATCAACACATCGTCAATCACCACTATTAGCACCTCCAACTACTAATACCAGTTAACTCCACCATTACAATCACCTCTATGACTTTGAACCACCACCATCAGCCAGTTACTAGGATACCAACCATCACCACGATTACTAGCCACTAACATCAACCATGGCTGCCATCACCGCGCTAAAAATCATCTCCACCGTTACTATCAGATATAAATACTTATTTTATTTAATCAAATAATAACTTTTATTTTTATTATTTTATACGTATATATTTTCAAATATTTAATATAGTATTTTTATTTGAATTGACATTCTCTTTTGTTGACCTCAAAACTTTTCCCCTTTAAATTTCAACAAAACCCTTGTTAGGTTTTCCAAGCTTCTCCACCTTTCTACATTTCTCATCTCTGTCGGGTCGGGTCGATACCACTCCTTCCCCTTCAGGTAAAATTCACCATCATCTCCTGCAAAATCTTTGCTTATAGTAATTAATTCTCATCAATGTTCTTTTTGCAGAAAAAATAAAAATAATTAAAAAAGAATTTTAATTTTCAAGATCTCAATTTTTTTCACTTATTTATTCATTTTTTTAATAATGATCGGTAAATCCACGGGATACGTGCCACCTTCCACTAGCAACAAATATTTAGCTAACTGGTACTGTTGCTGGTGGGAGGTGTGGTTGATTGATTAATTAAAGATTTCATTTTTTGTATTGGAAGTTGTTTCTTGCTAATTTTTGCTTGTATAAGGGTAAATAACATACATCTAGTAGCACATTTTAGGGCAGAAGGATAGCAGGAACGAGTGCGGCAGTACCACAGGACCTTGTTATCCGTGCTAGTAGCTATAGTACTAGTTTTATTTCAGATTGTTGTATCGTTTGTTGTATTACTTGATGAGTATTTTTTGTGATATTTTTGGGTGTGGGAATTTCTATTGTATCTTGTTATTTTACTATTTCTTTTTTAGATTGTTTTATCTTGATCGGGGGTCTATCGAAAACAACCTCTCTGTCTCACCTCTGAGGTAGTGGTATAAACTGCGTACACTTTTCCTCCTCAGACCCCACCTGGTGGGAATATATTGGTGGTGTTGTAGTAGTATCACGTTTTTGCAAGTTTCCTATTTGAACTGTTAGGTCTTCATTTTACTATTTGAGCTATCACCAATTAATGCGAAACGTACCCTTCGGCTATCAGTTGTTTCCTTTTCTTGCATGTTCCCTTTCATTTGAACTGGGACGCCTGAAGTATCACGTTTTTTGGACTTTCCTATCTCAACTAGTTTTTATTTTTCTTACTTGAATTATCATCAACTAGTTATCGACACATATTTCAACTATCAGTTGTTTACTTTTCCTACCTGAACGACATCACACAATTTTTTTTCGATTTTCCTACTTGAACCATGAGGTCTCCATTTTTCCTACCTGGACTATCATCACACACCTCAACGATCAATTTTTACCTTTTCCTATCATTCTATCCAAATGATGATGTTATTTCAGGTAGGAAAAGGGAAGAACTAATAGTTGAGGTGTGTTTTGATAAATAGCTGGTGATAGTTCAAGTAGAAAAAGTGAATGCTTGAAAATTCAGGTAGGTAAACTCGCAAACGGTGATACTTCAAGGGTGTTTTTGATCATTAAGGGGTCGTTTGGTAGGGTGTATTAGAATATTGCAAAATGTGATGTATTAATTATGCCGAGATTATTTCTTATGCACTGTTTGGTTTGATGTGTTAAAAAAAACTTACATAACATATTCTTAAATAAAAAAATTATTTACAAAAATACCCTCCACAAATATTATGAAATTGATGTGGAAAAGGGTTTTGAGGTGCTGTTTTGTCCTTACACATGCTAATGCATGCATTGAAATCCCTTGCATTGCTAATACCAAAGTTTCTCATGTATTAGTAATGGCATAGCAGCATAATATACAATAGAGTGTGCATCGGTTGAAAAAGTGTACCAAACAAGGCGTTAATAATACACAGGGCTAATACATGCATTATTTGTTCTAATGCATCCTACCAAACGACCCCTAACTCTTCTTTTAAGTAACTTTTGTGTCTGGGTCACTCTGTCCTCCACATGGTGGACATACGGTAAGAACCACCTAGTATTTTTTCTCCACTACAATTTGAACTTGAGACTTCATAGTTCTCAAGCACTTAATTGATTACTATGCCAAACTCTTGAATGCATGTATTTTCTGGTTATGGTTGATGGAGGAGGGATGGTTTTCTTATTTAAAAGAAAGGTTTTCGTTATTGAGATGTCTGGTCCAACGTTATCCTCAAAACGACATTTGTTTCAACTTTCTAGAACCTATTGATTTTAATCTAAGTTAGTCTATCAAAGTTTATAGCTCGGCTTCTTTAATTTAGTGAAATTTTTACTTTTGTTAATATATCTGGTCTAAGTGTGATGTGAAGTTGTTAAGTTGTGCGGTCCAAATATTATTGAAAAAACTATAGATTAATCCTTATGGGTAAATGCTTTGCATTATAAAGAAACGGGCAAGTTGATAAGTAGCTGAGAAGAAGTTATTGACCTCTTTCCTTGATAAAAAAATTGTTATTTACGTCTTTATATATAAGCAGAATTTACTAGTTACTTGATCTGAGTCCTGATTGTAAGAGGCTAAGAGCTACAGAACAAAAGTCAAAAGTTGTTCTTGTTACAAGTGTTGAGTCCAAAATTTGTGTTCATATTAGTGGTTTTGTTGTTTTTAATGTTCGTTGTAATTTTCACTTACAACCCCTTGATGCGGAGCTTGATGGGAATGTTTTATGCAGGTGAATTGTCTGCATCATAATGTTACTAAATCAAACCAATCACTTCCTTGGAAAGTAAAAGCAAGTCTGTTTGGTTGGTGTCATCCCCTTTAACCTTTTTCCTCTGAGTCAGTGCTAGTCCTAGTCCCCTGTTACAATGGGAACACCAGAGACCTCTCGTGAGCCTTGCCCTGACCGTATACTTGATGATGTTGGCGGTGCATTTGGTATGGGTGCTGTTGGAGGTTCAGCTTTCCACTTCTTAAAGGGCATATACAACTCACCAAAAGGTGAGCGCTTGATTGGTGGTACGCAGGCAGTGCGCATGAATGCTCCTCGTATTGGTGGTAGTTTTGCTGTGTGGGGTGGACTATTCTCCACATTTGATTGTACAATGGTTTATCTCCGGCAGAAAGAAGATCCTTGGAACTCAATCATTGCTGGTGCAGCAACTGGTGGCTTTCTACAGATGCGACAGGGATTAGGTGCTGCTTCTAGATCAGCAGTGTTTGGTGGAGTGTTACTCGCATTGATAGAGGGAGCTGGAATCATGTTAAATAAAGTCATGAGTGCTCCCCAGAATTTCCCACCCATGGAGGAGCCACTGCCGAATGTCCCTGGTGTGCCTGGATATCCACCTGGGCAGCTGCCTGGTCAACCTATGGGGCAGCTTCCTGGTCAAGCTCCCGCAAGTATCGATGGTATGATGACAGAATCTTCAGCACCATCCTCTTCTGCCTCAACTTCCTGGTTTGGGGGACTTTTTGGTGGTGGAAAGGAGGAGACAACGACAAGCAGTGGTAGCAAGACACAGGTTTTAGAGAGCTTTGATGCTCCTAGCCCACCTACCTTTGAATATAAATGAGTTTACAGATGATTTAATTTTCAGGTTAGAAAATGTTATTTTCTTTATTATTTGGATTCTGTATGTATCGTGAACAAGTATCGACTTTGAACGAGTGTACCCAAGGTTTTGTTATGTTTCATGGAGAAGGTAGTTTTCTGAATAAACGTGTTCCCTCAAAAACAACTATGCGCTCTCTATAGAAACTGCTCAATAAAAGGAATATACTCTTGCTTTAGATGCATCGACACACTCTCTTTGTATGAAGATTACCATGATAATGAGAATTAGAATACTTGTAATTGACTGCTATCAGAAAGCTGTTGCATCCTGTTGTTAATTAGATGTATTATAATTTTGGTGTATTTGGATCTTGTAGGTTCTGCAATTCTTGATTCTGTTATTGAACTTGTATTATATCTTTGAAACATAAACTTTTGTACCTGCAGAAAACTGTATAAATCTTCAGATATGCCCCACCAGTGTTGCCTAACTATATTACATCTTTTAGCACATTGCTATTTATGTGGGTGTAATATAAGGAATTCTTGTATGTGATATGAGTTTGTGCTTTCTCAAGGATGGAGAACAACGAAGATAGCTATTATACATTACTTAATGTAGTCCCTCTTGTAATTACTTCCCTAAGTTGCTCGGACTCTCCAAAGTTCTATATTCACAACTCACGATCACCTACTCCAGAAGTGCATTTCTCCCTTTCTTGTCGAACAAGTTATTTTAGGCTCTCTGCTCCACTCAGAGGACGAGAAGATTCTGCACTTTCTGTTTCCACCTTGCTTTCGGCTGAAGCTGTAAATCTAGTAGCAGAAGCCTCAACTCTTGCTTTCGGTTGAGCTACTGTTGATCTAGTAGTAGAAGCCTCAATTCTAAGCCATGTCCGTTTTACTTTCTCTCCTTCCTTTTCTTGAATTTGTTTGGGTGTTCTGCCTTGTGTGAGCTTCATTGGTAAGCTCTGGATTGAGATTTTCACCGTCCGTCTCCAATGTTCAAGAAAAGTAAATGAGAAGGAAACATAAGAAAAATCTTGTCCTGGAAAAACTTGACGTAAGACCGATCTGGAATTTAGGTTTGTAATTGTTCTGGACTTCTTAAGATACACCAAGTGATGTTGAAAACCTGATAGATCCTGGATGGGCAGGGTATTCAATGTTTGGTCTTCTTTGATGCTTGACATATCTATTTCTTCATTGTTCATTTTTAGAACACACACGGAATTTTTTTTCTTAATGTTTCCTTATTAGTTGCTATATTTTCTTCACTGTCGTTTTTCCTTTTCATACTTACTTTGATTTATTGTACTTGAGCCAATGGTCCTCATGAAACCACCTCTCTTCCTCCATGAGCTAGGGGTATAGTCCGCACACACTTTACCCTCCCCAGACACCACTTATGGGAGTTCACTGGTTATGTTGTTGTTGTAATTTCTCATCCTAGATTTGACTGATATGATGAGCAATTTATAATCAAAAAACATTTGCTTGAATCCATTTTGTAGGGGGAGCATTTTGGTGGTCAGTACACTCGTCAGGGTTCTTGATCCATTCCAATTTTGAGGCTAGTAAAAGGCTTATTATGGATCTTAATGACATAGTGGGCATATTGGGTGATCTACATTACTTGACATAGGTTTAGTTGGTATTAACTTTTGATTATTGTATGATCAGTTTGTCACTTTTGTTCCATCCTGAAATGATAAACAAATGGAAAAATAATATAGCCATGTCTTTGGTTGTACTTGGAAATTCTTGCTTTGGGCAAAATGTGGTATGTGGAAACACTTAATTGGGCAGCATATCTTTCTCTCAAATTTTATCTTAAAAGATTTTTCCAAGTTGATGTTCTTGGATAAGAGAATCATTACAACTATTTAATTAGAGTAAAGAAATCTCAACCATTTCATCACACCACTTTTTGGTTAAGCTCAATTATTATTGGAGCCTATTCACTTCTATCTTACATTACAGGAAGTCCTACATATGCTATAGCAAACATTGAGTGAGGGGTTGCTGCCAGTGCTAAACATAATATGTGAAAAACTCCAAACTAATTAAATAGATAAATGGTAAACCATACAATAATCATACTTGATATTTGCCATCCTTTATTAAATCTAAATAATGCGTTATTAGTAGTTTGAGGAACTATACACCTTTCTCGAAAGATTATATTGTATATATAATTTTTTTTTTTGTATGTATATATTAGATCTTGGATACTCTTGACGAAATTTTTGGCTTCACCACTTAGTAGGGGAAAGAAGAAGTAACCAACCACTAGTGATGTTCTAATGTTGACACTAAAAAAATTTCAAATTTCAAAGTGAGCAGCATACAAAGATACTCTTGTCCCAAGAAATTCAAAAACCACTGCCTGCAGATTCTGACAATCCAAAAGAAACCACTGCTGCAGATTCTGAAAATCCAAAAGAATGACTTTATAGGGTATCTTCTCCATCCTATATAAGTTTCTTCCTTCGATGAGACATCTAGGAATTTATCAAGAGTACTGCAAATGAAAAAAATTCTTTGCCTCAAGTTCTTGAAGTAGTTGTTATCCAACTGATTGGGTGTAACCAAATCAAGTGGAGCTAGGTTTCCATTTTGATCTTTTCGAGGACATTGACGTCTTCAAGAGCTATCAAATCCAACATCGATGTCTGTTGCATTGCTATAAATCTTATTACGGAAGAG
Organism: Capsicum pubescens; assembly: GCA_030864215.1. Classification (NCBI taxonomy): domain Eukaryota; kingdom Viridiplantae; phylum Streptophyta; class Magnoliopsida; order Solanales; family Solanaceae; genus Capsicum; species Capsicum pubescens. Next base: position 37,270,923 of record CM061542.1, on the reverse strand, counting down.
GAAACATTGTGCTTGACCTATTGAATGTGCTCCTAAAATTAGAATTTTTTTGAAATCGTTACAACCTCTTATCTACACAACTCTATGATCGATGAAGTTATCTTTTCAATGAATTAATCAGTTTTTACCTGATAAAGCAACCATGTCCCTTGTGCTAAGGCCTTTTTTGGCAAAGCCAGAAATAAGCCTACCAAGAGGATCAAAAGGACCTGGAAGATCTGTTTCTGCAAGAGCATGACTTACAGTGGTTGAGTCTCTTCTTCCTAGTTTCACTGTCCATGATGGACCTCCAACCTGGTTATTAATAACATAACATTGATTAGGATCGACAATACTAATTACGAGCATAAGAATTTTTTTCATTTCATGGTGACACAGTGTGAAAAAAGTGAACTTTAAACTGCAAACACTAACGAAAGTTGATGCATCTCTAGCAGCAACTGCAAGTATGTCAGCACATGATACGACTCCTGGATATGGGTATCAAACGGGCCGGTTAAAACCAGCCCGAACCGACCCACATAATTAAATTGGCCCGGTTTGACCCGGCCCGGTAAGCCCAAGGGCTTTAGGGATCCGGGTCCCGGTCCGGTTGGGTTTTTGATTTGGGTCCGGTTAACCCGGCCCGGACCCAACCTGATTTGAGCCTGCGGTTAACCGGCCCGGCCCGATTAGAGTTTTTTCTTCTTTTTTTTTGAAAATTCAGAATTTCACACACTGAAATTAAAAACTTAGTTTTAATACATTATTAATTTATTATCAAGTATTATTAATTTATTATATTAAGTAGCATATGTTTTGTACTTTTATTTAAAGTAGTGTATATATTGAATGGTATATATATATGTGTGTGTGTATATCTTCTAAATCTAAAGTAGTATATATTTAACGTATACATGTGTATATGTTTTATAAATTACTATATAACTATATATATATATATATATATTGTAGTGTATGTTTTATTTAAAGTAGTGAATATATTGAATGGTATATATATATGTGTATATATCTTCTATAGATGAGTATATTTAATGTATATGTTATGTATATGGTTTATAAATTAGTATATAACTATATATATATATATATATATATAAATATTGTAGTATATATATATGTATTGTAGTATATATTTTATTTAAACTAGTACATATATATTGAATGGTGTGTATATATCTTCTATAGAAGTATATATTTAACGTATCCAAGTGTATATGTTTTACAAATTAGTATATAACTATACAAATATATATTGTAATGTATATATATTATAGTATATTTCATTTAAAGTATTACATATACATAGAATAGAGTGTATATATGTGAATAGATCTTCTATAGACGTGTATGTTTAACGTATACATGTGTATATATTTTATAAATTAGTATATAACTATACAAATATATATTGTAATGTATATATATTGTAGTATATCTCATTTAAAGTATTACATATACATAGAATAGAGTGTATATATGTGAATAGATCTTCTATAGACGTGTATGTTTAACGTATACATGTGTATATGTTTTATAAATTAGTATATAACTATACAAATATATATTGTAATGTATATATATTGTAGTATATCTCATTTAAAGTATTACATATAAATAGAATAGAATGTATGTATGTGAATAGATCTTCTATAGACGTGTATATTTAACGTATATATGTGTATATATTTTATAAATTAGTATAGAACTATACAAATATATATTGTAATGTATATATATTGTAGTATATCTCATTTAAAGTATTACATATACATAGAATAGAGTGTATATATGTGAATAGATCTTCTATAGACGTGTATATTTAACGTATACATCTGTATATGTTTTATAGATTAGTATATATCTATACAAATATATATTGTAATGTATATATATTGTAGTATATTTCATTTGAAGTATTACATATACATAGAATAGAGTGTATATATGTGAATAGATCTTCTATAGACGTGTATATTTAACGTATACATATGTATATGTTTTATAAATTAGTATATAACTATACAAATATATATTGTAATGTATATATATTATAGTATATTTAATTTAAAGTATTACATATACATAGAATAGAGTGTATATATGTGAATGGATCTTCTATAGACGTGTATATTTAACGTATACATGAGTGTATATATGTGAATAGATCTTCTATGGACGTGTATATTTAACGTATACATGTGTATATATTTTATAAATTAGTATATAACTATACAAATATATATTGTAATGTATATATATTATAGTATATTTCATTTAAAGTATTACATATACATAGAATAGAGTCTATATATGTGAATGGATCTTCTATAGATGTGTATATTTAACGTATACATGTGTATATATTTTATAAATTAGTATATAACTATACAAATATATATTGTAATATATATATATTGTAGTATATCTCGTTTAAAGTATTACATATACGTAGAATAGAGTGTATATATGTGAATAAATCTTCTATAGATTTGTATATTTAACGTATACATGTGTATATGTTTTATAAATTAGTATATAACTATACAAATATATATTGTAATGTATAACTTTATAGTATATTTCATTTAAAGTATTACATATAAATAGAATAGAGTATATATATGTGAATAGATCTTCTATAGACGTGTATATTTAATGTATACATGTGTATATATTTTATAAATTAGTATATAACTATACAAATATATATTATAATGTATATATATTATAGTATATTTCATTTAAGTATTACATATACATAGATTAGAGTGTATATATGTGAATAGATCTTCTATAGACGTGTATATTTAACATATACATGTGTATATATATGTAATTATATATATATATTGTAGTATATTTTATTTCAACTTTAAAGTTTAAAGTAGTACATATATATTTGGATGGTGCGTATATGTGTAATTGTGTATATGTGTATATATTTTTTAAATTCTAATGTAATATATACTATATATATAGTGTATATATATTGTTTAACATATTTATAATGTATATAGGTGGGTATATATAATGTATATTGAAGAAAAGTTTTTTTTTGATATTTTTGACCGGGTTTGACCGGTTTTTTAATCGGGTTTAGATGGATTTGACCGAGTTAGGATGATTTTTGATTTTTTTACTGTTGGGCCCGGCCCGACCCACTTAGACTCCAACCCGGACCCAGCCCGGCCCTCAACCCGGTTAAATAACACTGGCCGGTTCCAGGTTGGCCCGGCCCGGCCCACTTGACAGCCATACTCCTGGACATGTTTTCTCAAGCTCTCTGTTTGCATCTTCTATAATACCGTAGCCTCTAACTGACCCAAGATTTAGCAATGCTGTCTTCTCACGCTGACAATGGTTGGAGTCTCATCAAGTAAGATAGAAGCATCACAACCCTATAAGAGAAAATACAGCCACAATGGCTGCAAAATAATTGTTTGAACTGCTCATTTTGAAAAGACAACATATATATACATATATATACATATATATATATATACATATATATATATTAGTTTAGGTATACGCGCTTTGCACGTATATCTCATTTTAACGAAATTCAAATATTACACTAAATAAGATATTTATTTAAATTGATAAAGATGAGTATAATAATTAAATTCAACATCTTTTAAATATGTAAAGATGGAGAATTTATTTAATTAAACCTAACCTTTACCAAAAAATTTTCAAAGCCGATTGACATTCATCTACCACCTATAAACTACAACAAAACAACACGATGATAAAATATATAAAAACAATACAATTAAATCTAACCTTTCACAAAAAATTCTTCAAAGCCGACAGACATTCATCTGCCACCTGTAAACTACAACAAAAAAATATGATAATAGCGATATCAAAACAATAAATCTAGACTTAACCTTTATACAAAAAAATTTCTCAAATTAGAGATATCAAAACAATACAATTAAACCTAATCTTTACCTTAAAAAAAATTTCAAAGTCAGTCGATATTTATCTACCACCTGTAAACTATAACAAAATAATATGATAAAAGAGATATCAAAATAATACAATTAAACCTAACCTTTGCACACAAAAATTTCTCAAAGTTGATCGACATTCATCTACGACCTGTAAACTATTACAAAACAATACACTAATAAAGATATTAAAACAATATAGTTGAACCTAACCTTTACCTAAAAAAATCTTCAAAGCCGGTCGATATTTATCTACAATCTGTAAATTAAAATAAAACAATACGTTAATAAAGATATCAAAATAATGCAGTTAAAACTAACCTTTCAAATTTTGTCTGAGAGAAAATTTTGATCCTAAAGGACGACTTGAATGAAAATAAAACAAGAAAATATAGTAAAAATAGAAAAAACTATATATATTTATATACACATATATACACACATTGAATTCAAGTTTAAAACAATTTATACACATTTTTAGACGCTTTTTTTTTTCAAAAATAAAGAAACTGTCCAAAAATAGGACAAATTTATTATTTTAGTGTATATGTTGAATTCTGTTTCAAATTTGTATTTATTTGCCAATTATAAGGTACTATAGTTAGGACTCTTTTAATAATGATGATTTTTTATTTTTTCGAAAATATATATTATTTGTATTTATGTATAATTATAATTTTTAAAAATAGTAAAAAGATGATTTTGTCTAAAGAATATATATATATAATATAGATTATTTTTGGTAAACTTTAAAACAATGGTATTTTAGGTAAGTTGTACCACAATATTAATTGCTCACGTAAATTGTAGAATTTTTAACTAATTGATTTTCTTTTAAAGATTTAGTTAAGGTAATATTTTCATTAATTTAAAGTAAAAAATTTAAGGTATATAATCCAAAAAAGGAAACGTTTAATAACTAAATTTAAATGATTTTAAGTTTTAAATATTAGAAAAATAATGAAAAGACAGTTTTGTCTATTGCAGAATTTTTTAATGAAGGACAAAAAGTTCAAATCACTTTTCTAAGATCTTCACACTTTTAATATATTATAGATATAGATTATAGATATAGATCATTAATTTAAAATTCTAAAATTTAAGGTATATAATTTAAAAAAGAAAACGTTTAATAACTAAATTTAAATGAGTTTTAATTTTTAAATATTAGAAAAATAATGAAAAAACAGTTTTGTCTATTGCAAAATTTTTTAATAAAGGGCAAAAAGTTCAAATAACTTTTCTAAGGTCTTCACACTTTTAATATATTATAGATTATAGATATACATGTATATATATATATATATATGTACATACATATATATATATATGAAGAATTATAGATGCTTATTAGCTTATGTGATTGTGTTGAGGGAATGTTGCTCCCAAATATTCATAGGCTTAGAAACATGTTTTAAAGCTATTTGGTCACTATTGGCTGCCAATTGCCATGCATCCGCGTTATTGCTTTAGCCTGGATTCTCCTGTCGAGAGTGACTTTGAATATGATAAAGCCTATATAAAATATAGTGCTACTATTTTTTTTTTTTTTTATTATTATAAATTGAGATCTTCTTTAAATTTGATGTACAAATAGATAGAATAGCAAATAGCATCTTTCTAGCCTGCATATTTATGGATTTCAATCTCACCGGTCTCATCTGAACGACTCGCTGTCTATTTAATTACATTTTTTATTTTGATTTCAGAACAGAACTAGAGATCCTGACCTTCTCCCTTGAATGCTCCTGGTGCTGAGACTATCACCGCTAAGTTGCGTTGGATCAACATCGGAAAACAAATACACTGCAAAAGCAACTAAGTCAACGCTTATTTGTTGTGAATCTACTAGCCCAGACGACGCTTGAATCTATTCCACCACAAACGAAACAGCTTTTGTCTGGCTATTATATGGCTTGTTCTAATAGCTCCCTAGGATAATTATGGGTTAGGTAAAATTAAGTAATTTTAATCAAGTTTGTATTTATGTTATACAATTTATTTAATATATACAAATAAATTCTCTGAAATCAATGTAATCAAAAAGTATATAAAAAAAATAATGACCCAAAAGGATATCATTGTACTCCCTGCTTTTCTATATTGAAGTCTTTCATATAAATTCTGATTCCGCCTCTAACAGTACGATGGTTTACTTATTCCTACGTTTTGTCACGTAGAAAGCTTCATGGTATTTTATGAATGTCATTTTTGAATAATAACATACATAGATTTGGGCATTACGTTGAACGTCAAAAAGTAATCATGTATATTATTATATTAAGGAATTTTTTTTTCATATTTCTCACAATATTCACAATATTATTTAAATAATAATTTATTTATTTTTACTATATATACTAGTTAAACCACATATATAATTTTTGATTATTTAAAATTAAATGATTTTATTTATTGTGAAGGTTTTTAATGAAATGCAAAAAGTTTAAATCACTCTCAAAGATCCTTCACACTTATTTTATGTAAACATAACATATATTTTACAAGTAAGCACATATATATTTTACCATCAGAAGTTTAAAGTTGTTAATGGATCGTCACTTTTGCGTTTGTCATGTAGTACCTCTTTTCCTTGCCGCTAGTGTAGTATTATTATTTCTTTATTTTTTTTATATTTAAAATCTTTTCTTATTTTTAGAGTTAAATCCTTAAAAAATCTTTGATTACTTAAAACTTTTAAAAATTTGGTACTTCTTATATTTTTCTTATTCTAACGCGTTCATATTTATTTCTAAAATTTTCGATCTTCATTTGAAATTCTTACACTAATGAAAAAGATATTAGTTGTCATTAATTCTGATTACTTCTAATAAGGAAAAAATTTACTATAAATATTTAATTGATTTTCAATTCTTAAATATTAGGAAAATAGTGAAAAAACGATTTTATCTAAAATAGAAATTTTTAATGAAGGACAAAAAGTTCAAACAATATTTCTAAGGCCCTTCACATTTTTAATATAACTAGTCAAGTATATGTGCATTGCACGTGTGTTTAATGTCAAGATATCAATCAATGTGTTTGTGTGTGTACATATATATATATATATATATATATATATATATATATATATATATATATATATATATATATATAAGAAATAGCAATTGACTTTAAAAATTGAAGACAGACAACTTTATGCATCAAGGCATGCTTGAAGTATCAGTATTTTGATCGTCTACTACGACGTGAGCTATCTATCACATAACGGATGATAACAAAAATAATGTATAGTAAGATGATTAAACCTAATCTTTACAATTTTTTTTTTCAAAGTCCGACCGAACATTCATCTATCACCTGTAAACTACAACAAAATAATACGATACTCGAGATATTAGAACGAAACAATTAAACCCTAACATTTGTAAAAATGTTTCTCAAAATTTTCTAATAATAATATAATATAAAAATAATAAATATTCCCAAATATAGCACAAGTCCTGCACGTTCGAACAATATATACTATTAAAATTATTTTTCTTTTTATTATGTCAAAAATATAAAAAGAGGACTAATACTGCTAAATTTTGAAGAAAAAAATTCTAATGCTTTAATTATTTTCCTTGTTTTAATTTATAAGAAAAAGGCTGCTATTAAGTTTATTATTCTAATTTTGATAAAAACCATCACATTTTCCCCTTTTTTCCTCTTATTTTGTACTTTGAAATCCTTTCTCAAGTACACAGGGAGAAAAAAAAAACCATCAATAATAAGTCTTTATATATTTTAGGATTTCTTTATTTATTATAAATATAATGATTTAATAATTGTGGAAAATAAGTGAAAAGACAATTTTAATTATTGCAGAGACTTTTAACGAATTAAGGATAAAAATTTCAAATCACTTTTCTAAGGGTCTCCACACTTTTTATATATTATAGATAGATTATAAATATAGATATGACAATTTCTTGCACGTTAATGTTTGAAGTAACGCGGCGTAGCAATCAATATTGACTAAAGTTGTGTGTAAGGTAAAAATTTATTCGCATTAAGTATTTATCCGAGTTAGAGTGCATATAGTATTGCTGTACGGATTAACTCTTTTTTTTTTTTTTAAAATTACATTGAGTCAAATGATTTAATCTAACAATTAAAAATAAAGTGGAGATATATTAATTTGAAGTATATTATAGATTTTATTTGAGGTTATTCTGAGGTTATAACATAACTTAAAAAATTAAAATGGAAATATATTAGGGTAGATAATATTCTACTTTTTAGCAAAGTTCGATTTTAATTCTTCTATTGCAATGATATACCAATTTATATTGCTCATTGACCTTTGACTTTCTACGTAATGTCTAAATCAATATTTTTGGAAAAAGACATTCATGCCATTACAAAATAAAAACATTTAATTCATCATCTTCCTAATGTGACAAAACCTAGGAATAAGTAAGGTGTCATAATTAGAGGCGGAATTAAAATGTTTGATTTTTATTTTTTTTTATTTATACGGCTGGAGTCTTTAGGAAATAATTTTTATACTTCTTTGAAATAGTGATAATTTTTACCTACGCTATATTTTCTTCAAACTTCATTTGTGATCATCAGAATGTCATTTGATACGTTATTATTGTTTGTTTATTCATATTTATTAAAGAAATCTTTTTTATAAAATATAAAATTTAAGCTAAAGCTATTTAATTCTATCAAATAAGTACTTAATTAACTCACCGGGTATGTACTGTACGGATTCGATTCACCTAACACACAAGAATCAAGACACATGTAGGTTGCCATTAGAACAAGTCAAACTATATCATTTTAGGTCGTTAATTTTTGATGTTTTTTTAGCAATGAACTTTACAACTTGGATTGTTAAAGATAAAACATATTAGACTTTTTGTAGTGAAAAAGTTATTTGTTCATTGTCTTTTTCTTTTTCTGTTTAGGGGTAAGCTACAAATTTGACCTTCAAAGGAAAATTCGATGCTCTAAAACTTTCGTTACATATGGAGTTTGAGAAAGAACGAACGAAAGATATGACCTTGTACTATCCGAAATTCAGCAACAATTCTTTAGACTTTCGTTGTAATATTACCCGATTGTTATGTTAGCAATAAACCTGACAACTTAGATTGTTGGAGACAGAACATATTAGACTTTTGGTAGTGAATTTGAATATTTCAAAGAGATCTTTGTAAAGGCAGCACAACATAACGAAGAATTTCTTTCATTTTATTGAAACAATACTACCTGGATAAAGAATCAAATGAATGTAAATTAAATAAACTTTGCAACATTAATGCATAGGCTTTTGAAAGATTAATTTATAGCTCCACACACAGTTCTTATGATTCCATTTGAACCGGTTAAGGGACTGATATCTCCCATTCTAATCATGGCAGCAGCGAAATCAGAGGCAAATGCTCGAGGGCTGTTGCTATATTCTAAAACAATATCATCGGTAGATCCACCACTCAAAAGGACTTGATCCGATTGAAGAAGACCTTTCCTTTGCCTCAAGTTCTTGTAGTAGTTGTTATCCAATTGATTGGGTGTGACCAGATCAAGTGGAGCTAGGTTTCCATTTTGATCTTCTTGAGGACACCGACGTCTTCTAGTGCTAGCAAATCCAGCATCAATGTCTGTTCCATTGCTGTAAATCCTATTACGGTAGAGGAAACATTGTGCTTGACCTATTGAATGTGATCCTGGAATAAATTAATCAGAAGATTAAAAAGTTATAACTTCTCATCAGTACAAATTTATGATGATCTTCAACAATTTGATCAGGTTTTACCTGATAAAGCAACCATGTCCCTTGTGCTAAGACCTTTTTTGGCAAAGCCAGAAATAAGCCTATCAAGAGGATCGAAAGGACCAGGGAGATCAGTTTCTGCAAGAGTGTGACTTGCAGTGGTTGAATCTCTTCTTCCAAGTTTCACTGTCCACGATGGACCTCCAACCTGATAATTGTTAACATAACGTTGGTTAGTATTCGACAACACCTTCATTAAAAGTTTTTCTTTTGAAGAAAATGAAACTATAAATACTTACGAGAGTCGACGCATCCCTGGCAGCAACTGCAAGTATGTCTGCACATGATACGACTCCTGGACATGTTTTCTCAAGCTCTCTTTTTGCATCTTCTATAATACCATAGCCTCTAGCCGACCCGAGATTTGGCAACGCTGTCTTCTCACTGACAATAGTGGGTGTCTCATCAAGTAAGATAGAAGCATCACAACCCTAAAGTTAAAGTCATAAATTGGTTAGAATATGGAAGCAAATGAAATTAATACTTTCAAACTTGAACTCTTGAAGTACATAGAGCTTGAAACACATAGTGCACATGTATCAAGCCAACCTGAACAAAGCAATCATGGAAATGAAGGCGAATGAGGGATGCAGCCATGCGGCGTTCAGCTGAAACTGCTTGTCTAACACTTTTACGAATCGTGTTGAGTGCATTAGGGCAAGTGCGGTCATAGAATGTGGAAGAAAGTTGTGCATGACATTGCATGCTACAGAGCAGAACAAGAGAAAATACAGCAGCAACAGCCGCAAAAGAGTTGTTTGAAATACTCATTTTGAAAGTACAAAGTATATGATGATCTTTGATGTGTTGAGACAATGTGGCACTGCAAATATTTATAGGCAAATAAACACGTTAGTTTAAAGCTCTTTGGTCACTATTGGCTGCCTATTGCATGCATATCCGCGTTATTGCTAGCTAGCTTTTGTCTTTGCCCTATTGTTTGACTTGTTCTAATAGCTACCCAAGGTAATTATGAGTTCCATAAAATTCAGTAATTTTATATCCCACCTCTAAGCTAAGAGGGTGGTGCTTATTTCTAGTTTTTTTTTTAACATTAGGAAGCTTCATGTCATTTAATTTCATTTTGTGTTGTACTAGCATGGGTGTCATTTTCAAATACTTCCCCGTTCATCTTTATTTATTCACTTTTATAAGCAAATAAACACGTTATTATAAGGTTTCTCTTTTCACTATTGGCTGCCTATTGCCATGCATCTGTGTTATTGCTAGCTTTTGTCTTTGCTATTGTTAGACTTGTTCTCTAGCTATCTATATTTGGGAGCGGGCAGATCAAGATCGAGTCGAGTGATGAATCGTATTTAATGCTAAGCGTAAAATGAGTATAAATGAGCAAATTATTTATTGATTTTTCAAACGGAACAAGTATTGTTGGACATCTATTTTTAGTATAGTGGATAAGTAAGGATGGACGGGGGAATAATACCGGATTAGACAAAAATGGCTAAACTAATAAGGCTCCGTTTGGCCATGTGAATGACGATTTGAAATCATGATATAAAATCGTGACTTGAAATTATGATATAAAGTTGAAGTTTTGTTTGGACTTTATATGTTCGAACACTAATTTTAAGTTACATGTTCGAACACTAATTTTATATCATAATTTCAAATCATATTTCCAAATACATATTAAAAAGTTTATTAGAAGTTGTTCCAGCATTTTATCACGTGATAGGAATCTTCATGATGTATAGGGTATGTCATTCTCCAATAACATACCTAGATTTGGGGATTACGTTGAAAGTTAAAAGGTCAACATGTTACATCATTATAATAATACAATTATTAGAAGCTAACTTTGATAATTAAGAAGATGATGGTACAATTACAAAGTAGTACTTATTATTCTAAACATCGTCATAATTATTCTAAATAAATCTAATCTACTTCAAAGTCATATTAATTATACAGTAATTTTATCATATTATATTTATTAATTATAAGTCGTCTAAATATTAAGAAATAGGTATAGTATTTAATAATATGAATAAAATAAATATAAAATAATAAAATATTTTTTAATTTTTCAAACTGAAGCAAATATAAAATATTTATTTTTAATATACTTGACAAATAAACATAAAATAATAAATTATTTTTTGATTTTAAAGCAATTGCTAGCTGTATTTTAAACATCTTTTGACTTTCTCAAAATATAAAAAGACATTGTCAAAGACAAAATGCTGTAGTAGTAGGACTATAAATAATTATTAAAAAAGGAAGAAGAAAATCTTTGTAAGTCAAAAAAACACTTTTATTTAATACTCAGATTTGATGTGAAATTTACGTACTCCCGTCGTTTCAAAATAGTTCGCTTTTATTTACTTGATACTTTTCTTAAAAAATATTTATTAGGGTTCATTTTAGCTTTATTAATTATGCTTTCAAAATATAAATTTGAGTATATACACTTTGTTTAGTCATTTAATAATGAGAAAAGTATTAAAAAAATACTCTTGATTTTATTAAAGAAACGATTAAATTAATATAAATATTTATAGAAGAGGGTCAGTTAAAACGAAACAGATCTATCGTTAAATGACTGTTAGCCTAGAAGTTGTCGATCCTGCTTGCCTCGCATTTCTCAAGAGTGTCACATGATACACTCCTTAATTTAGAAATAGAATTAATGTGAGCTATAAATTTCATCGCTAAATTGTTCATATATGGCTAATTAACAGAATTTTGTGATAGCTCGATCGTCAGTCGTCACTAATTCATTATATTAAATAATATTGGCATTGAATTTTCTGTTTAGCTACAAAATTTACTAGTCATTAAGTCATTAATTCTTTTTTTTTTTTTTTAAGTAGCATGTACCTGCAGGCATATTCTTTTCCAATTTCAACTTTCAGATACTTTTTTTTTTGGTCAAATTTCAATTAAATCATTTCTAAATGCCTTAGCGAACATGGATTTATGTTTCGGAGGGTTCAATATTTACATTCCTTCAAAATAAACAAGTAATGCTATAAATGAAAGTTTCTAACAATTTCAAACCTTTGTAATTTCTTTGTCCATTTTTACTTGTCAATTTTTCTATTTTGAGATATCCAATAATATTTGTTAATTTATAAGACCAATTGATAATTTACCTATTTTTATCCTTTTTACAGTTAGCATTAAATACAATTCATTATCTAATGCATTTTTCAAAGTATTAAATTTATTATATTCAAAAGGTAATATGGTAAAATTATTCCTATCATTTATTGTTTCTTAATTCCTGTGCAAATAAGAAAGTAGACAAATAAAGATAAACGGAGAAAGTAATAAAAAGTTATTAGGCTCTTTTTTTTTTCCAGAAAATAGTGTAATTGTTCTTAGAACATTAGTAATAGCAAACAACATTAATAAAATATTCTCATGAACATTTTCCTACTATAAGACAGTCTCTTGCACGTTAAGTAACTTTGGGAAAAAAATAAATTAAAAATTAAAACAAAAATGTAGAGTAATTAGGGTAATTTCATCTTTCATGCATATTATTCTACGATATGCTGCTAGTTGGAACTTAACTAATTCTTGTTATAAAAATTCGATTTTAATTCTATTATTATAATGATATATCCCTCTGACCTTTGATTTTCAACGTAGTACCCAAATTTATGTTGTCTGAAAATGACATTCATGCCATTAATTAGTATAAAATAAAATATTTAAATGGGTGCTGCTAAATGACTCCAAGAGCATTTGGCTCCAAAACCATCATTTTTTCCTTCAAAATGCAAAACTACATACTTTAAAGTAAGGGTGTCAAACGGCCCGGCCCGGCCCGGTTTGACCTAGGGCTTTAGGGTTCCGGGTCCCGGATCGATTTTTTTGTTAAAATGGGCCCGATTAACTCGGCCCGAATCAAGCCCGGTCCAGACCGCCGGTTAACCGGCCCGGCCCGGAAAATATAAAAAATAATTTTTTTATTTTTTTTTAGATTTTGGGCCAAACTAGCCGTTGGCCCAACGGCTATATAGCCGTTTTTGGGTCCAAACGGCTAGTTTGGGCCCATTTAATAAAGAAAAAAAAAAAACTTTAAAAAATATTTTTTAATCCCCCAAAAAAATCTATAAATACCCTACAACTTCAAATCATTTTTCACACAATTTTTCACTCTCTCAAATCTCAATTCTCAATTCTCTAATATTCAATATATTTAATTTCTTAAAGTGTTCACTTTAATTTTTTAATTTTCGTTTACAAAGTACGAGCGGAAGTTTCTAAAGTCGCAATCTTCGGATACTTCCAAAATTTGGTATTGTCGTTCCATCTCTTACGTTTAATTTTTATTTATTGTATTAATTGTTTAATATTTAATTTTATTATATTTGTGTATTTTGAATATTTTTAGTTTAATTTAATTTATATTATGGATAAATTAAAAAACCTCGCTGCTAAAGGTGTTAAATTTTTTTGTCCCGGAAGCGGTAGTGGTAGTAAAAAGCGAATTACTAGCGGTAGAGGTAGTTCAAGTAATAGATATACCCGCGTGCCTTCGCCTCCGGTACCGCTTGGTACACCTTTTGAGGAAGAAATAGGTGTAGGTGCTCACGATATGGATTATGTAGAAGCTCAGGAAAATTACGGTATAGAAGAAGAAAATGAAGTAGATGCAGTTAATTTACACGAAGATAATGAAAATATTGCTGAAACACCCGCAATAGGAGATGCTAACGTTAGATCTGAATCAGTTAATCTCCCTTCCCGTCCTCCCAGTGCCCCAAAACCTCGTAAAAGAACTAGTATTGCATGGCAATTTTTTGAACGTATATCAGATATTGAGGTGCAGTGCAATATTTGTCAACAAATATATAAGCATAGAAGTGGAGGCAAGCAAGGGGGTACGGGTACGTTAATGAGACATATAGCTGAAGATCACAAAAGAGAGTTAAATATTGCAAAAGGTGGTGGGGATGTTGGTGGGTTAACGCAAACTAAAATGGACCCAACAATCGGTCAAGTAGCGAAAAAGTATAATAAATTGAGGGACAGGGAAGAAATAGCTAAAATGGTAGTTGTGGGTTGTTTGCCTTTTAGTTTTCCTTCTTCGGATGCTTTTATTCGTTATATACAAGCAATTTATAATCCTATGTTTAATGGTATTCCTAGAACTACTTGTCGGTCTGATATTTTTAGACTCCATTCACAATATTGTTTTTATTTATCAACATTGTTAAAAAATATTCAATGTAGATTGTCCCTAACTTCTGATCTTGGTCGTGCTGTAAATAAAAATGATTATTTAACCGTTACTTGTCATTGGATGGATAGTAATTTCGTGATGCAAAAACGTATTCTTGCTTTTTTATATGATGAAGATCGTAAACATACTGGACAATTTATTGCTGATTCTATTGTTAAAATTGCCGGATATTATGGTATAGAAAATAAAATTTTATGTATTGCTTTTGATAATGCTTCTAACAATAAGACTGCTATAACAAAAATAAAATCTACGCTATCTCCGCCCTTGCCTGAAATTTTTCATATTAAGTATGCATGTCATATATATAATTTAATTGTAAAAGATGGTCTTGAGTTTTTTGAGCTTTATATTGAAAAAATTCGTCTTGCCGTTGGTTTTATTCAAGGAAATAATCGTAGATCGAGAATTAGAGAATTTAAACTTAAATGTCAAGAAAATGGACTTACACCGATTTTGATGCCTGAGGAAATTGATACTAGATGAAATTCTACGTATGAATTTCTAAAAACTTGTTATAAATATAGAATTCCTATTACACTAGCTTTTAACCAACATTGCGGTTCATTTGCTGATTGCATGCTACATAATTCTGATTGAGTTGTAATTAATGATCTTGTTAAGTTTTTAGAAAAAATTTATGTAGCTACGGTTGAATTTTCCAGTGCTTACTATCCTACTGTTTGTAATATTTTGGCATATATAGTCGATATTTCTGGTTTGCTCCAACAATATAAAAATAAAGAAGGTTATAAAGAAGCTGTTGGCGCCATGTTTACGAAATTTAAAAAATATTTTTTCCCGATTCCCCCTATTTACTTGGTTGGTGCTATGCTAAATCCGTGCATGAAATATAATCATATGTGTCACTTTAGTACTCTTATTTATACTAACTTAGAAATAAATACTAACCATGATTCTGAACAAGTACAACCTGATTTGTGGACGGCTACGGCTGATGCAAAGGATTATATAGAAAAATTATATAATCACTATGCTGATTTATTTGATTCAGCCTTACCTACAAATATCACTCCAACTGTCGCTCCTCATCCTCCCGAGGAGTCATCATCTTCTAAAAGGCCGGCACATAGTGGTTTTTCTGATTCGTTTTATGATTTAAATTGTTGGAACAGTGTTGATGAGAGAACTTACACATCAACTTATCGGGAAGAGCTGAAATATTATCTTCGGACGGCACCAGAGGATCGCAGACGACGGATCAACACGCTGGATTGGTGGAGGAATAATGAATCACAATATCCTGTGCTTTCAAGATTAGCTAGAGATATCTTGAATGTTCCAATGTCAACCGTTGCATCAGAGAGCGCCTTCAGTCAGGGACGACAGCAGCTTGGAGACAACCGACACTCATTGGGAAGCAATGCAATGAATGTTCTAGTTTGCCTCAGAGATTGGATTAGAGCGGAAAGAAGAAACCAAGGAATGGAACCGGAGCCGAGCGACGAGCTGAAACTTGAAGAAATTATGACTTCCCGGGAGAACTCAGCAGAATCAAGTCCAATGCATGGTTTTGCCCCCGTTGACTTCGATTATCCTATGCAAGTTCCCATTAATATTAACATGAATGAGTTGGAAAAAATGATGCATAATTTATAGATTTTTCATTCATGTAAATTATAAATTTTGGATCATTTTGCAATCAATAAAATTCCCCAAATTCATTCACTCCTTAGTCGTTGTTTTTTATTTATTTTTATTTAACGATTTAAAATTTTAAATTGAATTTCTAGTTTTCTACTTTAAATTAAAAACTTACTTCTAATATATTATTAATTTACTACCAAATATTATTAATTTATTATATTAAGTAGCATATGTTTTGTATATTTGTGCATATATCTTCTATAGAAGTGTATATTTAACGTATACATGTGTATATGTTTTATAAATTAGTATATAAGTATATCTATACATATTGTAATGTATATATAATGTAGTATATTTTATAAGTAGTAGTATATATACATTTAATGGTGCGTATACACGTGTATATATCTTCTATAGAAGTGTATATTTAATGTATACATAATTTATTAATTTAGAAAAAGATACTCCTAATTTATTAATTAGCTGTTGCATGTATGGCGTTCGTTACTTCTACTAAACTCTGTAAAGTTTAGAATGAATGATACAAGCTATTACTCTTATACTCATCACTTTTCTTCATGAACACTAGGTTTGAATAATTCTAGGATAAAAATTTAGTATTGTCTTATTACTTGTTTGGTTGTTAATCCCGAGATAAATTATATCATAATTAGTAACTAGCTAGTACCGAAATAAGTTATTCCTGACAGAGGCTGAAATACTCGTATCGGGATTAATTATCTCGGGGGGAAACAATTAAAATGAGAAAAATACCCCCCGAGGTCCCTCTAACCCTTTTTCTACTAATTAAGGTGAAGGGTTAAAGCAACTTCTTTTGATAAATTATGCAAAACATGTTTTTTGAAATACAACAAATGAAACAATCAATAAAAATAATCCTTATAACATAACTAAATTTAGCATAAGTTGTCTTCAAACCAAATGATCCGGTATATAATAATGTGTTGAAGCCAAACCAAATGACAAATTACGCGTTAAGTTTGTTGCTTTGTTCTTATCTTTCTAGCAATTGTAGCCGTCATTTATCAAGAGAAGACGGAGATTATCAACTTTGCAACCTCGTCAATATGATAAATATGCACATTACGTGTCTGAATTGCCTAATTAAATATTATATATCCAATAAATCCGAACTACTGTTACAGTAAGAATGACAATTATCAAGAAAGAGGAGAAAAATTCCCCAAATTCATTCACTCCTTAGTCGTTGTTTTTTATTTATTTTTATTTAACGATTTAAAATTTTAAATTGAATTTCTAGTTTTCTACTTTAAATTAAAAACTTACTTCTAATATATTATTAATTTACTACCAAATATTATTAATTTATTATATTAAGTAGCATATGTTTTGTATATTTGTGCATATATCTTCTATAGAAGTGTATATTTAACGTATACATGTGTATATGTTTTATAAATTAGTATATAAGTATATCTATACATATTGTAATGTATATATAATGTAGTATATTTTATAAGTAGTAGTATATATACATTTAATGGTGCGTATACACGTGTATATATCTTCTATAGAAGTGTATATTTAATGTATACATGTGTATATATTTTATAAATTAGTATATAACTATACAAATATATATTGTAATGTATATACATTATAGTATATTTCATTTAAAGTATTACATATACATAGAATAGAGTGTATATATGTGAATGGATCTTCTATAGACGTGTATATTTAACGTATACATGTGTATATATTTTATAAATTAGTATATAACTATACAAATATATATTGTAATGTATATATATTGCATATATCTCATTTAAAGTATTACATATACATAGAATAGAGTGTATATATGTGAATAGATCTTCTATAGACGTGTATATTTAACGTATACATTACTTTATGTTTTATAAATTAGTATATATATTGTAGTATATACTTTTTTTAAAGTAGTACATATATATTGAATGGTGCGTATATATGTGTATATATCTTCTATAGACGTATATCTTTAAAGTATACAAGTGTATATGTTTTATAAATTAGTATGTAACTATATATATATACATATTGTTGTATATATATATACATATTGTTGTATATATATATATGTATATCACTATATTGTAGTCTATATTTTATTTAAAGTAGTACATATATATTGTATGGTGCATATATATGTGTATATATCTTCTAAAGTAGTATATATTTAACGTATACATGTGTA
This sequence comes from Capsicum pubescens, assembly GCA_030864215.1. Classification (NCBI taxonomy): domain Eukaryota; kingdom Viridiplantae; phylum Streptophyta; class Magnoliopsida; order Solanales; family Solanaceae; genus Capsicum; species Capsicum pubescens. The sequence continues at coordinate 37,252,126 of CM061542.1, read as the reverse complement.
TATGTTTTATAAATTAGTATATATATATATTGTAGTGTATATATATATATATATATATTATACTATTATAGCATATGTTTTATTTAAAGTAGTACGTATAGTCATATATAATTATATATTGAATGGTACGTATATATGTGTAATTGTTTATACTTTATATTTTTTTTTAAAAATATATATTGTATATTGGAGTGTATATAGTGTATATTGGAGTGTATATAGTGTATATTAGATTTTTTATTTATTTTTTAAACGGGTTTGACCGGTTTTTAACCGGGTTTGACCGAGTCTTGGTGGGTTTGACCGGATTGGGTTAAGTGGGCCGGGTTCGGATGGGTTTTAATTTTTTTACTATTTGGCCCGGCCCGTCCCAGCCCGGTTAACGCCAAACCCGGCCCGTAACCGGCCCGGAACCCGGGTAAAATGGGAGGGCCGGTTCCGGGTTGGCCCGGCCCGGACCGTTAGACACCCTTACTTCAAAAGCACCAAAACCATTTATTTTTCCCTTCAAAAACAAAACCACTTTGACTTTTATTTTTTAATTTTTATTATTCTTTCATATTTTTCTTATTTCAGATTTTTTATTTCTTATTTTTTATTAATCTTTCATATTTACTCGGTTACTCCTTGTATTTTTACTTTTTCATTCTACTTTTTCCTTACTTATTCTAAGCTCTCTTATCTAATTTGAAATCTTTTAATCATCATTTTTGACTTGTATTATATATTTTTTTTCTTCCAATACTTCTATCTCTTTAATTATTTTACTATACAAATTTTTTAACTTTTTTTTTTTTTTTAATTTTGAAACCTCTATATATCTAATCTACAAAATTCCTCCTACAATTATTTTTTTTAAAAAAATGAATCCAATATAACAAAATTATTTAACAAAAATCATGAATGAAATTTTTGGAATTGAAAATAGTGATAATTCAGTCGCTAAATTTATAGTCAACATAAATCCAAATATGATTACTTTTAAAGTTAAATTCACTTTTATTTTGTTTACAAACAAAAGAAAATCGCCTTTAAATAGCAATTCAATTGATAGTTATCAACGTGATATTTCAACTGTAAATTAATTAAGTTTGACTTAAAAAATTTAGTGTAATTTTTATCTTGACTCTAAATAACTCGCATGTTGAGTTTATATAGATTTGACTGAAAATTCAACTGTATGCAAAGATTAAGTAAATAAATAAAAATTATTGGGATAGTCACATAATGTTATTCTAACAAACTGGTCAAAAAATTTATAATCATTGAATGACGACTTCGAGACTAGAAAGCCGCGATAAAATACAAATTTATTTTAGTTAAATTATACTTAATATTTTGAAAGTATTTTTATGTTGTTTCACTAAAATTATAAAGTATTTTCATAATTATTTTATCTAAGAAAATAAATTATCTTGTAAAAATTGAAGTCGAGTTTTTTTTCAATTTATTGTATATTTTATTTCTTACTTCATCTCGCAAAAAATAAATATTAAAAAGAAAAATACTACATAAATGAACAAACATAAACCCTTAATTATTTTATTTAGCCTAAGTTTTAATTAATTACAATTCAAACGATACCTAATAGTAATAGAAGAGGGAGTAAAAGGAGTTACAATTCATTGTCTCTCTTTCCAATTAAGTGCCTCCATACAAGTGCGGACAATAAAATAGAAATACAAATAGAATTACATCAACGAATAGAAAAATATAAATGATGGTGCGAATACAATAAGTGATTGTGTTATTTTCACTATCATTCATGATTTATGCTCGACGTAGCCATATTTTTAAAAAAATACAAAAAAATATAAAATAGAACAAAAAAGGAGAAAGGAAAAAAAAATAAAAAGAAAGGAAAAAATTCAAAAAAAGAAAGAGAAATAGAAGTTAGAGATAGAAGAGAGAAAAAAAGTGAAAAAAATGAAACGAAAATAGGAAAAAGAAAAAAAAAATGAGGAAAAACACACAAAAAAAAAATTGAGGAAAAAGTATCCCAAAAAACATATATTTTTTTTTTAAAAAGGTAAACGCGAAAAAGAAAAAAAGAGAGCAAAAAGTACCTGAAAATGAAAAAAAGAAAATAATTGAAAAGAAGAAAAAAAGAAAGAGAAATAAAAGTTAGAGATAAAAGAGAGTGAAAAATAAAAACAAAAACGAAAATGAAAAGAGAAAAAAATTGAAAAAGGTTGCATTTAACTGCTCTCGTTGTATCTATATCTTATATCAAATAAAGTAGGTTGATATATTCACTAAATATGATAATTTTGAAGTTAGATTATGGGTTCCTCCAATTTGCTGAAATGTGGGCTATTTTCTGAAAGTTTTTCATTTGAAATATATACATAGGAGTGAATTAAGTTCCTAGAAGTTAATAATTATGTTGACTAAAAATTTAAAGTATTTTTATATATTTTCGCTAAAATATATATTAATAATTTGTCAAAATTAAACTCAAAAGAAATTTCAAAGCTAGTATCTTTTTAAAAAAATTTCACTTAATCTCATGAAGATAAAATTTTAAATTATGAAAGTTCGATTTTAATTCTATTATTATAATGATATATCCCTCTGACCTTTGATTTTCAACGTAGTACGCAGATTTATCTTGTCTGAAAATGACATTCAAGCCATTAATTAGTATAAAATAAAATAATTAAATGGGTGCTGCTAAATGACTCCAAGAGCATTTGACTCGAATGACTCGAAATTGATAGAAAGATTAGTTTGCCCTTCGCTTGAGAACCAACGATCTAGTTGGTCACGGCTGATACCCCTCTTAGGTCCAGGCCACCACTCCTGGCGCACAGGCCACCACTCCGAGTCGTGGCTCCACGCATGGATCGATCCTCGTTGGTCACGGCTATGCCCAGTTGGTCACGGATGATACCCCTCTTGGGTCCAGGCCACCATTACTGGCACACAGACCACCACTACGAGTCATGGCCCAACGCGCGGCTCCCCACACGTGGATCGATCCTCGTTGGTCACGATTACACCCAATTGGTCACGGTTGGCACCCCTCTTGGGTCCAGGCCACCACTCCTAGCGCGCATGCCACCACTCCGAGTCACGACCTAACGCGTGAGACTCTCAATGAAAGCACCAATGTTATAAACCAAACGACAGAGCCCAACCCAAAAGACTAGTCTAATAGGTGGGAGAATCCATTTGGCTTATAATTCCCTTAGCATTTCTTTATTTTTCCAATGTGGGATAATTGGTTCATAACATCATGCATATTCTTTTCCAATTTCAACTTTCAGATACTTTTTTTTTGTCAAATTTCAATTAAATTATTTTTAAATGCTATTTTTCATAAGGAAACCCAAGATATTTCTTTTCAATTAAGAACTTAGATTGATTCCTTGATTGAGAAATATAGTCGTTTGATATGTCCATATATGACTTTGGATCACGTCTATATCAGATATGTCCGTGATCTTTCCTTCCTTTTAGTCTGGATGTCTTATGTGATAATTGCGTCCTTTCTTCTTTTGTTTAGATCTCAATTGATTTTTGATTGATCTTGTTCTGCCGTGATTCCTGTTTTGCCATAATTCTAGGATAATGATTCTTCTTTTCTTTCCTTCAGCATATTTAATTTATCTATCATATTTGTTAGAATGTCATAATCTTTTTGTGATTGATTGTCCTTCCATTTCTAGAGCCCGCTTCCTTCATCAGTGGTCTTTAATATCCTGCAAGGATTCACTAGTTAGTAATTTGTCATTATTTAAATATAAAACCTTGGAAGCTAACAATGAACACCTGATACCTATGTGTTTTACATGTTTTTTGTTTTTAAGTAACGAGTCAATCAGATCATGATTTTATTTTTATACTAAGAACATCATGTTCACGCTGAGCATTTACACATACAGTACCATGTCATGCTAAACAACTACTAATACCAAAGTCTTTCGGTTGGGAGTAACACTTAGCACCGCGTGAATATAGGAATGACGACTCCCCCGTCAGTAGAGGCATGTGTGGTTAGTTGTAGCGTACTACTATTTAATAGGATCCTCCCACGTAGTACAAACAATCTCCTCATGACGTTGAGCTTGTATTTCTCGATCAAATGACCGAGAAGACGAACCAATATTATTACCTTTTCATTTGTTGGTAAAACATAATGAATTTGGTGAATAATAAATTTAAATTATTATGATATAAAATTCCAAATCAAGGTTTTCTTTTTGGGGAAATTTAGGGATTTCATCTCAAGATATAAAATTATGAGATAAAATTTGCGTTAAATTACATGTTCGAACACTAATTTTATATCATAATTTCAAATCATATTTCCAAATACATATTAAAAAGTTTATTAGAAGTTGTTCCAGCATTTTATCACATAGTAGGAATCTTCATGATGTATAGGGTATGTCATTCTCCAAAAACATACCTAGATTTGGGAATTACGTTGAAAGTTAAAAGGTCAACATGTTACATCATTATAATAATACAATTATTAGAAGCTAACTTTGATAAAAAGAACTAGTGAAGGTCAAGAAAATGACACCAAAGTGTAACTTTGATAAATAGTTCGCTTTTATTTACTTGATACTTTTCTTAAAAAATATTTATTAGGGTTTATTTTAGCTTTATTAATTATGCTTTCAAAATATAAATTTGAGTATATACATTTTGTTTAGTCATTTAATAATGAGAAAAGTATTGAAAAAATACAATAAAATACTCTTGATTTCATTAAAGGAACAATTAAATTAAAACAAATATTTATAGAAGAGGGTCAATTAAAACGAAACACATCTATCGTTAAATGACTGTTAGCCTAGAAGTTGTCGATCTTGCTTGCCTCGCATTTCTCAAGAGTGTCACATGATACACTCCTTAATTTAGAAATAGAATTAATGTGAGCTATAAATTTCATCGCTAAATTGTTCATATATGGCTAATTAACAGAATTTTGTGATAGCTCGATCGTCAGTCGTCACTAATTCATTATATTAAATAATATTGGCATTGAATTTTCTGTTTCGCTACAAAATTTACTAGTCATTAAGTCATTAATTCTTGTTTTTTTTTAAGTAGTATGTACCTGCATGTGTTATGAGCCAATTGTCCCTTATTGAAATAATAAAGAAATGCTAAGGGGATTATAAGCCAAATGAGTTCTCCCACCTATTAGACTAGTCTTTTGGGTTGGGCTCTCCCGTTTGGTTTATAACAAGAGCACCAATGTTATAAACCAAACGGGAGAGCCCATCCCAAAAGACTAGTCTAATAGGTGGGAGAATCCATTTGGCTTATAATCCCCTTAGCATTTGTTATTTTTCCAATGTGGGACAATTGGTTCATAACAATCGCCTCCGCTTGAGAAGCAACGACCTAGTTGGTCACGGCTGACACTCCTCTTAGGTCCAGGCCACCACTCCTGGGGCACAGGCTACCACTCCGAGTCGTGGCTCCACGCGTGGATCGATCCTCGTTGGTCATGGCTATGCCCAGTTGATCGCGGCTGGCACCCCTCTTGGGTCCAGGCCACCATTACTGGCACACAGACCACCACTACGAGTCACGTCCCAAAGCGCGACTTTCCACACGTGGTTCGATCCTCGTTGGTCACGGCTATGCCCAATTGGTAACGACTGACACCCCTCTTGGGTCCAGGCCACCACTCCTAGCGCGCAGGCTATCACTCCGAGTCACGGCCCAACGCGTGAGACTCTCAATGAAAGCACCAATGTTATAAACCAAACGGGAGAGCCCAACCCAAAAGACTAGTCTAATAGGTGGGAGAATCCATTTGACTTATAATCCCCTTAGCATTTCTTTATTTTTCCAATTTGGGACAACTGATTCATAACAGTATGCATATTCTTTTCCAATTTCAACTTTCAGATACTTTTGTTTTTGTCAAATTTCAATTAAATTATTTCTAAATGTTATTTTTCATAAGGAAACCCAAGATATTTCTTCTCAATCAAGGACTTAGATTGATTCCTTGATTGAGGAATATAGTCGTTGGTCACGGCTATGCACAATTGCGATGATTTTCAATTATTATATCAAACTTTGTTAAATTAACTCATGACATGGGATTGTTGAATGAATGTACGTTATGAATTGCGTTGACTCTCAATTTGTGAACATTATATCAAAACATTATTAAAATTACCCGTGACATGGGATTGTTGAATGAATGTACGTCATGAATTGTGATGATTCTCAATTTATGAACGTTACATCAAACTTTATTAAATTCACTCGCGACATGGGGTTGTTCAATGAATGTACGTAATGAATTGCGACGATTCTCAATTTGCGAACATTATATCAAACTTTATTAAATTCACTCATGACATGGGGTTGTTCAATGAATGTACATTATGAATTGCGACGATTCTCAATTTGTGAACATTACATCAAACTTTATTAAATTTACTTGCGACATGGGGTTGTTCAGTGAATGTACGTCATGAATTGCGGCGATTCTAAATTTGTGGACATTATATATATCAAACTTTATTAAATTCACTCGCGACATGGGATTGTTGAATGAATGTACGTCATGAATTGTGACGATTCTCAATTTGTGAACATTAAGTTAAACTTTATTAAATTCACTTGCGACATAGGTTCAATGAATGTAAATCATGAATTGCGATAATTCTTAATTTGTGAACATTACATTAAACTTTATTAAAATTCACTCGTGACATGGGATTGTTGAATGAATGTACATCATGAATTGCGGCGATTCTCAATTTGTAAACATTATATCAAACTTTATTAAATTCACTCGTGACATGAGGTTGTTCAATGAATGTACGTTATGAATTGCGACAATTCTCAATTTATGAATATTATATCAAACTTTATTAAATTCACTCGTGACATGGGATTGTTGAATGAATGTACATCATGAATTGCGACGATTCGCAATTTGTGAACATTACATTAAAATTTATTAAATTCATTCGCGATTGTTCTATGAATGTACGTCATGAATAGCAACGATTCTTAATTTGTGAACATTACATCAAACTTTATTAAATTCACTCGTGACATGGGACTGTTCAATGAAAGTACGTCATGAATTGCGACGATTCTCAATTTGTGAATATTATATCTAACTTTATTAAATTCACTAATTAGGATATTAAGGGTAGTTTTCAATTAGAGAGGATAATTTGAATATAAAAAAATGTGAAATGACAATATAACTTTCCCTTGTCACTTTAATTATTAAAATACTGGCCAAAAAATATTTTTCAAGTCATTGAAATCCTTTTTCTTCGAGTCAAATATAGTTTTCATATAAATAATTATGAAAAAAGAACAAGAAAAATGTTATAAAACAATAAAGAACAAGAAGAAGAGTAGAGAGAATAGAGAGAGTGATTCTTATTTCTTCTCTTGAGGGATGAGAGATCATAAGATTGTAAATACAATGAACAAAACCCCTCTATTTATAGGGGAAATTTACTCCTAGTCCTAGTAAAAAACGGATGCTTCAAATCCTAATAAATATCAAAGTAGATCTTGATAGATCTTGATAGACATTCACTATAATGTAAATACATTTATAACACTCCCCCTTGAATGTCTAATTAGTAGATAATGTGCCTTGTTAAAATCTTACTAGAAAAAACTCCGTAGGAAAAAAAATATAGTGAAGGAAAAAAAGTACACATCTCTAATAATACGCATTTTGGCTGCCTCATTAAAAACCTTACAAGGAAAATCCAAGCCACCATTCCTAGCGCGCAGGCCACCACTCCGAGTCACGGCCTAACGCGTGAGACTCTCAATGAAAACACCAATGTTATAAACCAAACGGGAGAGCCCAACCCAAAAGACTAGTCTAATAGGTGGGAGAATCCATTTGAATTATAATCCCCTTAGCATTTCTTTATTTTTCCAATCTGGGACAATTGGTTCATAACAACATGCATATTCTTTTCCAATTTCAACATTCAGATACTTTTTTTTGTCAAATTTCAATTAAATTATTTCTAAATGCTATTTTTCATAAGGAAACCCAAGATGTTTCTTCCTAATCAAGGACTTAGATTGATTCCTTGATTGAGGAATATAGTCGTTTAATATGTCCAAATATGACTTTGGATCACGTCCATATCACTACAAGAAAATTGGTTATTAAAGACCACGATTTAAGGACAAGCTGCAAATATGGTCACTAAAAATATACTTTTAGGGATGACATTATTTACTAGTCCCTAAATTTCTATTTTATTTTTTAGATATGCTGATATTATATATTAAAAAAAATACCTGATCTCTAATAGGGAAAATTTAAGCGGGAGCTACTAAAATCATACAGGCGCCAAGGAAATTACTAAAATTCCTCTCTAAAATCCTCACCTAAAATCCCTGAAGCCGCCTTCATTCGTTTTCCTCCTCACAAAAAATCTCCTTTGTCTTCCTCCTTTCGGGTAAGTACTTCAATTCCTCTTTAATCAGAATTTTTCTTTCCATCTTCTCAAGTTCATTCTCTGTGTTATGCAAAAAAGAATTTTGCTAGAAATTTATTTTTCATTTATCTTCAATTGTTGCTATAAACTGGTATGAATATGTGATAATAAATCTAACAAAACTTCAAAATCATAGTAGGTACCAAATCCAAAACTTTTCAACTCTTGTTGCTAAAAAAATTTCTTTTTTACGGTGTTTTGCTTGATATTGGAATTTGAGGGTTTGACTGAAATATGCATATTGGTGCAATTTTATTAATTTTTTTTAGTGTTTTGCTTGATATCAAAATTTGGGGTTTTGATTTGCACATGTATGCTGGTGAATTTTTTATTATCAATTCAAATAATTTGTTTAGCTGCTTTGTTTTTATAGATAAATGTGCAAGAATCCCTCTTTTCAAATCCATCTTTATATTTGCTCGATTCTGTACATTGTTAGCTTTATAATTGTTGCTGTTGTTGTTTCTAGCCAGGATTGTGACAATACTGAAGGAATTTGTTTCTAGTACTCTTATTTTACACAGATTCGCATGGAATTGAAGTTTAATTAGCATGTTGGGTATGTTGTTGTTGAATCAATTGCTGATGGTTGTCAAAGTGAATCTTCGATCTTGAATAATATCACCACTCAAACAATAACGCACAATACAATAGAACATTCCGACTGAGAAGTATTTAATCTTTTTGTTGATTTTTGTTCTAGCCAGTGAGTAAATGAATGTGACAACAACTTAACACATCATGTTTCTCCCCTCATGTCAGACATTATAGTACCTATGGCTATGTTATGGCCTACTACTTTACAAAGAATGTACCAACATTAGTCAACCTTATTCACTTGAAAAGGCTAACAAATTTGGTCATTTTATCTAAGTAACCAACTTGCATGCTTTCTTATGTAAACTTCACCATTGTTGTTCAATTTCTCATCCTATAAAGTAAATTACAGTTGTATAAGTAAATTGCAGTCCCCTTGTGGTTTCTAATTGGCATCCTAAATGATGTTAGCAAAGTCATATAACTAAGTATCTGTAATAATCTAAAACCAAAAAACAAACTACAAGGATAATTTTCAGTAAAAAGGAGGACTTGTAAGTTGTATATCACAAAGTAACCTTGTAATGCAATACTATAACAAACATTTATAACGCAATAACCATCAAAGCGCTCAGTCGAGTCATGTAGCGCACCTGCGAGGGAGTTTTGCTGCTTCTTCACATTTAAGAATCTCGGCATAGAGGCCATCCAATGCTATCAGTTCATCATGTGTTCCCATTTTAACTAATTGGCCTTCCTCCATCACAATAATGTAATCAACATTCCTAATAAGACTAAATCGTCTTGCTATTATTATAGTTGATCTGCCCAACATGAGGAGATCCAGCACTCCCTGAACAGATCATTCAACTTCAAAATCAAGTCCACCTATAACTTGATCAAGAAGAAGGATATAAGGATTCGAAAGAACACCCTAGCAACAGAAAGTTTAATTTTTTGTTCTTCTATAAAAGCTAGACCAGTCCTACCCACCTACAAGAAATATGTAGTAGGAAAAGTTAAGTATCAGAAGAAGGTGAAATAGTTAAACATATGAAAGAACTGTACACCTGCAAGATACCTGGGTCTCGTATCCTCCCTCTAGTGAACTAATAAATGTATGGGCATGAGCTATTTTAGTAGTTTCTTCAATTTGTTCTGAAGAAGCATCTCTTCCATAAGCAATGTTATCTCTAATGCTCAGACTTAGCAAGGCTGGTTCCTGAGTGACTAAGCCAATTCGGCTTCTCAGCCATTCCAGCTTCAAGGACCATATTTACAGCTTGTCATTCTGATCATTACTAACCCCTTCACTGTATAAAACATTCTGCCTATGCCAAGATGATCTCCCAGCGACATAGCCATCAACTCCATTTCCCTGTCCAGCAGGTGGGTCATTTTCATTCTCAATAACCACATCTTCTGTCTCGACACTAGTTGAAGTATCGTCGCTTATACTTGATTCGACCATCTATTTTCAATATATTTCCTGCTTTTACACTCCACTTTTGGCTTTGGCGGTCTTTCTCTATCTATCTTTGTTTTTCTATCTTTTTGCTTGGTCATTATAACCTCAAAGACAGGAGCAGTCTTTCCTCTGCATTTCTCTGGTTCAAGCCCCGTTATTTTTCTGCTAAAACCTGGATGGAATCCCGTATGGGTGGGTGCAAACCTCACACTACTTGCAGTCAATTTTGAGTATTATTTTATCTGACAAATGTATTTCGATTAACCAGATGAGGCAATGTAGAATTGGCAGATGCAACACTAAACACAACAATAAAACTTTATATTGTGTTTGAACTTTGTTTGTTTGGAACAATATATGATGATTGAATTATTCAAGATACGGTCGTTGGTTCACGAGAGTTATGAAATTCTATATTTTTATATTTTTTGGTTCAAGATACTATTGTTCAATATATGATGATTGAGTTTTATAATATCCTAATATTTTAAAATCTTTTTGTAGGTTTGATATGAAACCTCCAAAAAATAAAAATGAGGTGTCTTCCATTATAAAATCTACAACCAAATATGCATTTGTTCCACCAGGTGCTATAGCAAAGGGACGAGGAAGAGGCCTCAAATCATTGAACTCTTTAAGGGTGTCTAGAAATAATATTTCAGTTTCGTTGTCATCTGATCAAGTTATGCGGTACAACCAAATCATTGAAACATGTAAGATTTCTCAAATATATTTTATTGTTAATTTAATTTTTTTAATTAAGTAAGAGAATTTCATTGAAAGGCCTCGATAGATTTGAATCTTTACTTTGATTCTTGAAAATTATGAGAGTGTACACTTCATTGATGGATTCTGATTATTAAAAGTTTTGATGGGTCATTTCAGTTTGACATCTGTGTTAGACTGAAAGTGGGAATGAGCAGAGAGGTAATATATTGGATGTTCACTGAATTTTAGTGCTTATTTTTTTCTACCAGGTGATATAGCAAAGGGACGAGGGCCTGGGCTTAAATCTATGTCTATTGGTGAAGAAACAGAAACAATGAACAAAAATCCAATTGTTCTTGAGAAAGGGCATATGAAATATAATGTTCCATCTTTTTCATCTACCGATTAAGTTGTTCAATACATCCAAACGGTTATAAAAAGTATGATTTTTAAATTATTATCTTTTTAATTTAATTTAATTTAATTTTAAAGCAAAATTTTTTGTTAATTCGATTTCTTTTACACCAGGTGATCTGGAGAAGGAACGAAGTATTAGAGATATGTGATCTTTTGAATGCTCTAAAAATGAGGGGATGTCCTTCCATCAAAATGCTCATTATACAAATCAAAGTATGTCAAAACCCTCTAACTGTGCAAAATCAAATTATACCATGTCTGCTTCTCTGGGATCGCAACTAGTGAACAAAAAATCATTGGTTTATGAGAAAGAGCACATGGAAGCTAATGTTTCAATCTCGTTGTCTGCTGATCAAGCTATGTATTCTGCTAAAACAGTGACAAAAAGTATGAATTTTAAAAGTTGTTATTTTATAGGATTGATTTTAATTTAATGCTGAAACTTACATTCATATTTTTTCTTGCAGAAGGTGATCTAGAGAGGGAACAATGACTTAGAGATATGTGCTCCTCTGAAGACTCTAAAACTGAGAAGGAATCCTTTCATAAGAATGCTCATGATGCTAGTCAGAGTATGTCAAGACCGTCTAACATTGCAAGATCAAATTCTACCATATCTGCTACTCAGGAATTGCGAACAATTAATAGAAATACTTTCGTTTATGAGTAACAGCATGTGCAAGAGGCAGAGAATGTGCAGGCTAATATTTCTCCGTATACTGATCAAGTTATGCATTTTACTCAAACAGTGAAATTGAGAAAAATAAGAAAAAACATTTGACGCGTGAGAAAGAGAATGTGCAGGCTAATATTCCAATTTTTTCCTCTGATGATCAAGTTATGCATTCTTCTCAAACAGTGGAAGGAAGTAAGATTTTTTAAATCTATTCGATGATAAGTTTATCACTTATATAATATTTTTTGACAATTTTAACTAACGCATTTGTAGGTTCAAAAATTTCTGAGAAGGTAAAAAAGGTTCGAGGAGGTACTAAGGGCAAAGAAGTTGCATCTTTTGAAATTGGACAAAAGCTAAAATTAACTTTTTACAATAATCAAACAGTTGGAAATAATATCAATCTATTTTCGAGGCACCTAGACAAATTTGTTCGTGATTGTAATATATGTCCATTGGTAGTATCATCGTGGGATGATATTAAGGAAGAAGATTTGGATCACATGTGGGCTGCTGTAAAGGTTGGGTTTATATATTCTTATAATCTTGTTGGTTAAATTTATCACATTCTTATCATGTTTTTCACATGTGTGATAATTAAATAATATAAAGTTGAATCACTGTCTGAATGCCTTGGCCTAAGTATGATTTTTTTTCTTTTTCTAGATCATTGCTATGAGAGTTGGAATTTCTTTTTCATTCTTCATACCAGTAGTTGTAGTTGAAATACCAGGGGTCAACTCTACTTGTAGTCACTGAAGTAGCAAGATTCAGTTTTTCTCTTTTGCTTTTTTTTCTACTGAAATCACTTGTGTGGGCTTCTCTTTCAAATTATTTGTAGCAATTCAATTCTTATGAGGAAAGAATGTGACTTTAGTATTTTATTCAACCATTAGAAAGTTAGATTTTTGCTAAGCTCAAAACACTCTCTTTTGGTCACATATTGGATGTCAACTTGTGTTTGATGTACTGCAGGATAAATTTGAGAGTGAAGACATAAATTTTCATCGTGAACATGTCTTGGAATGGATGAAAGAGTTATGGAACAAATGGAGAGGAAGATTACATGAAAATCATGTGAAGGGTAAGTCAATTCAACAAGCTCTTAAGAATAAGCCTAAAGGGGTAGACATCAAACAATGGGAGTGGTAGATAAAGGAACATTTTATTATAAAAAAATTTCAGGTTTGACATCATATCTAGTTATGTATTTTCATGTCATGTTATTATTTTTTAATTGGTAATACTTATAATATTTGAATTGAATATTGTTACTCAAATATAGGAGAGAAGCAAAAGAAACGCAGCAAATAGAGCTAAGTTGAATATTCTTCATCGTATGGGAAGCAAGCCATTTCGAGAGATTATTTATCAAAAGGTGTTACCATTAAATATTTGATTTTTTAATGTTGGTGGGGTGTCATTTGACATGCTTTCTTTTATATAGGGTGGAAAATATGAAAAATCACCAGATCCGGCCATTATTTTCTTTGAGACTCGAAAGAAGAATAACACACTTGTTGATTCAGAGACAATAGAGAAACATGTGTGTTTGGTTAATTTAATATGTAATTTACTTTTAGTTAGCATGTATGGTCATAATAATCTCTCTTTATAATCTGTAGGCTCAAATTCAAGAATTGGTGCAGTCCGAACCATCTCTTCCTTGCATTGAAATTATCAAAAAATGCTTTGGACCTCAAGCTCGTAGTCATGTAATTGGCTTTGGAGGTGGAGTAAAGAAAAAAGATTTGAAAGGTGAAACTTCCACAAAGGCTGAATTGTGGTTCGAGCTACGTTCAACTCGTGAAGAAAATCAATCTTTGAAGGATCGCTTGTCTAACATAGAAAATGAGGTGAATGAAATGAACCAATTAAAAGAGTGGTTTTTAGCTCAACACTCCACTTTCCTGCCTCCATCATCAGAACGTTCGGAAGAATGACTATTCCAAAGTTGATACCAAGGTAGTAAACTTGCCTAAAATTTTAAATTATTTGAAATTATTTTTACATTTATCGTATCTGCTATTTAGCATATTTTGATATATATGTTCATACTGTCATGCATTCTATATGATGGTGTGTACCATAATCTTTAGCTTATTTAAGGTGCATTTTATCGTATGAATGTCAACTACATGAAGGAAGGTGTAAGGTCTAGCGTTGAAGGAATTCTCTTGGTATGTTTCTCCATTGTTCATCTCAAATTTTAATGCCTCTTATGATTTTCTTTTGCTGGTTAAGACATATATTTACAACATTACAACATATATTTAGCCTTGTAATTGCCTTCTAGATGCATTCTTGTTGTCATAATGTTATATCAATTACGGAAAAAACAATTTTTCAAGGATCTATACCTGTATCATAAGAATTGCTTATTATTTAAAGCCACTAATGGAGCTGAGGTGAGACATCCTTACTTTTTCTATTTGAATGAACCTATTGTTAAAGAGCATTCACTCCAGATGTTAAAGTGCAACTCGAAGAAAGCGAGACATATCTCATAGTGTCTATTCTTTGATAAAGTGGACTCCTTATTTGTCATGGAATGAGAAATTAAAAATAAAAAGAAGTAAAAGAAGCAGCCTAAATGGAAACATAAGTAAGAACAAACGTCAGAGTTTAAGTTGAGAAAGTTTTGGCTTTAGACTGGAGCTTGGTGGGAACTGTTCTTCCTCCTCTTTTTGAAAATAGAGCCTTTCTCTGTTTCTTCTGTTATGTTCCTTCTTTGCCTATACTTATGCTCTTTGTATATAGAAGTTGATAAGTTGGAGAGTTCCTTGCATTGCATGAATGCTATCTCCAAATAACCAGATGTTTATCATAATTGAATTTGCTATAAGCTTGTTCATGTCAAATAACTTTATACAAATTCCTAATATTCTTAGCCAAAATCTATATATAATCAACATTCGGGCTAGAACTGCAGCTGTTAATCCTGTGGAAACAAATCCTAATCCAATGCACGTACAGACCCCTTTGCTAATGGATCTGACAGTTAATATGTAAAAGTAATTTGGTAAATTGAGTTGGGCTTGCATAAATCCAGTCAACTGTGATCGGTTATGGCCTTTCAGCATCAGTAGTCATCTGTGTAAGTATTTAGTCAATCTTTTTGCACAATGTTCTTCTAATCCTTCAAGCTTCTGATTGTTTTAACTGGGCTTACAATTTGGATGCATTTGGTAACTGATTTCGTAGTGGTCAGGGAATCTGGACCTAGTAAATTCATGTCTTGCTCTGAAAGATAATTTCTGTTCCTTCTTTGAAACCCCTTCATTTATTTTTATTTTATATTATAGTATTATACCTGTTATTCTATTTTTGAATGATCTTTATATTCTTTTCTAAATGGATTTTTTTTGATAATTTTACAGGTTATGGAAGCCACGGTTTAGAAGAATCAAATTTTTGTATTGAAACAAATCGACTATTAGTTTGCTCGTAGTGTTGGGAAAATTTTACACTATAATCCAAGGACATTAACTACATAATTTTGTGAAGGTTTATGTAATTAGTTATCTTAAATCATTAACGTTTGGTGCCAACAACGGATGTTGACCTTCTTATTTTTTGTAATTACTTTTCATATATATGTATGAAAGTGGCATTATTGTTATATTGATTATGAGATATTTTAGTTGCAAATTGAATGTGATTAATAAGAAACTTGTTACTTTATTTAGGGACGGGACCATTGGTCCTTATATCGATGAGAAAATATGGTCGCTAAAACTATGTTTATTAACTTGAATTTCCAAAGACAATAAGGACCAGCTTTATACTCGTCGCAATGGCTATTTAGAGACCAGATTATTAGTCCCTAAAATCATCAAACGGTCATTCCTAAATGCAAATTAAGGACTAGTTAAGCTGGTCCCTAAAATTACTTGGCGACCAGATGCTAATCTCGTCCCAATATGCCATTAACGTCGGGGCCTATAAGGACGAGTTGGCGACCGGAATATTTGATCGCTATTATGCTTTAGAGACCAGAAACATGCTTTTAGGGACCAGTTTTTCCTTCGTCATTGAGCAGTTTTCTTGTAGTGTATCAGATATATTCGTGATCTTTCTTTCATTTTAGTCTGAATGTCTTATGTGATGATTGCGTCCTTTCTTCTTTTGTTTAGATCTCAATTGATTTTTGATTGATTTTGTTCTGCTGTGATTCCTGTTTTGCCATAATTCTAGGATAATGATTCTTCTTTTCTTTCCTTTAGCATATTTAATTTATCTATCATGTTTGTTAGAATGTCATAATCTTTTTGTGATTGATTGTCCTTTCTTTTCTAGAGCCCGCTTTCTTCATTAGTGGTCTTTAATATCCTGCAAGGATTCACTAGTTAGTAATTTGTCATTATTTAAATATAAACCTTGGAAGCTAACAATGAACACCTGATACCTATGTGTTTTACATGTTTTCTGTTTTCAAGTAATGAGTCAATCAGATCATGATTTTATTTTTATAATCAGAACATCATGTTCATGCTGATCATTTACACATACAGTACCATGTCATGCTAAACAACTACTAATACCAAAGTCTTTCAGTTGGGAGTAACACTTAGCACCGCGTGAACATAGGAATGACGACTCCCCCGTCAGTAAAGGCATGAGTGGTTAGTAGCAGTTCTTATGTTCTAGACCTACGACACCACCGTAGATTATAAGGGGTCCTCCGTCAGTAGAGGCATGACACCCTTATTCTTCAGAATATCAGCCTTATAGATCCACATCGTCATTCATGTGTTGTTACCCCTGGAAAGGTACCAGCACCCTTCCAACTAGGGTTACAGGTTGACCCCGATAGCTGAGATTGGGGCATGTCGGTTGTAGCTAGCTCCTACAGTCTTACTTCAGTATTCAGAGTATGTCAGTTCAGATTTGCATGACCAAGTATGTCGGTTGTAGCTAGCTCCCACATTCTAACATAGATTCAATCAACATTTCTCAATTAAAAGTCAACCATTTATGTTGACTATAGTCGATCAAGACAAATTAAGATACAATTCAATCATAACATTGATTGGTGCGCACAAGCTAACCCGGACATCATGGTTATAAAAAAAAAATCAAAAGTTAAATATTTATGTTGATCATAGTCGTGATAAATTGAATCTCAATTTAATCATAATATAGATTGAATCAATATTTTCCAATTAGAAGTCAAACATTTACGTTGATTATAGTGGTGAAAAATTGAGACTTAATTTAATTTTACAAATAAAAATAAAGGGCAATAAGCAAGCACGTCTTCAACATGCCTGCTTCAATCGTAATTTTACTATATCATTCTCAATTAATTAGTATAAGTCATTTAAGTATTAAAATAATAATTATATTTAATAAAAAGGTAAAATAGAAATAAAATAATAAATTAACTCTTGATGTTTTGCGATACCTTCTTCAGCTGCTTCAATCGTAAGTTTACTTATCACCCTAATTAATTATTATAAGTCATCTAAGTATTAAAAAATAATAATAGTTAATAAAAAAGATAAAGTAGACATAAAATGATAAATTAATTTTTGAAGTTTTAAATTAATTTGATTTCTGTTATGAGACTCATTTAAATTTTTTTCACAAATATTTTTTATAATAATTTTGTTATATCACTTCTAATCAGTTGTTATAGCACATTTAGGACATGTCTACTTCGTTGTTTCAATCGTGATTTTATTATATCACATCTAATTAATTTTGTGGTCAGCTAGACATTAAAAAGTTAATAATATTTCATAAAAAAAAATCCACTCAAAATGATACGTCAATATAAATTATTTGGTTGACTATCGAAATTATATTAGTACCATAAAAATTACGATAGAACAGAGGAAGACATAAAGTAACATATATTATTAAAAAATGAGAAGACACGTAAACTGAGACAATGAGAGTATTGATATCTTATTGAAAAATTAGGCTAAAAACACTATAAATCACATAAAAAATATAAAATAGTCAATTGACTCTCGAACTTATATCAGTGTCACTTAAATTGAAATAGAAGGAAAAATATTATAAATCACAATAATTAAAAATTTAAATTATTTTAATGATTCATTATCTAAATTATATTTGTGTCACGTAAAATGAGATAAAAAAATAATAATACTGTGTCTGTGCTAGCACGAGTCCTTCGATGTCTAGTCTAATATAATTGCATCAATATTTTTCAAAGAGAAGCTAAACAATTATGTTAACTGACAAATTGTGACTCAATTTAAATATAATACAAATTGAATCAACATTCGTCAGTTATAAGTCAACTATTTATGTTGACTGTAATCGTGATAAATTGAGGAATCCCACACCGCTTGCACTAACAGTTCTAATACATATCACATATATTACAACGACACACCAAGATATAGAACACAAGTATACATTATGTCACATATAAATAGAACAATAGAGAACATGTAGATTCAAGATCATCAAATACAATTTAAGGAAGATAAGACAAATACATAGATGGTAAATCAATAAGGCAATACAACACAACATAAACATAATAAAGTAAGTGCAATGTATGTGATGCTGCTGCTGATGATGATGCACGAGGTCGTCGCATACCCTCCGAGATCGTCGTATAATCCCCGTATACACCTACGGAGCTAAGGCTCCCAACGCAGGACCCATGGAGGTTTCGTCAATCCGTATACAATCCACATATCTCATATCTCTTTTCCGGCATATCTCTCAGAAAGGATTTTATAAGGTGTTACAATATTTATTTATAAAAGTGTTGTCAGTGTTTCTCAGATGTTGCCACGGTGGTACCAATGTTTCATGAATGAGTATGATATGAAGATGTAATGCTCACAACCAATCACAATGAGTATTTCCGCAACCAATCACATGATATATTTCCACAATCAACTACAATGATCCATTCTCAAAACCACATGAACCAATATCACTTATTATTTTCGTTTTATCCATGAATTTCCACATGTATCATATGCCAATAAATTCTGAATATAATCACAATACACCAATTGTACCACATTAAACAACACAATTATTCACATGTATTCAAGGCTATCAATATCACATAGGACCCTACTCGGTCAAACATATCACATAATATCTCAATTTCGACAATTACATCACATATACGCCCCCACACGGGCACAACACGTAGACAATTATTTTTCATGATTAGTTCCCACCCTTAACATGCATTTTGTATCATCATTTACTACGCAGCTCAGTCTGAAAGAGTTAAATCATAACCTACCTCGAAAGCCAAAACCGGTCTGATACACTTGAACCCACGACCTTACTTTTCACGAATAATTTTGAACTCCACTGAAAACATCAAATATGAAATCTACGCGTCAAGACAAAACCAACGACACCTATATTGACTACTTTTGGTTCGGTGTCAAAACGAACCCCTAAAATAGGTTTTCGAAAAAGAAGGGCAAAATCAAAACTTTATTTCAAAAAAATGTTTCCTATATTTTTAGGAACCTACATCTGGAAACCCAAGTTAAATCGAGTCAAAAACGGAGTTCAAATAGAAGAAAAACTATTTTTGAGCTTTACCGGGTAAAATCTTTGAAATCCGGGTTAAGATCAAGAGTTTGAGTTGTTTTGAAGGTTAAATTGATGAAAAACTAGTAATTATAAGATAAAAATATTATTCAAGTGAAAGAGGTGAAATTTGGGTTTAAAATCATGCTCTAAGATTTTTGAGATTTTGAGGAATTTATCAAGCAATTACTAAGAAAATAGGTAAATTTTTACCTTAAATTTGTAGTAAAATTAAGAAATGGGTGTTAATCTAGCTTCCCAAGCTCCCACAAACTTTACTTTTAAGCTCCCAAACTATTTAGGATTTAACTCTCAAGAGGCAAGATGAAAAATGAACAAAATGGACCCAAAAACTATTTATATAGTGCAAAAGTATAAAAAAACCCGTAGTTTTTTTTGTTTTAAAGTCCACTCCGAACTTCGACGGGGTGCCCGGGATTCGTTCAGAGTTCGATTTATGCAAACGAACTATGCAACCACACTAAATTCGACGTTCCGGACGCGATGGCGATATCATATTTTCAAAAAAATATCGTTTTCACATAGTTGATGCCCGAAATCCTAAATTATAATTTTCCAAATCGAGGGTTGAAATGAGATTTAAAGGCCGTAAAATCATACCAAACATGCTAACACCCTAAAATCGACATTCTGGATCTGCTGGCAAAGTCGGATTTTCCATCCAAGGTCATTTCGATCAAATATGGATCCCACACCCATATTTCCAATTTTCCAACTTTCCAACCAATAGGTCGAAATGAGCTCGGGTGCACCGGGACCCAAACCAAAGGTCTACTTAGCCTAAAATGGATATTCTGAAGCTGCTGACACAGTTCGTTCGGCCATCCATTTGCACGGATCAAAATATATCCACATAAGTCCAAATTAAAACTCTTTAAGCCATCAAAACCCACAATATTGCATAAATGATACCAAAATGCATCGAAAATCATGCCAATCATTCCCATACCCCAAAAATATTATAATGAAACTACGGGGAGGGGTAAAATAGTTAAATCACACAAAATCACAAATTTCACATATTTCATCAAATTTTTAGGTCGTTACATCATCCATTACTAAAAATCTAGTTCGTCTTCGAACTAAGGCAAGGAGATACCTGAATCAATGAAAATATGGGGATAGAAACTACGCATATCAGACTCAACCTATGAAGTAGCCTCATCTACAGGTTGATGTCACTACTGGACCTTAACCACAGGGATCACTCTAGAGCGCAACCGCCTAACATCCCTAGCCAAAATGGAAACCGACTTTTCCACAAAGGACAACCGCTCATCTAACTGAACCGACTCCTAACGAATGACATGAGACTCATCAGGAATATAGCAACGAAGCATAGAAACATGAAAAACTGGACGAACATCTGATAGATCACGGGGCAAAACCAACTCATAATCCACATCACCAATAGTTTGAAGAATCTCAAATGGACCAATATGCCTGGGGCTAAGCTTGCCCTTCTTCCCAAATCTCATCACACCCTTCATGAGTGAAACTCGAAGAAAAATATGATCTCCAACAACAAATCTCAAGGCACGAAGTCTACGATTAACATAACACTTCTGCCTACTCTAAACCGCTCAAAGTTTATCCTGAATGACCCGAACTCTATTTAACGACTCACGAAGCAAGTCCGTAGCTCGAGGTCTCACCTCTGAAACATCAAATCAACCCACTGGGGAGAGACAACGCCTACCATACAATATCTTAAAAAGAGCCATGTCAATATTGGAGTAGTATCTATTACAATATGCAAACTCTGTTAAAGTCAAATGTTGCTTCTACTGGCCACCAAAATCCATCGCGCACGTGTGAAGCAGATCCTTTAAAAC
Source organism: Capsicum pubescens (assembly GCA_030864215.1). Taxonomy (NCBI): domain Eukaryota; kingdom Viridiplantae; phylum Streptophyta; class Magnoliopsida; order Solanales; family Solanaceae; genus Capsicum; species Capsicum pubescens. The sequence continues at coordinate 37,230,445 of CM061542.1, read as the reverse complement.
CTGGATAGTCCGCTCTGACTGGCCATCAGTCTGGGGGTGAAATGTTGTGCTTAGATCAACCTGAGTACCCAAATCATCTTGAAAATTCTTCCAAAAGTAAGATGTGAACACGAAACCTCGATCTGAAATAATGGAGACCGACGCACCATGCAGACGCATAATCTCACGAATGAATATATAGGCTAACCTCTCAGTACTTAATGAGACCTGAACCAGAATAAAATGAGCTGAATTGGTCAATCGATCTATGATGACCCAAACACTGTCAGAATCAAGAGAAGTATGAGGCAACCCAGTCACAAAGTTCATAGTGATCTATTCCCACTGTCACAAAGTTCATAGTGATCTATTCCCACTTCCACTCGGGAATGGGTAACTCTAAGGCAAACCACCAGGTCTCATATACTTGGCCTTCACCCGCTGACAACATAGGCAACGAGCCACAAAATTCGCTATATCACGCCTCATACCACCCCACAAGTAGTGTTGTCTAAAATTACTATACATCTTAGTCACACCTGGATGGATGGAATATCTGGAACAATGGTCCTCCTCCAAGATCAACCTTATCCAATCACCACTCTCGGCACACAAACTCAGTCCTCAATCCTCAAATTTCTATCTGAATTAAGTGAGGCTTCCCTAACCTCCCCACTCAATACCTTATCTCGTATCAACCTCAATTTAACATCATCAAACTGATGAACTCGAATCTACTCTATCAAAGATGATCTAGCCTCCATAAATGCCAAAACACGCCCCGGTGTCGAAATATCAAGCCTAACCATCGGGTTAGCCAAAGAATAAACCTCTAAGGCCAACGACCTCTCCTAAGTTAAACGATGCACCAAGCTACCCATGCTAGCCGACTTTCGGCTCAAGCCATCCGCAACCACATTAGCCTTGCCCTGATGGTAAAGAAAAGTCAAGTCATAAGCCTTAAGCAACTCAAGCCAACGTCGCTGCCTCATATGAAGATCTCGCTAGTAAAGAAGTACTGAAGGCTATGATGATCTGAGAAGATCTCACAATGGACTCTATACAAGTAGTGCCTCCACAACTTCAAGGCAAACAAAACTGTGCACAACTCCACCACAAACGAAACAACTTTTGTCTGGCTATTATTTTTCTTGTTCTAATAGCTCCCTTGGATAATTATGGGTTAGGTAAAATAAGTAATTTTAATCAAGTTTGTATTTATGTTATAAAATTTATTTAATATATACAAATAAATTCTGTAAAATCAATGTAAGCAAAAAGTAGAAAAAAAATAATGACCCAAAAGGATATCATTGTACTCCCTGCTTTTCTATGTTGAAGTCTTTCGTATTAATTCTGATTCCGCCTCTAACAGTACGATGGTTTACTTATTTCTACGTTTTGTCACCTAGAAAGCTTCATGGTATTTTATGAATGTCATTTTTGAATAATAACATACATAGATTTGGGCATTACGTTGAACGTCAAAAAGTAATCATGTATATTATTATATTAAGGAATTTTTTTTCCATATTTCTCACTATATTATTTAAATACTCCCTCCGTTTCATAATAAATGAATTGTTGGATTTTAGCAAACAGATTAAGGAAAAAACATTAAAGACATAAATTTAACACAACTTTTCATTTTTACCCCTAAAAAAAAAACTGACCTTGTAATACCTTTTCAAAAGTTAATTGGTTGTCAAATCATAAGGGTAAATTTGAAAAAAAAATTCAATGATTCACTTAATTTGAAACACCAATAAATACCCCAACAATTCACTTATTTCGAAACGGAGGAAGTGATAATTTATTTATTTTTACTATATATACTAGTTTAACCGCATATATAATATTTGATTATTTAAAATTAAATGATTTTATTTATTGTGAAGGTTTTTAATGAAATGCAAAAAGTTTAAATCACTCTCAAAGACCCTTCACACTTATTTTATGTAAACATAACATATATTTTACTGTAGGCACATATATATTTTACCATCAGAAGTTTAAAGTTGTTAATGGATCGTCACTTTTGCGTTTGTCATGCAGTACCTCTTTTCCTTTGCCGCTAGTGTAGTATTATTATTCCTTTATTTTTTTTTTAAATTTAAAATCTTTTCTTATTTTTAGAGTTAAATCTTTAAAAAATCTTTGATTACTTTAAACTTTTAAAAATTTGGTACTTCTTATATTTTTCTTATTCTAATGCGTTCATATTTATTTCTAAAATTTTCGATCTTCATTTGAAATTCTTAAGCTAATGAAAAAGATATTAGTTGTCATTAATTCTGATTACTTCTAATAAGGAAAATTTTTACTATAAATATTTAATTGATTTTCAATTCTTAAATATTAGGAACATAGTGAAAAAACGATTTTATCTAAAATAGAAATTTTTAATGAAGGAAAAAAAGTTCAAACAACATTTCTAAGACCCTTCACATTTTTAATATAACTAGTCAAGTATACGTGCATTGCACGTGTGTTTAATGTCAAGCCATCAATCAATGTGTTTGTGTGTGTGTATATATATATATATATAAAAGAAATAGCAATTGACTTTAAAAATTGAAGACAGACAACTTTATGCACACGTTGAATTCAAGTTTAAAACAATTTATACTCATTTTTTGACGGTTTTTTTTTCAAAAATAAAGAAACTGTCCAAAAATAGGACAAATTTATTATTTTAGTGTATATGTTGAATTCTATTTCAAATTTGTATTTATTTGCCAATTATATGGTATTATAATTAGGACTCTTTTAACAATGATGATTTTTTATTTTTTCAAAAATATATATTATTTGTATTTATGTATAATTATAATTTTTAAAAATAGTAAAAAGATGATTTTGTCTAAAGAATATATATATATATATATATAATATAGATTATTTTTGGTAAACTTTAAAACAATGGCATTTTAGGTAAGTTGTACCACAATATTAATTGCTCACGTAAATTGTAGAATTTTTAACTAATTGACTTTCTTTTAAAGATTTAGTTAAGGTAATATTTTCATTAATTTAAAGTCAAAAATTTAAGGCATATAATTCAAAAAAGGAAATGTTTAATAACTAAATTTAAATGATTTTAAGTTTTAAGTATTAGAAAAATAATGAAAAGACAGTTTTGTCTATTGCAGAATTTTTTAATGAAGGACAAAAAGTTCAAATCACTTATCTAAGATCTTCACACTTTTAATATATTATAGATATAGATTATAGATATAGATATAGATATAGATCATTAATTTAAAAGTCTAAAATTTAAGGTATATAATTCAAAAAAGGAAACGTTTAATAACTAAATTTAAATGAATTTTAAGTTTTAAATATTAGAAAAATAATGAAAAGACAGTTTTATCTATTGCAGAATTTTTTAATGTAGGACAAAAAATTCAAATAACTTTTCTAAGGTCTTCACACTTTTAATATATTATAGATTATAGATATACATGTATATATATATGTACATATGTACATACATATATATATATATGAAGAATTATAGATGCTTATTAGCTTATGTGATTGTGTTGAGGGAATGTTGCTCCCAAATATTCATAGGCTTAGAAACATGTTTTAAAGATATTTGGTCACTATTGGCTGCCAATTGTCATGCATCCGCTTTATTGCTTTAGCCTGGATTCTCCTGTCGAGAGTGACTTTGAATATGAGAAAAGCCTATATAAAACATAGTGCTACTATTTTTTATTTTTTTTCTTTATTATAAATTGAGATCTTCTTCAAACTTGATGTACAAATAGATAGAATAGCAAATAGCATCTTTCTAGTCTGCATATTCATGGATTTCAATGTCACCGGTCTCATCTGAACGACTCGCTGTCTATTTAATTACATTTTTTATTTTGATTCCAGAACAGAACTAGAGATCTTGGCCTCCTCCCTTGAATGCTCCTGGTGCTGAGACTATCACTGGTAAGTTGCGTCGGATCAACATCGGAAAACAAATAAACTGCAAAAACAACTAAGTCAATGCTTATTTGTTGTGAATCTACTAGCCCAGACGACGCTTGAATCTATTCCACCACAAACGAAACAGCTTTTGTCTGGCTATTATATGGCTTGTTCTAATAGCTCCCTAGGATAATTATGGGTTAGGTAAAATTAAGTAATTTTAATCAAGTTTGTATTTATGTTATAAAATTTATTTAATATATACAAATAAATTCTCTAAAATCAATGTAAGCAAAAAGTATAAAAAAAAAATAATGACCCAAAAGGATATCATTGTACTCCCTGCTTTTATATATTGAAGTCTTTCATATAAATTCTGATTCCGCCTCTAATAGTATGATGGTTTACTTATTCCTACGTTTTGTCACGTAGAAAGCTTCATGGTATTTTATGAATGTCATTTTTGAATAATAACATACACAGATTTGGGCATTACGTTGAACGTCAAAAAGTAATCATGTATATTATTATATTAAGGAATTTTTTTTTCATATTTCTCAAAATATTCACAATATTATTTAAATAATAATTTATTTATTTTTACTATGTATACTAGTTTAACCGCATATATAATTTTTGATTATTTAAAATTAAATGATTTTATTTATTGTGAAGGTTTTTAATGAAATGCAAAAAGTTTAAATCACTCTCAAAGATCCTTCACACTTATTTTATGTAAACATAACATATATTTTACAGTAAGCACATATATATTTTACCATCAGAAGTTTAAAGTTGTTAATGGATCATCACTTTTGCGTTTGTCTTGCAGTACCTCTTTTCCTTGCTGCTAGTGTAGTATTATTATTCCTTTATTTTTTTTTATATTTAAAATCTTTTCTTAATTTTAGAGTTAAATCTTTAAAAAATCTTTGATTACTTAAAACTTTTAAAAATTTGGTACTTCTTATATTTTTCTTATTCTAACGCGTTCATATTTATTTCTAAAATTTTCGATCTTCATTTGAAATTCTTACACTAATGAAAAAGATATTAGTTGTCATTAATTCTGATTACTTCTAATAAGGAAAAAATTTACTATAAATATTTAATTGATTTTCAATTCTTAAATATTAGGAAAATAGTGAAAAAACGATTTTATCTAAAATAGAAATTTTTAATGAAGAACAAAAAGTTCAAACAACATTTCTAAGGCCCTTCACATTTTTAATATAACTAGTCAAGTATACATGCATTGCACGTGTGTTTAATGTCAAGATATCAATCAATGTGTTTGTGTGTGTGTCTATATATATATATATAAAAGAAATAGCAATTGACTTTAAAAATTGAAGACAGACAACTTTATGCATCAAGGCATGCTTGAAGTATCAGTATTTTGATCGTCTACTACGACGTGAGCTATCTATCACATAACGGATGATAACAAAAATAATGTATAGTAAGATGATTAAACCTAATCTTTACAAAAAAAAATTTCAAAGTCCGACCGAACATTCATCTATCACCTGTAAACTACAAAAAAATAATACTATACTCGAGATATTAGAACGAAACAATTAAACCCTAACATTTGTAAAAATGTTTCTCAAAATTTTCTAATAATAATATAATATAAAAATAATAAATATTCCCAAATATAGCACAAGTCCTGCACGTTCGAACAATATATACTATTAAAATTATTTTTCTTTTTATTATGTCAAAAATATAAAAAGAGGTCTAATACTGCTAAATTTTGAAGAAAAAAATTCTAATGCTTTAATTATTTTCCTTGTTTTAATTTATAAGAAAATGGCTGCTATTAAGTTTATTATTCTAATTTTGATAAAAACCATCACATTTTCCCCTTTTTTCCTCTTATTTTGTACTTTGGAATCCTTTCTCAAGTACACAGGGAGAAAAAAAAACCCATCAATAATAAGTCTTTATATATTTTTTTCTTACCATATATTTTAGGATTTCTTTATTTATTATAAATATAATGATATAATAATTGTGGAAAATAAGTGAAAAGATAATTTTGTTTATTGCAGAGACTTTTAACGAATTAAGGATAAAAATTTCAAATCATTTTTCTAAGGGTCTTCACACTTTTTATATATTATAGATAGATTATAAATATAAATATGACAATTTCTTGCACGTTAATGTTTGAAGTAACGCGGCGTAACGATTAATATTAACTAAAGTTGTGTGTAAGGTAAAAATTTATTCGCATTAAGTATTTTTCCGAGTATTGCTGTACGGATCAACTCTTTTTTTAAAAAAAATTACATTGAGTCAAATGATTTAATCTAACAATTAAAAATAATGTGGAGATATATTATAGATTTTATTTGAGATTATTCTGAGGTTATAACATAACTTAAAAAATTATGAGGTTATAACATAACTAAAATTTTTTTATAACTTTATTAAAAAATATGCTTCTAGCTGGAGCTTCACTACTTTTAGCAAAGTTCGATTTTAATTCTTCTATTGCAATGATATACTAATTTATATTGCTCATTGACCTTTGACTTTCAACGTAATGTCTAAATCAATATTTTTGGAAAAAGACATTCATTCCATTACAAAATAAAAACATTTAATTCATCATCTTCCTAATGTGACAAAACCTAGGAATAAGTAAGGTGTCATAATTAGAGGCGGAATTAAAATGATTGGTTTTTAAATTTGTTTATTTATACGGCTAGAGTCTTTAGAAAATAATTTTTGTACTTTTTTGAAATAGTGATTATTTTTACCTACATTATATTTTCTTCAAACTTCATTTGTGATCATCAGAATGTCATTTGATACATTATTATTGTTTGTTTATTCATATTTATTAAAAGAATCTTTTTTATAAATTATAAAATTTAAGCTAAAGCTATTTAATTCTATCAAATAAGCACTTAATTATCTCACCGGGTATGTACTGTACGGATTCGATTCACCTAACACACAAGAATCAAGACACATGTAGGTTGCCATTAGAACAAGTCAAACTATATCAATTTAGGTCGTTAAATTTTGATGTTTTTTTAGCAATGAACTTTACAACTTGGATTGTTAAAGATAAAACATATTAGACTTTTTTTATGTAGTGAAAAAATTATTTGTTCATTGTCTTTTTCTTTTTCCGTTTAGGGGAAAGCTACAAATTTGATCTTCAAAGGAAAATTCGATGCTCTAAAATTTTCGTTACATATGGAGTTTGAGAAAGAACCGAACGACAGATATGAGCTTGTACTATCCGGAATTCAGCAACAATTCTTTAGACTTTCGTTGTAATATTACCTGATTGTTATGTTAGCAATAAACCTGACAACTTAGATTGTTGGAGACAGAATATATTAGACTTTTGGTAGTGAATTTGAATATTTCAAAGAGATCTTTGTAAAGGCAGCACAACATAACGAAGAATTTCTTTCATTTTATTGAAACAATACTACCTGGATAAAGAATCAAATGAATGTAAATTAAATAAACTTTGCAACATTAATGCATAGGCTTTTGAAAGATTAATTTATAGCTCCACACACAGTTCTTATGATTCCATTTGAACCGGTTAAGGGACTGATATCTCCCATTCTAATCATGGCAGCAGCGAAATCAGAGGCAAATGCTCGAGGGCTGTTGCTATATTCTAAAACAATATCATCGGTAGATCCACCACTCAAAAGGACTTGATCCGATTGAAGAAGACCTTTCCTTTGCCTCAAGTTCTTGTAGTAGTTGTTATCCAATTGATTGGGTGTGACCAGATCAAGTGGAGCTAGGTTTCCATTTTGATCTTCTTGAGGACACCGACGTCTTCTAGTGCTAGCAAATCCAGCATCAATGTCTGTTCCATTGCTGTAAATCCTATTACGGTAGAGGAAACATTGTGCTTGACCTATTGAATGTGATCCTGGAATAAATTAATCAGAAGATTAAAAAGTTATAACTTCTCATCAGTACAAATTTATGATGATCTTCAACAATTTGATCAGGTTTTACCTGATAAAGCAACCATGTCCCTTGTGCTAAGACCTTTTTTGGCAAAGCCAGAAATAAGCCTATCAAGAGGATCGAAAGGACCAGGGAGATCAGTTTCTGCAAGAGTGTGACTTGCAGTGGTTGAATCTCTTCTTCCAAGTTTCACTGTCCACGATGGACCTCCAACCTGATAATTGTTAACATAACGTTGGTTAGTATTCGACAACACCTTCATTAAAAGTTTTTCTTTTGAAGAAAATGAAACTATAAATACTTACGAGAGTCGACGCATCCCTGGCAGCAACTGCAAGTATGTCTGCACATGATACGACTCCTGGACATGTTTTCTCAAGCTCTCTTTTTGCATCTTCTATAATACCATAGCCTCTAGCCGACCCGAGATTTGGCAACGCTGTCTTCTCACTGACAATAGTGGGTGTCTCATCAAGTAAGATAGAAGCATCACAACCCTAAAGTTAAAGTCATAAATTGGTTAGAATATGGAAGCAAATGAAATTAATACTTTCAAACTTGAACTCTTGAAGTACATAGAGCTTGAAACACATAGTGCACATGTATCAAGCCAACCTGAACAAAGCAATCATGGAAATGAAGGCGAATGAGGGATGCAGCCATGCGGCGTTCAGCTGAAACTGCTTGTCTAACACTTTTACGAATCGTGTTGAGTGCATTAGGGCAAGTGCGGTCATAGAATGTGGAAGAAAGTTGTGCATGACATTGCATGCTACAGAGCAGAACAAGAGAAAATACAGCAGCAACAGCCGCAAAAGAGTTGTTTGAAATACTCATTTTGAAAGTACAAAGTATATGATGATCTTTGATGTGTTGAGACAATGTGGCACTGCAAATATTTATAGGCAAATAAACACGTTAGTTTAAAGCTCTTTGGTCACTATTGGCTGCCTATTGCATGCATATCCGCGTTATTGCTAGCTAGCTTTTGTCTTTGCCCTATTGTTTGACTTGTTCTAATAGCTACCCAAGGTAATTATGAGTTCCATAAAATTCAGTAATTTTATATCCCACCTCTAAGCTAAGAGGGTGGTGCTTATTTCTAGTTTTTTTTTTAACATTAGGAAGCTTCATGTCATTTAATTTCATTTTGTGTTGTACTAGCATGGGTGTCATTTTCAAATACTTCCCCGTTTATTTTTATTTATTCACTTTTATAAGCAAATAAACACGTTATTATAAAGTTTCTTTTTTCACTATTGGCTGCCTATTGCCATGCATCTGTGTTATTGCTAGCTTTTGTCTTCGCTATTGTTAGACTTGTTCTCTAGCTATCTATATTTGGGAGCGGGCAGATCAAGATCTATTTCAAACGGAACAAGTATTGTTGGACATCTATTTTTAGTATAGTGGACAAGTAAGGATGGACGGGGGAATAATACCGGATTAGACAAAAATGGCTAAACTAATAAGGCTCCGTTTGGCCATGTGAATGATGATTTGAAATCATGATATAAAATCGTGACTTGAAATTATGATATAAAGTTGAAGTTTTGTTTGGACATGCAATCTGGACCTTTTATATCGTATATTTTGTAATATATATAAAAGCCCCATAAGTTGTGAAAACTATCAAAATTGTCTCAATTTTTTGTTCGAACTGAAATAAGCAAAAGTTTATAACAAAAGCATAATCAATTATCACAAAGCTATTGAAAAAAATAAATACAAAATTTATTGATCAAACTTAATTCAATAAAAAAAGTAAAAAATTAAACATGAGTTGTAGCGTACTACTATTTAATAGGATCCTGCCACGTAGTACAGACAATCTCCTCATTACGTTAAGCTTGTATTTCTCGATTAAATGACCGAGAAGACGAACCAATATTATTACCTTTTCATTTGTTGGTAAAACATAATGAATTTGGTGAATAATAAATTGTAAAGTAGGAGTTGATTTGAAGTAATATTAAATTTTATGTTGGTGAAAGTAATAGTTTTATGAAATATAAATGAGTTAAAGAGTAATAATATGAGTTATAAATTTTATATGTATATATGAAATAGATAATTGGTAGATATAAATGACGGATGAACGAGTTTATTTTTAATGAGATATAAACTTAGCTTGTAGGTCAATTTTGTATTTGAAAAAATTTAAATTATTATGATATAAAATTCCAAATCAAGTTTTTTTTTGGGGGGGGGGGAATTTAGGGATTTCATCTCAAGATATAAAATCATGAGATAAAATTTGCGTTAAGTTACATGTTCGAACACTAATTTTTTATCATAATTTCAAATCATATCTCCAAATACATATTAAAAAGTTTATTAGAAGTTGTTCCAGCATTTTATCACGTGGTAGGAATCTTCATGATGTATAGGGTATGCCATTCTCCAATAACATACCTAGATTTGGGGATTACGTTGAAAGTTAAAAGGTCAACATGTTACATCATTATAATAATACAATTATTAGAAGCTAACTTTGATAAAAAGAACTAGTGAAGGTCAAGAAAATGACGCCAAAGTGTAATTAAGAAGATGATGGTACAATTACAAAGTAGTACTTATTATTCTAAACATCGTCATAATTATTCCAAATAAATCTAATCTACTTCAAAGTCATATTAATTATAATGAGGACAAGTTAAGATTACCATAAATGAAACAGTAATTTTATCATATTATATTTATTAATTATAAGTCGTCTAAATATTAAGAAATAGGTATAGTATTTAATAATATGAATAAAATAAATATAAAATAATAAAATATTTTTTAATTTTTCAAACTGAAGCAAATAAATTTATATATTCATTTTTAATATACTTGATAAATAAACATAAAATAATAAATTATTTTTTGATTTTAAAGCAATTGCTAGCGGTATTTTAAACATCTTTTGACCTTCTCAAAATATAAAAAGACATTGTCAAAGACAAAATGCTGTAGTAGGAGTAGGACTATAAATAATTATAAAAAAAGGAAGAAGAAAATCTTTGTAAGTCAAAAAAACACTTTTATTTAATACTCAAATTTGATGTGAAATTTACGTACTCCCGTCGTTTCAAAATAGTTCGCTTTTATTTACTTGATACTTTTCTTAAAAAATATTTATTAGTGTTTATTTTAGCTTTATTAATTATGCTTTCAAAATATAAATTTGAGTATATACATTTTTTTTAGTCATTTAATCATGAGAAAAGTATTTAAAAAATACAATAAAATACTCTTGATTTCATTAAAGGAACAATTAAATTAAAACAAATATTTATAAAGAGGGTCAATTAAAACGAAACACATCTATCGTTAAATGACTGTTAGCCTAGAAGTTGTCGATCCTGCTTGCCTCGCATTTCTCAAGAGTGTCACATGATACACTCCTTAATTTAGTAATAGAATTAATGTGAGCTATAAATTTCATCGCTAAATTGTTCATATATAGCTCGATCGTCAGTCGTCACTAATTCATTATATTAAATAATATTGGCATTGAATTTTCTGTTTAGCTACAAAATTTACTAGTCATTAAGTCATTAATTCTTGTTTTTTTTTTTAAGTAGTATGTACCTGCATGTGTTATGAGCCAATTGTCCCTTATTGAAATAATAAAGAAATGCTAAGGGGATTATAAACCAAATGAGTTCTCCCACCTATTAGACTAGTCTTTGGGGTTGGGATCTCCCGTTTGGTTTATAACAAGAGCACCAATGTTATAAACCAAACGAGAGAGCCCAACCCAAAAGACTAGTCTAATAGGTGGGAGAACCCATTTGGCTTATAATCCCCTTAGCATTTGTTATTTTTCCAATGTGGGACAATTGGTTCATAACAATCGCCTCCGCTTGAGAACCAACGACCTAGTTGGTCACGACCGACACTCCTCTTAGGTCCAGGCCACCACTCCTGGCGCACAGGCCACCACTCCGAGTCGTGGCTCCACGCGTGGATCGATCCTCGTTGGTCACGTCTATGCTCAGTTGATCGCGGCTGGCACCCCTCTTGGGTCCATGCCACCATTACTGGCACACAGACCACCACTACGAGTCACGTCCCAAAGCGCGGCTTCCCACACGTGGTTCGATCCTCGTTGGTCACGGCTATGCCCAATTGGTAACGACTGACACTAAACCTGTGTTATGGGTAATTTTACCATATTACCTTTGAATATAATAAATTTAATCTTTTGAAAGTAGCATTAGATAATGAAGCGTATTTAATGCTAAGGGTAAAATAGGTAGAATAGGTAAATTTTTCATTGATTTTATAAACTAAACAAGTATTATTAGACATCCAATTAAATAATAAAAAAAAAAGTAAAAATGGACGAAAAAAATATATAAATAATCTATATCTAAACTTAGTATTCAAAAATATCATGTTTTAAAACTTATAAACTCAAAATTCAGATTTCGCCCGAAAATGTGACAACTTGCATATTCCTAGGTTTTGTCGTGCTAGGAAGATACTCATGTATTAAATAATTTATTTTTAATGGCATGAGTGTCATTTTCAGACAACATAAATCTGGGTACTACGTTGAAAATCGAAGGTCAGAGGGATATATCATTATAATAATAGAACTAAAATCGTACTTTGATAATAAGAATTAGTCAAGTTCCAACTAGTAGCATATCGTAGAATATTATGCATGAAAGATGAAACCCTAATTACCATATATATAAGAATTAGTCAAGTTCCAACTAGTTGATCCATCACTACTTGTCCACTTTTCTATTGACACGAGGTTTAAGAAATATAAAAGATAGGGATAATTTTATCATATTACTCTTTGAATATAATAAAATTAATACTTTGAAAAAATGCATTAGATAATGGATCGTATATACTACTACTAAGGGTAAAGTGGATTAAAATAGCTAAATTATACATTGATTTTATAAACTGAACATGTATTGTTGGACATTCTAAAATTAAAAAAGTGAACAAGTGAAAATGAATAGGGAAATACAAAGGTTTGACATTTTTTGAAACTTTCATTTATAGCATTAATTTTTTATTTTGAAGGTATGTAAATATTGAGCACTCCAAAGCATAAATCCATATTCGCTAAGGCGTTTAGACATGATTTAGTTGAAATTTGAAAGAACAAAAAATATCTGAAAGTTCAAAATTGGAAAAGAATATGCATGCAGGTACATGCTACTTAAAAAACAAGAATTAATAAGTCATGAATTTTGTAGCTAAATAGAAAATTCACTCCTAATATAGTTACGAATTAGTGACAATTGACGAGCTATCACAAAATTATGTTAATTAGCTATGAGCAATTTAGCGATAAAGTTTCTAGTGTATCATGTGACACTCTTGAGGACTGCGGGCCAAGGAGGATTAGGGGCGAACCCAGGTTGAAAATTGTGGTGTTTCGGTACTCATTCAATCCAAATCAAAATAGGTATAATTATATAACAAATGTATAAAAATTAATATGAAACCAGAAAAATAATTGGGTGCTTTGTGATTTTCATGCGGAACCTTATAGCTTTAGGTGTCAATATATGTGTTTGAAGTTTGAACCACTCTAACATCTACGACTTCTAAATCTTGGATCCGCCACTTCTAAGCTAGCAGGCATTTAAAGATGAGCTATGCAAAACTTAGGTAAATTTCACATCAAAATGGAAAAGAAAATGAAAAATTTGGGAAAAGGCATCATTTTCACCCCATACTATACAAGAAAAGTCTAAGTCACACCTAAATTATATAAGTGACCTATTACACACCTTAACTATATAAAAGTAATATTATTACCTCCCCGCAACCCCCATTCTAAGGCGCGTGTGTTACACTTATTTTAGGCGCGTCCAACCTATTAAATAACAAAAGTAAATGGCTAAAAACATTAAGGGAAAAGGCATCGTTCCACCCCAAACTATAGTCAAAAAGTTGAATCCACACCTAAACTATATAAGTGACCTATTACACACCTTAACTATAAAAAAGTGATACTTTTTACTGACGTGGTGCTGACGTGATAGCGCGTGTAAAACACTACACCATATGCAAGTGGTGGTAGCCTGAGTGTAAATAGTTTCACTTTTTTATAGTTTAGGTATGTAATAGGTCACTAGTATAGTTTAAGTGTGACTTCGACTTTTCGGGTATAGTTTGGGACGGAAACGATGCCTTTTTTTATGAGTCATCGCTCAAATTCACATAACATAAATGGCATCTACGATATGGTTTTTGGACTTAATTCCGAAAGCTTAAACAGTAAGAACAACATCTAATATTTTAATTCCAAAAGAATTCGCATTATATTCTAATTAATACGAGTTTTAAATTAAAAGTGTTTTTTTGAATTTTCTTATAAGCTCCCCTAACAAAGATTTTCCTTTTCTTTTTTATAATTATAATTATTTGTAGTCCTTCTCCTTCTACATCATTTTGTCTTTGACATTGCCTTTTTATATTTTGAGAAAGTCGAAGGATGTTTAAAATACAGCTAGCAATCGCTTTAAAATCAAAACTAATTTATTGTTTTATATCTATTTGCCTAGTATATTAAAAATAATTATTTAAATTTATTGTCTCAGTTTGCAAAATCAAAATGTAATTTATTATTTTGTGTTTATTTTATTCATATTATTAAATATTATATTTATACTTCAATTTTTAGATTACTTCTAATTAATAAGATTAATATGATAAAATTATTTTTTTATTTACGATAATCTTAATTTGTCCTCGTTGTAATTAATATGACGTTGAAGTAGATTAGATTTATTTGGAATAATTATGACGGTGTTTATAATAATAATTTGTAATTGTGCCACCATCTTCTTACACTTTGGTGTCATTTTCTTGACCTTCACTAGTTCTTTTTATCAAAGTTTGATTCTAATGATTATATTATGATAATGATGTAACATGTTGACCTTTTAACTTTCAACATAATGCCCAAATCTAGATATGTTATTGGAGAATGACATTCTTACACATCCTGAAGATTCCTAGCACGCGATAAACTGCAGGAATAAGTAATAAGTTCCTTTACAAAGATTTATTTGTTATAAATGTATTTACATTACAGTGAATGTCTATCAAGATTTATCAAGATCTATTTTGATATTTATTAGGATTTGAAGCATCCATCTTTTACTTAGACTAGGAGTAAATTTCCCCTATAAATAGAGGGGTTTTGTTCATTGTATTTACAATTTTATCATCTCTCATCCCTCAAGAGAAGAAATAAGAATCACTCTCTCTATTCTCTTTACTCTTTTTCTTGTTCTTTATTATTTTATAACACGTTATCAGCACAAAGTCTCTTACCAATTGAGATCTGTTCGAAGTCTCTTACCAATTGAGATCTGTACGAAGTCTCTTACCAATTGAGATCTGTACGAAGTCTCTTACCAATTGAGATCTGTTCAGTAAGCTTAAATCTTTGGTACGATAAGAAGTTGATTTAGCCATAAGGCTTGTTTTATAATAAAGTTATATTTGTTTTTTAAATTCTGTGATGAAACACGTCGTAAATCACGATGCAATGGTTTAGCTTGTAACTGAAACACTTGTGAACACGAACAGGTTTTGTTTCTTTTCCTTATTTGTCGAGCTATCACAAAATTATGTTAATTAGCTATGAGCAATTTAGCGATAAAGTTTCTAGTGTATCATGTAAACCTGTCAAACGGGCCGGGCCAGCCCGGCCCGAACCGGCCCGAACCGGCCCTACATATCAAACCGGACCGGTTTGACCCGGCCCGGTAAGCCCTAGGGCTTTAGGGTTCCGGATTCCGGTCCGGTTTTTTTTTTAAACTGGGCCCGGTTAACCCGGCCCGGACCAACCCGGTCCAGGCCCGCCGGTTAACCGGTCCGGCCCGGCATTAAAAAAAAAAAAAAATTATTGGGCCAAACTAGCCGTTGGCCCAACGGCTATATTACCGTTTTTGGGTCCAAACGGCTAGTTTGGGCCCATTAACTTAAAAAAAAAAAAAAAAAAAAAAATATTTTTTAATCCCCAAAATAAATCTATAAATACCCTACAACTTCAAATCATTTCTCACACAATTTTTCACTCTCTCAAATCTCATTCTCTCTCAAATCTCAATTCTCAATTCTCAAATATTCAATATATTTAATTTCTTAAAGTGTTCAATTTAAATTTTTAATTTTTCGTTTACAAAGTACGAGCGGAAGTTTCTAAAGTCGCAATCTTCGGATACTTCCAAAATTTGGTATTGTCGTTCCATCTCTTACGTTTAATTTTTATTTATTGTATTAATTGTTTAATATTTAATTTTATTATATTTGTGTATTTTGAATATTTTTAGTTTAATTTAATTTATATTATGGATAAATTAAAAAACCTCGCTACTAAAGGTGTTAGAAATTTTTGTCCCGGAAGCGGTAGTGGTAGTAAAAAGCGAATTACTAGCGGTAGAGGTAGTTCAAGTAATAGATATACCCGTGTGACTTCGCCTCCGGTACCGCTTGGTACACCTTTTGAGGAAGAAATAGGTGTAGGTGCTCACGATATGGATTATGTAGAATTTCAGGAAAATTACGGTATAGAAGAAGAAAATGAAGTAGATGCAGTTAATGTAGACGAAGATGATGAAAATATTGCTGAAACACCCGCAGTAGGACATGCTAACGTTAGATCTGAATCAGTTAATCTCCCTTCCCGTCCTCCCAGTGCCCCAAAACCCCGTAAAAGAACTAGTATTGCATGGCAATTTTTTGAACGTATATCAGATATTGAGGTGCAGTGCAATATTTGTCAACAAAAATATAAGCATAGAAGTGGCGGTAAGCAAGGGGGTACGGGTACGTTAATGAGACATATAGCTGAAGATCACACTAGAGAGTTCAATATTGCAAAAGGTGGTGGGGATGTTGGTGGGTCAACGCAAACTAGAATGGACCCAACAACCGGTCAAGTAGCGAAAAAGTATAATAAATTGAGGGACAGAGAAGAAATAGCTAAAATGGTAGCTGTGGGTTGTTTGCCTTTTAGTTTTCCTTCTTCTGATGCCTTTATTCGTTATATACAAGCAATTTATAATCCTATGTTTAATGGTATTCCTAGAACTACTTGTCGGTCTGATATTTTTAGACTCCATTCACAATATTGTTTTTATTTATCAACATTCTTAAAAAATATTCAATGTAGATTGTCCCTAACTTCCGATCTTGGTCGTGCTGTAAATAAAAATGATTATTTAACCGTTACTTGTCATTGGATGGATAGTAATTTCATAATGCAAAAACGTATTCTTGCTTTTTTATATGATGAAGATCGGAAACATACTGGACAATTTATTGCTGATTCTATTATTAAAATTGCCGGATATTATGGTATAGAAAATAAAATTTTATGTATTGCTTTTGATAATGCTTCTAACAACAAGACTGCTATAACAAAAATAAAATCTACGCTATCTCCGCCCTTTCCTGAAATTTTTCATGTTAAGTGTGCATGTCATATATATAATTTAATTGTAAAAGATGGTCTTGACTTTTTTGAGGTTTATATTGAAAAAATTCGTCTTGCTGTTGGTTTTATTCAAGGAAATAATCGTAGATCTAGAATTAAAGAATTTAAAGTTAAATGTCAAGAAAATGGACTTGCACCGATTTTGATGCCTGAGGAAATTGATATTAGATGGAATTCTACGTATGAATTTTTAAAAACTTGTTATAAATATAGAATTCCTATTACACTAGCTTTTAACCAACATTGTTGTTCATTTGCTGATTCTGCTGATTGCATGCTACATAATTCTGATTGGGTTATAATTAATGTCTTGTTAAGTTCTTAGAAAAATTTTATGTAGCTACGGTTGAATTTTCCGGTGCATACTATCCTACTGTTTGTAATATTTTGGCATATATAACCGATATTTCTGGTTTGCTCCGACAATATAAAGATAAAGAAGGTTATAAAGAAGCTGTTGGCGCTATGTTTACGAAATTTAAAAAATATTTCTTCCCGATTCCCCCTATTTACTTGGTTGCTGCTATGTTAAATCCGTGCATGAAATATAATCATATGTGTCACTTTAGTACTCTTATTTATACTAACTTAGAAATAAATACTAACCATGATTCTGAACAAGTACAACCTGATTTGTGGACGGCTACGGCTGATGCAAAAGATTATATAGAAAAATTATATAATCACTATGCTGATTTATTTGATTCAGCCGTACCTACAAATATCACTCCAACTGTCGCTCCTCATCCTCCCGAGGAGCCATCAGCTTCTAAAAGGTCGGCACATAGTGGTTTTCCTGATTCGTTTTATGATTTAACTTGTTGGAACAGTGTGGATGAGAGAGCTTACACATCAACTTATCGGGAAGAGCTGAAATATTATCTGCGGACGCCACCAGAGGATCGCAGACGACGGATCAACACGCTGGATTGGTGGAGGAATAATGAATCACAATATCCTGTACTTTCAAGATTAGCCAGAGATATCTTGAATGTTCCTATGTCAACCGTTGCATCAGAGAGCGCCTTCAGTCAGGGACGACAGCAGCTTGGAGACAACCGACACTCATTGGGAAGCAACGCAATGAATGTTTTAGTTTGCCTCAGAGATTGGATTAGAGCAGAAAGAAGAAACCAAGGAATGGAACCAGAGCCCAACGACGACCTCAAACTTGAAGAAATTATGACTTCACGGGAGAACTCAGCAGAATCAAGTCCAATGCATGGTTTTTCCCCCGTTGACTTCGACTACCCTATGCAAGTTCCAATTAATATTAACATGAATGAGTTGGAAAAAATGATGCATAATTTATTGATTTTTCATTCATGTAAATTATAAATTTTGGATCATTTTGCAATCAATAAAATTCCACAAATTCATTCACTCCTTAGTCGTTGTTTTTTATTTTTTTTTATTTAACGATTTATAATTTTAATATCTTCTATACAAGTGTATATTTAATGTATACATGTGTATATGTTTATATATCTTATATAGAAGTGTATATTTAATGTATACACGTGTATATATCTTCTATAGAAGTGTATATTTAATGTATACATTGTGTATATAGCGTATATAGTGTATATTTGACCGGTTTTTAACCGGGTTTGACCGGGTTTGACCGGGTTTTAGTGGGTTTGACCGGGTTTGACCGGGTTTTAGTGGATTTAAAGTATTACATATACATAGAATAGAGTGTATATATGTGAATAGATCTTCTAAAGATGTGTATATTTAACGTATACATGTGTATATATTTTATAAATTAGTATATAACTATACAAATATATGTTGTAATGTATATATATTGTAGTATATCTCATGTAACGTATTACATATACATAGAATAGAGTGTATATATGTGAATAGATCTTCTATAGACGTGTATATTTAACATATACATGTGTATATGTTTTATAAATTAGTATATAACTATACAAATATATATTGTAATGTATATATATTGTAGTATATCTCATTTAAAGTATTACATATACATAGAATAGAGTGTATGAATGTTAATAGATCTTCTATAGACGTGTATATTTAACGTATATATGTGTATATATTTTATAAATTAGAATATAACTATACAAATATATATTGTAATGTATATATATTGTAGTATATCTCATTTAAAGTATTACCTATACATAGAATAGAATGTATATATGTGAATAGATCTTCTATAGACATGTATATTTAACGTATACATATGTATATGTTTTATAAATTAGTATATAACTATACAAATATATATTGTAATGTATATATATTGTAGTATATCTCATTTAAAGTATTACATATACATAGAATAGAGTGTATGAATGTTAATAGATCTTCTATAGACATGTATATTTAACGTATATATTTGTATATATTTTATAAATTAGAATATAACTATACAAATATATATTGTAATGTATATATATTGTGGTATATCTCATTTAAAGTATTACCTATACATAGAATAGAGTGTATATATGTGAATAGATCTTCTATAGACATGTATATTTAACGTATACATGTGTATATGTTTTATAAATTAGTATATAACTATACAAATATATATTGTAATGTATATATATTGTAGTATATCTCATTTAAAGTATTACATATACATAGAATAGAGTGTATGAATGTTAATAGATCTTCTATAGACGTGTATATTTAACGTATATATGTGTATATATTTTATAAATTAGAATATAACTATACAAATATATATTGTAATGTATATATATTGTAGTATATCTCATTTAAAGTATTACCTATACATAGAATAGAATGTATATATGTGAATAGATCTTCTATAGACATGTATATTTAACGTATACATGTGTATATGTTTTATAAATTAGTATATAACTATACAAATATATATTGTAATGTATATATATTGTAGTATATCTCATTTAAAGTATTACATATACATAGAATAGAGTGTATGAATGTTAATAGATCTTCTATAGACGTGTATATTTAACGTATATATGTGTATATATTTTATAAATTAGAATATAACTATACAAATATATATTGTAATGTATATATATTGTAGTATATCTCATTTAAAGTATTACCTATACATAGAATAGAGTGTATATATGTGAATAGGTCTTCTATAGACATGTATATTTAACGTATACATGTGTATATGTTTTATAAATTAGTATATAACTATACAAATATATATTGTAATGTATATATATTGTAGTATATCTCATTTAAATTATTACATATACATAGAATAGAGTGTATGAATGTTAATAGATCTTCTATAGACGTGTATATTTAACGTATATATGTTATATATTTTATAAATTAGAATATAACTATACAAATATATATTGTAATGTATATATATTGTAGTATATCTCATTTAAAGTATTACCTATACATAGAATAGAGTGTATATATGTGAATAGATCTTCTATAGACATGTATATTTAACGTATACATGTGTATATGTTTTATAAATTAGTATATAACTATACAAATATATATTGTAATGTATATATATTGTAGTATATCTCATTTAAAGTATTACATATACATAGAATAGAGTGTATGAATGTTAATAGATCTTCTATAGACGTGTATATTTAACGTATATATGTGTATATATTTTATAAATTAGAATATAACTATACAAATATATATTGTAATGTATATATATTGTAGTATATCTCATTTAAAGTATTACCTATACATAGAATAGAGTGTATATATGTGAATAGATCTTCTATAGACATGTATATTTAACGTATACATGTGTATATGTTTTATAAATTAGTATATAACTATACAAATATATATTGTAATGTATATATATTGTAGTATATCTCATTTAAAGTATTACCTATACATAGAATAGAGTGTATATATGTGAATAGATCTTCTATAGACATGTATATTTAACGTATACATGTGTATATGTTTTATAAATTAGTATATAACTATACAAATATATATTGTAATGTATATATATTGTAGTATATCTCATTTAAAGTATTACATATACATAGAATAGAGTGTATGAATGTTAATAGATCTTCTATAGACGTGTATATTTAACGTATATATGTGTATATATTTTATAAATTAGAATATAACTATACAAATATATATTGTAATGTATATATATTGTAGTATATCTCATTTAAAGTATTACCTATACATAGAATAGAGTGTATATATGTGAATAGATCTTCTATAGACATGTATATTTAACGTATACATGTGTATATGTTTTATAAATTAGTATATAACTATACAAATATATATTGTAATGTATATATATTGTAGTATATCTCATTTAAAGTATTACATATACATAGAATAGAGTGTATGAATGTTAATAGATCTTCTATAGACGTGTATATTTAACGTATATATGTGTATATATTTTATAAATTAGAATATAACTATACAAATATATATTGTAATGTATATATATTGTAGTATATCTCATTTAAAGTATTACCTATACATAGAATAGAGTGTATATATGTGAATAGATCTTCTATAGACATGTATATTTAACGTATACATGTGTATATGTTTTATAAATTAGTATATAACTATACAAATATATATTGTAATGTATATATATTGTAGTATATCTCATTTAAAGTATTACATATACATAGAATAGAGTGTATGAATGTTAATAGATCTTCTATAGACGTGTATATTTAACGTATAGTCGTTGTTTTTTATTTTTTTTTATTTAACGATTTATAATTTTAATATCTTCTATACAAGTGTATATTTAATGTATACACGTGTATATATCTTCTATAAAAGTGTATATTTAATGTATATATTATGTATATAACGTATATAGTGTATATTTGACCGGTTTTTAACCGGGTTTGACCGGGTTTTAGTGGGTTTGACCGGATTGGGTTAAGTGGGCCAGTTCCGGGTGGGTTTTAATATTTTTACTGTGCAGCCCGGCCCGGCCCGGACCGGTTAAGGCCAAACCCGGCCCGTAACCGGCCCGGAACCCGGTAAGAATGAGAGGGCCGGTTCCGGGTTGAACCGGCCCGGCCCGTTAGACAGTCTTAACTGACACCCCTCTTGGGTCCAGGCCACCACTCCTAGCGCGCAGGCTATCGCTCCGAGTCACGACCCAACGCGTGAGACTCTCAATGAAAGCACCAATGTTATAAACCAAACGGGAGAGCCCAACCCAAAAGACTAGTCTAATAGGTGGGAGAATCCATTTGACTTATAATTCCCTTAGCATTTCTTTATTTTTTCAATTTGGGACAATTGAGTCATAACAGTATGCATATTCTTTTCCAATTTCAACTTTCAGATACTTTTTTTTTTGTCAAATTTCAATTAAATTATTTCTAAATGTTATTTTTCGTAAGGAAACCCAAGATATTTCTTCTCAATCAAGGACTTAGATTGATTCCTTGATTGAGGAATATAGTCGTTGGTCACGGCTATGCCCAATTGCGATGATTTTCAATTTATCAACATTATATCAAACTTTGTTAAATTAACTCATGACATGGGATTGTTGAATGAATGTACGTTATGAATTGCGTTGACTCTCAATTTGTGAACATTATATCAAAACATTATTAAAATTACCCGTGACATGGGATTGTTGAATGAATGTACGTCATGAATTGCGATGATTCTCAATTTATGAACGTTACATCAAACTTTATTAAATTCACTCGCGACATGGGGTTGTTCAATGAATGTACGTAATGAATTGCGACGATTCTCAATTTGCGAACATTATATCAAACTTTATTAAATTCACTCATGACATGGGGTTGTTCAATGAATGTATATTATGAATTGCGACGATTCTCAATTTGTGAACATTACATCAAATTTTATTAAATTTACTTGCGACATGGGGTTGTTCAGTGAATGTACGTCATGAATTGCGGCGATTCTAAATTTGTGGACATTATATATATCAAACTTTATTAAATTCACTCGCGACATGGGATTGTTGAATGAATGTACATCATGAATTGCGACGATTCTCAATTTGTGAACATTAAGTTAAACTTTATTAAATTCACTCGCGACATAGGTTCAATGAATGTAAATCATGAATTGCACCAATTCTTAATTTGTGAGCATTACATTAAACTTTATTAAAATTCACTCGCGACATGGGATTGTTGAGTGAATTTACATAATGAATTGCGGCGATTCTCAATTTGTAAATATTATATCAAACTTTATTAAATTCACTCATGACATGAGGTTGTTCAATGAATGTACGTTATGAATTGCGATAATTCTCAATTTATGAATATTATATCAAACTTTATTAAATTCACTCGTGACATGGGATTGTTGAATGAATGTACGTCTTGAATTGCGACGATTCTCAATTTGTGAACATTACATTAAAGTTTATTAAATTCATTCGCGATTGTTCTATGAATGTACGTCATGAATAGCAACGATTCTTAATTTGTGAACATTACATCAAACTTTATTAAATTCACTCGTGACATGGGATTGTTCAATGAATGTACGTCATGAATTGCGACGATTCTCAATTTGTGAATATTATATCTAACTTTATTAAATTCACTAATTAGGATATTAAGGGTAGTTTTCAATTAGAGAGGATAATTTGAATATAAAAAAATGTGAAATGACAATATAACTTTTCCTTGTCACTTTAATTATTAAAATACTGGCCAAAAAATATTTTTCAAGTCATTGAAATCCTTTTTCTTCGAGTCAAATATATTTTTTGTATAAATAATTATGAAAAAAGAACAAGAAAAATGTTATAAAACAATAAAGAACAGGAAGAAGAGTAGAGAGAATAGAGAGAGTGATTCTTATTTCTTCTCTTGAGGGATGAGAGATTATAAGATTGTAAATACAATGAACAAAACTCCTCTATTTATAGGAGAAATTTACTCCTAGTTCGAGAAAAGACGGATGCTTCAAATCCTAATAAATATCAAAGTAGATCTTGATAGATCTTGATAGACATTCACTATAATGTAAATACATTTATAACACTCCCCCTTGAATGTCTAATTGGTAGATAATGTGCCTTGTTAAAATCTTACTAGAAAAAACTCAGTAGGAAAAAAAATATAGTGAAGAAAAAAAAGTACACATCTCTAATAATACACATTTTGGCTGCCTCATTAAAAACCTTACAAGGAAAATCCAGGCCACCACTCCTAGCGCGCAGGCCACCACTCCGAGTCACGGCCTAACGCGTGAGACTCCTAATGAAAACACCAATGTTATAAACCAAATGGGAGAGCCCAACCCAAAAGACTAGTCTAATAGGTGGGAGAATCCATTTGACTTATAATCCCCTTAGCATTTCTTTATTTTTCCAATTTGGGACAATTGGTTTATAACAACATGCATATTCTTTTCCAATTTCAACATTCAGATACTTTTTTTTGTCAAATTTCAATTAAATTATTTCTAAATGCTATTTTTCATAAGGAAACCCAAGATATTTCTTCTCAATCATGGACTTAGATTGATTCCTTGATTGAGGAATATAGTCGTTTGATATGTCCAAATATGACTTTGGATCACGTCCATATCACTACAAGAAAATTGGTTATTAAAGACCACGATTTAAGGACAAGCTGCAAATATGGTCACTAAAAATATACTTTTAGGGATGACATTATTTACTAGTCCCTAAATTTCTATTTTATTTTTTAGATATGCTGATATTATATATTAAAAAAAATACCTGATCTCTAATAGTGAAAATTTAAGCGGGAGCTACTAAAATCATACAGGCGCCAAGGACATTACTAAAATTCCTCTCTAAAATCCTCACCTAAAATCTCTGAAGCCGCCTTCATTCGTCTTCCTCCTCACAAAAAATCTCCTTTGTCTTCCTCCTTTCAGGTAAGTACTTCAATTCCTCTTTAATCAGAATTTTTCTTTCCATCTTCTCAAGTTCATTCTCTGTGTTATGCAAAAAAGAATTTTGCTAGAAATTTATTTTTCATTTATCTTCAATTGTTGCTATAAACTGGTATGAATATGTGATAATAAATCTAACAAAACTTCAAAATCATAGTAGGTACCAAATCCAAAACTTTTCAACTCTTGTTGCTAAAAAAATTTCTTTTTTACGGTGTTTTGCTTGATATTGAAATTTGAGGGTTTGACTGAAATATGCATATTGGTACAATTTTATTAATTTTTTTTGGTGTTTTGCTTGATATCAAAATTTGGGGTTTTGATTTGCACATGTATGCTGGTGAATTTTTTATTATCAATTCAAATAATTTGTTTAGCTGCTTTGTTTTTATAGATAAATGTGCAAGAATTCCTCTTTTCAAATCCATCTTTATATTTGCTAGATTCTGTACATTGTTAGCTTTATCATTGTTGTTGTTGTTTCTGGCCGGGATTGTGATAATATTGAAGGAATTTATTTCTAGTACTCTTATTTTACAACGATTCGCATGGAATTGAAGCTTAATTAGCATGTTGGGTATGTTGTTGTTGAATCAATTGTTGATGGTTGTCAAAGTGAATCTTCGATCTTTAATAATATCACCACTCAAACAATAGCGCACAATACAGTAGAACATTCCGATTGAGAAGTATTTAATTTTTTTGTTGATTTTTGTTCTAGCCAGTGAGTAAATGAATGTGACAACAAGTTAACACATCATGTTTCTCCCCTCATGTCAGACATAATAGTACCTATGGCTATGTTATGGCCTACTACTTTACAAAGAATGTACCAACATTAGTCAACCTTATTCACTGAAAAAGGCTAACAAATTTGGTCATTTTATCTAAGTAACCAACTTGCATGCTTTCTTATGTAAACTTCACCATTGTTGTTCAATTTCTCATCCTATAAAGTAAATTACAGTTGTATAGGTAAATTGCAGTCCCCTTGTGGTTTCTAATTGGCATCCTAAATGATGTTAGCAAAGTCATATAACTAAGTATCTGTAATAATCTAAAACCAAAAAACAAACTACAAGGATAATTTTCAGTAAAAAGGGGGACTTGTAAGTTGTATATCACCAAGTAACCTTGTAATGCAATACTATAACAAACATTTATAACGCAATAACCATCAAAGCACTCAGTCGAGTCATCTAGCGCACCTGCGAGGAAGTTTTGCTGCTTCTTCACATTTAAGAAGCTCGGCATAGAGGCCATCCAATGCTATCAGTTCATCATGTGTTCCCATTTTAACTAATTGGCCTTCCTCCATCACAATAATGTAATCAACATTCCTAATAAGACTAAATCATCTTGCTATTATTATATTTGATCTGCCCAACATGAGGAGATCCAACACTCCCTGAACAGATCATTCAACTTCAAAATCAAGTCCACCTATAACTTCATCAAGAAGAAGGATATAAGGATTCGAAAGAATAACCCTAGCAACAGAAAGTTTAATTTTTTGTTCTTCTGTCAAAGCTAGACCAGTCCTACCCACCTACAAGAAATATGTAGTAGGAAAAGTTAAGTATCAGAAGAAGGTGAAATAGTTAAACATATGAAAGAACTGTACACCTGCAAGATACCTGGGTCTCGTATCCTCCCTCTAGTGAACTAATAAATGTATGGGCATGAGCTATTTTAGTAGTTTCTTCAATTTGTTCTGAAAAAGCATCTCTTCCATAAGCAATGTTATCTCTGATGCTCAGACTTAGCAAGACTGGTTCCTGAGTGACTAAGCCAATTCGACTTCTCAGCCATTCCAGCTTCAAGGACCATATTTACAGCTTGTCATTATGATCATTACTTACCCCTTCACTGTATAAAACATTCTTCCTATGCCAAGATGATCTCCCAGCGACATAGCCATCAACTCCATTTCCCTGTCCAACAGGTGGGTCATTTTCATTCTCAATAACCACATCTTCTGTGTCGACACTAGTTGAAGTATCGTCGCTTAAACTTGATTCGACCATCTATTTTCAACATTTTTCCTGCTTTTACACTCCAATTTTAGCTTTGGCGGTCTTTCTCTATCTATCTTTATTTTTTTATCTTTTTGCTTGGTCATTATAACCTCAAAGACAGGAGCAGTCTTTCCTCTGCATTTCTCTGGTTCAAGCCCCGTTATTTTGCTGCTAAAACCTGGATGGAATCCCGTATGGGTGGGTGCAAACCTCACACTACTTGCAGTCAATTTTGAGTATTGTTTTGTCTGACAAATGTATTTCGATTAATCAGATGAGGCAATGTAGAATTGGCAGATTCAACACTAAACACAACAATAAAATTTTATATTGTGTTTGAACTTTGTGTGTTTGGAACAATATGTGATGATTGAATTATTCAAGATACGGTCGTTGGTTCACGAGAGTTATGAAATTCTATATTTTTATATTTTTTGGTTCAAGATACTATTGTTCAATATATGATGATTGAGTTTTATAATATCCTAATATTTTAAAATCTTTTTGTAGGTTTGATATGAAACCTCCAAAAAATAAAAATGAGGTGTCTTCCATTATAAAATCTACAATCAAATATGCATTTGTTCCACCAGGTGCTATAGCAAAGGGACGAGGAAGAGGCCTCAAATCATTGAGCTCATTAAGGGTGTCTAGAAATAATATTTCAGTTTCGTTGTCATCAGATCAAGTTATGCGGTACAACCAAATCATTGAAACATGTAAGATTTCTCAAATATATTTTATTGTCAATTTAATTTTTTTAATAAAGTAAGAGAATTTCATTGAAAGGCCTCGATAGATTTGAATCTTTACTTTGATTCTTGAAAATTATGAGAGTGTACACTTCATTGATGGATTCTGATTATTAAAAGTTTTGATGGGTCATTTCAGTTTGACATCTGTGTTAGACTGAAAGTGGGAATGAGCAGAGAGGTAATATATTGGATGTTCACTGAATTTTAGTGCTTATTTTTTTTCTACCAGGTGATATAGCAAAGGGACGAGGGCGTGGGCTTAAATCTATGTCTATTGGTGAAGAAACAAAAACAATAAATAAAAATCCAATTGTTCTTGAGAAAGGGCATATGAAATATAATGTTCCATCTTTTTCATCTACCGATTAAGTTGTTCAATACATCCAAACGGTTATAAAAAGTATGATTTTTAAATTATTATCTTTTAAATTTAATTTAATTTTAAAGCAAAATTTTTTGTTAATTCAATTTCTTTTACACCAGGTGATCTGGAGAAGGAACGAAGTATTAGAGATATGTGATCTTTTGAATCCTCTGAAAATGAGGGGATGTCCTTCCATCAAAATGCTCATTATACAAATCAAAGTATGTCAAAACCCTCTAACTGTGCAAAATCAAATTATACCATGTCTGCTTCTCTGGGATCGCAACTGGTGAACAAAAATTCATTGGTTTATGAGAAAGAGCACATGCAAGCTGATGTTTCAATCTCGTTGTCTGCTGATCAAGATATGCATTCTGCTAAAATAGTGACAAAAAGTATGAATTTTAAAAGTTGTTATTTTATAGGATTGATTTTAATTTAATGCTGAAACTTGCATTCATATTTTTTTCTTGCAGAAGGTGATCTAGAGAGGAAACAATGACTTAGAGATATGCGCTCCTCTGAAGACTCTAAAACTGAGAAGGAATACTTTCATAAGAATGCTCATGATGCTAGTCAGAGTATGTCAAGACCATCTAACGTTGCAAGATCAAATTCTACCATATCTGCTACTCAGGAATTGCGAACAATTAATAGAAATACTTTCGTTTATGAGTAAGAGCATGTGCGAGAGGCAGAGAATGTGCAGGCTAATATTTTTTCGTATACTGATCAAGTTATGCATTTTACTCAAACAGTGAAATTGGGAAAAACAAGAAAAAATATTTGACGCGTGAGAAAGAGAATGTGCAGGCTAATATTCCAATTTTTTCCTCTGATGATCAAGTTATGCATTCTTCTCAAACAGTGGAAGGAAGTAAGATTTTTTAAATCTATTCGATGATAAGTTTATCACTTATATAATATTTTTTGACAATTTTAACTAACGCATTTGTAGGTTCAAAAATTTCTGAGAAGGTAAAAAAGATTCGAGGAGGTACTAAGGGCAAAGAAGTTGCATCTTTTGAAATTGGACAAAAGCTAAAATTAAATTTTTACAATAATCAAACAGTTGGAAATAATATCAATCTATTTTCGAGGCACCTAGACAAATTTGTTCGTGATTGTAATATATGTCCATTGGTAGTATCATCGTGGGATGATATTAAGGAAGAAGATTTGGATCACATGTGGGCTGCTGTAAAGGTTGGGTTTCTATATTCTTATAATCTTGTTGGTTAAATTTATCACATTCTTATCATGTTTTTTCACATGTGTGATGATTAAATAATATAAAGTTGAATCACTGTCTGAATGCCTTGGCCCAAGTATGATTTTTTCTCTTTTTCTAGGTCATTTCTAGGAGAGTTGGAATTTCTTTTTCATTCTTGATACCAGTAGTTGTAGTTGAAATATCAGGGGTCGACTCTACTTGTAGTCGCTGAAGTAGCAAGATTCACTTTTTCTCTTTTGCTTTTTTTTTTCTACTGAAATCACTTGTGTGGGCTTCTCTTTCAAATTATTTGTAGCAATTCAATTCTTATGAGGAAAGAATGTGACTTTAGTATTTTATTCAACCATTAGAAAGTTAGATTTTTGCTAAGCTCAAAACACTCTCCTTTGGTCACATATTGGATGTCAACTTGTGTTTGATGTACTGCAGGATAAATTTGAGAGTGAAGACATAAATTTTCATCGTGAACATGTCTTGGAATGGATGAAAGAGTTATGGAACAAATGGAGAGGAAGATTACATGCAAATCATGTGAAGGGTAAGACAATTCAACAAGCTCTTAAGAATAAGCCTAAAGGGGTAGACACCAAACAATGGGAGGGGTAGATAAAGGAATATTTTTTTATAAAAAAATTTCAGGTTTGACATCATATCTAGTTATGTATTTTCATGTCATGTTATTATTTTTTAATTGGTAATACTTATAATATTTGAATTGAATATTGTTACTCAATTATAGGAGAGAAGCAAAAAAAATGCAGCAAATAGAGCTAAGTTGAATATTCTTCATCGTATGGGAAGCAAGCCATTTCGAGAGATTATTTATCAAAAGGTGTTACCATTAAATATTTGATTTTTTAATGTTGGTGGGGTGTCATTTGACATGCTTTCTTTTATATAGGGTGGAAAATATGAAAAATCACCAGATCCGGCCATTATTTTCTTTGAGACTCGAAAGAAGAATAACACACTTGTTGATTCAGAGACAATAGAGAAACATGTGTGTTTGGTTAATTTAATATGTAATTTACTTTTAGTTAGCATGTATGGTCATAATAATCTCTCTTTATAATCTGTAGGCTCAAATTCAAGAATTGGTGCAGTCCGAACCATCTCTTCCTTGCATTGAAATTATCAAAAAATGCTTTGGACCTCAAACTCGTAGTCATGTAATTGGCTTTGGAGATGGAGTAAAGGAAAAAGATTTGAAAGGTGAAACTACCACAAAGGCTGAATTGTGGTCCGAGCTACGTTCAACTCGTGAAGAAAATCAATCTTTGAAGGATCGCTTGTCTAACATAGAAAATGAGGTGAATGAAATGAAGAAATTAAAAGAGTGGTTTTTAGCTCAACACTCCACTTTCCAGCCTCCATCATCAGAACGTTCGGAAGAATGACTATTCCAAAGTTGATACCAAGGTAGTAAACTTGCCTAAAATTTTAAATTATTTGAAATTATTTTTACAGTTATCGTATCTGCTATTTCGCATATTTTGATATATATGTTCATACTGTCATGCATTCTATATGATGGTGTGTACCATAATCTTTAGCTTATTTAAGGTGCATTTTATCGTATGAATGTCAACTACATGAAGGAGGGTGTAAGGTCTAACGTTGAAGGAATTCTCTTGGTATGTTTCTCCATTGTTCATCTCAAATTTTAATGTCTCTTCTGATTTTGTTTTACTGGTTAAGACATAGATTTACAGCATTACAACATATATTTAGCCTTGTAATTGCCTTCTAGATGCGTTCTTGTTGTCATAATGTTATATCAATTACGGAAAAAATAAATTTTCAAGGATCTATACCTGTATCATAAGAATTGCTTATTATTTAAAGCCACTAATGGAGCTGAGTTGAGGCATCCTCACTTTTTCTATTTGAATGAACCTATTGTTAAAGAGCATTCACTCCAGATGTTAAAGTGCAACTCGAGGAAAGCGAGACATATCTCGTAGTGTCTATTCTTTGATAAAGTGGACTCCTTATTTGTCATGAAATGAGAAATTAAAAATAAAAAGAAGTAAAAGAAGCAGCCTAAATGGAAACATAAGTAAGAACGAACGTCAGAGTTTAAGTTGAGAAAGTTTTGGCTTTAGACTGGAGCTTGGTGGGAACTGTTCTTCCTCCTCTTTTTGAAAATAGAGCCTTTCTCTGTTTCTTCTGTTATGTTCCTTCTTTGCCTATACTTATGCTCTTTGTATATAGAAGTTGATAAGTTGGAGAGTTCCTTGCATTGCATGAATGCTATCTCCAAATAACCAGATGTTTATCATAATTGAATTTTCTATAAGCTTGTTCATGTCAAATAACTTTATACAAATTCCTAATATTCTTAGCCAAAATCTATATATAATCAACATTCGGGCTAGAACTACAGTTGTTAATCCTGTGGAAACAAATCCTAATCCAATGCATGTACACACCCCTTTGCTAATGGATCTGACAGTTAATATGTAAATGTAATTCGGTAAATTGAGTCGGGCTTGCATAAATCCAGTCAACTGTGATCGGTTATGGCCTTTCAGCATCAGTAGTCATCTGTGTAAGTATTCAGTCAATCTTTTTGCACAATGTTCTTCTAATCCTTCAAGCTTCAGATCGTTTTAACTGGGCTTATAATTTGGATGCATTTGGTAACTGATTTCGTAGTGGTCAGGGAATCTGGACCTAGTAAATTCATGTCTTGCTCTGAAAGATAATTTCTGTTCCTTCTTTGAAACCCCTTCATTTATTTTTATTTTATATTATAGTATTTTATAATATTATACCTGTTATTCTATTTTTGAATGATCTTTATATTCTTTTCTAAATGAAATTTTCTTGATAATTTTACAGGTTGTGGAAGCCACGGTTTAGAAGAATCAAATTTTTGTATTGAAACAAATCGACTATTAGTTTGCTCGTAGTGTTGGAAAATTTTTACACTATAATCCAAGGACATTAACTACATAATTTTGTGAAGGTTTATGTTATTAGTTATCTTAAATCATTAACGTTTGGTGCCAACAACGGATGTTGAACTTCTTATTTTTTGTAATTACTTTTCATATATATGTATGAAAGTGGCATTATTGTTATATTGATTATGAGATATTTTTGTTGCAAATTGAATGTGATTAATCAGAAACTTGTTACTTTATTTAGGAACGGGACCATTGATCCTTATATCGATGAGAAAATATAGTCGCTAAAACTATGTTTATTGACTTGAATTTCCAAAGACAATAAGGACCAACTTTATACTTGTCGCAATGGCTATTTAGAGACCAGATTTTTAGTCCCTAAAATCATCAAACGGTCATTCCTAAATGCAAATTAAGGACTAGTTAAGTTGGTCCCTAAAATGACTTGGCGACTAGATGCTAATCTCGTCCCAATATGCCATTAACGTCGGGGCCTATAAGGACGAGTTGGCGACCGGAATATTTGATCGCTATTATGCTTTAGAGACCAGAAACATGCTTTTAGGGACCAGTTTTTCCTTCGCCATTGAGCAGTTTTCTTGTAGTGTATCAGATATATCCGTGATCTTTCCTTCCTTTTAGTCTGAATGTCTTATGTGATGATTGCGTCCTTTCTTCTTTTGTTTAGATCTCAATTAATTTTTGATTGATTCTGTTCTGCTGTGATTCCTGTTTTGCCATAATTCTGGGATAATGATTCTTCTTTTCTTTCCTTCAGCATATTTAATTTATCTGTCATGTTTGTTAGAATGTCATAATCTTTTTGTGATTGATTGTCCTTCCTTTTCTAGAGCCCGCTTCCTTCATTAGTGGTCTTTAATATCCTGCAAGGATTCACTAGTTAGTAATTTGTCATTATTTAAATATAAACCTTGGAAGCTAACAATGAACACTTGATACCTATGTGTTTTACCTGTTTTCTGTTTTCAAGTAATGAGTCAATCAGATCATGATTTTATTTTTATAATCAGAACATCATGTTCATGCTGAGCATTTACACATACAGTACCATGTCATGCTAAACAACTACTAATACCAAAGTCTTTCAGTTGGGAGTAACACTTAGCACCGCGTGAACATAGGAATGACGACTCCCCCGTCAGTAGAGGCATGAGTGGTTAGTAGCAGTTCCTATGTTCTAGACCTACGGCACCACCGTAGATTATAAGGTGTCCTCCGTCAGTAGAGGCATGACACCCTTATTCTTCGGAATATCAGCCTTATAGATCCACATCGTCATTCATGTGTTGTTACCCCTGGTAAAGTACCAGCACCCTTCCAACTAGGGTTACAGGTTGACCCCGATAGCTGATATTGGGGCATGTCGGTTGTAGCTAGCTCCTACAGTCTTACTTCAGTATTCAGAGTATGTCAGTTCAGATTTGCATGACCAAGTCTGTCGGTTGTATCTAGCTCCCACAGTCTAACATAGATTCAATCAACATTTCTCAATTAAAAGTCAACCATTTATGTTGACTATAGTCGATCAAGACAAATTAAGATACAATTCAATCCTAACATTGATTGGTGCGCACAAGCTAACCCGGACATCATGGTTATAAAAAAAAATCAAAGTTAAATATTTATGTTGATCATAGTCGTGATAAATTGGATCTCAATTTAATCATAATATAGATTGAATCAATATTTTTCAATTAGAAGTCAAACATTTACGTTGATTATAGTGGTGACAAATTGAGACTTAATTTAATTTTACAAATAAAAATAAAGGGCAATAAGCAAGCATGTCTTCAACATGCCTGCTTCAGCTGCTTCAATCGTAATTTTACTATATCATTCTCAATTAATTAGTATAAGTCATTTAAGTATTAAAAAAATAATTATATTTAATAAAAAGGTAAAATAGAAATAAAATAATAAATTAACTCTTGATGTTTTGCGATACCTTCTTCAGCTGCTTCAATCGTAAGTTTACTTATCACCCTAATTAATTATTATAAGTCATCTAAGTATTAAAAAATAATAATAGTTAATAAAAAAAATAAAGTAGACATAAAATGATAAATTAATTTTTGAAGTTTTAAATTAATTTGATTTCTGTTATGAGACTCATTTAAATTTTTTTCACAAATATTTTTTATAGTAATTTTGTTATATCACTTCTAATCAGTTGTTATAGCACATTTAGGACATGTCTGTTTCGTTGTTTCAATCGTGATTTTATTATATCACATCTAATTAATTTTTATGGTCATCTAGACATTAAAAAGTTAATAATATTTCATAAAAAAAAATCCACTCAAAATGATACGTCAATATAAATTATTTGGTTGACTATCGAATTATATTAGTACCATAAAAATTACGATAGAACAGAGGAAGACATAAAGTAACATATATTATTAAAAAATGAGAAGACACGTAAACTGAGACAATGAGAGTATTGATATCTTATTGAAAAATTAGGCTAAAAACACTATAAATCACATAAAAAATATAAAATAGTCAATTGACTCTCGAACTTATATCAGGGTCACTTAAATTGAAATAGAAGGAAAAATATTATAAATCACAATAATTAAAAATTTAAATTATTTTAATGATTCATTATTATAATTATATTTGTGTCACGTAAATTGAGATAAAAAAATAATAATACTGTGTCTGTGCTAGCACGAGTCCTTCGATGTCTAGTCTAATATAATTGCATCAATATTTTTCAAAGAGAAGCCAAACAATTATGTTAACTGACAAATTGTGACTCAATTTAAATATAATACAAATTGAATCAACATTCGTCAGTTATAAGTCAACTATTTATGTTGACTGTAATCGTGATAAATTGAGGAATCCCACACCGCTTGCATTAACAGTTCTAATACATATCACATATATTACAACGACACACCAAGATATAGAACACAAGTATACATTATGTCACATATAAATAGAACAATAGAGAACATGTAGATTCAAGATCATCAAATACAATTAAAGGAAGATAAGACAAATACATAGATGGTAAATCAATAAGGCAATACAACACAACATAAACATAATAAAGTAAGTGCAATGTATGTGCTGCTGCTGCTACTGATGATGATGATGCCCGAGGTCGCCGCATACCCTCCGGGATCGTCGCATAATCCCCGTATACACCTACGGAGCTAAGGCTCCCAACGCAGGACCCATGGAGGTTTCGTCAATCCGTATACAATCCACATATCTTATATCTCTTTTCCGGCATATCTCTCAGAAAGGATTTTATAAGGTGTTACAATATTTATTTATAAAAGTGTTGTCAGTGTTTCTCAGATGTTGCCACGGTGGTACCAATGCTTCATGAATGAGTAAGATATGAAGATGTAATGCTCACAACCAATCACAATGAGTATTTCCGCAACCAATCACATGATATATTTCCACAATCAACTACAATGATCCATTCTCAAAACCACATGAGCCAATATCACTTATTATTTTCATTTTATCCATGAATTTCCACATGTATCATATGCCAATAAAGTCTGAATATAATCACAATACACCAATTGTACCACATTAAACAACACAATTATTCACATGTATTCAAGGCTATCAATATTACATAGGACCCTACACGGTCAAACATATCACATAATATCTCAATTTCGACAATTACATCACATATACGCCCCCACACGGGCACAACACGTAGACAATTATTTTTCATGATTAGTTCCCACCCTTAACATGCATTTTGTATCATCATTTACTACGCAACCCAGTCTGAAAGAGTTAAGTCATAACCTACCTCGAAAGCCAAAACCGGTCTGATACACTTGAACCCGCGACCTTACTTTTCACGAATAATTTCGAACTTCACTAAAAACATCAAATATGAAATCTACGCGTCAAGACAAAACCAATGAAACCTATATTGACTACTTTTGGTTCGGTGTCAAAACGAACCCCTAAAATAGGTTTTCGAAAAAGAAGGGCAAAATCAAAACTTTATTTCAAAAAAATGTTCCCTATATTTTTAGGAACCTACATCTGGAAACCCAAGTTAAATCGAGTCAAAAACGGAGTTCAAATAGAAGAAAAACCATTTTTGAGCTTTACCGGGTAAAATCTTTGAAATCCGGGTTAAGATCAAGAGTCTGAGTTGTTTTGAAGGTTAAATTGATGAAAAACTAGTAATTATAAGATAAAAATATTATTCAAGTGAAAGAGGTGAAATTTGGGTTTAAAATCATGCCCTAAGATTTTTAAGATTTTGAGGAATTTATCAAGCAATTACTAAGAAAATAGGTGAATTTTTACCTTAAATCTGTAATAAAATCAAGAAATGGGTGTTAATCTAGCTTCCCAAGCTCCCACAAACTTTACTTTTAAGCTCCCAAACTATTTAGGATTTAACTCTCAAGTGGCAAGATGAAAAATGAGCAAAATGGACCCAAAAACTATTTATATAGTGCAGAAAATCTGCACTAAAAGGATAAAAAAACCCGTAGTTTTTTTGTTTTAAAGTCCACTCCGAACTTCGACGGGGTGCCCGGGATTCGTTCAGAGTTCGATTTATGCAAACGAACTATGCAACCACACTAAATTCGACGTTCCGGACGCGATGGAGATATCAGATTTTCAAAAAAATATTGTTTTCATATAGTTGATGCCCGAAACCCTAAATTATAATTTTCCAAATCGAGGGTTGAAATGAGATTTAAAGGCCGTAAAATCATACCAAACATGCTAACACCCTAAAATCAACATTCTGGATCTGCTGGCAAAGTCGGATTTTCCATCCAAGGTCATTTCGATCAAATATGGATCCCACACCCATATTTCCAATTTTCCAACTTTCAAACCAATAGGTCGAAATGAGCTCGGGTGCACCGGGACCCAAACCAAAGGTCTACTTAGCCTAAAATGGATATTCTGGAGCTGCTGACACAGTTCATTCGGCCATCCGTTTGCACGGATCAAAATATATCCACATAAGTCCACATTGAAACTCTTTAAGCCATCAAAACCCACAATATTCCATAAATGATACCAAAATGCATCGAAAATCATGCCAATCATTCCCATACCCCAACAATATTATAATGAAACTACGGGGAGGGGTAAAATAGTTAAATCACACAAAATCACAAATTTCACATATTTCATCAAATTTTTAGGTCGTTACATCATCCACTACTAAAAATCTAGTTCATCCTCGAACTAAGGCAAGGAGATACCTGAATCAATGAAACGATGGGGATAGAAACTACGCATATCAGACTCAACCTATGAAATAGACTCATCTACAGGTTGATGTCACTACTGGACCTTAACCACAGGGATCACTCTAGAGCGCAACCTCCTAACATCCCTAGCCAAAATGGAAACCGACTTTTCCACAAAGGACAACCGCTCATCTAACTGAACCGACTCCTAACGAATGACATGAGACTCATCAGGAATATAGCAACGAAGCATAGAAACATGAAAAACTGGACGAACATCTGATAGATCACGGGGCAAAACCAACTCATAATCCACATCACCAATAGTTTGAAGAATCTCAAATGGACCAATATGCCTGGGGCTAAGCTTGCCCTTCTTCCCAAATCTCATCACACCCTTCATGAGTGAAACTCGAAGAAAAACATGATCACCTACAACAAATCTCAAGGCACGAAGTCTACGATTAACATAACACTTCTGCCTACTCTGAACCGCTCAAAGTTTATCCTGAATGACCCGAACTCTATCTAACGACTCACAAAGCAAGTCCGTAGATCGAGGTCTCACCTCTGAAACATCAAACCAACCCACTGGGGAGAGACAACGCCTACCATACAATATCTTAAAAAGAGCCATGCCAATATTGGAGTGGTAGCTATTACAATATGTAAACTCTGTTAAAGTCAAATGCTGCTTCTACTGGCTACCAAAATCCATCGCGCACGCGTGAAGCAGATCCTTCAAAACCTGGATAGTCCGCTCTGACTGGCCATCAGTCTGGGGGTAAAACATTGTGCTTAGATCAACCTGACTACCCAAATCATCTTGAAAATTCTTCCAAAAATAAGATGTGAACACGAAACCTCGATCTGAAATAATGGAGACCGACGCACCATGAAGACGCATAATCTCACGAATGAATATATGGGCTAACCTCTCAGTACTTAATGAGACCTGAACCAGAATAAAATGAGATGAATTGGTCAATCGATCCATGATGACCCAAACACTGTCAGAACCAAGAGAAGTATGAGGCAACCCAGTCACAAAGTTCATAGTGATTTATTCCCACTTTCACTCGGGAATGGGTAACTCTAAAGCAAACCACCAGGTCTCATATACTTGGCCTTCACCCGCTGACAACATAGGCAACGAGCCACAAAATTTGCTATATCACGCCTCATACCACCCCACAAGTAGTGTTGTCTAAAATTACTATACATCTTAGTCACACCTGGATGGATGGAATATCTGGAACAATGGTCCTCCTCCAAGATCAACCTTATCCAATCACCACTCTCGGCACACAAACTCAGTCCTCAATCCTCAAATCTCTATCTGACTTAAGTGAGGCTTCCCTAACCTCCCCACTCAATACCTTATCTCGTATCAACCTCAATTTAACATCATCAAACTGATGAGCTCGAATCTACTCTATCAAAGATGATCTAGCCTCCATAAATGCCAAAACACGCCCCGGTGTCGAAATATCAAGCCTAACCATCGGGTTAGCCAAAGAATAAACCTCTAAGGCCAACGGCCTCTCCTAAGTCAAACGATGCACCAAGCTACCCATGCTAGCCGACTTTCGTCTCAAGCCATCCGCAACCACATTGGCCTTGCCCTGATGGAAGAGAAAAGTCAAGTCATAATCCTTAAGCAACTCAAGCCAACGTCGCTGCCTCATATGAAGATCTCGCTAGTAAAGAAGTACTGAAGGCTATGATGATCTGAGAAGATCTCGCAATGGACTCTATACAAGTAGTGCCTCCACAACTTCAAGGCAAACAAAACTGCGCACAACTTCACCACAAACGAAACAACTTTTGTCTGGCTATTATTTGGCTTGTTCTAATAGCTCCCTTGGATAATTATGGGTTAGGTAAAATAAATAATTTTAATCAAGTTTGTATTTATGTTATAAAATTTATTTAATATATACAAATAAATTCTCTAAAATCAATGTAAGCAAAAAGTAGAAAAAAAATAATGATCCAAAAGGATATCATTGTACTCCCTGCTTTTCTATGTTGAAGTCTTTCGTATTAATTCTGATTCCGCCTCTAACAGTACGATGGTTTACTTATTCCTACGTTTTGTCACGTAGAAAGCTTCATGGTATTTTATGAATGTCATTTTTGAATAATAACATACATAGATTTGAGCATTACGTTGAACGTCAAAAAGTAATCATGTATATTATTATATTAAGGAATTTTTTTTTCATATTTCTCACTATATTATTTAAATACTCCCTCCGTTTCATAATAAATGAATTGTTGGATTTTAGCAAACAAATTAAGGAAAAAACATTAAAGACATAAATTTAACACAACTTTTTATTTTTACCCCTAAAAAAAAAACTGACCTTGTAATACCTTTTCAAAAGTTAATTGATTGTCAAATCATAAGGGTAAATTTGAAAAAAAAAATTCAATGATTCACTTAATTTGAAAAACCAATAAATACCCCAACAATTCACTTATTTCGAAACGGAGGAAGTAATAATTTATTTATTTTTACTATATATACTAGTTTAACCGCATATATAATATTTGATTATTTAAAATTAAATGATTTTATTTATTGTGAAGGTTTTTAATGAAATGCAAAAAGTTTAAATCACTCTCAAAGATCCTTCACACTTATTTTATGTAAACATAACATATATTTTACTGTAGGCACATATATATTTTACCATCATAAGTTTAAAGTTGTTAATGGATCATCACTTTTGCGTTTGTCATGCAGTACCTCTTTTCCTTTGCCGCTAGTGTAGTATTATTATTCCTTTATTTTTTTTTAAACTTAAAATATTTTCTTATTTTTAGAGTTAAATCTTTAAAAAATCTTTGATTACTTTAAACTTTTAAAAATTTGGTACTTCTTATATTTTTCTTATTCTAACGCGTTCATATTTATTTCTAAAATTTTCGATCTTCATTTGAAATTCTTAAGCTAATAAAAAAGATATTAGTTGTCATTAATTCAGATTACTTCTAATAAGGAAAATTTTTACTATAAATATTTAATTTATTTTCAATTCTTAAATATTAGGAACATAGTGAAAAATCGATTTTATCTAAAATAAAAATTTTTAATGAAGGAAAAAAAGTTCAAACAACATTTCTAAGACCCTTCACATTTTTAATATAACTAGTCAAGTATACGTGCATTGCACGTGTGTTTAATGTCAAGCCATCAATCAATGTGTTTGTGTGTGTGTGTATATATATATATATATATATATATATATATATATATATAAAAGAAATAGCAATTGACTTTAAAAATTGAAGACAAACAACTTTATGCACACGTTGAATTCAAGTTTAAAACAATTTATACTCATTTTTTGACGTTTTTTTTTTTCAAAAATAAAGAAACTGTCCAAAAATAGGACAAATTTATTATTTTAGTGTATATGTTGAATTCTATTTCAAATTTGTATTTATTTGCCAATTATAAGGTATTATAATTAGGACTCTTTTAACAATGATGATTTTTTATTTTTTCAAAAATATATATTATTTGTATTTATGTATAATTATAATTTTTAAAAATAGTAAAAAAATGATTTTGTCTAAAGAATATATATATATAATATAGATTATTTTTTGGTAAACTTTAAAACAATGGTATTTTAGGTAAGTTGTACCACAATATTAATTGCTCACGTAAATTGTAGAATTTTTAACTAATTGACTTTCTTTTAAAGATTTAGTTAAGGTAATATTTTCATTAATTTAAAGTAAAAAATTTAACGTATATAATTCAAAAAAGGAAACGTTTAATAACTAAATTTAAATGATTTTACGTTTTAAATATTAGAAAAATAATGAAAAGACAGTTTTGTCTATTGCAAATTTTTTTAATGAAGGACAAAAAGTTCAAATCACTTTTCTAAGATCTTCACACTTTTAATATATTATAGATATAGATTATAGATATAGATATAGATATAGTCATTAATTTAAAATTCTAAAATTTAAGGTATATAATTCAAAAAAGGAAACGTTTAATAACTAAATTTAAATGAATTTTAATTTTTAACTATTAGAAAAATAATGAAAAAACAGTTTTGTCTATTGCAAAATTTTTTAATGAAGGGCAAAAAGTTCAAATAACTTTTCTAAGGTCTTCACACTTTTAATATATTATAGATTATAGATATACATGTATATATGAAGAATTATAGATGCTTATTAGCTTATGTGATTGTGTTGAGGGAATGTTGCTCCCAAATATTCATAGGCTTAGAAACATGTTTTAAAGCTATTTGGTCACTATTGGCTGCCAATTGCCATGCATCCGCGTTATTGCTTTAGCCTGGATTCTCCTGTCGAGAGTGACTTTGAATATGATAAAGCCTATATAAAATATAGTGCTACTATTTTTTTTTTTTTTTATTATTATAAATTGAGATCTTCTTCAAACTTGATGTACAAATAGATAGAATAGCAAATAGCATCTTTCTAGCCTGCATATTTATGGATTTCAATCTCATCGATCTCATCTGAACGACTCGTTGTCTATTTAATTACATTTTTTATTTTGTAATCAGAACAAAACTAGAGATCCTGGCCTCCTCCCTTGAATGCTCCTGGTGCTGAGACTATCACCGCTAAGTTGCGTTGGATCAACATCGGAAAACAAATACACTGCAAAAGCAACTAAGTCAACGCTTATTTGTTGTGAATCTACTAGCCCAGACGACGCTTGAATCTATTCCACCACAAACGAAACAGCTTTTGTCTGGCTATTATATGGCTTGTTCTAATAGCTCCCTAGGATAATTATGGGTTAGGTAAAATTAAGTAATTTTAATCAAGTTTGTATTTATGTTATACAATTTATTTAATATATACAAATAAATTCTCTGAAATCAATGTAAGCAAAAAGTATATAAAAAAAATAATGACCCAAAAGGATATCATTGTACTCCCTGCTTTTATATATTGAAGTCTTTCATATAAATTCTGATTCCGCCTCTAATAGTACGATGGTTTACTTATTCCTACGTTTTGTCACGTAGAAAGCTTCATGGTATTTTATGAATGTCATTTTTGAATAATAACATACATAGATTTGGGCATTACGTTGAACGTCAAAAAGTAATCATGTATATTATTATATTAAGGATTTTTTTTTTCATATTTCTCAAAATATTCACAATATTATTTAAATAATAATTTATTTATTTTTACTATATATACTAGTTTAACCGCATATATAATTTTTGATTATTTAAAATGAAATGATTTTATTTATTGTGAAGGTTTTTAATGAAATGCAAAAAGTTTAAATCACTCTCAAAGATCCTTCACACTTATTTTATGTAAACATAGCATATATTTTACAGTAAGCACATATATATTTTACCATCAGAAGTTTAAAGTTGTTAATGGATCGTCACTTTTGCGTTTGTCATGCAGTACCTCTTTTCCTTGCCGCTAGTGTAGTATTATTATTCCTTTATTTTTTTTTATATTTAAAATCTTTTCTTATTTTTAGAGTTAAATCTTTAAAAAATCTTTGATTACTTTAAACTTTTAAAAATTTGGTAGTTCTTATATTTTTCTTATTCTAACGCGTTCATATTTATTTCTAAAATTTTCGATCTTCATTTGAAATTCTTACACTAATGAAAAAGATATTAGTTGTCATTAATTCTGATTACTTCTAATAAGGAAAAAATTTACTATAAATATTTAATTGATTTTCATTTCTTAAATATTAGGAAAATAGTGAAAAAACAATTTTATCTAAAATAGAAATTTTTAATGAAGAACAAAAAGTTCAAACAACATTTCTAAGGCCCTTCACATTTTTAATATAACTAGTCAAGTATACGTGCATTGCACGTGTGTTTAATGTCAAGATATCAATCAATGTGTTTGTGTGTGTGTCTATATATATATATAAAAGAAATAGCAATTGACTTTAAAAATTGAAGACAGACAACTTTATGCATCAAGGCATGCTTGAAGTATCAGTTTTTTTATCGTCTACTACGACGTGAGCTATCTATCACATAACGGATGAGAACAAAAATAATGTATAGTAAGATGATTAAACCTAATCTTTACAAAAAAAATTTCAAAGTCCGACCGAACATTC
This sequence comes from Capsicum pubescens, assembly GCA_030864215.1. Lineage (NCBI taxonomy): Eukaryota > Viridiplantae > Streptophyta > Magnoliopsida > Solanales > Solanaceae > Capsicum > Capsicum pubescens. Next base: position 37,186,555 of record CM061542.1, on the reverse strand, counting down.
ATCTATCACCTGTAAACTACAACAAAATAATACGATACTCAAGATATTAGAACGAAACAATTAAACCCTAACATTTGTAAAAATGTTTCTCAAAATTTTCTAATAATAATATAATATAAAAATAATAAATATTCCCAAATATAGCACAAGTCCTGCACGTTCGAACAATATATACTATTAAAATTATTTTTCTTTTTATTATGTCAAAAATATAAAAAGAGGTCTAATACTGCTAAATTTTGAAGAAAAAAATTCTAATGCTTTAATTATTTTCCTTGTTTTAATTTATAAGAAAATGGCTGCTATTAAGTTTATTATTCTAATTTTGATAAAAACCATCACATTTTCCCCTTTTTTCCTCTTATTTTGTACTTTGGAATCCTTTCTCAAGTACACAGGGAGAAAAAAAAACCCATCAATAATAAGTCTTTATATATTTTAGGATTTCTTTATTTATTATAAATATAATGATATAATAATTGTGGAAAATAAGTGAAAAGATAATTTTATTTATTGCAGAGACTTTTAACGAATTAAGGATAAAAATTTCAAATCACTTTTCTAAGGGTCTTCACACTTTTTATATATTATAGATAGATTATAAATATAGATATGACAATTTCTTGCACGTTAATTTTTAAAGTAACACGGCGTAGCGATCAATATTGACTAAAGTTGTGTGTAAGGTAAAAATTTATTCGCATTAAGTATTTATCCGAGTTAGAGTGCATATAGTATTGCTGTACGGATCAACTTTTTTTTTTTTTAAAAAAATTACATTGAGTCAAATGATTTAATCTAACAGTTAAAAATAAAGTGGAGATATATTAATTTGAAGTATATTATAGATTTTATTTGAGGTTATTCTGAGGTTATAACATAACTAAAAAATTAAAATGGAAATATATTAGGGTAGATAATATTCTATAATATGCTTCTAGCTGGAGCTTCACTACTTTTAGCAAAGTTCGATTTTAATTCTTCTATTGCAATGATATACCAATTTATATTGCTCATTGACCTTTGACTTTCAACGTAATGTCTAAATCAATGTTTTTGGAAAAAGACATTCATGCCATTACAAAATAAAAACATTTAATTCATCATCTTCCTAATGTGACAAAACCTAGGAATAAGTAAGGTGTCATAATTAGAGGCGGAATTAAAATGATTGATTTTTAATTTTTTTTTTTTATACAGTTGGAGTCTTTAGGAAATAATTTTTGTACTTCTTTGAAGTAGTGGTAATTTTTACCTACGCTACATTTTCTTCAAACTTCATTTGTGATCATCAGAATGTCATTTGATACGTTATTATTGTTTGTTTATTCATATTTATTAAAAGAATCTTTTTTATAAAATATAAAATTTAAGCTAAAGCTATTTAATTCTATCAAATAAGCACTTAATTATCTCACCGGGTATGTACTGTACGGATTCGATTCACCTAACACACAAGAATCAAGACACATGTAGGTTGCCATTAGAACAAGTCAAACTATATCATTTTAGGTCGTTAATTTTTGATGTTTTCTTAGCAATGAACTTTACAACTTGGATTGTTAAAGATAAAACATATTAGACTTTTTGTAGTGAAAAAATTATTTGTTCATTGTCTTTTTCTTTTTCCGTTTAGGGGAAAGCTACAAATTTGACCTTCAAAGGAAAATTCGATGCTCTAAAACTTTCGTTACATATGGAGTTTGAGAAAGAACCGAACGACAGATATGAGCTTGTACTATCCGGAATTCAGCAACAATTCTTTAGACTTTCGTTGTAATATTACCCGATTGTTATGTTAGCAATAAACCTGACAACTTAGATTGTTGGAGACAGAAGATATTAGACTTTTGGTAGTGAATTTGAATATTTCAAAGAGATCTTTGTAAAGGCAGCATAACGAAGAATTTATTTCATTTTATTGAAACAATACTACCTGGATAAAGAATCAAATGAATGTAAATTAAATAAACTTTGCAACATTAATGCATAGGCTTTTGAAAGATTAATTTATAGCTCCACACACAGTTCTTATGATTCCATTTGAACCGGTTAAGGGACTGATATCTCCCATTCTAATCATGGCAGCAGCGAAATCAGAGGCAAATGCTCGAGGGCTGTTGCTATATTCTAAAACAATATCATCGGTAGATCCACCACTCAAAAGGACTTGATCCGATTGAAGAAGACCTTTCCTTTGCCTCAAGTTCTTGTAGTAGTTGTTATCCAATTGATTGGGTGTGACCAGATCAAGTGGAGCTAGGTTTCCATTTTGATCTTCTTGAGGACACCGACGTCTTCTAGTGCTAGCAAATCCAGCATCAATGTCTGTTCCATTGCTGTAAATCCTATTACGGTAGAGGAAACATTGTGCTTGACCTATTGAATGTGATCCTGGAATAAATTAATCAGAAGATTAAAAAGTTATAACTTCTCATCAGTACAAATTTATGATGATCTTCAACAATTTGATCAGGTTTTACCTGATAAAGCAACCATGTCCCTTGTGCTAAGACCTTTTTTGGCAAAGCCAGAAATAAGCCTATCAAGAGGATCGAAAGGACCAGGGAGATCAGTTTCTGCAAGAGTGTGACTTGCAGTGGTTGAATCTCTTCTTCCAAGTTTCACTGTCCACGATGGACCTCCAACCTGATAATTGTTAACATAACGTTGGTTAGTATTCGATAACACCTTCATTAAAAGTTTTTCTTTTGAAGAAAATGAAACTATAAATACTTACGAGAGTCGACGCATCCCTGGCAGCAACTGCAAGTATGTCTGCACATGATACGACTCCTGGACATGTTTTCTCAAGCTCTCTTTTTGCATCTTCTATAATACCATAGCCTCTAGCCGACCCAAGATTTGGCAACGCTGTCTTCTCACTGACAAGAGTGGGTGTCTCATCAAGTAAGATAGAAGCATCACAACCCTAAAGTTAAAGTCATAAATTGGTTAGAATATGGAAGCAAATGAAATTAATACTTTCAAACTTGAACTCTTGAAGTACATAGAGCTTGAAACACATAGTGCACATGTATCAAGCCAACCTGAACAAAGCAATCATGGAAATGAAGGCGAATGAGGGATGCAGCCATGCGGCGTTCAGCTGAAACTGCTTGTCTAACACTTTTACGAATCGTGTTGAGTGCATTAGGGCAAGTGCGGTCATAGAATGTGGAAGAAAGTTGTGCATGACATTGCATGCTACAGAGCAGAACAAGAGAAAACACAGCAGCAACAGCCGCAAAAGAGTTGTTTGAAATACTCATTTTGAAAGTACAAAGTATATGATGATGTCTGATATGAAGAATAAAAGATGCTTATTAGCTTTGTGATGTGTTGAGACAATGTGGCACTGCAAATATTTATAGGCAAATAAACACGTTAGTTTAAAGCTCTTTGGTCACTATTGGCTGCCTATTGCATGCATATCCGCGTTATTGCTAGCTAGCTTTTGTCTTTGCCCTATTGTTTGACTTGTTCTAATAGCTACCCAAGGTAATTATGAGTTCCATAAAATTCAGTAATTTTATATCCCACCTCTAAGCTAAGAGGGTGGTGCTTATTTCTAGTTTTTTTTTTAACATTAGGAAGCTTCATGTCATTTAATTTCATTTTGTGTTGTACTAGCATGGGTGTCATTTTCAAATACTTCCCCGTTTATTTTTATTTATTCACTTTTATAAGCAAATAAACACGTTATTATAAAGTTTCTTTTTTCACTATTGGCTGCCTATTGCCATGCATCTGTGTTATTGCTAGCTTTTGTCTTTGCTATTGTTAGACTTGTTCTCTAGCTATCTATATTTGGGAGCGGGCAGATCAAGATCGAGTCGAGTGATGAATCGTATTTAATGCTAAGCGTAAAATGAGTATAAATGAGCAAATTATTTATTGATTTTTCAAACGGAACAAGTATTGTTGGACATCTATTTTTAGTATAGTGGACAAGTAAGGATGGACGGGGGAATAATACCGGATTAGACAAAAATGGCTAAACTAATAAGGCTCCGTTTGGCCATGTGAATGATGATTTGAAATCATGATATAAAATCGTGACTTGAAATTATGATATAAAGTTGAAGTTTTGTTTGGACATGCAATCTGGACCTTTTATATCGTATATTTTGTAATAAATATAAAAGCCCCATAAGTTGTGAAAACTATCAAAATTGTCTCAATTTTTTGTTCGAACTGAAATAAGCAAAAGTTTATAACAAAAGCATAATCAATTATCACAAAGCTATTGAAAAAAATAAATACAAAATTTATTGATCAAACTTAATTCAATAAAAAAAGTAAAAAATTAAACATGAGTTGTAGCGTACTACTATTTAATAGGATCCTGCCACGTAGTACAGACAATCTCCTCATTACGTTAAGCTTGTATTTCTCGATTAAATGACCGAGAAGACGAACCAATATTATTACCTTTTCATTTGTTGGTAAAACATAATGAATTTGGTGAATAATAAATTGTAAAGTAGGAGTTGATTTGAAGTAATATTAAATTTTATGTTGGTGAAAGTAATAGTTTTATGAAATATAAATGAGTTAAAGAGTAATAATATGAGTTATAAATTTTATATGTATATTTGAAATAGATAATTGGTAGATATAAATGACGGATGAACGAGTTTATTTTTAATGAGATATAAACTTAGCTTGTAGGTCAATTTTGTATTTGAAAAAATTTAAATTATTATGATATAAAATTCCAAATCAAGTTTTTTTTTTAGGGGGGAATTTAGGGATTTCATCTCAAGATATAAAATCATGAGATAAAATTTGCGTTAAGTTACATGTTCGAACACTAATTTTATATCATAATTTCAAATCATATTTCCAAATACATATTAAAAAGTTTATTAGAAGTTGTTCCAGCATTTTATCACGTGGTAGGAATCTTCATGATGTATAGGGTATGTCATTCTCCAATAACATACCTAGATTTGGGGATTACGTTGAAAGTTAAAAGGTCAACATGTTACATCATTATAATAATACAATTATTAGAAGCTAACTTTGATAAAAAGAACTAGTGAAGGTCAAGAAAATGACGCCAAAGTGTAATTAAGAAGATGATGGTACAATTACAAAGTAGTACTTATTATTCTAAACATCGTCATAATTATTCCGAATAAATCTAATCTACTTCAAAGTCATATTAATTATACAGTAATTTTATCATATTATATTTATTAATTATAAGTCGTCTAAATATTAAGAAATAGGTATAGTATTTAATAATATGAATAAAATAAATATAAAATAATAAAATATTTTTTAATTTTTCAAACTGAAGCAAATATAAAATATTTATTTTTAATATACTTGACAAATAAACATAAAATAATAAATTATTTTTTGATTTTAAAGCAATTGCTAACTGTATTTTAAACATCTTTTGACTTTCTCAAAATATAAAAAGACATTGTCAAAGACAAAATGCTGTAGTAGGAGTAGGACCATAAATAATTATAAAAAAAGGAAGAAGAAAATCTTTGTAAGTCAAAAAAACACTTTTATTTAATACTCTAATTTGATGTGAAATTTACGTACTCCCGTCGTTTCAAAATAGTTCGCTTTTATTTACTTGATACTTTTCTTAAAAAATATTTATTAGGATTTATTTTAGCTTTATTAATTATGCTTTCAAAATATAAATTTGAGTATATACATTTTGTTTAGTCATTTAATAATGAGAAAAGTATTGAAAAAATACAATAAAATACTCTTGATTTCATTAAAGAAACAACTAAATTAAAACAAATATTTATAGAAGAGGGTCAATTAAAACAAAACACATCTATCGTTAAATGACTGTTAGCCTAGAAGTTGTCGATCCTGCTTGCCTCGCATTTCTCAAGAGTGTCACATGATACACTCCTTAATTTAGAAATAGAATTAATGTGAGCTATAAATTTCATTACTGGCACCATTACTGGCACACAGACCACCACTACGAGTCACGGTCCAACGCGCGGCTCCCCACCTCGTGGATCAATCTGGTCTCTAATAGTGAAAATTTAAGCGGGAACTACTAAAAACATACAGGCGCCAAGGAAATCCCTAAAATTCCTCTCTAAAATCCTCACCTAAAATCCCTAAAGTCTTCTTCATTCGTCTTCTTCCTCACAAAAAAATCGTCTTCCTCCTCACAAAAAATTTCCATTGTCTTCCTCCTTTCGGATAAGTACTTCAATTCCTCTTTAATCAGAATTTTTCTTTCCATCTTCTCAAGTTCATTCTCTGTGTTATGCAAAAAAGAATTTTGCTAGAAATTTATTTTTCATTTATCTTCAATTGTTGATAAAAACTGGTATGAACATGTGATAATAAATCTAACAAAACTTCAAAATCATAGTAGGTACCAAATTCAAAACTTTTCAACTCTTGTTGCTAAAAAAATTCCTTTTTTACGGTGTTTTGCTTGATTTTTGAATTTGAGAGTTTGACTGAAATATGCATATTGGTGCAATTTTATCAATATTTTTTGGTGTTTTGCTTGATATCAAAATTTGGGGTTTTGATTTGCACATGTATGCTGGTGAATTTATCATTATCAATTCAAATAATTTGTTTAGCTACTTTGTTTTTATAGATAAATGTGCAAGAATTTCTCTTTTCAAATTCCTCTTTATATTTGCTCGATTTTGTACATTGTTAGCTTTATCATTGTTGTTGATGTTGTTTCTGACCGAAATTGTGATAATACTGAAGGAATTTATTTCTAGTACTCTTATTTTACACCGATTCGCACGGAATTGAAGCTTAATTAGCATGTTGGGTATGTTGTTGTTGAATCAATTGTTGATGGTTGTCAAAGTGAATCTTCTATCTTGAATAATATCACCACTCAAACAATAGCGCACAATACAGTAGAACATTCCGACTGAGAAGTATTTAATTTTTTTGTTGATTTCTGTTCTAGCCAGTGAGTAAATGAATGTGACAACAAGTTAACACATCATGTTTCTCCCCTCATGTCAGACATTATAGTACCTATGGCTATGTTATGGCCTACTACTTTACAAAGAATGTACCAACATTAGTCAACCTTATTCACTGAAAAAGGCTAACAAATTTGGTCATTTTATCTAAGTAACCAACTTGCATGCTTTCTTATGTAAACTTCACCATTGTTATTCAATTTCTCATCCTATAAAGTAAATTACAGCTGTATAAGTAAATTGCAATCCCCTTGTGATTTCTAATTGGCATCCTAAATGATGTTAGCAAAGGCATATAACTTAGTATCTGTAATAATCTAAAATCAGAAAACAAACTACAAGGATAATTTTCAGAAAAAAAGGGGACTTGTAAGTTGTATATCACCAAGTAACCTTGTAATGCAATACTATAACAAATATTTATAACACAATAACCATCAAAGCGCTCAGTCGAGTCATGTAGCGCACCTGCGAGGGAGTTTTGCTGCTTCTTCACATTTAAGAAGCTTGGCATAGAGGCCATCCAATGCTATCAGTTCATCATGTGTTCCCATTTTAACTAATTGGCCTTCCTCCATCACAACAATGTAATCAACATTCCTGATAAGACTAAGTCGTCTTGCTATTATTATAGTTGATCTGCCCAACATGAGGAGATCCAGTGCTCCCTGAATAGATCTTTCAACTTCAAAATCAAGTCCACCTATAACTTCATCAAGAAGAAGGACAGAAGGATTCGAAAGAATAGCCCTAGCAATAGAATGTTTAATTTTTTGTTCTTTTGTCAAAGCTAGACCAGTCCTACCCACCTACAAGAAATATGTAGCAGGAAAAGTTAAGTATCAGAAGAAGGTGAAATAGTTAAACATATGAAAGAACTGTACACCTGCAAGATACCTGGGTCTCGTATCCTCCCTCTAGTGAACTAATAAATGTATGGGCATGAGCTATTTTAGAAGTTTCTTCAATTTGTTCTGAAGAAACATCTCTTCCATAAGCAATGTTATCTCTGATGCTCAGACTTAGCAAGGCTGGTTCCTGAGTGACTAAGCCAATTCGGCTTCTCAGCCATTCCAGCTTCAAGGACTATATTTACAGCTTGTCATTCTGATCATTACTTATCCCTTCATTGTATAAAACATGCTGCCTATGCCAAGATGATCTCCTAGCGACATAGCCATCAACTCCATTTCCCTGTCCAGCAGGTGGGTCATTTCCATTCTTAATAACCACATCTTCTGTCTCGTCACTGGTTGAAGTATCGTCTCTCTCACTTGATTCGACCATCTATTTTCGACTTTTTTCCTGCTTTTACGCTCCACTTTTGACTTTGGCGGTCTTTCTCTATCTATCTTTATTTTTTTATCTTTTTGCTTGGTCGTTATAACCTCAAAGATAGGAGCAGTCTTTCCTCTGCATTTCTCTGGTTCAAGCCCCGCTATTCTGCTGCTAAAACCTGGATGGAATCCCGTATGGGTGGGTGCAAACCTGTAACACCCCATATTTAAGTACATGTATTGGCGTATTCAAGTACGTGATTGGTCTTATTTATATGGAATTAATTTTTTATTTTATTTATACCGGAATTTGCCCGTCGATGGTTCCATACGAAGGTTATTGAATAAGCTTTCCAACGATATAAAGATTTCCAAAAACGGATAAGTTTCGGATATAATCGAGCACGTTCGAAACTATAAAACGGTGGCCGGGATATGGTGAATAGTAAATGTGCAGGAAAATTTCCTGCACACAAACTACTGAGGCCTGCCAGTTTTTTGGGTCGACTTTGAACGATCATAACTCCCTTAATATAATGAACTGGGAGAGATACCACATATCAAAAGAAAGATCTTTGAGTCTTCTTTCCAATGCAATTAGTTTCATCCAAATCCAACATCTGAGTAAGGAGTTATACTCGTTTTACTTCAGCCTATCAAAACAGTTTTTGAGGGTCAACTTCAAACGATCATAACTCCTTGTACAGGACGAACTGGGTGGCCTACTTTATATGAAATGAAAGATATTTGAATTATCTATCCAACTATACCAATTTCACCCAAATCCGATATTGGAGCAAAGAGTTATGGTCGATTTACTTTAGCCTATCAAAACAGTCCATCATGGACAGATTCAGATTTACTTAAATTTTTAAGGGCAATATGGTCATTTTCCATCACCTCATGGACGAAAATTGGTCATTATATACATATAATTAGCCTAGTATCCATCATTCATCATCCAATTATTGAAGAATAAGGAACCCTAGCCTAATTTCAACTCCAATTATCTTGTGATTCAACCGTAGAAAGTCCAAATTGATTCCGTAGTTGTGTTCACCGTCTCGAGGGCTTCGAGAAGCACCCCTTATTTGTGCCAACAGGACTTCGAAACCAAAAGGTCCATTTTATGGTAAGGATGTAAATTATGTTGGTGTTATTTATATGGATATGTATATATATATATATATATATATGCATGTGAGCATAAAAAGTATGTTATTTGATTGTTGTTGAAAGATGATTGGGAAATGATGATGGATTATTCTTGTGCATGGTTGGATTATGTTGAATTGTGAAGGGATTTGGTATTGATGATGTGGTATTGAAATGATGATTATATATATATATATATACACACATAAACCTATTGTTCAAGTTGGTTTTTGGAATGTTTTGCAAATATTGGTTGTATGGAATTATGGAAGAGAATTGTGGTGTTGGGTTGCTAATACTAGATGCCAAACATTTCATTGTAGATAAGTGATTTGTAAAGGCGGGAAGTTGTGTTGAATTGGTATCCGAATCTACGACGAGGTATGTAAAGCATACTCTAACAATGTTCTTTGGCATGAAAACACCAATGTTCCATCAAGTAAGATTCCGAGGTTGTCCAAAAACATGTATTGTTCTACGTTACCAACGAAGTTGTTTCCATCCTATAAAGTGTCAAAATGTTTCATTGATATACCAAAAGGCTCCTATTTTATTGTTGTGATATTGATGATTCTGAAACACATTGTTGATATACCAATAAGTTCCTACTTTATTGTTATGGCATTGATGACTCCAAAACACTTCATTGATGTGCCAATGAGTTCTTACTTCATTGTTATTGCATTGATGGTCTATTTATATGTCTCCTATTGATGTATCATTGTTTCAAAGTATCAAAAATGTGGTGGCGACCGAAATAACAATCTCAAAGATTAATTGAACTAAGTGATGGAAGTTCTCTCTTATCGGGTGGTATCCCAGGGGCATAAGCCTAGCATGGATCGATCCCTATTTATGTGTTTATAGGTGGTATCCCAGGGGCATAAGCCTAGCATGGGTCGAGCCCAGTTGATATGTACTGGAGGCAGCCTAATGGTCACAGTACAGTACAGTACAGTACAGTAATGATTATAAAGACGATAAGAACGAAGGTAAAGTGATTGAATAAATGCAATGTACAGGTTGTCACAAGTTCTAGTAAATGTGGTCCACTCCTATTACGCTTTATTCACTTGTTTCTGATTTCTATTGAGCTCCTATATCATATGTGATTATCTATAGTTTTACATACTCAGTACATATTTCGTACTGACGTCCCCCACGGGGGACCTGCATTTCATGCTGCAGGCACAGGTACCTCAGCTTATACACCGCACAAGTAGGAGCCAGGTCATACAACTATTGTTGGTGAGCTCCAGTTTGCTTCGGAGTTTTCCGAGTCGGCTCTTTATGTTTTGTTATTGTACAAGAGTCATGTGTGGGCGGGGGTTTGTCCCGACCCTAGTTATGTCATGTATATCCTAGAGGCTTTGTAGACATAAGGAAGGGTAAAGTCATGGAAGTTTATATAGTCATGTTATATTTGTATATGTGGTGGCCCCGACGGCCAAGTGTTATATATATATATTTGTGCGTGTTGTGCTGATACAGGTAATTAGATTCTTCTATATGCAACGAAGTGCTGTCCAAATTTTTGGTGACATGTAAGTGAAAGTACAGGTATTTGAACGGGTTCTCCCGGGCCTTCTCGGCTTCGGGTGCCAGTCCGGCCCGATGGGATTTTGGGGCGTGACAAAACCCCACACTGCTTGCAGTCATTTTTGAGTGTTGTTTTGTCTGATAAATGTATTTCGATTAACCAGATGAGGCAATGTAGAATTGACAGATGCACCACTAAACACAACAATAAAACTTTATATTGTCTTTGAACTTTATGTGTTTGGAACAATAGGTGATGATTGAATTATTCAAGATACGGTCGTTGGTTCACGGGAGTTATGAAATTCTATGTTTTTATATTTTTTGGTTCAAGATACTATTGTTCAATATATGATGATTGAGTTTTATAATATCCTAATATTTTAAAAACTTTTTGTAGGTTTGATATGAACCTTCCAAAAAATGAAAATGAGGTGTCTTCCATAATAAAATCTACAACCAAATATGCATTTGTTCCACTAGGTGCTATAGCAAAGGGACGAGGAAGAGACCTCAAATCATTGAGCTCTTTAAGGGTGTCTAGAAATAATATTCCAGTTTCTTCGTCATCTGATCAAGTTATGCGGTACAACCAAATAATTGAAACATGTAAGATTTCTCAAATATATTTTATTGTCAATTTAATTTTTTTTAATAAAGTAAGAGAATTTCATTGAAAGGCCTCGATAGATTTGAATCTTTACTTTGATTCTTGAAAATTATGAGAGTGTACACTTCATTGATGGATTCTGATTATTAAAAATTTTGATGGGTCATTTCAGTTTGACATCTGTGTTAGACTGAAAGTGGAAATGAGAAGAGAGGTAATATATTGGATGTTCATTGAATTTTAGTGCTTATTTTTTTTTACCAGGTGATATAGCAAAGGGACGAGGGCGTGGGCTTAAATCTATGTCTATTGATCAAGAAACAAAAACAATGAACAAAAATCCAATTGTTCTTGAGAAAGGGCATATGAAATCTAATGTTCCATCTTTTTCATCTACCGTTGAAGTTGTTCAATACATCCAAACGGTTATAAAAAGTATGATTTATAAAATTTGTTATATTTTAAATTTAATTTAATTTTAAAGCAATTTTTTTTGTTAATTCGATTTCTTTTACACCAGGTGATCTGGAGAAGGAACGAAGTATTAGAGATATGTGCTCTTTTGAATGCTCTGAAAATGAGGGGATGTCCTTCCATCAAAATGATCATTATACAAATCAAAGTATGTCAAATCCCTCTAACTGTGCAAAATCAAATTATACCATGTCTGCTTCTCTGGGATCGCAACTGGTGAACAAAAATTCATTGGTTTATGAGAAAGAGCACATGCAAGCTGATGTTTCAATCTCGTTGTCTGCTGATCAAGCTATGCATTCTTCTAAAACAGTGACAAAAAGTATGAATTTTAAAAGTTGTCATTTTATAGGATTGAGTTTAATTTAATGCTGAAACTTGCATTCATATTTTTTCTTACAGAAGGTGATCTAGAGAGGGAACAATGACTTAGAGATATGCGCTCCTCTGAAGACTCTAAAACTGAGAAGGAATCCTTTCATAAGAATGCTCATGATGCTAGTCAGAGTATGTCAAGGCCATCTAACATTGCAAGATCAAATTCTACCATGTCTGCTACTCAGGAATTGCGAACAATTAATAGAAATACTTTCGTTTATGAGTAAGAGCATGTGCAAGAGGCAGAGAACGTGCAGACTAATATTTCTCTGTATACTGATCAATTTATGCATTTTTCTCAAACAGTGAAATTGGGAAAACCCAGAAAAAACATTTGACGTGTGAGAAAAAGAATGTGCAGGCTAATATTCCAATTTTTCCCTCTGATGATCAAGTTATGCATTCTTCTCAAACAGTGGAAGGAAGTAAGATTTTTTAAATCTATTTGATGATAAGTTTATGACTTATATAATATTTTTTGACAATTTTAACTAACGCAATTGTAGGTTCAAAAATTTATGAGAAGGTAAAACAAGTTTGAGGAGGTAACAAGGGCAAAGAAGTTGCATCTCTTGAAATTGGACAAAAGCTAAAATTAAATTTTTACAATAATTGAACAGTTGGAAATAATAGCAATCTATTTTCGAGGCACCTAGACAAAATTGTTCGTGATTGTAATATATGTCCATTGGTAGTATCATCGTGGGATGATATTAAGGAAGAGAATTTGGATCACATGTGGGCTGCTGTAAAGGTTGGATTTCTATATTCTTATAGTCTTGTTGGTTAAATTTATCACATTTTTATCATGTTTTTCACATGTGTGATGATTAAATAATATAAAGTTGAATCACTGTCTGAATGCCTTGGCCCAAGTATGATTTTTTCTCCTTTTCTAGCTCATTTCTAGGAGAGTTGGAATTTCTTTTTCATTCTTGATAGCAGTAGTTGTAGTTGAAATACCAGGGGTCGACTCTACTTGTAGTCGCTGAAGTAGCAAGATTCACTTTTTCTCTTTTGCTTTTTTTTTCCTACTGGAATCACTTGTGTGGACTTCTCTTTCAAATTATTTGTAGCAATTCAATTCTTATGAGGAAAGAATGTGACTTTAGTATTTTATTCAACCATTAGAAAGTTAGTTTTTTGCTAAGCTCAAAACAATCTCTTTTGATCACATATTGGATGTCAACTTGTGTTTGATGTACTGCAGGATAAATTTGAGAGTGAAGACATAAATTTTCATCGTGAACATGTCTTGGAATGGATGAAAGAGTTATGGAACAATTGGAGAGGAAGATTAAATGCAAATCATGTAAAGGGTAAGATAATTCAACAAGCTCTTAAGAATAAGCCTAAAGGGGTAGACACCAAACAATGGGAGTGGTTGATAAAGGAATATTTTTTTATAGAAAAATTTCAGGTTTGACATCATATCTAGTTATGTATTTTCATGTCATGCTATTATTTTTTAATCTGTAATACTTATAATATTTGAATTGAATATTGTTACTCAAATATAGGAGAGAAGCAAAAGAAACGCAACAAATAAAGCTAAGTTGAATATGCTTCATCGTATGGGAAGCAAGCCATTTCGAGAGATTATTTATCAAAAGGTGTTACCATTAAATATTTGATTTTTTAATGTTGGTGGGGTGTCATTTGACATGCTTTCTTTTATATAGGGAGCAAAATATGAAAAATCACCGGATCCGACAATTATTTTCTTTGAGACTCGGAAGAAGAATAACACACTTGTTGATTCAGAGACAATAGAGGAACATGTGTGTTTGGTTAATTTAATATGTAATTTACTTTTAGTTAGCATGTATGGTCATAATAATCTCTCTTTATAATCTGTAGGCTCAAATTCAAGAATTGGTGCAGTCCGAACCATGTCTTCTTTGCATTGAAATTATCGAAAAATGCTTTGGACCTCAAACTCGTAGTCATGTAATTGGATTTGGAGGTGGAGTAAAGGCAAAAGATTTGAAAGGTGAAACTACCTCAAAGGCTGAATTGTGGTCCGAGCAACGTTCAACTCGTGAAGAAAATCAATCTTTGAAGGATCGCTTGTCTAACATAGAAAATGAGATGAATGAAATGAAGCAATTAAAAGAGTGTTTTTTAGATCAACACTCCACTTTTCAGCCTCCATCATCAGAACGTTCGGAAGAATGACTATTCCAAAGTTGATACCAAGGTAGTAAACTTGCCTAAAATTTTAAATTGTTTGAAATTATTTTTACAGTTATCGTATCTACTATTTAGCATATTTTGATGTATATATGTTCATACTGTCATGCATGATATATGATGGTGTGTACCATAATCTTTAGCTTATTTGAGTTGCATTTTATCGTATGAATGTCAACTACATGAAGGAGGGTGTAAGGTCTAGCGTTGAAGGAATTCTCTTGGTATGTTTCTCCATTGTTCATCTCAAATTTTAATGCCTCTTCTGATTTTCAATTACGGAAAAAGCAAATTTTCAAGGATCTATAGCTGTATCATAAGAATTGCTTATTGTTTAAAGCCACTAAGGGATATGAGGTGAGTCATCCTCACTTTTTCTGTTTGAATGTACCCATTGTTAAAGAGCATTCACTCCAGATGTTGAAGTGCAACTCGAGAAAAGCGAGACATATCTCGTAATGTCTATTCTTTGATAAAGTGGACACCTTATTTGTCATGGAATGAGAAATTAAAAAAAAAGAGAAGTAAAAGAAGCAGCCTAAATGGAAACAGAAGTAAGAACGAACGTCAGAGTTTAAGTTGAGAAAGTTTTGGCTTTAGACTGGAGCTTGGTGGGAACTGTTCTTCCTCCTCTTTTTGAAAATAGAGTCTTTCTCTGTTTCTTCTGTTATGTGCCTTCTTTGCCTATGCTTATGCTCTTTGTATATAGAAGTTGATAAGTTGGAGAGTTCCTTGCATTGCATGAATGCTATCTCCAAATAACCAGATGTTTATCATAATTGAATTTGCTATAAGCTTGTTCATGTCAAATAACTTTATACAAATTCCTAATATTCTTAGCCAAAATCTATATATAATCAACATTCGGGCTAGAACTGCAGCTGTTAATCCTATGGAAACAAATCCTAATCCAATGCACGTACACACCCCTTAGCTAATGGATATGACAGTTAATATGTAAAAGTAATTTGGTAAATTGAGTTAGGCTTGCATAAATCCAGTCAACTGTGATAGGTTATGGCCTTTCAGCATCAGTAGTCATCTATGAAAGTATTCAGTCAATCTTTTTGCACAATGTTCTTCTAATCCTTCAAGCTTCTAAACGTTTTAACTGGGCTTACAATTTGGATGCATTTGGTAACTGATTTCGTAGTGGTCAGGAAATCTGGACCTAGTAAATTCATGTCATGCTCTGAAAGACAATCTCTGTTCCTTCTTTGAAACCCCTTCATTTATTTTTATTTTATATTATACTATTTTATAGTATTATACCTGTTATTCTATTTTTGAATGATCTTTATATCCTTTGATAAATGGATTTTTACTGATAATTTTATAGATTATGGAAGCCACGGTTTAGAAGAATCAAATTTTTGTATTGAAACAAATCGACTATTAGTTTGCTCGTAGTGTTGGGAAAATTTTACATTATAATCCAAGGACATTAACTATATAATTTTGTGAAGGTTTATGTAATTAGTTATCTTAAATCATTAATGTTTGGTGCCAACAACGGATGTTGATCTTCTTATTTTTTGAAATTGCTTTTCATATATATGTATGAAAGTGGCATTGTTGTTATATTGATTATGAGATATTTTAGTTGCAAATTGAATGTGATTAATCAGAAACTTGTTACTTTATTTAAGGACGGGACCATTAGTCCTTATATCGATGAGAAAATATGATCGCTAAAACTATGTTTATTGACTTGAATTTCCAAAGACAATAAGGACAAGCTTTATACTCATCGCAATGGCTATTTAGAGACCAGATTTTTAGTCCCTAAAATCATCAAACGGTTGTTCCTAAATGCTAATCTCGTCCCAATATGCCATTAGCGTCGGGGCCTATAAGGACGAGTTGGCGACCGGAATACCTGATCGCTATTATGCTTTAGAGATCAGAAACATGCTTTTAGGGACCAGTTTTCCCTTCGCCATTGAGCAGTTTTCTTGTTGTGTATCAGATATATCCGTGATCTTTTCTTCCTTTTAGTCTAAATGTCTTATGTGATGATTGCGTCCTTTCTTCGTTTGTTTAGATCTCAATTGATTTTTGATTGATCTAGTTCTGCCGTGATTCCTGTTTTGCCATAATTCTGGGATAATGATTCTTCTTTTCTTTCCTTCAGCATATTTAATTTATCTGTCATGTTTGTTAGAATGTCATTATCTTTTTGTAATTGATTGTCCTTCCTTTTCTAGAGCCCACTTCCTTCATCAGTGGTCTTTAATATCCTGCAAGGATTCACTAGTTAGTAATTTGTCATTATTTAAAAATAAACCTTGGAAGCTAACAATGAATACCTGATACCTATGTGTTTTACATGTTTTCTGTTTTCAAGTAATGAGTCAATCAGATCATGATTTTATTTTTATATTCAGAACATCATGTTCATGCTGAGCATTTACACATACAGTACCATGTCATGATAAACAACTACTAATACCAAAGTCTTTCAGTTGGGAGTAACACTTAGCACCGCGTGAACATAGGAATGACGACTCCCCCGTCAGTAGAGGCATGAGTGGTTAGTAGCAGTCCCTAAGTTCTAGACCTACAACGCCACCGTTGATTATAAGGGGTCCCCAGTTAATAGAGGCATGACACCCTCATTCTTCGGAATATCAGCCTTATAGATCCACATCGTCATTCATGTGTTGGTAACCCTGGTAAGGTACCAGCACCCTTCCAACTAGGGTTACAGGTTGACCCCGATAGATGAGATTGGGGCATGTCGGTTGTAGCTAGCTCCTACAGTCTTACTTCAGTATTCAGAGTATGTCAGTTCAGATTTGCATGACTAAGTATGTCGGTTGTAGCTAGCTCCCACAGTCTAACATAGATTCAATCAACATTTCCCAATTAAAAGTCAACCATTTGTGTTGACTATAGTCGATCAAGACAAATTAAGATACAATCCAATCCTAACATTGATTGGTGCGCGCAAGCTAACCCGGACATCATGGTTATCAAAAAATCAAAAGTCAAATATTTATGTTGATCATAGTCGTGATAAATTGAATATCAATTTAATCATAATATAGATTGAATCAATATTATTCAATTAGAAGTCAAACATTTACGTTGATTATAGTGGTGACAAATTGATACTTAATTTAATTTTACAAATAAAAATAAAGGGCAATAAGCAAGCACGTCTTCAATATGCCTGCTTCAGCTGCTTCAATCGTAATCTTACTATATCAATCTCAATTAATTAGTATAAGTCATTTAAGTATTAAAAAAATAATTATATTTAATAAAAAGATAAAATAGAAATAAAATAATAAATTAACTCTTGATGTTTTGTGATACCTTCTTCAGCTGCTTCAATCATAAGTTTACTTATCACCCTAATTAATTATTATAAGTCATCTAAGTATTAAAAAATAATAATAGTTAATAAAAAAGATAAAATAGACATAAAATGATAAATTAATTTTTGAAGTTTTAAATTAATTTGATTTCTTTTATGAGACTCATTTAAATTTTTTTCACAAATATTTTTTATAGTAATTTTGTTTTATCACTTCTAATCAGTTGTTATAGCACATTTAGGACATGTCTGCTTCGTTGTTTCAATCGTGATTTTATTATATCACATCTAATTAATTTTTATGGTCATCTAGACATTAAAAAATTAATAATATTTCATAAAAAAAAATCCACTCAAAATGATACGTCAATATAAATTATTTGGTTGACTATCAAAATTATATTAGTACCATAAAAATTACGATAGAACAGAGGAAGACATAAAGTAACATATATTATTAAAAAATGAGAGGACACATAAACTGAGACAATGAGAGTATTGATATCTTATTGAAAAATTATGCTAAAAACACTATAAATCACATAAAAAATATAAAATATTCAATTGACTCTCGAACTTATATCAGGATCACTTAAATTGAAATAGAAGAAAAAATATTATAAATCACAATAATTAAAAATTTAAATTATTTTAATGATTCATTATCTAAATTATATTTGTGTCACGTAAATTGAGATAAAAAATAATAATACTGTATCTGTGCTAGCACGAGTCCTTCGATGTCTAGTCTAATATAAATTACATCAATATTTTTCATAGAGAAGCCAAACAATTATGTTAACTGACAAATTGTGACTCAATTTAAATATAATACAAATTGAATCAACATTCGTCAGTTATAAGTCAACTATTTATGTTGACTGTAATCGTGATAAATTGAGTCCCAATTCGATCCTATATTGAATTAGTACATCCCAATTAGAAGTCAACTAATTATGTTGACTATAGTCGTGACAAATTGACACCCAATTTAATTGTCACGACCCAAAAATAAGGGTCATGATGGCACTAGTCGTGGCGTACCTTGACAAGTAAGCCTATCACCCAAACTGATACAAGAAGAAGAAAAGACAGAAATATCCCACGGTAAAGTTTCTAGAACGAAGCCGAACCATATAAATAATCATAACAATGCGGAAATTAAAGAACTTATCCAAAATACCAATCATGCCCAAAAATAGGTGTCAATAGTGTAAGAACTACTAATACAATCCAAAGTCAAATACATCCACCCTTAACATGCATTTTGTATCATCATTTACTACGCAACCCAGTTTGAAAGAGTTAAGCCATAACCTACTTCGAAAGCCAAAACCGGTCAGCTACACTTGAACCCGCGACCTTATTTTTAAACTCCTAAACTATTTAGGATTTAACTCCCAAGAGGCAAGATGAAAAATGAGCAAAATGGACCCAAAAACTATTTATATAGTGCAGAAAATCTGCACTAAAAGGATAAAAAAATCCGTAGTTTTTTGGTTTTAAAGTCCACTCCGAACTTCGACGGGGTGCCCGAGATTCGTTCAGAGTTCGATTTATACAAACGAACTATGCAACCACACTAAATTCGATGTTCCGGACGCGATGACGATATCAGATTTAAAAAAAACGTCGTTTTCACATAGTTGATCCCGAAAATCCTAAATTATAATTTTCCAAATCGAGGGTTGAAATGAGATTTAAAAGCCGTAAAATTATACCAAACATGCTAACACCCTAAAATCGACATTCTGGATCTGCTAGCGAAGTCGGATTTTCCATCTGAGGTCGTTTCGATCAAATGTGGATCCCACACCCATATTTCCAATTTTCCAACTTTCCAACCAATAGGTCGAAATGAGCTCGGGTGCACCGGGACCCGAACCAAAGGTCTACCTAACCTAAAATTGATATTCTGGAGCTGCTGGAACAGTCCGTTAGGCCATCCGTTGCATGGATCAAAAGATATCCACATAAGTCCAAATTAAGACTCTTTAAGCCATCAAAACCCACAATATTGCATAAATGATACCAAAATGCATCGAAAATCATGCCAATCATTCCCACACCCCAAAAATATCATAATGAAACTACGGGAAGGGGTAAAATAGTTAAATCATACAAAATCACAAATTTTACATAGTTTATCAAATTTTTAGGTCGTTACATCATCCACTACTAAAAATCTAGTTCGTCCTCGAACTAAGGCAAGGAAATACCTGAATCAATGAAAAGCTGGGGATAGAAACTACGCATATCAGACTCAACCTATGAAGTAGCCCCATCTACAGGTTGATGTCACTACTGGACCTTAACCACATGGATCACTCTAGAGCGCAACCGCCTAACATCCCTAGCCGAAAAAGGAAACCAACTTTTCCATAAAGAACAACCGCTCATCTAACTGAACCGACTCCTAACGAATGACATGAGACTCATCAGGAATATAGCAACGAAGCATAGAAACATGAAAAACTGGACGAACAACTGATAGATCATGGGGCAAAACCAACTCATAATCCACATCACGAATAGTTTGAAGAATCTCAAATGGACCAATATACCTGGGGCTAAGCTTGCCCCTCTTCCCAAATCTCATCACACCCTTCATGAGTGAAACTCGAAGAAAAACATGATCACCTACAGCAAATCTCGAGGCACGAAGTCTACGATTAACATAACACTTCTGCCTACTCTGAACCGCTCAAAGTTTATCCTGAATGATCCAGACTCTATCTAACGACTCACGAAGCAAGTTCGTACCTCGAGGTCTCACCTCTGAAACATCAAACCAACCAACTGGGGAGAGACAACGCCTACCATACAATATCTCAAAAAGAGCCATATCAATATTGGAGTGGTAGCTATTATAATATGCAAACTCTGTTAAACCAAATGCTGCTTCTATTGGCCACCGAAATTCATCGCGCACGCGTGAAACATATCCTTCAAAACCTGGATAGTCCGCTCTGACTGGCCATCAGTCTGGGGGTGAAACGTTGTGCTTAGATCAACCTGAGTACCCAACTCATCTTGAAAATTCTTCCAAAAGTAAAATGTGAACACGAAACCTTGATCTGAAATAATAGAGATCGACGCACCATACAGACACATAATCTCACGAATGAATATATGGGCTAACTTCTCAGCACTTAATGAGACCTGAACCAGAATAAAATGAGCTGACTTGGTCAATCGATCCATGATGACCCAAACACTGTCAGAACCAAGAGAAGTATGAGGCAACCCAGTCACGAAGTTCATAGTGATATATTCTCACTTCCACTCGGAAATGGGTAACTCTAAAGGAAACCACTAGGTCTGATATACTTGGCCTTCACCTGCTGACAACATAGGCAATGAGCCACAAAATTCGCTATATCACGCCTCATACCACCCCACAAGTAGTGTTGTCTCAAATTACTATACATCTTAGTCACACCTGGATGGATGGAATATCTAGAACAATGGGCCTCCTCCAAGATCAACCTTATCCAATCACCACTCTCGGCACACAAACTCAGTCCTCAATTCTCAAAACTCTATCTGAATTAAGTGAGGCTTCCCTAACCTCCCCACTCAATACCTTATCTCGTATCAACCTCAATTTAACATCATCAAACTGATGAGATCGAATCTACTCTATCAAAGATGATCTAGCCTCCATAAATGCCAAAACACGCCCCGGTGTCGAAATATCAAGCCTAACCATCGGGTTAGCCAAAGAATAAAACTCTAAGGCCAACGGCCTCTCCTAAGTCAAACGATGCACCAAGCTACCCATGCTAGCCGACTATCGGCTCAAGCCATCTGCAACCACATTAGCCTTGTCCAGATGGTAGAGAAAAGTCAAGTCATAATCCTTAAGCAACTTAAGTCAACGCCACTGCCTCATATGAAGATCTCGCTAGTAAAGAAGTACTGAAGGCTATGATGATCTGAGAAGATCTCACAATGGACTCTATACAAGTAGTGCCTCCACAACTTCAAGACAAACAAAACTACGCACAACTCCACCACAAACGAAACAACTTTTGTCTGGCTGTTATTTGGCTTGTTCTAATAGCTCCCTAGGATAATTTTGGGTTAGGTAAAATAAGTAATTTTAATCAAGTTTGTATTTATGTTATAAAATTTATTTAATATATACAAATAAATTCTCTAAAATCAATGTAAGCAAAAAGTATATAAAAAAAAAATGACCCAAAAGGATATCATTGTACTCCCTGCTTTTCTATGTTGAAGTCTTTCATATAAATTCTGATTCCGCCTCTAACAGTACGATGGTTTACTTATTCCTACGTTTTGTCACGTAGAAAGCTTCATGGTATTTTATGAATGTCATTTTTGAATAATAACATACATAGATTTGGGCATTACGTTGAACGTCAAAAAGTAATCATGTATATTATTATATTAAGGAATTTTTTTTTCATATTTCTCACTATATTATTTAAATAATAATTTATTTATTTATTTTTACTATATATACTAGTTTAACCGCATATATAATCTTTGATTATTTAAAATTAAATGATTTTGTTTATTGTGAAGGTTTTTAATGAAATGCAAAAAGTTTAAATCACTCTCAAAGATCCTTCACACTTATTTTATGTAAACATAACATATATTTTACTGTAATCACATATATTTTTTACCATCAGAAGTTTAAAGTTGTTAATGGATCGTCACTTTTGCGTTTGTCATGCAGTACCTCTTTTCCTTGTCGCTAGTGTAGTATTATTATTCCTTTATTTTTTTATACCTCTTTTCCTTGTCGCTAGTGTAGTATTATTATTCCTTTATTTTTTTATATTTAAAATCTTTTCTTATTTTTAGAGTTAAATCTTTAAAAAATCTTTGATTACTTAAAACTTTTAAAAATTTGGTACTTCTTAAATTTTACTTATTCTAACGCGTTCATATTTATTTCTAAAATTTTCGATCTTCATTTGAAATTCTTAAACTAATGAAAAAGATATTAGTTGTCATTAATTCTGATTACTTCTAATAAGAATTTTTTTTAATATAAATATTTAATTGATTTTCAATTCTTAAATATTAGGAATATAGTGAAAAACGATTTTATCTAAAATAATTTTTTTAATGAAGGACAAAAAGTTCAAACAACATTTCTAAGGCCCTTCACATTTTAAATATAACTAGTCAAGTATACGTACATTGCACGTGTGTTTAATGTCAAGTCATCAATCAATGTGTTTGTGTGTGTGTATATATATATATATAAAAGAAATAGCAATTGACTTTAAAAATTGAAGACAGACAACTTTATGCATCAAGGCATGCTTGAAGTATCAGTATTTTGATCGTCTACTACGACGTGAGCTATCTATCACATAATGGATG
Source organism: Capsicum pubescens (assembly GCA_030864215.1). NCBI lineage: Eukaryota > Viridiplantae > Streptophyta > Magnoliopsida > Solanales > Solanaceae > Capsicum > Capsicum pubescens. Next base: position 37,163,284 of record CM061542.1, on the reverse strand, counting down.
ATAACAAAAATAATGTATAGTAAGATGATTAAACCTAATCTTTACAATTTTTTTTCCAAAGTCCGACCGAACATTCATCTACCACCTGTAAACTACAACAAAACAATACGATACTCGAGATATTAGAACAAGACAATTAAACCCTAACATTTGTAAAAAAGTTTCTCAAAATTTTCTAATTATAATATAATATAAAAATAATAAAGATTCCCAAATATAGCACAAGTTCTGCACGTTCGAACAATATATACTATTAAAATTATTTTTCTTTTTATTATGTCAAAAATATAAATAGAGGTCTAATAATGCTAAATTTTGAAGAAAAAAATTCTAATGCTTAAATTATTTTCCTTGTTTTAATTTATAAGAAAAAGGCTGCTATTAATTTTATTATTCTAATTTTGATAAAAACCATCACATTTTCCCCTTTTTTCTTCTTATTTTGTACTTTGGAATCCTTTCTCAAGTACACAGGGAGAAAAAAAACCCATCAATAATAAGTCTTTATATATATTTTTTTATCATATATTTTAAGATTTCTTTATTTATTATAAATATAATGATATAATAATTGTGGAAAATAAGTGAAAAGACAATTTTGTTTATTGCAGAGGTTTTTAACGAATTAAGGATAAAAATTTCAAATCACTTTTCTAAGGGTCTACACACTTTTTATATATTATAGATAGATTATAAATATAGATATGACAATTTCTTGCACGTTAATGTTTGAAGTAACGCGGCGTAGCAATCAATATTGACTAAAGTTGTGTGTAAGGTAAAAATTTATTCGCATTAAGTATTTATCCGAGTTAGTGTGCATATAGTATTGCTGTACGGATCAACTCTTTTTTTTTTTTTAAATTACATTGACTCAAATGATTTAATCTAACAATTAAAAATAAAGTGGAGATATATTAATTTGAAGTATATTATAGATTTTATTTGAGGTTATTCTGAGGTTATAACATAACTAAAAAATTAAAATGGAAATATATTAGGGTAGATAATATTCTATAATATGCTTCTAGCTGGAGCTTCACTACTTTTTAGCAAAGTTCGATTTTAATTCTTCTATTGCAATGATATACTAATCTATATTGCTCATTGACCTTTGACTTTCAACGTAATGTCTAAATCAATGTTTTTGGAAAAAGACATTCATGCCATTACAAAATAAAAACATTTAAAATGTGACAAAACCTAAGAATAAGTAAGGTGTCATAATTAGAGGCGGAATTAAAATGTTTGGTTTTTATTTTTTTTTATTTATATGGCTGGAGTCTTTAGGAAATAATTTTTGTACTTCTTTAAAGTAGTGGTAATTATTATCTACGCTATATTTTCTTCAAACTTCATTTGTGATCAGAATGTCATTTGATACGTTGGTATTATTTGTTTATTCATATTTATTAAAGGAATCTTTTTTAAAAAATATAAAATTTAAGCTAAAGCTATTTAATTCTATCAAATAAGCACTTAATTATCTCACCGGGTATGTACTGTACGGATTCGATTCACCTAAACTTTCGTTGTTAGCAATAAACCTGACAACTTAGATTGTTGGAGACAAAACATATTAGACTTTTGGTAGTGAATTTGAATATTTCAAAGAGATCTTTGTAAAGGCAGCACAACATAACGAAGAATTTCTTTCATTTTATTGAAACAATACTACCTGGATAAAGAATCAAATGAATGTAAATTAAATAAACTTTGCAACATTAATGCATAGGCTTTTGAAAGATTAATTTATAGCTCCACACACAGTTCTTATGATTCCATTTGAACCGGTTAAGGGACTGATATCTCCCATTCTAATCATGGCAGCAGCGAAATCAGAGGCAAATGCTCGAGGGCTGTTGCTATATTCTAAAACAATATCATCGGTAGATCCACCACTCAAAAGGACTTGATCCGATTGAAGAAGACCTTTCCTTTGCCTCAAGTTCTTGTAGTAGTTGTTATCCAATTGATTGGGTGTGACCAGATCAAGTGGAGCTAGGTTTCCATTTTGATCTTCTTGAGGACACCGACGTCTTCTAGTGCTAGCAAATCCAGCATCAATGTCTGTTCCATTGCTGTAAATCCTATTACGGTAGAGGAAACATTGTGCTTGACCTATTGAATGTGATCCTGGAATAAATTAATCAGAAGATTAAAAAGTTATAACTTCTCATCAGTACAAATCTATGATGATCTTCAACAATTTGATCAGGTTTTACCTGATAAAGCAACCATGTCCCTTGTGCTAAGACCTTTTTTGGCAAAGCCAGAAATAAGCCTATCAAGAGGATCGAAAGGACCAGGGAGATCAGTTTCTGCAAGAGTGTGACTTGCAGTGGTTGAATCTCTTCTTCCAAGTTTCACTGTCCACGATGGACCTCCAACCTGATAATTGTTAACATAACGTTGGTTAGTATTCGACAACACCTTCATTAAAAGTTTTTCTTTTGAAGAAAATGAAACTATAAATACTTACGAGAGTCGACGCATCCCTGGCAGCAACTGCAAGTATGTCTGCACATGATACGACTCCTGGACATGTTTTCTCAAGCTCTCTTTTTGCATCTTCTATAATACCATAGCCTCTAGCCGACCCGAGATTTGGCAACGCTGTCTTCTCACTGACAATAGTGGGTGTCTCATCAAGTAAGATAGAAGCATCACAACCCTAAAGTTAAAGTCATAAATTGGTTAGAATATGGAAGCAAATGAAATTAATACTTTCAAACTTGAACTCTTGAAGTACATAGAGCTTGAAACACATAGTGCACATGTATCAAGCCAACCTGAACAAAGCAATCATGGAAATGAAGGCGAATGAGGGATGCAGCCATGCGGCGTTCAGCTGAAACTGCTTGTCTAACACTTTTACGAATCGTGTTGAGTGCATTAGGGCAAGTGCGGTCATAGAATGTGGAAGAAAGTTGTGCATGACATTGCATGCTACAGAGCAGAACAAGAGAAAACACAGCAGCAACAGCCGCAAAAGAGTTGTTTGAAATACTCATTTTGAAAGTACAAAGTATATGATGATGTCTGATATGAAGAATAAAAGATGCTTATTAGCTTTGTGATGTGTTGAGACAATGTGGCACTGCAAATATTTATAGGCAAATAAACACGTTAGTTTAAAGCTCTTTGGTCACTATTGGCTGCCTATTGCATGCATATCCGCGTTATTGCTAGCTAGCTTTTGTCTTTGCCCTATTGTTTGACTTGTTCTAATAGCTACCCAAGGTAATTATGAGTTCCATAAAATTCAGTAATTTTATATCCCACCTCTAAGCTAAGAGGGTGGTGCTTATTTCTAGTTTTTTTTTTAACATTAGGAAGCTTCATGTCATTTAATTTCATTTTGTGTTGTACTAGCATGGGTGTCATTTTCAAATACTTCCCCGTTCATCTTTATTTATTCACTTTTATAAGCAAATAAACACGTTATTATAAGGTTTCTCTTTTCACTATTGGCTGCCTATTGCCATGCATCTGTGTTATTGCTAGCTTTTGTCTTCGCTATTGTTAGACTTGTTCTCTAGCTATCTATATTTGGGAGCGGGCAGATCAAGATCGAGTCGAGTGATGAATCGTATTTAATGCTAAGCGTAAAATGAGTATAAATGAGCAAATTATTTATTGATTTTTCAAACGGAACAAGTATTGTTGGACATCTATTTTTAGTATAGTGGACAAGTAAGGATGGACGGGGGAATAATACCGGATTAGACAAAAATGGCTAAACTAATAAGGCTCCGTTTGGCCATGTGAATGATGATTTGAAATCATGATATAAAATCGTGACTTGAAATTATGATATAAAGTTGAAGTTTTGTTTGGACATGCAATCTGGACCTTTTATATCGTATATTTTGTAATAAATATAAAAGCCCCATAAGTTGTGAAAACTATCAAAATTGTCTCAATTTTTTGTTCGAACTGAAATAAGCAAAAGTTTATAACAAAAGCATAATCAATTATCACAAAGCTATTGAAAAAAATAAATACAAAATTTATTGATCAAACTTAATTCAATAAAAAAAGTAAAAAATTAAACATGAGTTGTAGCGTACTACTATTTAATAGGATCCTGCCACGTAGTACAGACAATCTCCTCATTACGTTAAGCTTGTATTTCTCGATTAAATGACCGAGAAGACGAACCAATATTATTACCTTTTCATTTGTTGGTAAAACATAATGAATTTGGTGAATAATAAATTGTAAAGTAGGAGTTGATTTGAAGTAATATTAAATTTTATGTTGGTGAAAGTAATAGTTTTATGAAATATAAATGAGTTAAAAGAGTAATAATATGAGTTATAAATTTTATATGTATATATGAAATAGATAATTGGTAGATATAAATGACGGATGAACGAGTTTATTTTTAATGAGATATATACTTAGCTTGTAGGTCAATTTTGTATTTGAAAAAATTTAAATTATTATGATATAAAATTCCAAATCAAGTTTTTTTTTGGGGGGGAATTTAGGGATTTCATCTCAAGATATAAAATCATGAGATAAAATTTGCGTTAAGTTACATGTTCGAACACTAATTTTATATCATAATTTCAAATCATATTTCCAAATACATATTAAAAAGTTTATTAGAAGTTGTTCCAGCATTTTATCACGTGGTAGGAATCTTCATGATGTATAGGGTATGCCATTCTCCAATAACATACCTAGATTTGGGGATTACGTTGAAAGTTAAAAGGTCAACATTTTACATCATTATAATAATACAATTATTAGAGGCTAACTTTGATAAAAAGAACTAGTGAAGGTCAAGAAAATGACGCCAAAGTGTAATTAAGAAGATGATGGTACAATTACAAAGTAGTACTTATTATTCTAAACATCGTCATAATTATTCCGAATAAATCTAATCTACTTCAAAGTCATATTAATTATACAGTAATTTTATCATATTATATTTATTAATTATAAGTCGTCTAAATATTAAGAAATAGGTATAGTATTGAATAATATGAATAAAATAAATATAAAATAATAAAATATTTTTTAATTTTTCAAACTGAAGCAAATATAAAATATTTATTTTTAATATACTTGACAAATAAACACAAAATAATAAATTATTTTTTGATTTTAAAGCAATTGCTAGCTGTATTTTAAACATCTTTTGACTTTCTCAAAATATAAAAAGACATTGTCAAAGACAAAATGCTGTAGTAGTAGGACTATAAATAATTATAAAAAAAGGAAGAAGAAAATCTTTGTAAGTCAAAAAAACACTTTTATTTAATACTCAGATTTGATGTGAATTTTACGTACTCCCGTCGTTTCAAAATAGTTCGCTTTTATTTACTAGATACTTTTCTTAAAAAATATTTATTAGGGTTTATTTTAGCTTTATTAATTATGCTTTTAAAATATAAATTTGAGTATATACACTTTGTTTAGTCATTTAATAATGAGAAAAGTATTAAAAAAATATAATAAAATACTTTTGATTTTATTAAAGAAACGATTAAATTAAAATAAATATTTATAGAAAAGGATCAGTTAAAACGAAACAAATCTATCGTTAAATGACTGTTAGCCCAGAAATTGTCAATCCTGCTTGCCTCGCATTTCTCAAGAGTGTCACATGATACACTCCTTAATTTAGAAATAGAATTAATGTGAGCTATAAATTTCATCGCTAAATTGTTCATATATAGCTCGATCGTCAGTCGTCACTAATTCATTATATTAAATAATATTGGCATTGAATTTCCTGTTTAGCTACAAAATTTACTAGTCATTAAGTCATTAATTTTTTTTTATTTTTATTTTTTTTATTTTAAGTAGCATGTACCTGCATGCATATTCTTTTGAGATATCCAATAATATTTTTTAATTTATAAGATCAATTGATAATTTACCTATTTTTATCCTTTTTACGGTTAGCATTAAATACAATTCATTATCTAATGCATTTTTCATCTTTCATGCATATTATTCTACGATATGGTGCTAGTTGGAACATAACTAATTCTTGTTATGAAAGTTCGATTTTAATTCTATTATTATAGTAATATATCCCTCTGACCTTTGATTTTCAACGTAGTACCCAGATTTATGTTGTCTGAAAATGACATTCATGCCATTAATTAGTATAAAATAAAATATTTAAATGGGTGCTGCTAAATGACTCCAAGAGCATTTGGCTCCAAAACCATCATTTTTTCCTTCAAAATGCAAAACTACCTACTTTAAAGCACCAAAATCATTTATTTTTCCCTTCAAAAACAAAATCACTTTGACTTTTATTTTTTATTTTTTATTATTCTTTCATATTTTTCTTATTTCAGATTTTTTATTTCTTATTTTTTATTAATCTTTCATATGTACTCGGTTACTCCTTGTATTTTTACTTTTTCATTCTACTTTTCCCTTACTTATTCTAAGCTCTCTTATCTAATTTGAAATCTTTTAATCATCATTTTTGACTTGTATTATATATTTTTTTTCTTCCAATACTTCTATCTCTTTAATTATTTTACTATACAAATTTTTTAACTTTTTTTTTTTTTTTTTAATTTTGAAACCTCTATATATCTAATCTACAAAATTCCTCCTACAATTTTCTTATTTTAAAAAAATGAATCCAATATAACAAAATTATTTAACAAAAATCATGAATGAAATTTTTGGAATTGAAAATAGTGATAGTTCAGTCGCTAAATTTATAGTCAACATAAATTCAAATATGATTACTTTTAAAGTTAAATTCACTTTTATTTTGTTTACAAACAAAAGAAAATCGCCTTTAAATAGCAATTCAATTGATAGTTATCAACGTGATATTTCAACTGTAAATTAATTAAGTTTGACTTAAAAAATTTAGTGTAATTTTTATCTTGACTCTAAATAACTCGCATGTTGAGTTTATATAGATTTGACTGAAAATTCAACTGTATGCAAAGATTAAGTAAATAAATAAAAATTATTGGGATAGTCACATAATGTTATTCTAACAAACTGGTCAAAAAATTTATAATCATTGAATGACGACTTCGAGACTAGAAAGTCGCGATAAAAGACAAATAAATTTATTTTAGTTAAATTATACTTAATATTTTGAAAGTATTTTTATGTTGTTTCACTAAACTTATAAAGTATTTTCATAATTATTTTATCTAAGAAAATTAATTAGCTTGTAAAAATTGAAGTCGAGTTTTTTTTCAATATATTGTTTATTTTATTTCTTCATCTCACAAAAAATAAATATTAAAAAGAAAAATACTACATAAATGAACAAACATAAACCCTTAATTATTTTATTTAGCCTAAGTTTTAATTAATTACAATTTAAACGATACCTAATAGTAATAGAAGAGGGAGTAAAAGGAGTTACAATTCATTTTCTCTCTTTCCAATTAAGTGCCTCCATACAAGTGCGAACAATAAAATAGAAATACAAATAGAATTGCATCAACGAATAGAAAAATATAAATGATGGTGCGAATACAATAAGTGATTGTGTTATTTTCACTATCATTCATGATTTATGCTCGACGTAGCCATATTTTAAAAAAAATACAAAAAAATATAAAATAGAACAAAAAAGGAAAAAGGAAAAAAAAATAAAAAGAAAGGAAAAAATTCAAAAAAGAAAGAGAAATAGAAGTTAGAGATAGAAGAGAGAGAAAAAGTGAAAAAAATGAAACGAAAATAGGAAAAAGAAAAAAAAAGGAGGAAAAACACACACAAAAAAATTGAGGAAAAAGTACCCCAAAAAACATATATATATATATTTTTTAAAAAAGGTAAACGCAAAAAAGAAAAAAAGAGAGCAAAAAGTACCTGAAAATGAAAAAAAGAAAATAATTGAAAAGAAAAAAAAAGAAAGAGAAATAAAAGTTAGAGATAAAAGAGAGTGAAAAACAAAAACAAAAAAGAAAACGAAAAGAGAAAAAATTTGAAAAAGGTTGCATTTAACTACTCTCGTGGTATCTATATCTTATATCAAATAAAGTAGGTTGATATATTCACTAAATATGATAATTTTGAAGTTAGATTATGGGTTCCTCCAATTTTCCTGAAATGTGGGCTATTTTCTGAAAGTTTTTCATTTGAAATATATACATAAGAGTGAAATAAGTTCCTAGAAATTAATAATTGTGTTGACTAAAAATTTAAAGTATTTTTATATATTTTCACTAAAATATATATTAATAATTTTTCAAAATTAAAATCAAAAGAAATTTCAAAGCTAGTATCTTTTTAAATTTTTTTCACTTAATCTCATGAAAATAAAATTTTAAAATATGAAAGTTCGATTTTAATTCTATTATTATAATGAAATATCCCTCTGACCTTTGATTTTCAACGTAGTACCCAGATTTATCTTGTTTGAAAATGACATTCAAGCCATTAATTAGTATAAAATAAAATAATTAAATGGGTGCTGCTAAATGACTCCAAGAGCATTTGACTCGAATGACTCGAAATTGATAGAAAGATTAGTTTGCCCTTCGCTTGAGAACCAACGATCTAGTTGGTCACGACTGATACCCCTCTTAGGTCCAGGCCACCACTCCTGGCGCACAGGCCACCACTCCGAGTCGTGGCTCCACGCATGGATCGATCCTCGTTGGTCACGGCTATGCCCAGTTGGTCACAGCTGACACCCCTCTTGGGTCTAGGCCACCATTACTGGCACACAGACCACCACTACGAGTCACGGCCCAAAGCGTGGCTTCCCACACGTGGATCGATTCTCGTTGGTCACGGCTATGCCCAGTTGGTCACGGCTGACACCCCTCTTGGGTCCAGGCCACCATTACTGGCACACAGACCACCACTACGAGTCACGGCCCAACGCGTGAGACTCTCAATGAAAGCACCAATGTTATAAACCAAACGGGAGAGACCAACCCAAAAGACTAGTCTAATAGGTGGGAGAATCCATTTGACTTATAATCCCCTTAGCATTTCTTTATTTTTCCAATGTGGGACAATTGATTCATAACAGTATGCATATTCTTTTCCAATTTCAACTTTCAGATACTTTTTTTTTGTCAAATTTTAATTAAATTATTTCTAAATGCTATTTTTCATAAGGAAACCCAAGATATTTCTTCTCAATCAAGGACTTAGATTGATTCCTTGATTGAGGAATATAGTCGTTTGATATGTCCATATATGACTTTGGATCACGCCCATATCAGATATGTCTGTGATCTTTCCTTCCTTTTAGTCTGAATGTCTTATGTGATGATTGCGTCCTTTCTTCTTTTGTTTAGATCTCAATTGATTTTTGATTGATCTTGTTCTGCCGTGATTCCTGTTTTGCCATAATTCTGGGATAATGATTCTTCTTTTCTTTCCTTCAGCATATTTAATTTATCTGTCATGTTTGTTAGAATATCATAATTTTTTTGCGATTGATTGTCCTTCCTTTTCTAGAGCCCGCTTCCTTCATCGGTGGTCTTTAATATCCTGCAAAGATTCACTAGTTAGTAATTTGTCATTATTTAAATATAAACCTTGGAGGCTAACAATGAACACCTGATACCTATGTGTTTTACATGTTTTCTGTTTTCAAGTAACGAGTCAATTAGATCATGATTTTATTTTTATATTCAGAACATCATGTTCATGCTGAGCATTTACATATACAGTACCATATCATGCTAAACAACTACTAATACCAAAGTCTTTCAGTTGGGAGTAACACTTAGCACCACGTGAACATAGGAATGACGACTCCCTCATCAGTAGAGGCATGAGTGGTTAGTAGCAGTACCTAAGTTCTACACCTACGGCGCCACCGTAGATTATGAGGGGTCCCCCGTCAGTAGAGGTATGACACCCTCATTCTTCGGAATATCAGCCTTATAGATCCACATCGTCATTCATGTGTTGGTACCCCTGGTAAGGTACCAACACCCTTCCAACTAGGGTTACAGATTGACCCCGATAGCTGAGATTGGGGCATGTCAGTTGTAGATAGATCCCACAGTCTTACTTCAGTATTCAGAGTATGTCAGTTCAGATTTGCATGACCAAGTGTACAAATTTCAGATGTTCAGTTATACAAATTTCAGTTATTCAGATTTCAGATCATGTCAGTACATGTTTATGCTTGGTCTTACATTCTCAGTTTTACATGTTCATATTTTTCATGCTCAGTATCTATACAAGACCCTCAGTTCAGTTTTACAACACGTTCAGCCTACATAAGATTTACATACAATATTCATGTTTCACCGCTTTCCAACTTCAGTTCTACTTTACAAAAGTAAAGATTTTAAGAAACTAAGTGCAGTGATTCACCAACTTATAAGATAATGTTTGTTACTCATGTTTTAAGATACTTCAGCTTTCAATTTATTTCAGTCTCTTGGTGAGTCTACTTGCACTTAGCATGGATGTTTTAAGGTTATATATGAAATCAGTTTTACTTATTGTATTCACCCCCACTTACTCAGTACATTCCAAAGTACTGATCCACATATATATCTATGTGCTATATTATCTCATAATATAGGTACCAGTTGTAGCCTACACGATATAATTAGACAGTTTACAGCTTCCAGCCAACAGGTGATGAATTCTATTGTTTCGGGGACTCCAGTCAGCAGTAGTTCATGTACTTTTCTTTGATTATTTATATGTATTGAGTTGTGGTAGTTGGAGGCATGTCCCAGCTATTTACAGTCAGTATAGTAGAGGTTTCATAGATAGTCAGTCGAAGTTATGGAATGTAATCCCTGTTCTTTCTTCAGATTTTATCAGATTGTAAACTTTATCAGTTATATACTTATTCAGATTTCCTTATGATCATATTTCCGCTCATTAAAAAAGATTATTTTTATACAACTTAATTCAGTTGCTCAAGCAGTATGCCAGTTCATGGGTTAGTTTGGGATCACTTTTGGTTCCAAGCACTGTGTTACGACTAGGGGGTAGTCTTGGGTCGTGACAATTATGAATTGCGTCGACTCTCAATTTATTAATATTATATCAAATATTATTAAATTCACTCATGACATGACGGTGTTGAATGGATGTTCGTCGTGAATTGCGTCGATTGTCAATTTGCCCACATTATATCAAATATTATTAAATTAACTCGTGAGAAGGGATTGTTGAATGAATGTACGTTATGAATTGTGCCGACTCTCAATTTATCAACATTATATCAAACATTATTAAATTCACTCGTGTAATGGGATTGTAGAATGAATGTACGTATGAATTGCGTTAAGTCTCAATTTGTGAACATTATATCAAACATTATTAAAATCACTTGTGACATGGGATCATTCTATTTTATTTTTTAGATATGCTGATATTATATATTAAAAAAAATACCTGATCTCTAATAGTGAAAATTTAAGCGGGAGCTTCTAAAATCATACAGGCGCCAAGGAAATCACTAAAATTCCTCTCTAAAATCCTCAACTAAAATCCCTGAAGCTGCCTTCATTCGTCTTCCTCCTCACAAAAAATCTCCATTGTCTTCCTCCTTTCGGGTAAGTACTTCAATTCCTCTTTAATCAGAATTTTTCTTTCCATCTTCTCAAGTTCATTCTCTGTGTTATGCAAAAAAGAATTTTGCTAGAAATTTATTTTTCATTTATCTTCAATTGTTGATATAAACTGGTATGAATATGTGATAATAAATCTAACAAAACTTCAAAATCATAGTAGGTACCAAATCCAAAACTTTTGAACTCTTGTTGCTAAAAAAATTCCTTTTTTAAGGTGTTTTGCTTGATATTGGAATTTGAGGGTTTGACTGAAATATGCATATTGGTGCAATTATATCAATTTTTTTTGGTGTTTTGCTTGATATCAAAATTTGGGGTTTTGATTTGCACATGTATGCTGGTGAATTTTTCATTATCAATTCAAATAATTTGTTTAGCTGCTTTGTTTTTATAGATAAATGTGCAAGAATCCCTCTTTTCAAATCCATCTTTATATTTGCTCGATTCTGTACATTGTTAGCTTTATCATTGTTGTTGTTGTTGTTTCTGGCCGGGATTGTGACAATACTGAAGGAATTTGTTTCTAGTACTCTTATTTTACACCGATTCGCATGAAATTGAAGCTTAATTAGCATGTTGGGTATGTTGTTGTTGAATCAATTATTGATGGTTGTCAAAGTGAATCTTCGATCTTGAATAATATCACCACTCAAACAATAGCGCACAATACAGTAGAACATTCCGACTGAGAAGTATTTAATTTTTTTGTTGATTTCTGTTCTAGCCAGTGAGTAAATGAATGTGACAACAAGTTAACACATCATGTTTCTACCCCCATGTCAGACATTATAGTACCTATGGCTATGTTATGGCCTACTACTTTACAAAGAATGTACCAACATTAGTCAACCTTATTCACTGGAAAAGGCTAACAAATTTGGTCATTTTATCTAAGTAACCAACTTGCATGCTTTCTTATGTAAACTTCACCATTGTAGTTCAATTTCTCTTCCTATAAATTAAATTACAGTTGTATAAGTAAATTGCAGTCCCCTTGTGGTTTCTAATTGGCATCCTAAATGATGTTAGCAAAGGCATATAACTAAGTATCTGTAATAATCTAAAACCAAAAAACAAACTACAAGGATAATTTTCAGGAAAAAGGGGGACTTGTAAGTTGTATATCACCAAGTAACCTTGTAATGCAATACTATAATAAATATTTATAACGCAATAACCATCAAAGCACTCAGTCGAGTCATGTAGCGCACCTGTGAGGGAGTTTTGCTGCTTCTTCACATTTAAGAAGCTCGGCATAAAGGCCATCCAATGCTATCAGTTCATCATGTGTTCCCATTTTAACTAATTGGCCTTCCTCCATCACAATAATGTAATCAACATTCCTGATAAGACTAAGTCGTCTTGCTATTATTATAGTTGATCTGCCCAACATGAGGAGATACAGCGCTCCCTGAACAGATCTTTCAACTTTAAAATCAAGTCCACCTATAACTTCATCAAGAAGAAGGATATAAGGATTCGAAAGAACAACCCTAGCAACAAAAAGTTTAATTTTTTGTTCTTCTGTCAAAGCTAGACCAGTCCTACCCACCTACAAGAAATATGTAGTAGTAAAAGTTAGGTATCAGAAGAAGGTGAAATAGTTAAACATATGAAAGAACTGTACACCTGCAAGATACCTGGGTCTCGTATCCTCTTTCTAGTGAACTAATAAATGTATGGGCATGAGCTATTTTAGCAGTTTCTTCAATTTGTTCTGAAGAAGCATCTCTTCCATAAGCAATGTTATCTCTGATGCTCAAACTTAGCAAGGATGGTTCCTGAGTGACTAAGCCAATTCGGCTTCTCAACCATTCCAGCTTCAAGGACCATATTTACAGCTTGTCATTCTGATCATTACTTACCCCTTCACTGTATAAAATATGCTGCCTATGCCAAGATGATCTCCCAGCAACATAGCCATCAACTCCATTTCCCTGTCCAGCAGGTGGGTCATTTCCATTCTCAATAACCACATCTTCTGTCTCGACACTAGTTGAAGTATCGTCACTCTCACTTGATTCGACCATCTATTTTCGACATTTTTCCTGATTTTACACTCCACTTTTGGCTTTGGCGGTCTTTCTCTATCTATCTTTGTTTTTCTATCTTTTTGCTTGGTCGTTATAACCTCAAAGATAGGAGCAGTCTTTCCTCTGCATTTCTCTGGTTCAAGCCTCGTTATTCTGCTGCTAAAATCTGGATGGAATCCCGTATGGGTGGGTGCAAACCTCACACTACTTGCAGTCATTTTTTAGTGTTGTTTTGTCTGACAAATGTATTTCGATTAACCAGATAAAGCAATGTAGAATTGGCAGATGCAACACTAAACACAACAATAAAACTTTATATTGTGTTTGAACTTTGTGTGTTTGGAACAATATGTGATGATTGAATTATTCAAGATACGGTCGTTGGTTCACGAGAGTTATGAAATTCTATATTTTTATATTTTTTGGTTCAAGATACTATTGTTCAATATATGATGATTGAGTTTTATAATATCCTAATATTTTAAAATCTTTTTGTAGGTTTGATATGAAACCTCCAAAAAATAAAAATGAGGTGTCTTCCATTATAAAATCTACAACCAAATATGCATTTGTTCCACCAGGTGCCATAGCAAAGGGATGAGGAAGAGGCCTCAAATCATTGAGCTCTTTAAGGGTGTCTAGAAATAATATTCTAGTTTCGTTGTCATCTGATCAAGTTATGCGGAACAACCAAATCATTGAAACATGTAAGATTTCTCAATTATATTTTATTGTCAATTTAATTTTCTTAATAAAGTAAGAGAATTTCATTGAAAGGCCTCGATAGATTTGATCTTTACTTTGATTCTTGAAAATTATGAAAGTGTACACTTCATTGATGGATTATGATTATTAAAAGTTTTGATGGGTCATTTCAGTTTGACATCTGTGTTAGACTGAAAGTGGGAATGAGCAGTGAGGTAATATATTGGATGTTCACTGAATTTTAGTGCTTATTTTTTTCTACCAGGTGATATAGCAAAGGGACGAGGGCGTGGGCTTAAATCTATGTCTATTGGTGAAGAAACAAAAACAATGAACAAAAATCCAATTGTTCTTGAGAAAGGGCATATGAAATCTAATGTTCCATCTTTTTCATCTACCGATGAAGTTGTTCAATACATCCAAACGGTTATAAAAAGTATGATTTTTAAATTATTATCTTTTAAATTTAATTTAATTGTAAAGCAAAATTTTTTGTTAATTCGATTTCTTTTACACCAGGTGATCTGGAGAAGGAATGAAGTATTAGAGATATGTGATCTTTTGAATGCTCTAAAAATGAGGGAATGTCCTTCCATCAAAATGCTCATTATACAAATCAAAGTATGTCAAAACCTTCTAACTGTGCAAAATCAAACTATACCATGTCTGCTTCTCTGGGATCGCAACTGGTGAACAAAAATTCATTGATTTATGAGAAAGAGCACATGCAAGCTGATGTTTCAATCTCGTTGTCTGCTGATCAAGCTATGCATTCTGTTAAAACAGTGACAAAAAGTATGAATTTTAAAAGTTGTTATTTTATAGGATTGATTTTAATTTAATGCTGAAACTTGCATTCATATTTTTTCTTGCAGAAGGTGATCTAGAGAAGGAACAATGACTTAGAGATATGCGCTCCTCTGAAGACTCTAAAACTGAGAAGGAATTCTTTCATAAGAATGTTCATGATGCTAGTCAGAGTATGTCAAGACCATCTAACTTTGCAAGATCAAATTCTACCATGTCTGCTACTCAGGAATTGCGAACAATTAATAGAAATACTTTCGTTTATGAGTAAGAGCACGTGCAAGAGGCAGACAATGTGCAGGCTAATATTTCTCCGTATACTGATCAAGTTATGCATTTTACTCAAACAGTGAAATTGGGAAAAACAAGAAAAATATTTGACGCGTGAAAAAGAGAATGTGCAGGCTAATATTCCAATTTTTTCCTCTAATGATCAAGTTATGCATTCTTCTCAAACAGTGGAAGGAAGTAAGATTTTTTAAATCTATTTGATGATAAGTTTATCACTTATATAATATTTTTTGACAATTTTAACTAACGCATTTGTAGGTTCAAAAATTTATGAGAAGGTAAAAAAGGTTCGAGGAGGTAACAAGGGCAAAGAAGTTGCATCTCTTGAAATTGGACAAAAGCTAAAATTAACTTGTTACAATAATCAAACAGTTGAAAATAATATCAATCTATTTTCGAGGCACCTAGACAAAATTGTTCGTGATTGTAATTTATGTCCATTGGTAGTATCATCGTGGGATGATATTAAGGAAGAAGATTTGAATCACATGTGGGCTGCTGTAAAGGTTGGATTTCTATATTCTTATAATCTTGTTGGTTAAATTTATCACATTCTTATCATGTTCTTCACATGTGTGATGATTAAATAATATAAAGTTGAATCACTATCTGAATGCCTTGGCCCAAGTATGATTTTTTCTCCTTTTCTAGATCATTGCTAGGAGAGTTGGAATTTCTTTTTCATTCTTGATAGCAGTAGTTGTAGTTGAAATACCAGGGGTCGACTCTACTTCTAGTCGCTGAAGTAGCAAGATTCACTTTTTCTCTTTTGCTTTTTTTTTTCTCCTGGAATCACTTGTGTGAACTTCTCTTTCAAATTATTTGTAGCAATTCAATTCGTATGAGGAAAGAATGTGACTTTAGTATTTTATTCAACCATTAGAAAGTTAGATTTTTGCTAAGCTCAAAACACTCTCTTTTGATCACATATTGAATGTCAACTTGTGTTTGATGTACTGCAGGATAAATTTGAGAGTGAAGACATAAATTTTTATCGTGAACATGTCTTGAAATGGATGAAAGAGTTATGGAACAAATGGAGAGAAAGATTACATGCAAATCATGTGAAGGGTAAGACAATTCAACAAGCTCTTAAGAATAAGCCTAAAGGGGTAGACACCAAACAATGGGAGTGGTTGATAAAGAAACATTTTTTTATAAAAAAATTTCAGGTTTGACATCATATCTAGTTATGTATTTTCATGTCATATTATTATTTTTTAATTGGTAATACTTATAATATTTGAATTGAATATTGTTACTCAAATATAGGAGAGAAGCAAAAGAAACGCAACAAATAGAGCTAAGTTGAATATGCTTCATCGTATGGGAAGCAAGCCATTTCGAGAGATTATTTATCAAAAGGTGTTACCATTAAATATTTGATTTTTTAATGTTGGTGGGGTGTCATTTGACATGCTTTCTTTTATATAGGGTGGAAAATATAAAAAATCACCAGATCCGACAATTATTTTCTTTGAGACTCGGAAGAAGAATAACACACTTGTTGATTCAGAGACAATAGAGAAACATGTGTGTTTGGTTAATTTAATATGTAATTTACTTTTAGTTAGCATGTATGGTCATAATAATCTCTCTTTATAATCTGTAGGCTCAAATTCAAGAATTGGTGCAGTCCGAACCATCTCTTTCTTGCATTGAAATTATCGAAAAATGCTTTGGACCTCAAACTTGTAGTCATGTAATTGGCTTTGGTGGTGGAGTAAAGGAAAAATATTTGAAAGGTGAAACTACCTCAAAGGCTGAATTGTGGTCCGAGCTACGTTCAATTCGTGAAGAAAATCAATCTTTGAAGGATCGCTTGTCTAACATAGAAAATGAGGTGAATGAAATGAAGCAATTAAATGAGTGTTTTTTTAGCTCAACACTCCACTTTCCAGCCTCCATCATCAGAACGTTCGGAAGAATGACTATTTCAAAGTTGATACCAAGGTAGTAAACTTGCCTAAAATTTTAAATTATTTGAAATTATTTTTACAGTTATCGTATCTGCTATTTAGCATATTTTGATATATATGTTCATACTGTCATGCATGATATATGATGGTGTGTACCATAATCTTTAGCTTATTTAAGGTGCATTTTATCGTATGAATGTCAACTACATGAAAGAGGGTGTAAGCTCTAGCGTTGAAGGAATTCTCTTGGTATGTTTCTCCATTGTTCATCTCAAATTTTAATGCCTCTTCTGATTTTCTTTTGTTGGTTAAGACATAGATTTACAGCATTACAACATATATTTAGCCTTGTAATTGCCTTCTAGATGCGTTCTTGTTGTCATAATGTTATATCAATTACGTAAAAAACAAATTTTCAAGGATCTATACCTGTATCATAAGAATTGCTTATTGTTTAAAGCCACTAAGGGAGATGAGGTGAGGCATCCTCACTTTTTCTGCTTGAATGGACCTATTGTTAAAGAGCATTCACTCCAGATGTTAAAGCGCAACTCGAGGAAAACGAGACATATCTCGTAGTGTCTATTCTTTGATAAAGTGGACTCCTTATTTGTCATGGAATGAGAAATTAAAAAAAAGAAGAAGTAAAAGAAGCAGCCTAAATGGAAACATAAGTAAGAACGAGCGTCAGAGTTTAAGTTGAGAAAGTTTTCGCTTTAGACTGGAGCTTGGTGGGAACTGTTCTTCCTTCTCTTTTTTAAAATAGAGCCTTTCTTTGTTTCTTCTGTTATGTGCCTTCTTTGCCTATGCTTATGCTCTTTGTATATAGAAGTTAATAAGTTGGAAAGTTCCTTGCATTGCATGAATGCTATCTCCAAATAATCAGATGTTTATCATAATTGAATTTTCCATAAGCTTGTTCATGTCAAATAACTTTATACAAATTCCTAATATTCTTAGCCAAAATCTATATATAATCAACATTCGGGCTAGAACTGCAGCTGTTAATCCTGTGGAAATAAATCCTAATCCAATGCACGTACACACCCCTTTGCTAATGGATCTGACAGTTAATATGTAAAAGTAATTTGGTAAATTGAGTCGGGCTTGCATAAATCCAGTCAACTGTGATCGGTTATGGCCTTTCAGCATCAGTAGTCATCTGTGTAAGTATTCAGTCAATCTTTTTTCACAATGTTCTTCTAATCCTTCAAGCTTCTGATCGTTTTAACTGGGCTTACTATTTGGATGCATTTGGTAACTGATTTCGTAGTGGTCAGGGAATCTGGACCTAGTAAATTCATGTCTTGCTCTGAAAGACAATTTCTGTTCCTTCTGTGAAACCCCTTCATTTATTTTTATTTTATATTATTGTATTTTATAGTATTATACCTGTTATTCTATTTTTGAATGATCTTTATATCCTTTTCTAAATGGATTTTTTTTGATAATTTTACAGGTTATGGAAGCCACGGTTTAGAAGAATCAAATTTTTGTATTGAAACAAATCGACTATTAGTTTGCTCGTAGTGTTGGGAAAATTTTACACTATAATCCAAGGACATTAACTACATAATTTTGTGAAGGTTTATGTAATTAGTTATCTTAAATCATTAACGTTTGGTGCCAACAACGGATGTTGACCTTCTTATTTTTTGTAATTACTTTTCATATATATGTATGAAAGTGGCATTATTGTTATATTGATTATGAGATATTTTAGTTGCAAATTGAATGTGATTAATCAGAAACTTGTTACTTTATTTAGGGACGGGACCATTGGTCCTTATATCGATGAGAAAATATAGTCGCTAAAACTATGTTTATTGACTTGAATTTCCAAAGACAATAAGGACCAGCTTTATACTCGTCGCAATGGCTATTTAGAGACCAGATTTTTAGTCCCTAAAATCATCAAACGGTCATTCCTAAATGCAAATTAAGGACTAGTTATCTGGTCCCTAAAATGACTTGGCGACCAGATGCTAATCTCGTCCCAATATGCCATTAACGTCGGGGCCTATAAGGACGAGTTGGCGACCGGAATATTTGATCGCTATTATGCTTTAGAGACCAGAAACATGCATTTAGGGACCAGTTTTTCCTTCGCCATTGAGCAGTTTTCTTGTAGTGTATCAGATATATCCGTGATCTTTCCTTCCTTTTAGTCTGAATGTCTTATCTGATGATTGCGTCCTTTCTTCTTTTGTTTAGATTTCAATTGATTTTTGATTGATTTTGTTCTGCTGTGATTCCTGTTTTACCATAATTCTGGGATAATGATTCTTCTTTTCTTTCCTTCAGCATATTTAATTTATCTGTCATGTTTGTTAGAATTTCATAATCTTTTTGTGATTGATTGTCCTTCCTTTTCTAGAGCCCGCTTCCTTCATTTTCGGTCTTTAATATCCTACAAGGATTCACTAGTTAGTAATTTGTCATTATTTAAATATAAACCTTGGAAGCTAACAATGAACACCTGATACCTATGTGTTTTACATGTTTTCCGTTTTCAAGTAATGAGTCAATCAGATCATGATTTTATTTTTATAATCAGAACATCATGTTCATGCTGAGCATTTACACATACAGTACCATGTCATGCTAAACAACTACTAATACCAAAGTCTTTCAGTTGGGAGTAACACTTAGCACCGCGTGAACATAGGAATGACGACTCCCCCGTCAGTAGAGGCATGAGTGGTTAGCAGCAGTTCCTATGTTCTAGACCTACGACACCACCGTAGATTATAAGGGGTCCTCCGTCAGTAGAGGCATGACACCCTTATTCTTCGGAATATCAGCCTTATAGATCCACATCGTCATTCATGTGTTGTTACCCCTTGTAAAGTACCAACACCCTTCCAACTAGGGTTATAGGTTGACCCCGATAGCTGAGATTGGGTCATGTCGGTTGTAGCTAGCTCCTACAGTCTTACTTCAGTATTCAGAGTATGTCAGTTCAGATTTGCATGACCAAGTATGTCGGTTGTAGCTAGCTCCCACAGTCTAACATAGATTCAATCAACATTTCTCAATTAAAAGTCAACCATTTATGTTGACTATAGTCGATCAAGACAAATTAAGATACAATTCAATCCTAACATTGATTGGTGCGCACAAGCTAACCCGGACATCATGATTATAAAAAAAATCAAAAGTTAAATATTTATGTTGATCATAGTCGTGATAAATTGAATCTCAATTTAATCATAATATAGATTGAATCAATATTTTCCAATTAGAAGTCAAATATTTACGTTGATTATAGTGGTGACAAATTGAGACTTAATTTAATTTTACAAATAAAAATAAAGGGCAATAAGCAAGCACGTCTTCAACATGCCTGCTTCAGCTGCTTCAATCGCAATTTTACTATATCATTCTCAATTAATTATTATAAGTCATTTAAGTATTAAAAAATAATTATATTTAATAAAAAGGTAAAATAGAAATAAAATAATAAATTAACTCTTGATGCTTTGCGATACCTTCTTCAGCTGCTTCAATCGTAAGTTTACTTATCACCCTAATTAATTATTATAAGTCATCTAAGTATTAAAAAATAATAATAGTTAATAAAAAAGATAAAGTAGACATAAAATGATAAATTAATTTTTGAAGTTTTAAATTAATTTGATTTCTGTTATGAGACTCATTTAAATTTTTTTCACAAATATTTTTTATATTAATTTTGTTATATCACTTCTAATCAGTTGTTATAGCACATTTAGGACATGTCTGCTTCGTTGTTTCAATCGTGATTTTATTTTATCACATCTAATTAATTTTTATGGTAATCTAGACATTAAAAAATTAATAATATTTCATAAAATCAAATATGAAATCTACGCGTCAAGACAAAATCAACGACACCTATATTGACTACTTTTGGTTCGGTGTCAAAACGAACCCCTAAAATAGGTTTTCGAAAAAGAAGGGCAAAATCAAAATTTTATGTAAAAAAAATGTTCCCTATATTTTTAGGAACCTACATCTGGAAACCCAAGTTAAATCGAGTCAAAAACGGAGTTCAAATAGAAGAAAAACCATTTTTGAGCTTTACCGGGTAAAATCTTTGAAATCCGGGTTAAGATCCAGAGTCTGAGTTGTTTTGAAGGTTAAATTGATGAAAAACTAGTAATTATAAGATAAAAATATTATTCAAGTGAAAGAGGTGAAATTTGGGTTTAAAATCATGCCCTAAGATTTTTGAGATTATGAGGAATTTATCAAGCAATTACTAAGAAAATAGGTGAATTTTTACCTTAAATATGTAATAAAATCAAGAAATGGGTGTTAATCTAGCTTCCCAAGCTCACACAAACTTTACTTTTAAGCTCCCAAACTATTTAGGATTTAACTCTCAAGAGGCAAGATGAAAAATGAGCAAAATGGACCCAAAAACTATTTATATAGTGCAGAAAATCTGCACTAAAAGGATAAAAAAACCCGTAGTTTTTTTGTTTTAAAGTCCACTCCGAACTTCGACGGGGTGCCCGGGATTCGTTCAGAGTTCGATTTATGCAAACGAACTATGCAACCACACTAAATTCGACGTTCCGGACGCGATGGCGATATCAGATTTTCAAAAAAATATCATTTTCACATAGTTGATGCCCGAAACCCTAAATTATAATTTTCCAAATCGAGGGTTGAAATGAGATTTAAAGGCCGTAAAATCATACCAAACATGCTAACACCCTAAAATCGACATTCTGGGTCTGCTGGCAAAGTCGGATTTTCCATCCAAGGTCGTTTCGATCAAATATGGATCCCACACCCATATTTCCAATTTTTCGACTTTCCAACCAATAGGTCGAAATGAGCTCGGGTGCACTGGGACCCAAACCAAAGGTCTACTTAGCCTAAAATGGATATTCTGGAGCTGCTGACACAGTTCGTTCGGACATCCGTTTGCACGGATCAAAATATATCCACATAAGTCCAAATTAAAACTCTTTAAGCCATCAAAACCCACAATATTGCATAAACGATACCAAAATGGATCCAAAATCATTTCCATACCCCAAAAATATTATAATGAAACTACGGGGAGGGGTAAAATAGTTAAATCACACAAAATCACAAATTTCACATATTTCATCAAATTTTTAGGTCGTTACATCATCCACTACTAAAAATCTAGTTCGTCCTCGAACTAAGGCAAGGAGATACCTGAATCAATGAAAAGATGGGGATAGAAACTACGCATATCAGACTCAACCTATGAAGTAGCCTCATCTACAGGTTGATGTCACTACTTGACCTTAACCACAGGGATCACTCTAGAGCGCAACCGCCTAACATCCCTAGCCAAAATGGAAATCGACTTTTCCACAAAGGACAACCGCTCATCTAAATGAACCGACTCCTAACGAATGACATGAGACTCATCAGGAATATAGTAACGAAGCATATAAACAAGAAAAACTGGACGAACATCTGATAGATCACGGGGCAAAACCAACTCATAATCCACATCACCAATAGTTTGAAGAATCTCAAATGGACCAATATGCCTGGGGCTAAGCTTGCCCTTCTTCCCAAATCTCATCACACCCTTCATGAGTGAAACTCGAAGAAAAACATGATCACATACAACAAATCTCAAGGCACGAAGTCTACGATTAACATAACACTTCTGCCTACTCTGAACCGCTCAAAGTTTATCCTGAATGACCCGAACTCTATCTAACGACTCACGAAGCAAGTCCGTAGCTCGAGGTCTCACCTCTGAAACATCAAACCAACCCACTGGGGAGAGACAACGCCTACCATACAATATCTTAAAAAGAGCCATGTCAATATTGGAGTGGTAGCTATTACAATATGCAAACTTTGTTAAAGTCAAATGCTGCTTCTACTGGCCACCAAAATCCATCGCGCACGCGTGAAGCAGATCCTTCAAAACCTGGATAGTCCGCTCTGACTGGCCATCAGTCTGGGGTGAAACATTGTGCTTAGATCAACCTGAGTACCCAAATCATTTTGAAAATTCTTCTAAAAGTATGATGTGAACACGAAACCTCGATCTGAAATAATGGAGACCGACGCACCATGCAGACGCATAATCTCACGAATGAATATATGGGCTAACCTCTCAGTACTTAATGAGACCTGAACCAAAATAAAATGAGATGAATTGGTCAATCGATCCATGATGACCCAAACACTGTCAGAACCAAGAGAAGTATGAGGCAACCCAGTCACAAAGTTCATAGTGATCTATTCCCACTTCCACTCGGGAATGGGTAACTCTAAAGCAAACCACCAGGTCTCATATACTTGGCCTTCACCCGCTGACAACATAGGCAACGAGCCACAAAATTCGCTATATCACGCCTCATACCACCCCACAAGTAGTGTTGTCTAAAATTACTATACATCTTAGTCACACCTGGATGGATGGAATATCTGGAACAATGGTCCTCCTCCAAGATCAACCTTATCCAATCACCACTCTCGGCATACAAACTCAGTCCTCAATCCTCAAATCTCTATCTGAATTAAGTGAGGCTTCCCTAACCTCCCCACTCAATACCTTATCTCGTATCAACCTCAATTTAACATCATCAAACTGATGAGCTCGAATCTACTCTATCAAAGATGATCTAGCCTCCATAAATGCCAAAACACGCCCCGGTGTCAAAATATCAAGCCTAACCATCGGGTTAGCCAAAGAATAAACCTCTAAGGCCAACGACCTCTCCTAAGTCAAACGATGCACCAAGATACCCATGCTAGACGACTTTCGGCTCAAGCCATCCGCAACCACATTAGCCTTGCCCTGATGGTAGAGAAAAGTCAAGTCATAATCCTTAAGCAACTCAAGCCAACGTCGCTGCCTCATATGAAGATCTCGCTAGTAAAGAAGTACTGAAGGCTATGATGATCTGAGAAGATCTCACAATGGACTCTATACAAGTAGTGCCTCCACAACTTCAAGGCAAACAAAACTGCGCACAACTCCACCACAAACGAAACAACTTTTGTCTGGCTATTATTTGGCTTGTTCTAATAGCTCCCTTGGATAATTATGGGTTAGGTAAAATAAGTAATTTTAATCAAGTTTGTATTTATGTTATAAAATTTATTTAATATATACAAATAAATTCTCTAAAATCAATGTAAGGAAAAAGTAGAAAAAAAATAATGACCCAAAAGGATATCATTGTACTCCCTGCTTTTCTATGTTGAAGTCTTTCGTATTAATTCTGATTCCGCCTCTAACAGTACGATGGTTTACTTATTCCTACCTTTTGTCACGTAGAAAGCTTCATGGTATTTTATGAATGTTATTTTTGAATAATAACATACATAGATTTGGGCATTACGTTGAACGTCAAAAAGTAATCATGTATATTATTATATTAAGGAAATTTTTTTTCATATTTCTCACTATATTATTTAAATACTTCCTCCGTTTCATAATAAATGAATTGTTGGATTTTAGCAAACAGATTAAGGAAAAAACATTAAAGACAGAAATTTAACACAACTTTCCATTTTTACCCCTAAAAAAAAAACTGACCTTGTAATACCTTTTCAAAAGTTAATTGGTTGTCAAATCATAAGGTAAATTTGAAAAAAAAATTCAATGATTCACTTAATTTGAAACATCAATAAATACCCCAATAATTCACTTATTTCGAAACGGAGGAAGTAATAATTTATTTATTTTTACTATATATACTAGTTTAACCGCATATATAATATTTGATTATTTAAAATTAAATAATTTTGTTTATTGTGAAGGTTTTTAATGAAATGCAAAAAGTTTAAATCACTCTCAAAGATCCTTCACACTTATTTTATGTAAACATAACATATATTTTACTGTAGGCACATATATATTTTACCATCAGAAGTTTAAAGTTGTTAATGGATCGTCACTTTTGCGTTTTTCATGCAGTACCTCTTTTCCTTTGCCGCTAGTGTAGTATTATTATTCCTTTATTTTTTTTTAAATTTAAAATCTTTTCTTATTTTTAGAGTTAAATCTTTAAAAAATCTTTGATTACTTTAAACTTTTAAAAATTTGGTACTTCTTATATTTTTCTTATTCTAACGCGTTCATATTTATTTCAAAAAATTTCGATCTTCATTTGAAATTCTTAAGCTAATGAAAAAGATATTAGTTGTCATTAATTCTGATTACTTCTAATAAGGAAAATTTTTACTATAAATATTTAATTGATTTTCAATTCTTAAATATTAGGAACATAGTGAAAAAACGATTTTATCTAAAATAAAAATTTTTAATGAAGGAAAAAAAGTTCAAACAACATTTCTAAGACTCTTCACATTTTTAATATAACTAGTCAAGTATACGTGCATTGCACGTGTGTTTAATGTCAAGCCATCAATCAATGTGTTTGTGTGTGTGTATATATATATATATATAAAAGAAATAGCAATTGACTTTAAAAATTGAAGACAGACAACTTTATGCACACGTTGAATTCAAGTTTAAAACAATTTATACTCATTTTTTGACGTTTTTTTTTTTCAAAAATAAAGAAACTGTCCAAAAATAGGACAGATTTATTATTTTAGTGTATATGTTGAATTCTATTTCAAATTTGTATTTATTTGCCAATTATAAGGTATTATAATTAGGACTCTTTGAACAATGATGATTTTTTATTTTTTCAAAAATATATATTATTTGTATTTATGTATAATTATAATTTTTAAAAATAGTAAAAAGATGATTTTGTCTAAAGAATATATATATATAATATAGATTATTTTTGGTAAACTTTAAAACAATGGTATTTTAGGTAAGTTGTACCACAATATTAATTGCTCACGTAAATTGTAGAATTTTTAACTAATTGACTTTCTTTTAAAGATTTAGTTAAGGTAATATTTTCATTACTTTAAAGTTAAAAATTTAAGGCATATAATTCAAAAAAGGAAACGTTTACTAACTAAATTTAAATGATTTTAAGTTTTAAGTATTAGAAAAATAATGAAAAGACAGTTTTGTCTATTACAGAATTTTTTAATGAAGGACAAAAAGTTCAAATCACTTATCTAAGATCTTCACACTTTTAATATATTATAGATATAGATATAGATATAGATCATTAATTTAAAAGTCTAAAATTTAAGGTATATAATTCAAAAAAGGAAACGTTTAATAACTAAATTTAAATGATTTTAAGTTTTAAGTATTAGAAAATTAATGAAAAGACAGTTTTGTCTATTGCAGAATTTTTTAATGAAGGATAAAAAGTTCAAATCACTTATCTAAGATCTTCAAACTTTTAATAAATTATAGATATAGATTATAGATATAGATATAGATATAGATCATTAATTTAAAAGTGTAAAATTTAAGGTATATAATTCAAAAGAGGAAACGTTTAATAATTAAATTTAAATGAATTTTAATTTTTAAATATTAGAAAAATAATGAAAAAACAGTTTTGTCTATTGCAAAATTTTTTAATGAAGGGCAAAAAGTTCAAATAACTTTTCTAAGGTCTTCACACTTTTAATATATTATAGATTATAGATATACATGTATATATATATATGAAGAATTATAGATGCTTATTAGCTTATGTGATTGTGTTGAGGGAATGTTGCTCCCAAATATTCATAGGCTTAGAAACATGTTTTAAAGCTATTTGGTCACTATTGGCTGCCAATTGCCATGCATCCGCGTTATTGCTTTAGCCTGGATTCTCCTGTCGAGAGTGACTTTGAATATGATAAAGTCTATAAAACATTTTTCATTTTTTTTTTTATAAATTAAGATCTTCTTTAAATTTGATATACAAATAGATAGAATAGCAAATAGCATCTTTCTAGCCTGCATATTTATGGATTTCAATCTCACCGGTCTCATCTGAACGACTCGCTGTCTATTTAATTACATTTTTTATTTTGATTTCAGAACAGAACTAGAGATCCTGACCTCCTCCCTTGAATGCTCCTGGTGCTGAGACTATCACCGCTAAGTTGCGTCGGATCAACATCGAAAAACAAATAAACTGCAAAAGCAACTAAGTCAACGCTTATTTGTTGTGAATCTACTAGCCCAGACGACGCTTGAATCTATTCCACCACAAACGAAACAACTTTTGTCTGGCTATTATATGGCTTGTTCTAATAGCTCCCTAGGATAATTATGGGTTAGGTAAAATTAAGTAATTTTAATCAAGTTTGTATTTATGTTATAAAATTTATTTAATATATACAAATAAATTCTCTAAAATCAATGTAAGCAAAAAATATAAAAAAAATAATCATCCAAAAGGATATCATTGTACTCCCTGCTTTTCTATATTGAAGTCTTTCATATAAATTTTGATTCCGCCTCTAACAGTACGATGGTTTACTTATTCCTACGTTTTGTCACGTAGAAAGCTTCATGGTATTTTATGAATGTCATTTTTGAATAATAACATACATAGATTTGGGCATTACGTTGAACGTCAAAAAGTAATCATGTATATTATTATATTAAGGAATTTTTTTTTTCATATTTCTCACAATATTCACAATATTATTTAAATAATAATTTATTTATTTTTACTATATATACTAGTTTAACCGCATATATAATTTTTGATTATTTAAAATTAAATGATTTTATTTATTGTGAAGGTTTTTAATGAAATGCAAAAAGTTTAAATCACTCTCAAAGATCCTTCACACTTATTTTATGTAAACATAACATATATTTTACAGTAAGCACATATATATTTTACCATCAGAAGTTTAAAGTTGTTAATGGATCGTCACTTTTGCGTTAGTCATGCAGTACCTCTTTTCCTTGCCGCTAGTGTAGTATTATTATTCCTTTTTTTTTTTTATATTTAAAATCTTTTCTTATTTTTAGAGTTAAATCTTTAAAAAATCTTTGATTACTTAAAACTTTTAAAAATTTGGTACTTCTTATATTTTTCTTATTCTAACGCGTTCATATTTATTTCTAAAATTTTCGATCTTCATTTGAAATTCTTACACTAATGAAAAAGATATTAGTTGTCATTAATTCTGATTACTTCTAATAAGGAAAAAATTTACTATAAATATTTAATTGATTTTCAATTCTTAAATATTAGGAAAATAGTGAAAAAACGATTTTATCTAAAATAGAAATTTTTAATGAAGGACAAAAAGTTCAAACAACATTTCTAAGGCCCTTCACATTTTTAATATAACTAGTCAAGTATACGTGCATTGCACGTGTGTTTAATGTCAAGATATCAATCAATGTGTTTGTGTGTGTGTCTATATATATATATAAAAGAAATAGCAATTGACTTTAAAAATTGAAGACAGACAACTTTATGCATCAAGGCATGCTTGAAGTATCAGTATTTTGATCGTCTACTACGACGTGAGCTATCTATCACATAATGGATGATAACAAAAATAATGTATAGTAAGATGATTAAACCTAATCTTTACAAAAAATTTTCCAAAGTCCGACCGAACATTCATCTACCACCTGTAAACTACAACAAAACAATACGATACTCGAGATATTAGAACAAGACAATTAAACCCTAACATTTGTAAAAAAGTTTCTCAAAATTTTCTAATTATAATATAATATAAAAATAATAAAGATTCCCAAATATAGCACAAGTTCTGCACGTTCGAACAATATATACTATTAAAATTATTTTTCTTTTTATTATGTCAAAAATATAAATAGAGGTCTAATAATGCTAAATTTTGAAGAAAAAAATTCTAATGCTTAAATTATTTTCCTTGTTTTAATTTATAAGAAAAAGGCTGCTATTAAGTTTATTATTCTAATTTTGATAAAAACCATCACATTTTCCCCTTTTTTCTTCTTATTTTGTACTTTGGAATCCTTTCTCAAGTACACAGGGAGAAAAAAAACCCATCAATAATAAGTCTTTATATATATTTTTTTATCATATATTTTAAGATTTCTTTATTTATTATAAATATAATGATATAATAATTGTGGAAAATAAGTGAAAAGACAATTTTGTTTATTGCAGAGGTTTTTAACGAATTAAGGATAAAAATTTCAAATCACTTTTCTAAGGGTCTACACACTTTTTATATATTATAGATAGATTATAAATATAGATATGACAATTTCTTGCACGTTAATGTTTGAAGTAACGCGGCGTAGCAATCAATATTGACTAAAGTTGTGTGTAAGGTAAAAATTTATTCGCATTAAGTATTTATCCGAGTTAGAGTGCATATAGTATTGCTGTACGGATCAACTCTTTTTTTTTTTTTAAATTACATTGACTCAAATGATTTAATCTAACAATTAAAAATAAAGTGGAGATATATTAATTTGAAGTATATTATAGATTTTATTTGAGGTTATTCTGAGGTTATAACATAACTAAAAAATTAAAATGGAAATATATTAGGGTAGATAATATTCTATAATATGCTTCTAGCTGGAGCTTCACTACTTTTTAGCAAAGTTCGATTTTAATTCTTCTATTGCAATGATATACTAATCTATATTGCTCATTGACCTTTGACTTTCAACGTAATGTCTAAATCAATGTTTTTGGAAAAAGACATTCATGCCATTACAAAATAAAAACATTTAAAATGTGACAAAACCTAAGAATAAGTAAGGTGTCATAATTAGAGGCGGAATTAAAATGTTTGGTTTTTATTTTTTTTTATTTATATGGCTGGAGTCTTTAGGAAATAATTTTTGTACTTCTTTAAAGTAGTGGTAATTATTATCTACGCTATATTTTCTTCAAACTTCATTTGTGATCAGAATGTCATTTGATACGTTGGTATTATTTGTTTATTCATATTTATTAAAGGAATCTTTTTTAAAAAATATAAAATTTAAGCTAAAGCTATTTAATTCTATCAAATAAGCACTTAATTATCTCACCGGGTATGTACTGTACGGATTCGATTCACCTAAACTTTCGTTGTTAGCAATAAACCTGACAACTTAGATTGTTGGAGACAAAACATATTAGACTTTTGGTAGTGAATTTGAATATTTCAAAGAGATCTTTGTAAAGGCAGCATAACGAAGAATTTCTTTCATTTTATTGAAACAATACTACCTGGATAAAGAATCAAATGAATGTAAATTAAATAAACTTTGCAACATTAATGCATAGGCTTTTGAAAGATTAATTTATAGCTCCACACACAGTTCTTATGATTCCATTTGAACCGGTTAAGGGACTGATATCTCCCATTCTAATCATGGCAGCAGCGAAATCAGAGGCAAATGCTCGAGGGCTGTTGCTATATTCTAAAACAATATCATCGGTAGATCCACCACTCAAAAGGACTTGATCCGATTGAAGAAGACCTTTCCTTTGCCTCAAGTTCTTGTAGTAGTTGTTATCCAATTGATTGGGTGTGACCAGATCAAGTGGAGCTAGGTTTCCATTTTGATCTTCTTGAGGACACCGACGTCTTCTAGTGCTAGCAAATCCAGCATCAATGTCTGTTCCATTGCTGTAAATCCTATTACGGTAGAGGAAACATTGTGCTTGACCTATTGAATGTGATCCTGGAATAAATTAATCAGAAGATTAAAAAGTTATAACTTCTCATCAGTACAAATCTATGATGATCTTCAACAATTTGATCAGGTTTTACCTGATAAAGCAACCATGTCCCTTGTGCTAAGACCTTTTTTGGCAAAGCCAGAAATAAGCCTATCAAGAGGATCGAAAGGACCAGGGAGATCAGTTTCTGCAAGAGTGTGACTTGCAGTGGTTGAATCTCTTCTTCCAAGTTTCACTGTCCACGATGGACCTCCAACCTGATAATTGTTAACATAACGTTGGTTAGTATTCGACAACACCTTCATTAAAAGTTTTTCTTTTGAAGAAAATGAAACTATAAATACTTACGAGAGTCGACGCATCCCTGGCAGCAACTGCAAGTATGTCTGCACATGATACGACTCCTGGACATGTTTTCTCAAGCTCTCTTTTTGCATCTTCTATAATACCATAGCCTCTAGCCGACCCGAGATTTGGCAACGCTGTCTTCTCACTGACAATCGTAGGGGTCTCATCAAGTAAGATAGAAGCATCACAACCCTAAAGTTAAAGTCATAAATTGGTTAGAATATGGAAGCAAATGAAATTAATACTTTCAAACTTGAACTCTTGAAGTACATAGAGCTTGAAACACATAGTGCACATGTATCAAGCCAACCTGAACAAAGCAATCATGGAAATGAAGGCGAATGAGGGATGCAGCCATGCGGCGTTCAGCTGAAACTGCTTGTCTAACACTTTTACGAATCGTGTTGAGTGCATTAGGGCAAGTGCGGTCATAGAATGTGGAAGAAAGTTGTGCATGACATTGCATGCTACAGAGCAGAACAAGAGAAAATACAGCAGCAACAGCCGCAAAAGAGTTGTTTGAAATACTCATTTTGAAAGTACAAAGTATATGATGATGTCTGATATGAAGAATAAAAGATGCTTATTAGCTTTGTGATGTGTTGAGACAATGTGGCACTGCAAATATTTATAGGCAAATAAACACGTTAGTTTAAAGCTCTTTGGTCACTATTGGCTGCCTATTGCATGCATATCCGCGTTATTGCTAGCTAGCTTTTGTCTTTGCCCTATTGTTTGACTTGTTCTAATAGCTACCCAAGGTAATTATGAGTTCCATAAAATTCAGTAATTTTATATCCCACCTCTAAGCTAAGAGGGTGGTGCTTATTTCTAGTTTTTTTTTTAACATTAGGAAGCTTCATGTCATTTAATTTCATTTTGTGTTGTACTAGCATGGTTGTCATTTTCAAATACTTCCTCGTTCATCTTTATTTATTCACTTTTATAAGCAAATAAACACGTTATTATAAAGTTTCTTTTTTCACTATTGGCTGCCTATTGCCATGCATCTGTGTTATTGCTAGCTTTTGTCTTTGCTATTGTTAGACTTGTTCTCTAGCTATCTATATTTGGGAGCGGGCAGATCAAGATCGAGTCGAGTGATGAATCGTATTTAATGCTAAGCGTAAAATGAGTATAAATGAGCAAATTATTTATTGATTTTTCAAACGGAACAAGTATTGTTGGACATCTATTTTTAGTATAGTGGACAAGTAAGGATGGACGGGGGAATAATACCGGATTAGACAAAAATGGCTAAACTAATAAGGCTCCGTTTGGCCATGTGAATGATGATTTGAAATCATGATATAAAATCGTGACTTGAAATTATGATATAAAGTTGAAGTTTTGTTTGGACATGCAATCTGGACCTTTTATATCGTATATTTTGTAATAAATATAAAAGCCCCATAAGTTGTGAAAACTATCAAAGTTGTCTCAATTTTTTGTTCGAACTGAAATAAGCAAAAGTTTATAACAAAAGCATAATCAATTATCACAAAGCTATTGAAAAAAATAAATACAAAATTTATTGATCAAACTTAATTCAATAAAAAAAGTAAAAAATTAAACATGAGTTGTAGCGTACTACTATTTAATAGGATCCTGCCACGTAGTACAGACAATCTCCTCATTACGTTAAGCTTGTATTTCTCGATTAAATGACCGAGAAGACGAACCAATATTATTACCTTTTCATTTGTTGGTAAAACATAATGAATTTGGTGAATAATAAATTGTAAAGTAGGAGTTGATTTGAAGTAATATTAAATTTTATGTTGGTGAAAGTAATAGTTTTATGAAATATAAATGAGTTAAAGAGTAATAATATGAGTTATAAATTTTATATGTATATATGAAATAGATAATTGGTAGATATAAATGACGGATGAACGAGTTTATTTTTAATGAAATATAAACTTAGCTTGTAGGTCAATTTTGTATTTGAAAAAATTTAAATTATTATGATATAAAATTCCAAATCAAGTTTTTTTTTTGGGGGGAATTTAGGGATTTCATCTCAAGATATAAAATCATGAGATAAAATCTGGGTTAAGTTGCATGTTCGAACACTAAATTTATATCATAATTTCAAATCATATCTCCAAATACATATTAAAAAGTTTATTAGAAGTTGTTCCAGCATTTTATCACATGGTAGGAATCTTCATGATGTATAGGGTATGTCATTCTCCAAAAACATACCTAGATTTGGGGATTACGTTGAAAGTTAAAAGGTCAACATGTTACATCATTATAATAATACCAAAGTGTAATTAAGAAGATGATGGTACAATTACAAAGAAGTACTTATTATTCTAAACACCGTCATAATTATTCCAAATAAATCTAATCTACTTCAAAGTCATATTAATTATACAGTAATTTTATCATATTATATTTATTAATTATAAGTCGTCTAAATATTAAGAAATAGGTAGAGTATTTAATAATATGAATAAAATAAATATAAAATAATAAAATATTTTTTAAGTTTTCAAACTGAAGCAAATATAAAATATTTATTTTTAATATATTTGATAAATAAACGTAAAATAATAAATTATTTTTTAATTTTAAAGCAATTGCTAGCTGTATTTTAAACATCTTTTGACTTTCTCAAAATATAAAAAGACATTGTCAAAGACAAAATGTTGTAGTAGTAGGACTATAAATAATTATAAAAAAGGGAAGAAGAAAATCTTTGTAAGTCAAAAAAACACTTTTATTTAATACTCAGATTTGATGTGAAATTTACGTACTCCCGTCGTTTCAAAATAGTTCGTTTTTATTTACTTGATACTTTTCTTAAAAAATATTTATTAGGGTTTATTTTAGCTTTATTAATTATGCTTTCAAAATATAAATTTGAGTATATACACTTTGTTTAGTCATTTAATAATGGGACAAGTATTAAAAAAATATAATAAAATACTCTTAATTTCATTAAAAAAACAATTAAATTAAAACAAATATTTATAGAAGAGGGTCAATTAAAACGAAACACATCTATCATTAAATGACTGTTAGCCAAGAAGTTGTCGATCTTGCTTGCCTCGCATTTCTCAAGAGTGTCACATGATACACTCTTAGGTCCAGGTCACCACTCCTGGCGCACAGGCCACCACTTCGAGTCGTGGCTCCACGCGTGGATCAATCCTCGTTGGTCACGGCTATGCCCAGTTGATCGTGGCTGGCACCCCTCTTGGGTCCAGGCCACCATTACTGGCACACAGACCATCACTACGAGTCACGGTCCAAAGCGCGGCTTCCCACACGTGGATCGATCCTCGTTGGTCACGGCTATGCCCAATTGGTCACGACTGACACCCCTTTTGGGTCCAGGCCACCACTCCTAGCGCGCAGGCCACCACTCCGAGTCACGGCCCAATGCGTGAGACTCTCAATGAAAGAACCAATGTTATAAACCAAACGGGAGAGCCCAACCCAAAAGACTAGTCTAATAGGTGGGAGAATCCATTTGACTTATAATCCCCTTAGCATTTCTTTATTTTTCCAATGTGGGACAATTGATTCATAACAGTATGCATATTCTTTTCCAATTTCAACTTTCAGATACTTTTTTTTTGTCAAATTTCAATTAAATTATTTCTAAATGCTATTTTTCATAAGGAAACCCAAGATATTTCTTCTCAATCAAGGACTTAGATTGATTCCTTGATTGAGGAATATAGTCGTTTGATATGTCCATATATGACTTTGGATCACGTCCATATCAAATATGTCCGTGATCTTTCCTTCCTTTTAGTCTGAATGTCTTATGTGATGATTGCGTCCTTTCTTCTTTTGTTAAGATCTCAATTGATTTTTGATTGATCTTGTTCTACCGTGATTCCTGTTTTTCCATAATTCTGGGATAATGATTCTTCTTTCCTTTCCTTCAGCATATTTAATTTATCTGTCATGTTTGTTAGAATATCATAATTTTTTTGCGATTGATTGTCCTTCCTTTTCTAGAGCCCGCTTCCTTCATCGGTGGTCTTTAATATCCTGCAAGGATTCACTAGTTAGTAATTTGTCATAATTTAAATATAAACCTTGGAGGCTAACAATGAACACCTGATACCTATGTGTTTTACATGTTTTCTGTTTTCAAGTAACGAGTCAATCAGATCATGATTTTATTTTTATTTTCAGAACATCATGTTCATGCTGAGCATTTACATATACAGTATCATATCATGCTAAACAACTACTAATACCAAAGTCTTTCAGTTGGGAGTAACACTTAGCACCGCGTGAACATAGGAATGACGACTCCCCCGTTAGTAGAGGCATGAGTGGTTAGTAGCAGTACCTAAGTTCTAGACCTACGGCGCCACCGTAGATTATGAGGGGTCCCCCGTCAGTAGAGGTATGATACCCTCATTCTTCGGAATATCAGCCTTATAGATCCACATCGTCATTCATGTGTTGGTACCCTTGGTAAGGTACCAACACCCTTCCAACTAGGGTTACATATTGACCCCGATAGCTGAGATTGGGGCATGTCGGTTGTAGATAGATCCCACAGTCTTACTTCAGTAGTCAGAGTATGTCAGTTCAGATTTGCATGACCAAGTGTACAAATTTCAGATGTTCAGTTATACAAATTTCAGTTATTCAAATTTCAAATCATGTCAGTACATGTTTATGCTTGGTCTTACATTCTCAGTTTTACATGTTCATATTTTTCATGCTCAGTATCTATACATGACCCTCAGTTCAGTTTTACAACACGTTCAGCCTACATAAGATTTACATACAGTATTCATGTTTCACCGCTTTCCAGTTTCAGTTCTATTTTACAAAAGTAAAGATTTTAAGAAACTAAGTGTAGTGATTCACCAACTTATCAGATAATGTTT
This sequence comes from Capsicum pubescens, assembly GCA_030864215.1. NCBI lineage: Eukaryota > Viridiplantae > Streptophyta > Magnoliopsida > Solanales > Solanaceae > Capsicum > Capsicum pubescens. The sequence goes on along the minus strand of CM061542.1, from coordinate 37,127,277 downwards.
GTTACTCATGTTTTAAGATACTTCAGCTTTCAATTTATTTCAGTCTCTTGGTGAGTCTACTTGCACTTAGCATGGATGTTTTAAGGTTATATATGAAATCAGTTTTACTTATTGCATTCACCCCCACTTACTCAGTACATTCCAAAGTACTGATCCACATATATATCTATGTGCTATATTGTCTCATAATATAGGTACCAGTTGTAGCCTACACGATATAATTAGACAGTTTGCAGCTTCCAGCCAACAGGTGATGAATTCTCTTATTTCGGGGACTCCAGTCAGCAGTAGTTCATGTACTTTTCTTTGATTATTTATATATATTGAGTTGTGGTAGTTGGAGGCATGTCCCAGCTATTTACAGTCAGTAGAGTAGAGGTTTCATAGATAGTCAGTCGGAGTTATGGAATGTAATCCATGTTCTTTCTTCAGATTTTATCAGATTGTAAACTTTACCAGTTATATACTTATTCAGATTTCCTTATGATCATGTTTCCGCTCATTAAAAAAGATTATTTTTATACAACTTAATTCAGTTGCTCAAGCAGTATGCCAGTTCATGGGTTAGTTTGGGATCACTTTTGGTTTCAAGCACTGTATTACGACTAGGGGGTAGTCTTGGGTCGTGACAATTATGAATTGCGCCGACTCTCAATTTATTAATGTTATATCAAACATTATTAAATTCACTCATGTAATGGGATTGTAGAATGAATGTACGTATGAATTGCGTTGAGTCTCAATTTGTGAATATTATATCAAACATTATTAAAATCACTTGTGACATGGGATCATTCAATGAATGTACGTCATGAATTGCGATGATTTTCAATTTATCAACATTATATCAAACTTTGTTAAATTCACTCATGACATGGGATTGTTGAATGAATGTACGTTATGAATTGCGTTGACTCTCAATTTGTGAACATTATATCAAAACATTATTAAAATTACCCGTGACATGGGATTGTTGAATGAATGTACGTCATGAATTGCGACAATTCTCAATTTATGAACGTTACATCAAACTTTATTAAATTCACTCGCGACATGGGGTTGTTCAATGAATGTACGTAATCAATTGCGATGATTCTAAATTTGCGAACATTATATCAAACTTTATTAAATTCACTCATGACATGGGGTTGTTCAATGAATGTACATTATGAATTGCGACGATTCTCAATTTGTGAACATTACATCACACTTTATTAAATTTACTTGCGACATGGGGTTGTTCAGTGAATGTACGTCATGAATTGCGGCGATTCTAAATTTGTGAACATTATATATATCAAACTTTATTAAATTCACTCGCGACATAGGATTGTTGAATGAATGTATGTCATGAATTGCGACGATTCTCAATTTGTGAACATTATATCAAACTTTATTAAATTCACTCGTGACATGGGATTGTTGAATGAATGTACGTCATGAATTGCGACGATTCTCAATTTATGAACATTAAATTAAACTTTATTAAATTCACTTGCGACATAGGGTTGTTCAATGAATGTACATCATGAATTGCGACAATTCTTAATTTGTGAACATTACATTAAACTTTATTAAAATTCACTCGCGACATGGGATTGTTGAATGAATGTACATCATGAATTGCGGCGATTCTCAATTTGTAAACATTATATCAAACTTTATTAAATTCACTCGTGACATGAGGTTGTTCAATGAATGTACGTTATGAATTGCGACAATTCTCAATTTATGAATATTATATCAAACTTTATTAAATTCACCCGTGACATGGGATTGTTGAATGAATGTACGTCATGAATTGCGACGATTCTCAATTTGTGAACATTACATTAAAGTTTATTAAATTCATTCGCGATTGTTCAATGAATGTACGTCATGAATAGCAACGATTCTTAATTTGTGAACATTACATCAAACTTTATTAAATTCACTCGTGACATGGGATTGTTCAATGAATGTACGTCATGAATTGCGACGATTCTCAATTTGTGAATATTATATCTAACTTTATTAAATTCACAAATTAGGATATTAAGGGTAGTTTTCAATTAGAGAGGATAATTTGAATATTAAAAAATGTGAAATGACAATATAACCTTCCCTTGTCACTTTAATTATTAAAATACTTGCCAAAAAATATTTTTCAAGTCATTGAAATCCTTTTTGTTCGAGTCAAATATATTTTTCCTATAAATAATTATGAAAAAAGAACAAGAAAAATGTTATAAAATAATAAAGAACAAGAAGAAGTGTAGAGAGAATAGAGAGAGTGATTCTTATTTCTTCTCTTGAGGGATGAGAGATCATAAGATTGTAAATACAATGAACAAAACCCCTCTATTTATAGGGAAAATTTACTCCTAGTCTGAGTAAAAGACGGATGCTTCAAATCCTAATAGATATCAAAGTAGATCTTGATAGATCTTGATAGACATTCACTATAATGTAAATACATTTATAACACTCCCCCTTGAATGTCTAATTGGTAGATAATGTGTCTTGTTAAAACCTTACTAGAAAAAACTTAGTAGGAAAAAAAATCTAGTGAAGGAAAAAGAGTACACATCTCAAATAATACGCATTTCGGCTGCCTCATTAAAAACGTTACAAGGAAAACTCAGTGGGACAAAACCTCGTAAGGGAAAAAGAGTACATCGGATATTAACTCCCCTTAATGAGAACATTCTTGACCTTTGCATCTCAATCTTGTGCAGCATCTTCTTGAAAGTTACAATTGGAGAAGATTTGGTGAATAAATCAGTCACATTGTCAGTTGAACAAATCTGTTGCACGTTAATATCATCATTCTTTTGTAGCTCATGTATGTAGAAAAACTCTGGCAAAATGTGCTTCGTTCTATTTCCATTTATGAATCCTCCCTTAAGATGTGCTATGTATGCTGAATTAGCTCTGTATAAAATTATGGGTAGATTGTCATATTTCACACCACATTTTTCTCGAATGAGATGTATCATAGACCTCAACCATACACATTCTCGGCTTGCTTCATGAATAGCTATTATCTCAGCATGATTCGATGAAGTGGCTATGATAGACTGCTTTGTATATCTCCAAGATATGACAGTACCATCACATATGAACACATAGCTTATTTGAGACCGAGCTTTATACGGGTCAGATAAGTATCCAACATCAGCATGACCAATAAGATCAGGACTGCAATCTTTAGAATAAAACAAGCTCATGTGTTTTATCCCATTTTGATGTCTCATAGTAGGAGCAGAAATATACCTTGCTAACAAATTGACTGAAAAGGCTATAGGCCTTGTAGTATTTGCAAGGTACATGAGTGCATCAATTGCACTAAGATATGGTACTTCATAACCAATCCAACTTGATATATTTCGAATTTCAGCAAATAATCTATTGCTTTGAAAACTCTCCAAGAGTTCCAATGATGTTCAAGCAATAAGCTTATACAATATAAGGATTATAAATAAGTTTCCCAGAAACTTTTATATGCTTCAAGCAGTTTGAATCCTTAAAAGTTTTCACATAAGTTTTGTCAAGTGACAATATTCAACATTTCATGAGTGACATCTTCAAGTGTCTGGACTGCAAATCAAATAAGTTTTACGCTTACCAAAATGCATCCTTTCATGTCACTTGATAAATATTTCTACGTCAGCATGCTTAAATAAATGTAGAATTTAGATCCTCATAATCTTTCACAATATTGCGCTAATATTGTGTCAAAGATATTGATGATATATCATTTTATATTGGTTCGCAATGCGACATAACATTTTGAGATCTCATCACTTCATTATTTTCAGGTACATGAACCTCTCATAAGGTTTCATGAAGTGGTATGTCGTAGGCTCTTCAAGTGCTCATTGCCTTCTTATTATGATTATTTGCTCCTTATTTTTCAAGGATTATTTCATTTGGAACCGACCATTCTACCACGCTTCACACATGCATAGACTTTGTCCTTTAGGAACACAAAATAAGAGCACTTGCGCTTAATATGATATGCTTTCAGCATTTGACTTGAATTATCTTTTGAATAAGGATATGGTGATAATTCCTAACATATTTCATAGAGCTTATCATCTCCCCCTTATATTAGAAAAACTAACATACATCCTCTACTTCTTTGAGAAATTCATCGTTGTGCATTATGGTATATTCATTAATCATATACCGCACATCAAAATTATTAGATGGAATAATTGATTTTCGACCTTGAACTAATTGAGAGGGAAGAAATAATCATAATTTATTGGTCTAATGCATACAAATGCTACTGCAATATATCATATTTCAGACCAATACATTAACTTTTATTCTCATTAACAATGATTTAGATATTTATCGAAGACATTCAATGCTAAACCATCATCATCAAGATAAATTGTCTTGATTACACAATCTGAAAATTATGCTCAATTTATATTGAACAAGTAACTTTATGAATGTCAAACGTAGATTGACCATGAACGTACATGTGATCATCTTATTGATGCATTTTTTCAACATATCACATGATAGGTGAACGGACCCTTATTCACCTTTTATAATTTTGAGATTTGAAGGGATCCAAGTCCAATATTAGTTGGTCCAACCAACTTGTCATGAGAACAAACGACATAAACAATTCTTGAAAAAACTTCTAGTTCTTCAATACATGCACATCTTCGAGATGTCACAATCGTTCATATCAATTTATGAACTTTTATTCTATTAAACTCCAAGTTTACCATGACATGTACTTTTTTTTTTTAAGTAAATTTCAGATTTACTATTACATGAATAAATTTTAGATTTACTATTACATGAATAAATTTCAGATTTACTACTTTAGAAGTAGATTTCAAAATTATTCAACCTCTTTTGGAGGTGAGTTGTGATACAATCACAATCAAGTGCACGTTTGCATTAATTGGGGAATGGAATATAATTGTGCCTTAAGTCTATCAAATTATGATAGCTTATAACCTCTTTTAAGATTTTGCTACTTCAGAAACAAATCGAGGCATACATATAATGTAGAGAATTTTTCTTTAGCATATCTTATAATCATATAAGCGTGTGAAAATATCATCACTTTTGATGATCATTATCATATTGTCCCTCCACGCATATATTCGTGCATTCATTCACTTGTCTTCTTTCAGACATATTATGCACTGCTACCACATACACCTCAAGAATGAAGTAAGTTGTCATATTTCAGACTTATCATATATTGCTACCACATTCACTTCGTGGAATGGAGCATATTCAATGGGTTGAATTTCATGACTTTTCATCAAATAACCATTATTTTGCCTTAGCCATCATAATATATCAATATGGTGCATTGAGATTAAAACTCAATGTCTTATCCATATAAAGGCATCTTAGGCATAAATCGATGGAACTTGAACCCAACATATTATCATCTCTTTTGATAATATTGTTCTTGAGAAATAAATTTAAAATATAAATTGTTCCAAACCAATTATTTTTCCTCAAATTCAACAACAATTATATTATTAATAGCAAAAGACAGATAACATAAGAAATTACTAACCTTGCAATTACCTTTAGATTTATAATCTCACCTTATTTGGCAGAATCTCGTGTTGATAATCTAAATTAGTTAGAGACTCGAAAACTTACAGAAAATTCGTTAGTAGCAAAATAATCTCAATTATCTCAATATTATTATAAAACTAAACTTTCATAATATCAATATAGTGGCCAGATCTTGAGGCACTATTGACATGATTATGTCATCTGACATCTCCTTTATTTTATATTAAAAAGTAGCTTTTAGCCATATAATTATTATTATTCTCATAAAAATTTCATGTGGATTTTTCTTCAAACACAACCAATTTAGAACGTAATAATTAGCAAGCCATCCATTTACCTTGTGTAGCCACGTACTGTAAACTTGCAAAATAAAAAACAAGTGAGTATCGACAAATAAGGAAAAGAAACAAAACCTGTTCGTGTTCACAAGTGTTTCAGTTACAAGCTAAACCATTGCATCGTGATTTACGACGTGTTTCATCACAGAATTTAAAAAACAAATATAACTTTATTATAAAACAAGCCTTATGGCTAAATCAACTTCTTATCGTACCAAAGATTTAAGCTTACTGAACAGATCTCAATTGGTAAGAGACTTCGTACAGATCTCAATTGGTAAGAGACTTCGTACAGATCTCAATTGGTAAGAGACTTCGAACAGATCTCAATTGGTAAGAGACTTTGTGCTGATAACGTGTTATAAAATAATAAAGAACAAGAAAAAGAGTAAAGAGAATAGAGAGAGTGATTCTTATTTCTTCTCTTGAGGGATGAGAGATGATAAAATTGTAAATACAATGAACAAAACCCCTCTATTTATAGGGGAAATTTACTCCTAGTCTAAGTAAAAGATGGATGCTTCAAATCCTAATAAATATCAAAATAGATCTTGATAAATCTTGATAGACATTCACTGTAATGTAAATACATTTATAACAAATAAATCTTTGTAAAGGAACTTATTACTTATTCCTGCAGTTTATCGCGTGCTAGGAATCTTCAGGATGTGTAAGAATGTCATTCTCCAATAACATATCTAGATTTGGGCATTATGTTGAAAGTTAAAAGGTCAACATGTTACATCATTATCATAATATAATCATTAGAATCAAACTTTGATAAAAAGAACTAGTGAAGGTCAAGAAAATGACACCAAAGTGTAAGAAGATGGTGGCACAATTACAAATTATTATTATAAACACCGTCATAATTATTCCAAATAAATCTAATCTACTTCAACGTCATATTAATTACAACGAGGACAAATTAAGATTATCGTAAATAAAAAAATAATTTTATCATATTAATCTTATTAATTAGAAGTAATCTAAAAATTGAAGTATAAATATAATATTTAATAATATGAATAAAATAAACACAAAATAATAAATTACATTTTGATTTTGCAAACTGAGACAATAAATTTAAATAATTATTTTTAATATACTAGGCAAATAGATATAAAACAATAAATTAGTTTTGATTTTAAAGCGATTGCTAGCTGTATTTTAAACATCCTTCGACTTTCTCAAAATATAAAAAGGCAATGTCAAAGACAAAATGATGTAGAAGGAGAAGGACTACAAATAATTATAATTATAAAAAAGAAAAGGAAAATCTTTGTTAGGGGAGCTTATAAGAAAATTCAAAAAAACACTTTTAATTTAAAACTCGTATTAATTAGAATATAATGCGAATTCTTTTGGAATTAAAATATTAGATGTTGTTCTTACTGTTTAAGCTTTCGGAATTAAGTCCAAAAACCATATCGTAGATGCCATTTATGTTATGTGAATTTGAGCGATGACTCATAAAAAAAGGCATCGTTTCCGTCCCAAACTATACCCGAAAAGTCGAAGTCACACTTAAACTATACTAGTGACCTATTACATACCTAAACTATAAAAAAGTGAAACTATTTACACTCAGGCTACCACCACTTGCATATGGTGTAGTGTTTTACACGCGCTATCACGTCAGCACCACGTCAGTAAAAAGTATCACTTTTTTATAGTTAAGGTGTGTAATAGGTCACTTATATAGTTTAGGTGTGGATTCAACTTTTTGACTATAGTTTGGGGTGGAACGATGCCTTTTCCCTTAATGTTTTTAGCCATTTACTTTTGTTATTTAATAGGTTGGACGCGCCTAAAATAAGTGTAACACACGCGCCTTAGAATGGGGGTTGCGGGGAGGTAATAATATTACTTTTATATAGTTAAGGTGTGTAATAGGTCACTTATATAATTTAGGTGTGACTTAGACTTTTCTTGTATAGTATGGGGTGAAAATGATGCCTTTTCCCAAATTTTTCATTTTCTTTTCCATTTTGATGTGAAATTTACCTAAGTTTTGCATAGCTCATCTTTAAATGCCTGCTAGCTTAGAAGTGGCGGATCCAAGATTTAGAAGTCGTAGATGTTAGAGTGGTTCAAACTTCAAACACATATATTGACACCTAAAGCTATAAGGTTCCGCATGAAAATCACAAAGCACCCAATTATTTTTCTGGTTTCATATTAATTTTTATACATTTGTTATATAATTATACCTATTTTGATTTGGATTGAATGAGTACCGAAACACCACAATTTTCAACCTGGGTTCGCCCCTAATCCTCCTTGGCCCGCAGTCCTCAAGAGTGTCACATGATACACTAGAAACTTTATCGCTAAATTGCTCATAGCTAATTAACATAATTTTGTGATAGCTTGTCAATTGTCACTAATTCGTAACTATATTAGGAGTGAATTTTCTATTTAGCTACAAAATTCATGACTTATTAATTCTTGTTTTTTAAGTAGCATGTACCTGCATGCATATTCTTTTCCAATTTTGAACTTTCAGATATTTTTTGTTCTTTCAAATTTCAACTAAATCATGTCTAAACGCCTTAGCGAATATGGATTTATGCTTTGGAGTGCTCAATATTTACATACCTTCAAAATAAAAAATTAATGCTATAAATGAAAGTTTCAAAAAATGTCAAACCTTTGTATTTCCCTATTCATTTTCACTTGTTCACTTTTTTAATTTTAGAATGTCCAACAATACATGTTCAGTTTATAAAATCAATGTATAATTTAGCTATTTTAATCCACTTTACCCTTAGTAGTAGTATATACGATCCATTATCTAATGCATTTTTTCAAAGTATTAATTTTATTATATTCAAAGAGTAATATGATAAAATTATCCCTATCTTTTATATTTCTTAAACCTCGTGTCAATAGAAAAGTGGACAAGTAGTGATGGATCAACTAGTTGGAACTTGACTAATTCTTATATATATGGTAATTAGGGTTTCATCTTTCATGCATAATATTCTACGATATGCTACTAGTTGGAACTTGACTAATTCTTATTATCAAAGTACGATTTTAGTTCTATTATTATAATGATATATCCCTCTGACCTTCGATTTTCAACGTAGTACCCAGATTTATGTTGTCTGAAAATGACACTCATGCCATTAAAAATAAATTATTTAATACATGAGTATCTTCCTAGCACGACAAAACCTAGGAATATGCAAGTTGTCACATTTTCGGGCGAAATCTGAATTTTGAGTTTATAAGTTTTAAAACATGATATTTTTGAATACTAAGTTTAGATATAGATTATTTATATATTTTTTTCGTCCATTTTTACTTTTTTTTTTATTATTTAATTGGATGTCTAATAATACTTGTTTAGTTTATAAAATCAATGAAAAATTTACCTATTCTACCTATTTTACCCTTAGCATTAAATACGCTTCATTATCTAATGCTACTTTCAAAAGATTAAATTTATTATATTCAAAGGTAATATGGTAAAATTACCCATATCATTTACTGCTTCTTAATCCATGTGCCAATAGGAAAGTGGACAAGAAAAGATGGACGGAGGGTGTAATAAATCCAATATAATTTCAGAAAGTGGAGTTTGGGGAAGGTTAAGTTTATGCAAACCTGACCTCCACCTTAGAGATAGAGCTATTGTTTCCAATAGACCCTCGACTTATATAGATTACTTATGCATATTAATTTATTTTTTACTGTAAATATTAAGTTAGAGTTAAAGTTATTGATAGGTTAGCCGGGTAGGAGTGTTGTCTTGCATTCGAGGGTGTATGGTAGTTTAGGATTTAGACGTAGATGTTGCGGTGGAGTTGATTCCTGCTCGTGATACCTATGATATGTTGTTGATTATTGTGTTTCGATTATCCCACTATTTTTGAAATTGACTATATATTGTTCCTTCCTGGTAGACTTGCACTGTTTCCTTGTTAGTTGCGATATTTTCTTCATTATTTTTCTCTTCTTTGTACCTGAATTTGCTATACTTGAACCGATGGTTTTTCGAAAACAACTCTCAACCTCTCCGAGAGGTAGCAGTAAGGTATTCGTACACTTTACCCTCCATAGACCATGGGATTTCATAGGTATGTTGAGCCAAGGATCTTTCGGAAATAACCTCTTTATATCCCCATGTATTGATAAAATCTGCGTACTCATTATCCTTCTTAAACTCACTCGTGGGATTTCGCCGGACATATTGTTGTTGTTGAGTTATGCAGGATCAATAGCTATCATTATGGCTGCCCCCCACTCCTTGTACGGACCCTTTTCACCTAATATGTACAATTATTAGAAAAGGTCAAATAATAGCAAAGACAAAAGCAAGGAATAACGCGGATATGCATGCAATAGGCTGCCAATAGTGACCAAACAGCTTTTCAAATAACGTGTTTATTTGCCTATAAATATTTGCAGTACCACATTATCTCAACACATCACCTTCACTTCTTCCATTTACCAAACATAATAAGTTCCTCTATATTCTTAGTTTCTTCATACATTACTCACTTTCCAAATAATGAGTATTTCAAACAACTCTTTTGCAGCCATTGTTGCTATATTTTCTCTTCTCCTACTCCCTAGCATGCAATGTCATGCACAACTTTCTTCCACATTCTATGACCGCACTTGCCCTAATGCTCTCAACACGATTCGTACCAGTGTTAGACAAGCAGTTTCACGTGAACGTCGCATGGCTGCGTCTCTCATTCGTCTTCATTTCCATGATTGCTTTGTCCAGGTAGTCTAGATGACGATCGATACACATCTTTATGTTTCTCTATTTATAACTTTAAGTTAAATTTTTTGTTTCGACTATATGTGTACTAATTTGTGATATTAACTCTAGGGTTGTGATGCTTCTATTTTACTTGATGAGACCCCTACGATTGTCAGTGAGAAGACAGCCTTGCCTAATCTTGGGTCAGCTAGAGGCTATGGTATTATAGAAGATGCAAAAAGAGAGCTTGAGAAAACATGTCCAGGAGTCGTATCATGTGCAGACATACTTGCAGTTGCTGCCAGGGATGCGTCGACTCTCGTAAGTATTTATAGTTTCATTTTCTTCAAAAGAAAAACTTTTAATGAAGGTGTTGTCGAATACTAACCAACGTTATGTTAACAATTATCAGGTTGGAGGTCCATCGTGGACAGTGAAACTTGGAAGAAGAGATTCAACCACTGCAAGTCACACTCTTGCAGAAACTGATCTCCCTGGTCCTTTCGATCCTCTTGATAGGCTTATTTCTGGCTTTGCCAAAAAAGGTCTTAGCACAAGGGACATGGTTGCTTTATCAGGTAAAACCTGATCAAATTGTTGAAGATCATCATAGATTTGTACTGATGAGAAGTTATAACTTTTTAATCTTCTGATTAATTTATTCCAGGATCACATTCAATAGGTCAAGCACAATGTTTCCTCTACCGTAATAGGATTTACAGCAATGGAACAGACATTGATGCTGGATTTGCTAGCACTAGAAGACGTCGGTGTCCTCAAGAAGATCAAAATGGAAACCTAGCTCCACTTGATCTGGTCACACCCAATCAATTGGATAACAACTACTACAAGAACTTGAGGCAAAGGAAAGGTCTTCTTCAATCGGATCAAGTCCTTTTGAGTGGTGGATCTACCGATGATATTGTTTTAGAATATAGCAACAGCCCTCGAGCATTTGCCTCTGATTTCGCTGCTGCCATGATTAGAATGGGAGATATCAGTCCCTTAACCGGTTCAAATGGAATCATAAGAACTGTGTGTGGAGCTATAAATTGATTTTAATTTAATTTTCCAAATTTCAAATAAGTTTATTTGTATTCATTTGATTCTTTCTCTGTGTATTGTTTCAAGAATGAAATAAAATTTCTTTATGCTTTTAAGCAAGCAGAGAGGTAAAGCTAATGTTTCACAATGTAATCACACGTCTTAATTAGTTCCATTTATCAAGTTTGAATAGCCTCAATCTTTATTATAAAAGCAAATCTCTTATTTATGTTCATGATTTGATTTATTCAATACTCCCGTGATATTATACCAAAGAAATATTTAATTAGATATAAATCTTTTGATATATATTAAATGATATATAGTTTATGTTACTTCAACTATAACGTGACGACTAACACAAGAGATTGAAAATTTGAAGTATCTCTTCGGGCTAAAATATATATATATATATAGTGCAGAGTAACAACCCAGAACATAGCAATTCAGATTAGTAACAATATAATGAATTTTGCTACTACCTTGCACCTCAGCATGTAGCCTGTTTGGGCTCAACTTTGAGTATATCTCCTGCTTATACTGTGGATAGGGGTGCACGTGACTAGGCACGTGACATTGTCTGTGATATTCTTAATGCTGTTGATAATTTGAATGTTACGTCCCTGAGCAAGTGGCCAGTTTGGTGTGACACTAATGGATCAAGACACTTTATGTAGCTTCATTGAATTTGCATGAACTTTGAAGAATATTTTAAGATATTTTTTAACTACTAGTCGTGAGGCTACCTATGATAGGAAGTGGTACTTTGTTACTGTGGTTGATGATTACAACATATTTGATAGGAAGTAATTGATGTGTTGAAAAAAAAAAAATCCACAACGTGGTTCTATACAAGATATTTCATGATTCAAGTTCATGTATTGATGAATACCACAAGATCATAGTTGTGATCTTGAACACTTCACAGAGAAACTAACTACCTTAGAGAAGAGAAGAAGCAGTAGATGAAACATAGAGAAGGGAGAAGAGAATGTAGAGTCATGTTAGTGTATTATTCATTGATAATCCGTTGAAATGTACAAGTGATATATATATATATAGTAGTAACTGACTCCTATTAGCTAGATGATTTAAGTACTAGTGAGCTATAACTAACTTTGAGACTTATAAATAACTTTAACTAACTTAACTACTTTAAGACTTAAGCTATTAAGAAGATGTTTAGATGCTTGGATCAGCTTATCTCTCAACACTCCTCCTCAAACTTGGTGTGGTGAAAATATTAATCATGCCAAGTTTGGAAATTAAGTGCTCATGTTGGACTCTAGTGAGTCCTTTTGTCATAATGTCTGTTGGTTGTTGTTGTGTGTAGATGTATGTTGTGTTGTTGTGTGTAGATGTATGCTGCCTTCATCAAACCTTGTAGTATTTTCTCCCTTACAAAGTGACAATCAATCTCTATATGTTTGGTTCTCTCATGATGAACTGGATTGGCAGCCATCTGTAATGCAGCTTTACTGTCACTGAACACTGTAATAGGTAGTTGTATTTGAATATTTAGCTCTTTAATCAGTCCACTTAGCAAGGTCAATTCTGCCATAGTAGCTGTATGGATCCTATAACCAGCCTCAGCTGAGCCCCTTAATACAATAGCTTGCTTCTTGGAACTCCAGGATAGTAGTGAATCACCAAGTTTGATTGCAAATCCTGTCATTGATCTCCTTGAGAAGGGACATGCAGCCCAATCTGCATCACAATAAGCAGTTAGAGTGTAAATGTTAGAACTAGATAGTAATATACCTGATCCAGGACTCCTCTTGACATATCTGATCACTCTTAGTGCAACATTCATGTAAGATTTCTTTGGAGCTTGCGGGAATTGACTTAGAGACTGACCACTATAAGATATGTCAGGTGTTACAGTCAGATATAATAATATACCAATGATCCTTTGATATCTGCCTTGGTCACATAATGGTTCATCACTTGAGTCTGCGATGTCTTGGTTTTGCTCATCAAATTCTCTTGTTGTTAGCTTAATAGTTGAGTCCATAGGTGTGTTAGTTGGTTTTGCGTGCATCACTGAGACCTGTCTCAGATATAAGTTCCAGTGTATACTTCCTCTAATGTATCATGATCTCTTCTTTAGATCTTGCAAACTCAATCCCTAGGAAATACTTCAGCTCCCCTAGATTTTTCATTTTAAACACCTTATGTAGTGCAATTTTAGTCTCAATTATCTGATTCAGACCATTACCAGTAACCAGGTATTATCAACCTACACCAACACTATAACCATTCCTAAATCAGTTCTTTTACTAAACAAGGATTGATCATATTGACTTTGCTTGAAGTTACACTTGACTAAGGCTTCACATAGCGCATTCTATTGTATCGGAGCTTGTTTCAATCCATACAAGGATTTAAGTAGTCTGCACACTTATCTGCCCCTCTAACTCTTGAATCCTTGTGGGTGGTCTATGTATATTTCATCATGTAGATCTCCCTGTAGGAATTCATTGAACACATCCATTTGATGGATATGCCAATACTTTAATTTGAGGCTGCAACAGCTAGGACAGTTCTGAGTGTTACCATCTTAACAACAATGTCGCACCCCATTTTTACCAAAAAGAAATATTTTAAGTTTGAAGGGGTTTTTATTATTAAAGTGATAAAAATGAAGGTTTATTTCGAAAAAGGATTTATTTTGCAATTAAATTCAGAGTCGCCACTTGACATAATTCGGTGTGCCAAGTCACCTTTGGAAAATTCTTTTCAAAATGATTTGACTCTTTAAACTGGTTTGCAAACAGAGATTTCGGCTAAGGAATTTGTTGACCGAGGGGAAGGTGTTAGGCACCCCTCAATCCCGTGGTTCGACCATGGTTGCTTGGTAGAGTATACCGGCTAATTTGACACAATGAATGTATAAACCACACAAAAACACACAAAACAATCAAAGAAACAACAAACAAAATGAATCTAAAAAATTATAATGTCCAGTCCAATTATACAGTCGCAAAATAAAAAATGCGGAAATCTAAACCCACACTAACCCTAAACTACGCTCCAATGCTTTACCTGATGCCTCAGGCCTTCATCACGGATGTTCTTCGAGTACAAAATACTTTGGGATATTTTTCGGTGAATAAGTACAATATAACCTCGGGGCATTCCCCGGCGAATGAATACATCTTCAAATCTTGTACGATAAAGTAGAAAGAACTATTCACACACACATTCAAACATTTCAACAAAACGCCATTCCTAAAATTTGCCTGCCTGACTTAGCATTTGCCTACTAGTTTTACCCTATCATGATACTGTTGCATTTAACAACATCCATGTTTATTCTGAATTAAACCGCTAATAATGAATCAAAATTAAACCAAATTCAATTTTCATCAAGTTTTCAATTCTCATCCCCCCAATTTTGTTAACCAATTACCATCTTTAATTATCCAACAAGATATTATTTTTATACAAATTGTACCACTCGAGATCAATCATTCAACACAACCACATATCAAGAAACAAATCACCCAAACAAATAAAACAACGGTATCAAATCACAATCACATGAAAATTAAGATAAATAGAGTTAAAAATTGGACCTTTCGGAATTAATGTGTTGTTCGATTAAATAAAATGAAGCACATACCAAGAACCAGTCGAACCTCAAACGATGAACCTGTAACTAAAACAATCCCAACCTCGAATGACGCCCTTTAACAGATTTGGTCTTTTTTCGACCGAATTTGGTCGAAATAGACTGGGAGGGCTCGAATTATGTCACCTTGATCGCTGGATTACCATTTTCGATGAGATTTCAATTGAAAAATTGGGAAAGAATGACTATTGGCTTGGATTCGGATCGAATTGAGGCTGGAAGTTGCTGTTTTGCGTCGCCGGAACCTCGACGAGCTCAAACAACGGTAATAACCAACAAGAGGATCGATTCCTGCGGCTCTCAGGCGAAACTCGTCGGAGCTGTAATACCCACTTTTCTCAATTGTTACTCTCTCTCTCCTGATTCTCTCTTAATTTTTTATTGTGTCTCTCTGATCAGGTGTGTGTATATGTGAATTCACCTAAAAAATTAATGAGAAGTATGTGCATGTATCTATTCTCCGGTGGTGTGTGGGGTAGGATAGTGGTTAGGGTGAGGTGTAAAAATTAGTTAGGATACGGAAATATTAGGGATTTAATTTGCTAGGATTTGGTTATTATTTATTTATTTGTAGGAAAAGTGTAGAATGGGTGAGGGTATGTGGTAAGGTGAGCTAGAATTGAATAAAATTGAACTTCGGAAGGAACAAAATTAGGTGTCTACAAAAAGGACTGAAAGTTTCTTGATAGTCAACACCTTCCCTTTGGCTATAACCTTTTGCAACTAATCTTTTCTTGAACCTCCCCACTTCACCTGTGGCATTATATTTGTTTTTATATATCCATTTACTTCCAATAAGTCTTTTATCTGATGGTAGATCTACCACCTTCCATGCCTGGTTGTCCTCTAATGCTGCGATTTTTTTTTCCATATCATCTACCCACCTAGGGTCCTTCACAGCCTCTGCATAAGATGAAGGTTATCAACCTCATTAGAGAAGGTAGACAAATAACTTTGATATCTAGGTTTTAAACCATCATAAGAAATGTAGTTAGATAGTGCATAAGGAATATTATCATGAACATTCAAAGAAATAAAATCCTTCATCCAGCTTGGTGGATATGAGGTTCTAGCAGATTTTCTAGTTGGAATAGAGGTACAAGAGATTGTATTATGTAGGTGAGGAGCATAATCCGACTATAGAGTAGGTTTATGAGATTCAGGTGCAAGCTGTTGAACCATATGGTGCTCCTCCTGCCTTTGTACTTAAGTGCAATCCATGTTAGGAATCTGAGATGCAATCACAAAAGGCTCCATGTCTGGCTGCATAGAGTGAGGATCAGGTGATTTAAACAATCTTTATGAGTTTTTCTGCATGTCTGTATATTTAGATGGGAATATGTCTTCTCTAAATGTAACATCCCTATTGACAAAGAAAGTCTTATTAGTAATATCATATAGGAGATATCTTTTTTGAGTTTCTGAATATCTAATATGAATAGCCATTCTGATTCTAGGTATTAGTTTATCACTTTCTTGAACTAATTTTGAATAACAAAGACAACTAGGTACTTTTAAATGTGTTAGAGAAGGTTTCTTAGCATGCGGTTTCTCATAATGGGATATACCATTTAGTACAGAAGATGGGATCCTATTTATGAGATAAACTGCAACATTTGCACATAGACCCCAGTACTTAAGAGGTATATTAGCTTGGAATGTAATAGCTCTTGTTAGTTCTAGAATATGCCTATGTTTTCTTTCAACTATTCCATTTTGTTGAGGTGTATGAGCACAAGAAGTTTGGTGAAGTATACCATTTTTAAGGAATAATTCAGAACAAACTTGATTCACAAATTCTGTACCATTATCACTTCTTATAATTTTAATACATGTCTCATACTGAGTTTTCACATAAGTAATAAAGTGGTGAAGTAAACTAGAAACATCTGTTTTAAATTTGAGGAGGAAGATCCAAGTCATTCTGGAGAAATCATCTACTATAGTTAGAAAAAATCGAAAACTATCATGTGTAACTACTTTATACGGTCCCCACAAATCAATATGAACAAGATCAAAAACTTTATTACTCATAGATGTACTGGTAGGAAAAGGAGTTCTAGCTAATTATACAGAAGGACAAACACTGCATTTATCTAGAACATCAATAATATGAGATCTATTTTCTAGAAAGAAGAGAGTAAGAGTCTTAAAAAAAACATGTCCCAGTCTTCTATGCCAGAGATTAATATCATCTCTGTCTTTATAGGCCTTAACAGTGAAACTAAAACCAAACTCAAATCCATTTCTGCATGGTAGCCTTTGTTTTATTAAGAAGTATAATCCATTTCTTTCTCTACCAATCTCCTTCACCTTCCCATTGTAAAGATCCTGAAAAAAAGACAAAAGTTAGGAAAGAAGGTAGCAAAATATTATAATTGTCTAGTTGCCTTTGAGAGTGACATAAGATTGCATTTGAATTGAGGTACATGCAACACATTATGTAAGGTACTTTGAGTTAATATATCAGTTGTACCAGTGTGTTGTACCTCTGAAATCTCAGCATTTGGTAAGAACACTTTTCTAGATACCTCAGGTTTAGATATTGAATGCTTGTTCAACAACTTAATGTCTGAGGTCATGTGATTAGTAAAACCTGTGTCAATGGTCTATTCTTGTGAATTATTGACAACATCTAGGGCTCCAGAGTTACCTGTCATGTTGGCACTAGCTATGTTAGAAGTTTTGAAGTCATCTTGCTTCAACATTTGGCAGATGTGATCATATTGCTTTTGAGTGAATGTAGGTAGAAGCATCATGTTGTTACTGAAACTAGCAGACGGTATACCTTGAGTTTCATATTGAGAATGTCCTAGCCTGTAACTGGGATCCACTGTGAAAACAGGAGACACTTGAGAGACCTGAGTGTTGTGATTTTGCTTATCCATATTAGAAGTAGACCAGTCTTAAACAACAACATATGCACTTGGACCAAATTTTCTTGGTTGCTTGTATCTAGGTTCATAACCCTTCCCTATGTCAATGCCCTTGTGATCACTATGTTTAGGATGACCCGGAGGGTATCCAATCAGTCTGAAACAGTCTTTCTTGAGATGTCCTTTAAGTTTACAATAATCACAAATGACACTTGAATTACATGATGAGAAGTAGTGCCTTTTTTTCTTTCTGAACACCTGTCTTTGAATATAATGCAGACTCAAATTAAAAAATTTGGGACGGATAATTTAGAACGGAGGGAGTATATCTTATGAAATTTGTCAGAAGCTTCATCTCATGCTTTCTTCTTTTAACAACCAGCAAGGTAAAATTATTCGTACCAAGCGTTTGTACAAATCAAAGTGCTTATTGTAGAGTTGTCTACTAAAATTGTTTTACACTTGATATTAATTATATCAAATCAAGTAATTTAATCATAATGGTTAAACCAACTAAAAATATATATTAATTTGAAGAGCATTGAATTTTTTTTGAAATTATTCCGATGATGTTTAATATAGTATTGAAGGTTTCAAGTAGAACATTCTTAGATGCTTGCAAGCTGGAGTTTCACCGAGTCTTTTAATAATAAAAGTTCGATCCTAATTCTATTATTTTAATGATATAGCATGTTGACTTTCAACGTATTTACCCAAAATCTCATGTTTTTCAAAATGACATTCATGCCATTATAATAGAAAATTAAAATATTTGATTCATGAAGCTTCCTAGAGTAACAAAACCTAGGAATAAGATGGCACACCATCAGAGGCGGAATCGGAAATTTTAACTTAATATAAATTTAGACCACAAATCTTTTTGTTCATTGGATTTTTGATATAAACTATTTGTACATTGTAAATTAATTTAATTAGTATAAATATAAAATTTAAGTTAAAGTTATTGAACTCGATCAAATCCAAAAATACAATTCTGCTTCCTTTTTACACACCGTACGGATCCTAGCTAGCCAATAGTGACCAAAGAGCTTTACAATAACGTGTTTTTATGCCTATAAATATTTGCAGTGCCACATTATCTCAACACATCACAAAGCTGATAAGCATCTTTTATTCTTCATATCAGACATCATAGCATTATTCTTCATATCATACACATAGCATTTGCCAAATGAGTATTTCAAACAACACTTTTGCAGCTATTGCTGCTATATTTTCTCTTGTTCTACTCTCTAGCATGCAATGCCATGCACAACTTTCTTCCACATTTTATGACCGTACTTGCCCTAATGCTCTCAACACGATTCGTACCAGTGTTAGACAAGCAGTTTCACGTGAACGTCGCATGGCTGCATCCCTCATTCGTCTTCATTTTCATGATTGCTTTGTTCAGGTTTATTAGATGACACACATTATGTATACTAGCTCTATATATGGTACTTAAAGTGAGATATTGTCACGCCCCAAATCCCATTGGAGCGGACTGGCACCCGTAGCCGAGGAGGTCCGGGAGAACCCGTTCATAACCTATACTTTCACATTTACATTACTTATGAAAATTAGAAATTTGGGCAGCACTTCGTTGTAAATAGAAGAAAACAGTACCTGTATCAGCCCAGCAGACACGCATATATATATATATATATATATATATATATAAACAGTAATTGGCCGTCAGAGCCATCACGTCTATCAACCAAACACTCCTATGGTTGTACAATATGTCTACAAAAGCCTCTACATAGATACACAACTGAGTTACGGTCGGGACAAACTCCCGCCCACAAAAGACTTTTATACAAATACCAAAAATACATATAGAAACGACTTGGGATGCCCCGAAACAACTGGAGCTCACCACTATCAACAGAATGTCCTGGCTCTTACTGCGGAGGTGTACGACCTGAAGTACCTGTTCCTGCAGGCATGAATACAGGTCCCCCGTGAGGGACGTCAGTACGGAAAGATGTACTGAGTATGTAAGGCAGTGAGTATCAATATGAGATACAAAAGATCAACAGAACCCAGATACCAGTGAATAAACAGTATGAGTAGACCACACTTAAAAGAGCTGATGGGATACCTGCACATTACTTTCATATCATTACTTCCTGTATTCCTTATCAATACATAACATATGTCATACAATGGCCAACTGATCAGTGGTACTAATACAATACATCAGGGACCACCCCTGGAATAACATATATACATAATCTTTATAATACAATGGCCAACTGATCAGTGGTACTAATACAATACATCATATCAACAATTTAAAATAAAGACATTCCATTTCTTACTTCAATTAATCTTTGAGATTGGTTACTTTGTGGTCACACCTTATGGAACTTGAAACCATGATACCTCAATAGGAAAAACATGTAAGTAGGTAATCAATATCATGAAAATGAAGTAGAGAATCATGGATACCTCATTAAACCATTTCGGAGTCAACAATAGTATATGGACATTTTTTTGACTAGCCGGACATCTTAAAAGTGAAAACAAGTTCAATTGGTAGTGTCGAAGATCATATGATGTTATTATGTGTCATGTGTCGTAGGACAATGTTGGAAGCTTACTTGAGAGTGCCATGGGTCATTATTCATGCCAAAGATTAGATAGAGTATGTCTTACATACCTTGATATCACCACTTCAATACAAGTCCAACTTGACTTCCCGTACTCTTCGAACACTTATCTACAATAAGTCATTTGTGGCAAACTAGTATTAGCAACCAAACCTTACCATTTAGGTATTAACTTCACCAAATAATGTCTAGGAAGTAATCCTTTAACTCATCAATAAGAGTGCTACATACATCCTCTTATACTCTTATTACATTCACATATCATGCATTTTCATGCAATATCCCTCAACATCACTCTTAACCTTTATTTCCCCTCTTAATCACCATCCAATACCAACATGATCACTAGGCATACATAACCACTAATATAATGATATATCACCACAATTCATCCTCCATAATCCAATACAACAACTTCCATAATTTACTACTAACAATTTATACGAAACAATTCATAACTATGTTTCTAGTTATCTTCCAACATCAAGACAATACTCATAATCCCTTATCAATACTTATTCATGGATAAGAATCAAGAATAAACAATATTCATACCTTAACAATGAACTCTTGTATTTAGAATCCTCCTTACATAACCAGGGGGTGCTTCTCGAAGCTTTCGAGATGGTGAACACAACTACGGAACCAATTCGAATTTTCTACGGTTGAATCACAAAATATTTGAAGTTGAAATTAGGCTAGGGTTTCACCTTCTCTTAATAATTGGATGATATATGATATATATGAGGCTAAGTGTATGTTTATAAAGACCAATTTTCGTCCAAGAGGTAATAGAAAATGACCATTTTGCCCTAAAAATTTAAATAAATCCGAATCTGTCCCCAGTGGACAGTTTTGACAGGCTGAAGTAAATCGATCATAACTCTTTGCTCCGGTATCTTATTTGGGTGAAACCAATTGCATTGGAAAGATAATTTAAAGGGATTTCATTTTCATATAAAGTATACCACCCAGTTCTTCCTGTACAAGGAGTTATGGTCGTTTAAAGTTGACCCGAAAATCTGTCCCAAAATTCTATTTTTTTTGATAGGCTGTAGTAAAACGGGTATAGCTCCTTACTCAGACATTGGATTTGGATGAAACCAATTTCATTGGAAAGAATACTCTCGTAGATTTTCGTCGATATATAGAAGCTCACACAGTTCTTTTTGTACAAGGAGTTATGATCGTCTAAAGTTGATCCAAAAAAAATTGCCTAGCTGCAGTAATTTTCCTGCAGATTTACTGTTCACAGGCTTCCCGGCCACCGTTTTAAAATTTCGAATGTGCTCGCTTATATGAAATACTCCTCTGTTTTGGGCAGACTTTATATCGTTGGAAATCTTATTCCAATACCTACACATACAACTATTGACGGGATACTTCCGAACACCATAAACTTAATTTAACCCATACGCAAGCCTTTAGGACTCCATATAACCGCGATAAGTGTACGAAAAAATTTACGGGGTGTTACAGATATCTTTGGTTTAATTTGACTATATACTAATTAATTTGTGACTTTAATTTTAGGGTTGTGATGCTTCTATCTTACTTGATGAGACCCCCACTATTGTCAGTGAGAAGACGGCATTGCCAAATCTTGGGTCAGCTAGAGGCTATGGTATTATAGAAGATGCAAAAAGAGAGCTTGAGAAAACATGTCCAGGAGTCGTATCATGTGCTGACATACTTGCAGTTGCAGCTAGGGATGCATCAACTCTTGTAAGTGCTTGTAATTTAGATTTCACATTTATCACACTATGAAATGAAAAAGTTGCTCATGCTAGTAATTAGTATTGTCAATGCTAATCAATGTTATTTTAATATCAACCAGGTTGGAGGTCCATCATGAACGGTGAAACTTTGAAGAAGAGATTCTACCACTGCAAGTCATACTCTTGCAGAAACGGATCTCCCTGGTCCTTTTGATCCTCTTGATAGGATTATTTCTGGCTTTGCCAACAAAGGCCTTAGCACAAGGGATATGGTTGCTTTGTCAGGTAAAACTTTTATCAAATTGTTGAGAACAAATTTGTATCATAGATATACTTGTATGGATAAGAAGTTCTAAGAATATAATTTTTCTTATTCTAGGATCACATTCAATAGGTCAAGCACAATGCTTCCTTTTCCGTGATAGGATTTACAGCAATGAATCAGACATCGATGCTGGATTTGCTGGCACTAGAAGACGTCGGTGTCCTCAAGAAGATGAAAATGGAAACCTAGCTCCACTTGATCTGGTCACACCCAATCATATTCCAATTTAAGTGTCATGATGCTTAGATGAACATAATAACTAATTATGAGTGATATAATAACTAAAAATTACACAAATACATAGCTTATGTTTTCAATATTACAAAAAATCTCAACTTCCTAAACATATTACAAAAATTCCACATATACACAAAATGTTATGTATATATCGGCTATGTTATGTATATTAATAGGGAGAGAGAGTAAAATAATTAAAAAAGTGGGAGAGAGTATAATTACTTTTAAAAGGTTGGTATTTATGTTATTTATACTAATAATAAAGGTAGGTGTCTTAATGATTCACAACAACTAATTAGAAGTGATATAACAAAATTACTATAAAAAAACCTGTGAATTTTTTTTGATTAACCCATCATTTTATATCTATTTTACCTTTTTTTTTATCAAATATTATTAATTGACACAATGCCTAAATGGTCATAATAATTAATTAAGAGTGACATAGTAAAATCACGACTAAAACAGCGAAACAAACACGTCTAATTAGAAGTGATATAATAAAATTAATATACAAAAATACTTGCGGAAAAAAATTAAACGGGTCTCATATAAAACGTCAAATAAATTTAACATTAAATATTGTTAATTTTTTAATACTTAGATGACTTTATAATAATTTTTTAATAATTAATGAGAGATGAGATAATAAAATTACGGAGGAAGCAGCTGATGAAGCAGGCATGAGAAGCAGACACGTTGACAGAGAGGTGTCTGCTTCTTTTTATCAAATTATTAATTGACACAGTGCTTAAATGGTCATAATAATTAATTAGGAGTGACATAGTAAAATCACGACTAACACATCGCAGCAGACACGTCTAATTAGAAGTGATATAACAAAATTAATATAAAAAAATACTTGCGAAAAAAAATTGAACGGGTATCATATAAAACGTCAAGTATATTTAACATTAAATATTATTAATTTTTTAATAATTAGATGATTTTATAATAATTTTATAATAATTAATTAGAAATGAGATAATAAAATTACGGAGGAAGCAGCTGATGAAGTAGGCAGAAGATGCAGACACGTTGACGAAGAGGTGCTTGCTTCTCCCACCCCATTCCCTCTTATAAGATGACTAGTTATTAATAGCCCGGGCCCAACAAACATTTTTTTAAAAATTTATTTTAATTATTGTGATTTATAATATTTTAAAAAAATATATAATAGATTTTTTTATAGATATTTTAAGCTGTTAATTATTGTAATTTATAATACCTTTTATGTAATTTTCAAATAATATATATCGCTCTCGCTGTTCAAACATTTGTGGCATTAATAGTCAATTATATTTTTTAAAATAATTTAAGTTTTAAATTATTGTGATGTATAATATTTTTTCTTCTATTCCAATTTAAGTGTCATAATGCTTAGATAAACATAATAATTAATTATGAGTGATACGGTAAAGTTACGATTGAAGCAGTGAAACAGACATGTCTTAATGACTCACAACAACTAATTAGAAGTGATATGATAAAATTACTATAAAAAATACGTGTAAATTTTTTTTGATTCACTTATCATTTTCTATCTATTTTACTTTTTTTTTTTAAATCAAATAGTATTAATTGATACAATGCTTAAATAGTCATAATAATTAGGGGAATGACAGAAACGACACTTCAAATTAAACTATTTTCATGAAAATGGCCATGAAATTTAAATTTCACTTTCTAGCTATTTCAATTTACTAACTTGTTCTATACCGTTTCTACACACCTTCTATACAGTTTCTATACATATCTTATACATATAAATATTCTATATGAAAATTTTAGAATTTTGACACACAATTTATACAATAACTGTACATTATTCTTACACACTTTATACAACAATTATATAATTTTTATACACTTTCTATATATTTTATACATATAGATATTTGATAGAACTATACAATTTCTATACATAGATTTTATATAGATACATATTCTATTTAACAATTATATCATTTTTATATAATTTAATTATTATTTTTAAACAATAAAAGAAAGCAGAATATCTGATCAGTTAAAAAATTTATAGCAAAAAAAAAAATTAAAATATTTTTAAAAGGGCCGAATTGCCCAAGTTGAATACCATATCAGTATTGTATATAGACTGTATCAGTATTCTATATAGACTGTATTAGTATTCTATATAGACTGTATATGGACTACGTAGGCCAAAATGACCCAAATTAAGAAATGACTATAAAACGGAAATAGTATATCCAACTGACCACTTTTTGGAAAGTTTTCAAACTTGGGCAATTTGTTTTAAAAAGTGTTATAGAGTGTCCTTTTCCCTAATAATTAATTAGGAGTGCCATAGTAAAATCAAGATTGAAATAACGAAACAGACATGTCTAATTAGAAGTGATACAATAAAATTACTATAAAAAATACTTGTGAAAAAAATTTAAATGAGTCTCATATAAAACGTCAAGTAAATTTAACATTAAATATTATTAATTTTTTAATACTTAGAAGACCTTATAATAATTTTTTAATATTTAAATGACTTATAATAATTAATTATGGGTGATACAGTCAAATTATGGGTGAAACAACTGAAACAAACATGTCATAAATATCTATTTTAATTTTTTATTAAATATAATTAATTTTCTAATATATAAATGACTTATAATAATTAAATACTTGCGAAAAAAATTAAATGGGTCTCATATAAAACGTCAAGTAAATTTAACATTAATTATTATAAATGTTTTAATACTTAAATGACTTTGTAATAATTTTTTTAATAATTAATTAGAGATTACATAATAAAATTACGAAAAAAACAACTGAAGAAGCAGGGAAGAGAAGCAGCCAGGAGAAGCAGGCATGTTGACGGAGACCTGCCTACTTCTTCCACGGATTCAATTATTGTTATTTATAATATTTTTTAAAAATATATAATATATTATTTTTTTAGACATTTTAAGTTATTAACTATTGTAATGTATAATATGTTTTATGTAATTTTCAAATAATATATATCGCTCTCGTTGTCCAAATTTTTGTGCCATTAATAGTCAATTACATTTTTTTTAAATAATTTAAGTTTTAAATTATTGCGATGTCTAATATTTTTTTTTTGTATTCCAATTTAAGTGTCATAATGCTTAGATGACCATAATTATTAATTATGGGTGATATAGTAAAGTTATGATTGAAGTAGTGAAGCAGACATGTGTTAATGCCTCACAACAACTAATTAGAAGTAATTTAACAAAATTACTTTAAAAAATACTTGTGAATTTTTTTTGAAGTGGACCTTGTATAAGACATCAAGTTAATTTAAAACATCAAGAGTTAATTTATCATTTTATATCTATTTTATCCTTTTTATCAAATATTATTAATTGACAAAATACGTAAATGGTCATAATAATTAATTAAGAGTGACATAGTAAAATCACGATTGAAACAACGAAACAGACATGTCTAAATAGAAGTGATATAACAAAATTACTATACAAAATACTTGCGCGAAAAAAATTAAATGGGCCTCATAGAAAACGTCAGGTAAATTTAATATTGAATATTATTAATTTTTTAATACTTAGATGACTTTACCAATGTATTGTTTCAAGAACGAAATAAAATCAATCTTATGCTTTAAGAAAGTTGAATGTTTTTATTACTATAACTAGTCACCAATAGCCTATGCAAGTCATGGACCCAACGAATATTTTATAAAAATTTATTTTAATTTTTGTAATTTATAATATTTTTAAAATATATAATAATTTTTTAATAAATATTTTAAGCTGTTAACTATTGTAATTTATAATACTATTTATGTAATTTTTAAATAATATATATCGATCTCGTTGTACAAACTTTTGTGGCATTAATAGTCAATCATATTTTTTTAAATAATTTATGTTTTACATTACTGTGATGTATAATATTTTTTCTTTTATTCCAATTTAAGTGTCATGATGCTTAGATGAACATAATAACTAATTATGAGTGATATAATAACTAAAATTTACACAAATACATAATTTATGTTTTCAATATTACAAAAAATTCCAACTCCCTAAACATATTACAAAAATTCCACATATACACAGAATACTATGTATATATCGGCTATGTTATGTATATTAATAGGGAGAGAGAGTAAAGTAATTAAAAAAGTGGGAGAGAGTATAATTACTTTTAAAAGGTTGGTATTTATGTTATTTATACTAATAATAAAGTTAAGTGTCTTAATGATTCACAACAACTAATTAGAAGTGATATAACAAAATTACTATAAAAAAACCTGTGAATTTTTTTTGATTAACTCATCATTTTATATCTATTTTACCTTTTTTTTTTATCAAATATTATTAATTGACACAATGCCTAAATGGTCATAATAATTAATTAAGAGTGACATAGTAAAATCACGACTAAAACAGCGAAGCAGACATGTCTAATTAGAAGTGATATAATAAAATTAATATACAAAAATGCTTGCGGAAAAAAATTAAACGGGTCTCATATAAAACGTCAAATAAATTTAACATTAAATATTGTTAATTTTTTAATACTTAGATGACTTTATAATAATTTTTTAATAATTAATGAGAGATGAGATAATAAAATTACGGAGGAAGCAGCTGATGAAGCAGGCATGAGAAGCAGACACGTTGACAGAGAGGTGCCTACTTCTTTTTATCAAATTATTAATTGACACAGTGCTTAAATGGTCATAATAATTAATTAAGAGTGACATAGTAAAATCACGACTAAAACATCGCAGCAGACACGTCTAATTAGAAGTGATATAAAAAAATTAATATAAAAATATACTTACGGAAAAAAATTGAATGGGTATCATATAAAACGTCAAGTATATTTAACATTAAATATTATTAATTTTTTAATAATTAGATGATTTTATAATAATTTTATAATAATTAATTAGAAATGAGATAATAAAATTACGGAGGAAGCAACGGATGAAGTAGGCAGAAGATGCAGGTATGTTGACAAAGAGGTGCTTGCTTCTCCCACCCCATTCCCTCTTATAAGATAACTAGTTATTAATAGCCCGGGCCCGACAAATATTTTTTTTAAAATTTATTTTAATTATTGTGATTTATAATATTTTAAAAAAATATATAATAGATTTTTTTATAGATATTTTAAGTTGTTAATTATTGTAATTTATAATACCTTTTATGTAATTTTCAAATAATATATATCGCTCTCGCTGTTCAAACTTTTGTGGCATTAATAGTCAATTATATTTTTTAAAATAATTTAAGTTTTAAATTATTGTGATGTATAATATTTTTTCTTCTATTCCAATTTAAGTGTCATAATGCTTAGATAAACATAATAATTAATTATGAGTGATACGGTAAAGTTATGATTGAAGCAGCGAAACAGATATGTCTTAATGACTCACAACAACTAATTAGAAGTAATATAACAAAATTATTATAAAAAATACTTCTAAATTCTTTTGATAGACTTATCATTTTATATCTATTTTACTTTTTTTTATCAAATATTATTAATTGATTCAATGCTTAAATAGTCATAATGATTAGGGGAAATGACAGAAACGACACTTCAAATTAAACTATTTTCATGAAAATGGCCATGAAATTTAAATGTCACTTTCTAGCTATTTCAATTTACTGACTTATTCTATACTGTTTCTACACACCTTCTATACAGTTTCTATACATATCTTATACATATAAATATTCTATATGAAAATTTTATAATTTTGACACACAATTTATACAATAACTGTACATTATTCTTACACATTTTATACAATAATTATATAATTTTCATACACTTTCTATATATTTTATACATATACATATTTGATAGAACCATACAATTTCTATATATATATTTTATATAGATACATATTCTATTTAACAATTATATCATTTTTATATAATTTAATTATTATTTTTAAACAATAAAAGAAAGAAGAATATCTGATCAGTTGAAAAATTTATAGCAAAAAACAAAATTAAAATATTTTTAAAAGGGACGAATTGCCCAAGTCGAATACTGTATCAGTATTGTATATAGACTGTATCAGTATTGTATATGGACTGTATGTGGACTACGTATGCCAAAATGTTCCAAATTAAGAAATGACTATAAAGCGGAAATAGTATATCCAACTGACCACTTTTTGGAAAGTTTTCAAACTTGGGCAATTTGTTTAAAAAAGTGTTATAGAGTGTCCTTTTCCCTAATAGTTAATTAGGAGTGCCATAGTAAAATCAAGATTGAAACAACGAAACAGACATGTCTAATTAGAAGTGATACAACAAAATTACTATAAAAAATACTTGCGAATTTTTTTTAAATAAGTCTCATATAAAACGTCAAGTAAATTTAACATTAAATATTATTAACTTTTTAATACTTAGAAGACTTTATAATAATGTTTTAATATTTAAATGACTTATAATAATTAATTATGGGTGATACATTTAAATTATGGGTGAAACAACTGAAGCAAACATGTCATAAATATCTATTTTAATTTTTTATTAAATATTATTAATTTTTTAATATATAAATAACTTATAATAATTAAATACTTGCGAAAAAAATTAAACGTGTCTCATATAAAATGTCAAGTAAATTTAACATTAATTATTATAAATGTTTTAATACTTAAATGACTTTGTAATAATTTTTTTAATAATTAATTAGAGATGACATAATAAAATTATGGAGAAAGCAACTGATGAAGCAGGGAAGAGAAGCAGCCAGGAGAAGCAGGCATGTTGACGGAGACCTGCCTGTTTCTCCCACGGATTCAATTGTTGTGATTTATAATATTTTAAAAAAATATATAATATATTATTTTTTAGACATTTAAGTTATCAACTATTGTAATGTATAATATGTTTTATGTAATTTTCAAATAATATATATCGCTCTCGTTGTCTAAACTTTTGTGCCATTGATAGTCAATTATATTTTTTTTAAATAATTTAAGTTTTAAATTATTGTGATGTCTAATATTTTTTTTTGCTATTCCAATCTAAGTGTCATAATGCTTAGATGACCATAATTATTAATTATGGGTGATATAGTAAAGTTACGATTGAAGTAGCGAAGAAGACATGTATTAATGACTCACAACAACTAATTAGAGGTAATTTAACAAAATTACTTTAAAAAATACTTGTGATTTTTTTTTGAAGTGGACCTTGTATAAGACATCAAGTTAATTTAAAACATCAAGAGTTAATTTCTCATTTTATATCTATCTTACCTTTTTTATCAAATATTATTAATTGACAAAATACGTAAATGGTCATAATAATTAATTAAGAGTGACATAGTAAAATCATGATTGAAATAACGAAACAGACATGTCTAAATAGAAGTGCTATAACAAAATTAATATACAAAAATACTTGCGCGGAAAAAATTAAACGGGCCTCATAGAAAACGTCAGGTAAATTTAATATTAAATATTATTAATTTTTTAATACTTAGATGACTTTATAATAATTTTTTAGTACTTAGATGACTTATAATAATTTACTATGGGTGATATAGTCAAATTATGGGTGAAACAGCTGAAGTAGACATATCATTAATATCTATTTTACTTTTTTTATTATATATTATTAATTTTCTAATACATAAATAACTTATAATAATTAATTAGAGATGACATAATAAAATCACAAAGAAAGCAGCTTATGAAATAAGCAGGAGAAGCAGACATATTGATGGAGACAATTGAAGCAGTTGAAATAGAAATGTCATAAATACCTATTTTACTTTTTTCATTAAATATTATTAATTTTTAGTATGTGAATAACTTATAATAATTAATTAGGGGTGATATAATAAAATCAAGTACTAATTAAAAGTAATATAGCAAAATTACTATAAAAAATATTTGTGATTTTTTTTAAGTGGACCTCATATAAGTCGTCAAGTTCATTTAAAATATCAATAGTTAATTTATCATTTCATATTATTTTTTACCTTTTCTATCAAATATATATTTTTTAATACTCAAATGACACAAAATAATTAATTAAGAGCGATATTTAATAAAGCTACGATTGAAGAAACTGAAGCAAACACGTCATAAATGTTTATTATATTTTTTTATTAAATATTATTAATTTTTTAATACATAAATAACCTATAATAATTAATTAGAGGTGATATAATAAAATCACAAAACAACAGCTAAAGAAAAAGCAGGCAGGAGAAGCAGGCGTTGACGGAGAGCTGCCCGCTTCTCCTGCAATAATAAGATGTTTCACAATTTGTCATTACTTGGCTCCAATAGTAAGTTAGAATAGCCTCATATATCTATATTATAGAAAATCTCGTTTCGTTTATAATCTGTTTTAAAGAAATGACTCAATTTTTTTTTTTTTTGATAATATGTTAATTTCAACTTTTCACGTATTTATGACTATAAGATTAAAAGACATTTTAGTATATTTGATCTAAATTTAATTTAGGATCACAAAATTAAAAAAATTTCTTTACGTTCTTATATTCTATGTCAAGTCAAGTCAAATTAATTTTTTTTTTTTTCTTAAAACGGAGGGAATACTTATATTGGTGATTTATGTTTATCCAATACTCCCCATGATAAAATTGATAACTAATATGCTATCACAAATTAAAACTTCCTTTTATAGAATTAATGAATTTTTTATCCTATCAGCATACATAATTTAAATTTATATTATATTAAAATGACTGTTTCAGAATAGACTGTATTGAGATGATGGAAGAACAAATCTCCTATAGTAATATTTTAGTGCCGTTGACAATTGACTTTGATGTTTCATTATTTTAATATTTTGATGCCGTTAACAAATCATTGGAATGAAAGGTACTCCCCTCTATGGCTTTCCCAAAATAGGACAAAGAGAGATAATATAAAAGGACAATTGTCAAAGACAAGATGATGTAGGATAGGACTATACTATATAAATAAGGTCCGTATATAAACAATTATAAAAAAAGATCTTTGCAAAGGAAGCTTATCAGAAAATTCATGAAAACACTTTATTTGAATAATATAATGTGAATTCTTTTGAAATTAAAATATTAGATGTTGCTTTCTGTTTATCAAAAAGTCCTACCCTCCAAAGTGTGGTGTCCAATAGAACTCGCGATCGAAATAAGCTAAGTTACGTAGAAAGTAAAATAAATAAGCCCAACTTTTAATGTGGAAGTAAAATAAACTTTTCGGAATAATTATTTCAAGTTATAAATTTTTTTAACGAAACCATAATCGTGGAGAATAATTTAAAAAAAGTTATAAATAAAAATTCTAAATTTCGAACTATAAATCAGAAACATAAAATTCTGACTCATAAAAATTAAATATTTTATAGTCGGAATAATACATTCAACTTATCAACCACTTGTCTTTTATAATCTGATCTATTATTTCAACTTTTAATTTGGGAAAAAAAAATTCAACTTGAATTAATACTCTATTCTTCCTTCCAAATTTCAACCAAATCATGTTCAAATGTCTTAGTCGCCATGTATCTAACTTTTTTTTCGAGTGATAAATTATATTACTTTTCAAACTAAAATTAATATTTTTAGAAATTAAAAAGTAATATAATATTAAGTGCTATAGATGAGGATCAAATTTTCTTAAATGGCAAACCCTTCTTGTAATAAAAAAGTTATATTATTCGTTTTTCGAATAATGTAAGTGTTCTTTGAACATAGTAAAGTAAACAAACAGTAAACAATTTAATCATAATAACTAAATTAAACTAAACATATATATTTATTTGAAATCCATTAAATTTTCATTTGAAATTATTTCGAGGATGTTTAACATAATTAAAACTTAGTTTGAGAATGTATACTCATAGATTGAAGGTTTCATGCATAATATTCGACGATGCTTGCTAGCTGGAGTTCATCACCATTTTTTTTTTATAGTAAAAAGTTCGACTGTATAATTCAATACAATTATTGTAATGATATAGCCTGTTGACTTTCAATGTAATCCCCAAATCTGTTATTGGAAAATGACATTCATGCCACTATAATACAAAATAAAAATTATTGATTTTCAAGTCTCAGACCACAATTTTTTCTTTCATTTAAGTTTTTGGTATAGATTATTAGATTATTTGTAAATATTAAAGGAATTTCACTTAAATACAAATATAAGATTTAAGTTAAAGCTATTGAGTTCTGCTAATCAATCGATAATTATTAATGTGGCTCCTTCCCCTCCACATCGTACGTATCCGTTTCACCTAACACAAAAGCTACAAGAACTAGTCAAACAATAGCAACACAAGATATAAATAACGTGTTTGAGTGCTTATAGATATTTTATTGAAATAGTGAAAAAGTAAAAGTGAATAAAGAGTAATTTTTTTTGAGAAATGGTCAAATATGCCTCTAAACTTTGCGCGCGAAAAGATTCAAATATACCCCCGTTACAAGTTTGGTCCAAATATATCCTCCCTGTTAACTTTTAGGAGCAAATATACTCCTTTAAACATTAAGTGATTTGCTGAAAATTTGCAAGTCCCTTTTTTTTTTTTTTTTTTTAAGAGATAATACCCTATTACCCCCTGAACTATACCCAAAACGGCAGAGACACACCTCAACTTAAAGGGGGTCCTATTATCCCCTGGACTAATTAAAAGTATAATTTTAACATCCTTAGTGCATACGTGGTACATATGTGGCACAACACACTAAGTGTCCACGTAGGCACTAAGGGTGTCAAAATTACACTTTTAATTAGTTCAGGGGGTAATAGGACCCCCTTTAAGTTGAGATTTGTCTCTGTCATTTTGGGTATAGTTTAGGGGGTAATAGGATATTATGATGACCACATAAGCAAATAATTGCCACATAAGCAAAAAATAAATCCACCCACTTCTTCTACAATCTAAACCCGACCCATTAATTTGAATCAACCCATGACCCGACCCAAAATCCACACCCCTTTTAACCCCTCTAATACTAAAAACTGATCAGCTTTGTACGACTAAATTCTCAACTCTTGGCCAGAAAATCTACAAAATTCTAATCGAGTATTCCTAGTAGAGAAGCTACCATGAGAACCAAAGCTTTGAAGGAACTCTCTATTCCTTCCTTCTTGCTGCATCTCTCCTGAACTTGCTCTGCTATTAATGTGCTCAGGTCTAGTTTGTTTCATCTCGTTCAATCCACACGTTATGGTTACTGTGGTAGAGAAAGAAATCCAACCTATTAAAGATTATGTGGAGGAGGTGTAACATTATTTTGTCAGAAAACTAATATAAAATTTCATATTTGTCTTTCTTCTTTCTTTGAGGAAAAATGTACTCATATCCTATTAAAAAAATCTATTTTCAGATTGTACACTTGCAGAGTTAGAGAGTTCAGTCTAGCAACTTAGTTTGTAAGACAAAAGTCTTCTGAATCTCTTCAAGAATGAATTTTTTGCGTTTATTCTCTCAATTTGCTTGTACTCTCTTTTATATTCTCTTTGGAGTAGTGAATTGTGCACCTTCATCATTAGATGCATTTTAATTTTCTTAACCACATTAAAATTTTATGTCTCATTTGGTATATTTATGTTTAGTTGACTGATTGTAATCTTCAGGAACATCATATACAACTTTTTAAATATGAAATGAGTTACATCATATACAACTTACCTGCTACAAACCACATAAATAAGATAATAACTGTATAGATAAACAACGCAACACAAGTTTTAAAGAATTTAACAACTTAGGGAAATAATATACAGTATTTTCCTTGGTGGGGGTTCGTAGTTGGTCCTCTACCTCTGTTTGACCTACCTGCCTCCTATGTCAACCACTGTTTTCTTCTCTTGATACATGGCATAACCAGTAGAATAGTTGATATCAACATGATGTGTAGCAGAGCTTTATTTCATGCACACTCACAGCTTGGAGAGTTGTTAACTTTATTAATTTACTTTATGTCATTTATTGACAAGTGTTCTGGTTTCGCTTTGTGGCAGTGACAAGTGGTTCCTTTTTGAGTGAAAAATGAGGAAATCTCAAGTAGTAAATGAATTGAGATAGTAATGTGACTTACTATTTACTACACATAGCGGGAGTTTTAGTGCACCGGGCTACCCCTCTATGCGGTTTACAGGAAATAGTTTTCACATTTAGTTTCTTATTCCGCATAAGCTAGGTTTCATTTTCATTTATTTGATTAACATAAACTGATGTCAGTATGTGCAAATGAAGACTCTTCCCATTCAAATTGAATATTTGCAAGACCCATACAGAGGCTGTTGTGACCCATGAGGCTGACGTGGAGGACACCTCACCTGCTGGTGTGGACACACAATCAGCAACGGGTTGAAGTTAAGAGAAGAAGTGAGCGCATGAGGATTCCATCCAAAAGACTTGCTGACTTCATAGTGGGAGTGGGGGAAAAACGTAAAAGAGAGGCATAGAGTTTGCAGCATAAGGAAAAAAATAGTTATTAGTAATTGTATTAGGGTAGGGAATTGCTAAGCTAGTGCCTACTTCTCGTCTCTCTCAGTATCTCTATTCCCATCTCCTTATTTCTTCTATCTTCTATAGTTTTCCTTATTGTTCCATTACAAATCTCCATCTTGTGATTTCTTGATTGAGTTTAATACAATCAGTTGACTCCTAATTGCGGTTGGAAATTCTAGTTTGTTTCACTTGTGCTTTCATCCAGAGGTCTTTAATGGAAGACCCTACCATACTCAAGGATCTTGTAGAAAAATCGGTGAAGGAAACAAATACTTCAATCTCCAAGGAACTAGAAGAAATATGTGGTATGCTTCTGGAGGTTATTGGTAACAAGACAACACACCAGGTTCATCCATCGGCGGCACCTACCCTCCGTCATAAGCCTGCATCGGTGGAGTTCGACAGGTTTTGTGGTGCGAATCCAGAGGCTTGGATATTCCAAGCAGAGCGCTACTTCGATTTTTATGGCATCGAGGATGGACAAAAGTTGACCATGACATCCTTATACCTAGATTGTGAAGCTCTAGAATGGTATCAGTGGTTATTTAGAAACAAACAACTAGTGGGTTAGATGCACTTTACGGAGAAGGTTCAGATTCGATTCAAGGAGAAAGAACTCGAGTCAGCAGTGGGAAGGTTAGCGAAACTCCGACAGGTGAGCACATTTGCAGAGCTACAAGGGAGGTTTGAAGCTATTGCTAATGAAATAGATGATATCTCTGATAAGCTCTTGGTAAGCCTTTTTATTTCTGCGCTTAGGAAGGATATTAAGAACTCAGTCCTAAGTCATGAGCCCGACACATATGATGAGGCACTTAAACATGTTCATATACATGAGCGTCGAATCTAAGCTGAAAAAGGCACAACCTGACCAGTGCTTGCTAATAAAGGTACACCTCTGTTACCTAGTCCTAATTCATGGTCTTCTAATCAACCTCCATCGTCTACGTTAGCCGGCAACAATACCTCCAACCGGGGTACTTCACGACCACCCTTAAAGCATCTCTCACATGCTGAAATCCAGAGTCATCACGATCGTGGTCTCTATTATTATTGTGAGGAAAAATATACAGCTGGGAACCAATGCAAATTCCCAGCTAAATTACTGCTACTCACAAATGATTGCGATATCAATCCCGTTTTAGAGCCAATTGTTCCTGATGACACAGAAGCAGAGGAATTGCAATGTTTAGAGGTCCAGGAACATTCATCTATTTCCTATCATGCTTTGGCCGGTGGAAATCCCTCTTCCACACTTTGATTTCATGGCCATGTGAATGGATCTCCAGTTCAAGTCCTAGTGGACGGGGGTAGTGATCGTAACTTTATCCAAGATAGAGCAGCAAATTTCCTTCAGCATCAATCGAGACCATCCCTAGTTTTTTGGTGGTGGTTGGAAGTGGTTAGCGTCTGCGATGTCATAGCGTTGTACGCCAAGTTATGCCTTCAAGTCAAGGTTTAGATCTCACCCTTGACTTGTATGTGTTGTCCTTACATGGCGCGGATGTTGTTTTAGGTGTCTTTTGGCTCTCCACTTTGGGAAAAGTGGTTTATTTTAGTTTACTGACTAGGGGTCTACTATTTGTTGGAAGGGGTTGGAACCCTCTAGTGCTCAACCAATACAGTTGCATAGTCTCCGACGATGCTTGGCCACAGATGCAGTGTTATCTTATTACTGTTTGCAGGTAGTGGACCCCACGCCTGGTACTGATGAGCAGCTTGATCCTACCCTTCTTGCACTACTGGAATCATTCAATGAAGTATTCTAAAAAATATAAGGACTACCACCATCTAGACCACAAGACCACGCAATACATTTGGTGGCTGGGGTAGAACCAGTTAATGTTAAACTGTATAGGTACCCTTATTTTCAAAAGCAATCCATGGAGCAGTTAGTTGTAGAAATGCTCTAAGAAGGAGTAATTCGAGCCAGTACAAGTCCTTTTTCTTCACCCATGTTGTTGGTTCGCAAAAAAGATGGTACATGGAGGTTTTGCGTGGATTACAGAGCCTTAAATGTAGTCACCATTCGGGATAGGTTCCCAATTCCCACTATTGATGAGTTATTTGATAAACTATTTGGTGCCATATACTTTTCTAAACTTGATTTGTTGTTGGGTTATCATCAAATACGAGTTAGATCAGATGATGTGGCAAAGACAGCCTTTCGGATTCATAATGGACATTACGAGTTTTTAGTGATGCCATTTGGGTTATCTAATGCCCCGTCGATGTTTCAGGCTACCATGAATGAGGTGTTTAGAACATGTTTTCGTCGTTTTGTCCTTGTATTCTTTGACGACATTCTTATGTATAGCTCTTCGTGGGAGGAGCATTTGAAGCATTTGCAAATAGTGTTGGATTTGCTACGGCAGTATAAGTTAGTTGCCAAGCGAAGCAAATGTCAATTCAGACAAACTTCAGTTGATTACTTGGGGCATGTAATCTCATATCAAGGTCTTAGTGTGGATCCTTCCAAGATTTCTGCAATACAACAGTGGCCAGAACCTAAGAATGTGAAACAGGTACAAAGTTTTCTTGGACTAGCAGGGTATTACCGAAGATTCATACATCATTATGCAGCCATTGCTGGACCTCTCACGGACCTTCTTCGCAAGGATTCTTATCACTGGACGGTTGCAACTCGTACAACTTTTGAAACTCTAAAAAGCAAACTCAGTTCCACACCAGTGTTAGCCTTACCTGATTTTACTCAAGCGTTCGAGCTTGAAACTGATGCATCCGGACAAGGTATAGGGGCAGTGCTTGCGCAAAAGGGGGATCCTGTGGCGTATTATAGCAAGAAATTGAGCAATAGAATGCAAGGAACATCCACCTATCATAGGGAGATGTTTGCTATAACCCAAGTGGTTAGCAAGTTGAGACAGTACTTTCTTGGGCGGAGATTTACCATTTACACCGATCAGCAATCCCTAAAAAACTTGACGAATCAAACAATTAAAATTCCAGAGTAGCAAAAATGGCTAAGTAAGTTAGTTGGTTTTGATTTTCAGATTATCTATCAGCCTGGAAAATTAAACCAAGTTGCTATGCACTCTCACGAACTGGTGAATCTGTGTTCTTCAGTATCTCTGTTAGAGGATATGATCTCGAAGATGATCTCAAGGCTTTAAACCAAACTCATCCCGAATTAGTGGCTCTGCAGCAGTCCGTACAAGACACCTATCCTATAGATTCGAAATTTCATTTTTGGAATGGTCTGTTATTTTTTTGGGGCCGCTTGGTTATTCCAACAGACTCGACCTTATGCCAGAAATTACTTCATGAATTCCATAGCACTAAAGTGAGGGGGCATGCCGGGGTTGCTCGTACTTATCATAGAATATCTTCCAATTTCTATTGGAAAGGTATGAAGAAGGACGTGCATAGTTTTGTATCTGCTTGCCAACAAATGAAAGATTCGCATCATCTGCCCACAGGCTTATTGCAGCCTCTACCAGTCCCTTCCATGGTATTTGAAAACATCACAATGGAATTCATCACATGTTTGCCTAGTTCAAAAGAAAAATCCACTATCATGACTGTCGTGGATAGATTATCCAAATATGGGCACTTCATTGCCCTTACGTCTGCTTTTACTGCTCAGTCAGTTGCAGAAGCCTTCGTGGTTGGCATCGTTCGACTTCATGGTACCCCAAGATCTATCGTCACGGATCGTGACCCCCAATTCTTACATAATTTTTAGCAGGAGCTGAATCGCTTACAAGGCACTACTTTGGCAATGAGTATCGCGTACCACCCTCAGACGGATGGACAATCCGAGGTTTTGAACAAGTGCTTAGAGCAATACCTTCGTTGTTTTGTGTCTGATGATTCAAAAAAATGGGTGGCAATGCTACATTGGGCAGAATATTGGTACAATACATCGTATCAGTCTTCAACAGGAATGACACCCTTCAAGGCATTGTATGGAAGGGATCCGCCTATGGTTGCACGTTATATTTTGGGAAACAGTCTTAGTGATATGGTCGAGACCTATTTGGTAGACCGCGATGCCATCTTAGACCTCCTCAAGACTAACTTGGTCCGAGCACAGACACGCATGGAGGCTTTAGTTGACAAGCGCCGTCTGGAGGTGACTTACGAGATAGGGGATTGGGTTTATGTAAAACTCAAACCTTATCGTTAGAACACAGTGCGTCTTCAACAACATCCAAAACTGGGCAGACGCTACTTTGGACCCTTCAAAATCATTAAACGCATTGGTGAGGTTGCCTACAAGCTAAGCTAGAGTTACCCGACGAAGCTCGCATACATCCAGTATTCCATGTTTCTTTGCTCAAGCGATGTACGGGTGAACCAGATCAATAAAATGCACCACTTTAGCTCCCTGGTTTGGCTGATCCTAATCTGGTGGACTCATCTCTGAACCTTGAGGACAAGGTTCTTTCACAGGACGGAGGTATTGTTGTGACCCATGAGGCTGACATAGAGAACACCTCACCTGCTGATGTGGACACACATAATCAACAGTGGGTTGAAGTTAGGAGAAAAAATGAGCGCGTGGGGATTCCATCCAAAAGACTTGCTGACTTCAAAGTGGGAGTGAGGGCAAAAACGTAAAAAAGATGCATATGGTTTGTAGCATAAGGAAAATAAATAGTTATC
Source organism: Capsicum pubescens (assembly GCA_030864215.1). NCBI lineage: Eukaryota > Viridiplantae > Streptophyta > Magnoliopsida > Solanales > Solanaceae > Capsicum > Capsicum pubescens. The sequence continues at coordinate 37,087,106 of CM061542.1, read as the reverse complement.
AGTAATTGTATTAGGGTAGGTAATTGCTAAGATAGTGCCTACTTCTCGTCTCTCTCAGTATCTCTATTCCCATCTCCCTATTTCTTCTATCTTCTGAAGTTTTCCTTATTGTTCCATTACAAATCTCCATCTTGTGATTTCTTGATTGAGTTTAATACAATCAGTTGACTTCTAATTGCGGTTGGAAATTCTAGTTTGTTTCAGAGGCTATTTTTATAGTAGTCTGATTTGTCATCCCCATATATAAGAGGTAAAGTGGATTGTCTGCCCTAATTAGTAAGATAGTAATACTAACACTTCCAATATTAAGGGAATCAATTAGCTTGTTTGGTAGATTACATGATAGTGATAAATGTTAGGTGGGATTGTTGAAAATGAACAAAATAGTTTTTGCATGAGACAACTAGCTATTGTATATACGCTTATCTCCTGTAGTCCCTTTTATCTCTGAATAGAAGATTGTACTGAACATGGACATCACACTTGGACACTATAGGAGAACAAAAGTGAGAATTGATTTGATATGTGCTTATAATTCAAGAAGCAGTTCCATGCGAGAACAAATATAATCAAATGACTAGATTTTTACTAACAGGCTTAAGCAATTTAATCTTGACATAGAAATCTGTCCACGTTATGGAACATCAGAACATAACCAAAGACTAACATGAAATTGTTCTTCCTTACTTGAGTATGCCATGAGAGAGTAGTAAAAGACTAACTGAAAAGTGTCGTGGAAGATTTTGAATAGCTACTTTTCTTCCTATTGCCGTCTTTAATATGTCAATTGGAGCTTCCTACTTTCCTTTGATACAAAATTTCATTTTTTATCACCAATAATAGTACTAAATTGCACTTGATTTAGTAGATGATCTAACTTGTTCATGCTTTATGGTTATGAATTGGATAACCTAGATGCCACTTTGATTCTACAAAGACCAAAAGTGAGCCCACACAAGGTGGCTATTAGAGCCAACTTATGTAGGTTGCTTGGTGCTGATCCACTACCAGAAATTTGCTATTTTCCGACTGAAAAAAAGTAGTCGCAATTTTCCGACTACTTCATTCGAAAACTTTACTTTTTTATTTTTATTTTTTATAAAATATTATTCTGATACTATTTGTGACTACAACAGTCACAATGTTTGGCGGAAAATTGCGGAAAATGTATATTCCGACTACTGTAGTTGGAAATAAAAATAATTAAATAAATATGTTACTAAATATATAATCATACCCTTTTACGAAAATCAAATAATTATTTAAATAAATTATTAAATATTTATTTCTGACTACTGTAGTCGGTAAAGCAAATAATTAAATAAAGATATTATTAAATATATAATTAGACCCTTACACAAAAATTAAATAATAAAGATATTATTAAATATATAATTAGACCCTTAAATAAAAATTAAATAATTATTTAAATAAATTATTAAATATGTATTTTTGACTACTGTAGTCGAAAATAAAAATAATTAAATAAATATATTACTAAATATATAATCAGACCCTTATACCAAAATTAAATAATTATTTAAATAAATTATTAAATATATATTTTTGACTACTATACTCGAAAATAAAAATAATTAAATAAATATAGTACTAAATATATTATCAGACCCTTATACGGAAATTAAATAATTATTTAAATAAATTATTAAATATGTGTTTCCGACTACTGTAGTCGGAAATATAAATAATTAAATAAATATATTGTTAAATGTATAATCAGACCCTTATACAAAAATTAAATAATTATTAAATAAATATATTATACTAAATATATAATCAGACCCTTTACGAAAATTAAATAATTATTTAAATAAATTATTAAATATTTATTTTCTACTACTGTGGTCGGAATAATAAGTAATTAAATAAAGATATTATTAAATATAAATTAGACCCTTATAAAAAAATTAAATAATTATTTAAATAAAGTATTATATATGTATTTTCGACTACTGTAGTCGGAAATAAAAATAATTAAATAAATATATTACTAAATATATAATTAGACCCTTATACAAAAATTAAATAAATATTTAAATAAATTACTAAATATGTGTTTCCGACTACTGTAATAGGAAATAAAAATAATTAAATAATTATATTACTTAATATATAATCATACCCTTATGTGTAAATTAAATAATTATTTAAATAAATTGTTAAACATATATTTCTGACTACTGTAGTCGTAAATATAAATAATTAAATATATTATATATATAACCGACTGTTGCAGTCGGAAAATTTAAATAATTAAATGTATTAAATAACTACCCGACTGAAGTAGTTGGAAATTTATATTTAATATAACCTAAAAACACCCCAACTACTTTCCCAATTCTCTCTCTCACTCTCTAAGCCGTCTCTCTCTCTAAGCTAGGGCTCTCTAAAAAATTAGCGACGGTGGAGTGGTAACAACATTCCCTCTAAAAAATTAGCAATGGTGAAATGGTAACGGCGACGGTTAACGGTGGTATTGAAGGTATAATTTCACTGAACGACGGTATTGAAGGTCAATCAAGAAATTTCTATCTTCACTCACATCTTCACTGATTCGAGATAAAAATTTGTTCCATTTTCTAAGTACTGCTTTGTTTCTCTTGTTTGGCTATTTGTCCCTTGTCATGTATAAATATTTCGCTATTAGGAATTGAGAGTTAGTATATTTATGTATAAATATTTCGGTATAAGGTCTTCAAGTACAGTTGTTTGAATCTCTATCCAATATTATAAACCTCACTGGGAAGTGACTAAATTGCCAAGTTGATAGAATTTGAACTGATAATCTCATAGTTTTGGTGATCCACAACATGAACCAAGTATTTCTGTGACTTAGTCAAATAAAACAATTCTGCTTATTTAGTACTGCTAAACCCTCCGTTGGCCCACAGGCAAAACATGTAATATTTGTGTTTCTCTTTACCTATAGTGCTTTATGTTTACAGTGAATGTACTTCTGTTCTTAGTTCTTCAGTATCACATCAGATAATTTCCAAGTTCAGAAGAAGCTTAAAATCTAGGAGTTAATTCCTCAAATGATCACTCAAACTTAATGAATTTACCTAGTAAAGTCATTTATCTTTTTTTTGGTCCAACAAATTTACTCAAGTTCGTACATATACATTAGAAAGTAACAATGGCTAGAAAACTACTTAGAAGCGAGTTGAAATGTTTTTTAATATAAAACCACTTACCATCCATACCATATATCTTAGAAGGTTGGGTGACAATTAGGTAACTCACTCTTGATAATTCAGAAGTGCTCATCCATTCATTTTTGAAGCTTGAATGATAGAATGAATCCTATCCTGCTTATAAGGTAAAATGTTAAACAAAGCTTTGTACATTAGGCTGCAAATAAAACCAATAAAATTAGCCTCAAACATAGTCAAGCTAGTGTATCGTGTAGTGACAATGTGCCTAGAAGAACTTTGATTCTTCTCTTAGTGTTCATTACATGCTGAAGTGAATATGGGAGGTACCAGCTACAACTAGAAAGCGGTCACTCCTTTCAATCAGTACCATTCATAGTTGTGAAGGTGAATGTTATGAAGATCTGTACATTAGACTGCAAACATGACCAACAAAATTATCCTAGGAACATAGTCGAGCTAGTGTAGTATGTAGTGACAATGCCTCCTTATGATGTGAATATCAAATGAACATCAGACTGCAAACAAGACCAATAAAATTGGCCTTGGAACATAGTCTAACTAACGTATAACGTAGTGACAATTAGTATGAAAACCAATTTGACGTTCAAATTCTAATGAAGCCAAACTCTATGCAATCAGTAGTTCAGTGTTTAAGTTATTAGTCACTCCAGAAGATAGTCCTGGCCGGCTCTCTTTCAGTTCTTTCTCTACAAAACTGATCACTTTTTTTTTTTTTTTTATCATTATTTTCTCTATCACTAATTAAACTAAAACCGCAAGAACTCTTAAGAGAAGTACTATCCACAATCTAGTACTTTTCCTCCATCAAAATCTTGTAAGCATGCAATGCAAGTTTAAAACCTGGCCTCTTCTTATCCCACATGTCTGTTACAGGAAATAGAAACATATTGTCTAAAAGAACAATAGAAGCTCTGATGTATGTGGCCTCTTCTCATCCCACATACAAATTTCTTATTGATGTTGCCTTTGGTGTGTGCATCTGAAAAAAAGGAACATGGAGTAATGATTGGGAATTGTTAATTTCTTTCTAACTAAGAATCCAAGATTAGCTTTTGAATACTAACTTTTGTGAAATTCAAATTCATTGCATTTGTGTTATAGTGGTATCAATTTAGGATGAAAATTTTATTTTATTTGAGTTGAGGGGTGCACTTAGAGGTTCTGGTTAAGGTTTTCTTTTGGTATTCCAGCCAAGTTTTGATTCAATTAAATTTTTGAATGCCTCTTTATTGAAACAATTGAATGCCTCTTTATTGAAATAAGAAGTTGCTCATCAAATAAATTTGTTCTCGTTATATTCTGCCCGCTGCTTCATGGACCACTTCTTCAAATCTTCTCAACATATTGCAAAAAATTATGTAACTTATATCAGATTTGGTGATTTCTAAATTCTTTACCCTATTTGTTTGTCTCCCTTTTTGCCTCTCTTTTATCTTATTAGTGAAGCTATCACATGGATTAGATTCCTTTCACTGATAAAAACAATCTTCTTTTAATTAAAATATTCTATTGTTGCTGCCTGCTTTACTATGTTGTATTGAATCTCTTAGTTTTGTTCTTGTGTCCACTGCGTAGTAGCATCTCTAAACAAACCTGTTATTGTTTTGTTTCTCTTATTTTTGTTTCTCTTCTCTATTAGTATTGTTGTCGTTCTTGTGTAGGTCGAAAATGAAGATCATACGTGGATGTATAATAGACTTTATCCTAACCGTGTGGGGTTGAGGGAGGAATATAAAGCTGGGGTAGCTGAATTTATTGCTAAAGCAATGATACTTAATGATTTTCTTACTGAAGAGACAATTAGGTGTCCTTGCTGGAATTGCAAGTGTTGCAAGTTATTGAGTCCAGATGTTGTTACATTACATCTTTATAAGAACGGTTTTATGTTGAATTATACTGTGTGGATAGCTCATGGAGAGAGTAGTGCTACTAATAATTTTGCTTTTCAAAATTATGTTGAAAGTTCAATAAGAGAGAATAATGTTGAAAGTTCACAATATAGTGAGATGGTCAAGGATTTTTTGGGACATACTCAGGGGCTCAAAATGAACCAAATAATGAGGCTAATCACTTTAATGAACAGTTAAAGGAAGCTAATCATCTATTGTATGAAGGATCAGTGCACTTTAAGTTATCTGTTGCCGTTCGGTTACTGAGTATTAAGTCAGATTATTCTATTTCTCAAGAGGGCATGAATTCTATCATTGGACTTATGAATGAACTTAACCCAAATAAACTTGACTTACCCAAAGATTTCTACACAACAAAGAATTCTATCATTGGACTTCTGCAGGTTCATTCCCGCATATAGCGGCGGACATATGGTTATAGAAGCAATTAAACCATTTTACACAGAGTCATGGGGTAGTTGGAACGAGATTCGACTCGACATCAGAATTCTTATATGGAACCAGTTTATGGTATAATCAAAATCAAAGAATGTACCATTTCAGTATACTATGAATAATGAATCTACCTTTGTATCCGTCAACTCATTTCATGACTTTATATTAAACTATTTTACAGACAAAGTGTGCATGGAATTCTTGTCATGAAATGAAATAAAACACATTTTCAAGTTGAAAGCAGCTCTACGGATCAAAAAACACTTGTATGAGGTCCGGAGGAACTTGGAAAAACCTGGTTGGCTGAATGCTGATGTGTGGGTCCAGTTCTTGGAAAAAATGGGATACTCCTGAATATAGGACGATGAGGGAACGAGAAAAGGCTAATAGAGCATCTCAAATGGGTGGCTCGTTGCACACTGTAGGTTTGATGAGTTTCGCTACCCACCGATGAAGACTGGTAATATTAGCTTAAATTTCTAATTTATTCGGTTTAGTTCAATGTTCTAAACTGTGACATAGTGAAGCCGCGTGGGTCTCTTTCGATTCATTATTGTTGTTATCTTTTTGTTGTTGTTCATCTTGAAGTCTAGTGGAGCCGTGTGCGGCCTATTTTGATTCACTAGCATTGTTGTTGACATCTTGTTGCTCTTATTGTTGCTTGTTTCTTTTGTTTTGAACTTGACCTGATGGTTTCAGAAAGTAAGAAGAAGAGAATTATATGGTACTAGATATTTGAAGTATCATTCCCCTTAAATTTGTAAAGAAATATGTAAATCAACATTTCATTTTAGTAGGCGTATGTATGAAAGAAAAGTATCATTTAAAATTGCACTAGCAATGCAGTACTTTATACTAGAACGCAACAGTTTCTTGTGCGTCTGAACTGCTTTTGGAATTTATAAATTAAAAAAAATAGTAGTTGAGCACTCAAATGAAACCTAATTCCCATAATTAATAGCCACCAACATGCAGGGCCTAGACTTTGACAAAACTAGGCACTGGTATTAAATGCATTCAAGTCCTAGAACTGTAGGTGTTAGTATCGTGTTAGGTAGAATGTAAGGCTAATAAGTCCAGTCTTCTCCCACATATAGAAAGGTTCTCAGGATTCCAGGAATTTTTAAAGGTATATCATCACCGTAACTGAGACTCAGGTCAAGTAACAACTTCAATAGATTTTGAAAGATGGAACCTCATGTCGCGCTACTTCCAAGTGCTGGAATGGGGCATTTGATGCCATCTCTTCGCCTTGCTGCCATGTTAGCTTCTCATAATTGTAAAGTTTCTATAATCACTGCCCAGCCTACTGTCTCCGCTACTGAATCTCTTCACAACGCGATTGATCTCAAACCTTCGAGTTGTCTCCAAAGTTAAAGGTGTTGTTTCCAACACGCTCCACTGGTTTGAACCAGAGACGATTGAAGCCCTTAATAATGGTAGGACAATGATCACTCTTCCACAGTTTATGCTAATTGGACCTTTCAAGTATTACGAATCCGTTTGTGAAAACACTTCTCTTCCTAAGTAGTTAGATGAACAACCTAGAAAATCAGTAGTTTATGTGAGCTTTGGAAGAGAACAACCATGTCAAAGGATCAAATAAAAGAACTAGGGAAAGGGATGTTAAAGAGCACACAAAGATTCCTTTGGGTATTAAAATTAGTCAAAGTAGACAGAGTAGAAGAAACATGACTACAAGAACTACTAGGTAGTTCACTCTTAGAGAGAATTAAAGAGAAAAAATAGGGTATGGTTGTTAGGGAATGGGTGAAACAGGAAGAGATTTTAGCACACCCTGTCATAGGAGGATTCTTTAGCCACTGATCAGTGATTAGTGAGGGCTCATGCAGACGACCCCAACTTGTTTCGGAATCAACAATCTGAGACTGTTAGCTGTTTAGAGCGTCTACCTATGTATAGAACCTTACATCTGCCAATTATATGATGTGTTTCTGTATATACTGCTACTAAATTACTATCATATGTTTCTGCATTCAAAATTTTATAAACTATATTTTTCTTAGTAAATTCTTGTATAGGCTATGTTAACAACTATGTTGCTCGTAAATGTAGGATAACATGTCAATAACGTGATATCACTAAAATGTAGGATAATAACATGTTATTATTTGACATGTCCTACTGAGTGTTTTCATCTGACACAGTTCTACAAGGTACTGAGTGAAATGTTACTAAAATACAGGATAATAACATGATATTAGCAATTTGGTGTTGATTAGGGTCACATTCTCTCTATTTAACGAAGTGTTGGTGCCTACGACTTAGTCGAATGCATGATTTGTATATCTGTGATGAAGTTATATTAAAATATTTATCTAAAAGTTGGTTAGCATAAGACCAGTTTGTGTACGACTCAACTCTTCTATCAGGAATTTGTTAACTCTCACTAGCACTTGTATGGAGTTGCTCTGTCATCAAAGCTTAAACAATGGAAAAGAATCCACCTAAACTACTACTTCTGTTTGATTTGTATTAGTCTTATGATGTTTTGGTCTATGCTGCCCAGACTTGTCTTCATACTTGCATTATTTTTTTTTCTAAAATTTTGTAGGAATATGAAAATGGGGAAAACAAAGCCCTCTTTTCTTAATTTCTACGAAGAGACGCATAAGAAGAAAAACAAGAATGGTACAAGAGAAGGTTGGGTTGAAACGCGTGCTAAGAATGCATATCTAAGATAATAACTTTTACATACATTGTTTTATTATTACTCTACTTTGCTTGTTTACATACTGATAAATAATTTTTCTTTCAGGCAAAATTTCAAAAAAGCATAGAAGAGTGGCGTCAAACCCAACCTACTTCATAGGATGGTACCATGGTCCAACCATCACCTGCAGATATGACTAATATGTGGACAATTGTGGTAGGTGGTCCAAAGAAAGGTAGAACCTACAGGACAGGGGTTCTCCAATCCTCGAGTAGTCCTTCATTGTTTTCCAGTTCTTCTTCTACTTTGCAAACTATAGAAGAAATGGATGCGATGAAAAAATAAATTGTGGAATTGACGCAGAAATGTGCAGCTAACGATGCTAAGTTTGCTAAATTTGAGGAGTTGGCTAAGAAGCACATGCCTTAAGTATTTCATGGTGAAGAAGATAGTGAATCTGATAATAATTAGATTGTAGTTATTGTTCTTGTTTTTGGTTGTGACATTTAGATGTTTAAACTGTTTGATTTGATGTTTGTTTTGGATGTTTTAAAGTGATTGTATTTATAAATTTTTGTCGTGTTTGATCCTATTGTGAAAAATACATTAGTTATGTTGTTTATAATCTGAGAGCAGTGTAAGCTAATGCAAGATTTAAATATATAATTATTGGGTGAATATTTTTATTAAAATTCTGACTAAAGTAGTCAGAAGAATAATTATTAAATAATTATTTATTAATGTTCCGACTACAGTAGTCAAAATGATTATTTTATTAAATAATTTTTTTCATTAGTTTCTGACCACAGTAATCGGAAAGAATATTTATTTATTAAAATTCTGACTAAAGTAGCCGAAATAATAATTTAAATAATATATATTAAGTTTTCGACTACAGTAGTCGAAAATATAAAATTATTAAATAATTATTTATTACATTTTCCACTATAGTAGTAGGAAAAAATATAATTATTAAATAATTATTTATTAATTTTTTGACTACAGTGGTCGGAATAATTATAATTATTAAATAATTATTTATTAAATTTTTAACTACCGCAGTCGGATTAATTATAATTATTAAATAATTATTTATTAAATTTTTGACTACTGTAGTTGGAAAATTTATAATTATTAAATAATTATTTACTAAATCTCCGACTAGAGTAGTCGAAATGTTTATAATTATTAAATAAATATTTATTAAATGTCCGACTATGTTTCTGACTATAGTAGTCGAAAATTTCTAACTACAGTAGTCAGAAATATTTTTTCGACAAGCTATATTCCGACTATCATGAAACAGTCAGAAAGTAGTCGGAACTACCTTATTTTTCAATCATATTTCGACTAGATTAGCCGTTGAAAAAAATGATGTTTTCTAGTAGTGATCCTTTTGCTGTAAACCTGAAAGAAAAGACTCATGAGAAAGTTGATAGTATCGGTGAGAATAGGAGTATCGCGGCTTACACTGGTGTTCTTCTTATGAAGAAATAGTGAATAGAGGTGGCCGATTTTGTTGTATAAAACGTGTGTTACTGTAGCATTTATTAGCCATTTAGAGAGCACATCATGTTGGTCTTCTTGGTCATGGATATTTTCTTGAAGGCATACTACTGACGGTTCAACAAAAAATTCCAGTTCTATTTCTTTCTTTTCTTCATTTTGATTATATCTGAATTATAGTAGTTGGTCTTGAAAAAACTAATGAACACATACAACTAGAAATTTCTGATGACCAAAATATGCAAGTTATCGTGGCCATGTTCATCATTTGTTTGCAGTACATTATCTTAGACTTTGTCGTAAAAATATCTTATTTATTTTAATATAAATACTTGCTTCGATTAAAAATATTCTACTAGTCTTCCCCTTGGGCCGGTTTTAGTGTCTAAATACTGATATATGAAACTTCAACAACTCTATTAGGGTCAGTGCGGGGGCCATTACTGCCTTATAGTCATTTTCATCTGCTGAATTAGCATACTTTTCCAATGGTGGAGCTAATGATACCCCATGCCTTTTTATGGAGGACACTTGGAAATTCAAGGATCCTCTGGTACTCTGAAGAGATTGCTGTCTAGCAACAACAATATTGTTAATTTGACCTTTTGCATGCCTAAAAATGCGGGCGATGTTATGATTTTTGGTGTTCCACACTCGGAATCATGCCATCCTCTAATCCAGAAATTAGCAAGCCCCTATCCATACTTAATGCTAAGCATGTAATAGTCTTAGTTTGTCTGAAACCAAAGAATGCGCAATCCATAATTAGTGTTGGGGTCAGCAACAATATTTAGTTTTGCTATGTATATTTTTCCATCTCTACCACAGGCATAGAAGACATCTTCTCCGAAGTTCAGTGCAATTGCATCAATTATTGTTGGAAACACAATGTTTCTCAATAATTTTTCCTTCGAAAGACTTCAAACCTTGCAAGTTTCATCTTCTGCAGCAGAAACAACAATAGCATTAGCTCCGCCGTATTCAATTACAACATCAGTCCCTTCAAAGAATGCTCAGAGAAATCATACTCATAAGGTTGTCTTGCTTTTCTCCTCAACAAATCATCAAATACCATTATAATCGATCAAACTCAAACAGATCCATCATTTGAGCCAGAAATTAGAAATGATTGATCATCATTGAATAACAAGCAAGTAACCCCCCTATAAACATCTTTTTCTCTAGTTCAAGGTCGTATATATTCATGTACATGTAAAACCTCTCTATTCTTGGATATTATTGAAACAGAGATTCGAAAGATGGGTTCTGATAAAACAATACAAAACTGGATAAAAAAATAATAAAAAGATTGAACAAAAACTGTAAAAATCTGGGCAAAACAATAAAAAAATTTGGCAAAACAACACAAAACTGCATAAAAAACAACAAAAAATTTGGATAAAACAACAGTAAAAAAACAACACAATAAGTGGGCAAAAACCAATAAAAATCTGCAAAAACAGTCCAAAAAGGACAAAACTGCACAAAAATTGAACAACAAACACTAGCAAAAAAATTGAACAAAAACAACATCAAAACCGGGCAAAAAATAGTGAAAAATAGTCAAAAATTTGAACAAAAATAGAACAAAAACTGGATAAAAATAGTTTACAATCTGGACAAAAAAAGGGCAAAAACAACAAGAAAATAGAACAACACAACAACAATACCTTTCATTCATTCATTCAACTAACCAAAAGATAGTGTCTTCAATATCATTCAACAATAACATCATCATAACCAAAAAAAATATGTCCATAGTGCTATTCATCAAAGCATATGAAAGTTTGACCAAACTTAATTATCAGGTGCTTAACCAACCCAAAATAAAAGTTCCTTCCGACCATATTATTTGTCAATCAACTATGATTAACCACCAAAAAATTAAGTCAAAAATATAAATAGAAATTAAACTACATCACAAGAAAGCACCATCAGGTGCAAGTACTCCTTTGTCTTTAACCCCCATTTTGATCCTTTTTTTTTGTTTCCATTTGCAATTGTTCAGAAGAGACTGCTTTTTTTTGCCCTTTCAGGTTGTCTTGATTGGAGAATAAGGTAAATTAGTTGGCACTGAAACACCAGTGTGATCTCCAGTAAAACTGATTTTTTTTGTACCAGTTGGAACACCTCTTGTCATCAACTTCTCAACCCAAGATTCAGATTCAGGATAGACCATTGATCTTAAGGGCGAATCTTCTTCATTTCCAACATCGGGATCATATGGTTCAAAATCTTGTGTTGCAACTTGTATTTGTTCAAGATCATCTTTCTCTCCTACTATTTTTGACTGGGAATTACTTTCTACTATTGGCCTTTTTCCTTTTCTTGATGTACCTTCAGCTGACTTTTCCTACCAAAATATTGTCAATAATTATGTTGTTAATCACATAAGAATTAAAATATGTTGTAAATAAGTATCTTTTAGCTTACCTTGTAACAACCTTTTGCATTGTGATTTGGTCATTTGAGTGCCCTTTCTAGACTGTGACCATTCACCCTTTCTTGTTCTTGCCTCATCAGGTTCTCCATCCCTATTCGATTTAAGTCTGCCAACTTGTTTCACAACATCAGGAGGAAACATTGCATGAGAAGTCTCAACCTTTCAAAACCTCTCACCCCTTACGGGTTATATCTTGTGTTTGTAGGTCAATATGTAAGCATCCTTGGTATACCACCAATGAATTTTAATTTCTGGAATCACCTTCTTGAGCATTAATGCTTTGATGGCATGCGGGCAAGGAATACCTGATAAATCTCAAAGTCTACACGTGCATTTTTTGTGCTCTAATTTAACAGTGTGTCTATCTTCCCCATCAGAAACCTCATACCCCAATCTCCATTGAATTTCACCTTACACCAATATGCTATAGACCACCAGTCATTGAACAAATTCATGCATTCTGAACTAATACCATTAACACCCCAAGCCTTTATTTTATTTTCATTTTTCACTAATAGATTCATTACTTTCACTCTTATCTCCTTTAGCATCTTAATTATTGGCTTACCTCTAGGCACCAGGATCCATGAATTGAATGACTTGGTAAAGTTGTTATCAACCATTATATTCTTACACTGAGTATCAAAATAAGACCTGCACCATGCCTTCGGTGGAAAATTCACCCAATCCCTTGCAGTTTCTTCTGACAATTGTCCTAACTTTTTCAATTGGTCCTTGAATTTTTCATCCTATGAACTCCATGAACACCACCACATAAGCTTCCTCATTTCACCACTTCTCCACTTTTTACACCAATTACTCTCAACATGTCTCATACAGTACCTATGGTGAGCTCCGAGCAACACTTTGTCAACAACATTCACCAATCCCTATAATTAAAAAATAAAAATAAAAGAGAAGTTATTTAATCATGAAAAAAGAATGTTGAAACTGAAATTTAATTTAAAAATGAAAAACTTACCTTTTGCATATCTAAAATAAATGTGATTCCAGCACCATCTTTAATGTCCAAAGACCTTTTCAATAGCTCTATGAACCAGCTCCACGTCCTGCTAGTTTCTTTGTCCACTATTGCCCATGCTAGTGGATAGAAACTGTTAGAATCTTGTTCTAGAGCAACCAACAACATACCCTTACATCTACCTTTCAAGAATGTACCATCAATGCTAATAAGTAACCTCAATCCACATTTTCAGCCGTTCTTCAGAGCATCAAAGCATAAGTACATCCTTAAAAATTGTCTTTTTTCTTTCTGCTAAGACATCCTTGGAGATATTTATCACAACATCCTTAGAGATATTTATCACAACATCACTTCCAGGATTAGAATCCTAATCTCTTGTGCATAGTCCTCAAGCTTATTGTACTCATCTATAAAACTACCTTCCAACTTCTCAAGAATCATACGCTTAGTCCTTTTTAGTTTGGATTGACACACATTTAATGAAAAATCATTTTCAAGTTCTCCTCTCATGTATTTGACCTTATACTTGGGGTTATTTTGAAGCTTATTTCTGAAGTATTTGGCCAAAGTGGTTGAATTAGCTCTAGGGTTAAAAAAGGCCTCTTTGCAAGTGTGACTGTTGATTAAAGTCTTGATCTTGAACCCTTCAGTCTTGCCATCTTATGAAATCAAACACCTAGAAGGACACCCCTCTTCACAACCATATCTAGTCCTCTTTGTATCACCCTTGATTATAGTTAAAGCCCTTTTGTTAGCTAATGCATAATAGTTGACAGCCTACCTACCTTCTTTAATGTCCTTAAATGATATACCTACATACAATTCCTTGTAGTTTTCCAACCTATCACTTACTACGCTTTCCCTTTCCTTTCTAATAGCCTCCAACCCCTCATAATCATATTCCTCACCCTTAGATCAAAATCAACATAAGAACCAACATTATGTTCACAGTCTGTGCCAACCTCAACATTTACAAAATCAGTTTCAGTATGGTGTATGATATATTGAGTAAAGACTGTTAGTTCACCCTCCTTCACAACAAAAAAGTTGATAAATTTAAACTGATCACATAATAAGTTGAGAATAACCCTAATGCCACTATCTTCATCTACAATATAATACTTACCTGAGGGCCTAGTCACTAGCAATTGTTTAACTTGAGAAAGTCCCAGCCTTAAAGTAAACTCATCAAATATATCTTTATGACTCAACAATTCAGGATCAAAATGACGCCACGAGTGGAACAACTTTTTAATGTAGACAAACTCAGGTGAAATGACCCAACTACTCCCATAATTGAACAGAATACGTACTTCATCAATCATCCTTCAAATGCATATGAAAGAAATAGTAAATACACAATAAAATTATAGGGTCCATATCAGATCAAACACATTACAAACACATAAATAGAATAAACAAAATTCTAAAAGAACAGATTCATATTGGGACCATCAAAAGTTACAATACCGACCCTATAAAGACATAAAAAAGCACACTCTTTTCCCTTAAACAATAAATTTTATGAGATTTTGGCAGACACAATCGAATCTCCCCACATTTCTCATTAAGTCAACTTTATGAACTCTAAAAAAACTAACTGCACAAAGTAATAAAGAATACACATCTCTAGTGATCCCCAAGAAAAAAATAAATATCATCCGAAGAAGAAGAAAGGGAATATCAAAGATGATGTATTTAGGTGATGGCTTAAAATTACCTGAGGTTCTGCGGAGAAAATTTACCAGCAACAAATACAATAAGCTGCTTTGCGTACGTAGGTGAAATGGGTTAGGGTATTACTGAAGTTAAAAGGGGTCTTGGATCGGATCTTGGGTTGGGTCAGGGTATAAAAGAGTAAGGTGAATTTATTTTTTATGATGTGGTAATTATTTGCTTATGTGACCATTAAAAATATAAAAAAAGAAAAGAAAAAAGGGACTTGAAAATTTTCAGCAAATCTCTTAACGTTTAAAGGGGTATATTTGCTCCTAAACTTTAACAACGAGGGCATATTTGGACCAAACTTGCAACAGGGGGTATATTTGAATCTTTTCGCAAAGTTTAGGAGCATATTTGATCCTTTTTCTATTTTTTTATTGTTTATTACATTGGATACAAATCATTTGTACATATTAAATATTTTTTTTTGAACAAACAACATAAATTTCGACAGTTTGGAGGTTAGTTACAATTTTTTTTTATCTTTTGCATAATTATTGAAAATCTTTATTTTGGGCATGTCCAGATATATAATTATCTCCTGATATATCCAGTGAAGATACATTTTTTCTTTTGTAGCGACACACAATTAGCTCCCCATACATTTTTTATTTATTTTAGGTTTATCGGGATACATAATATATTCAACAAAGATTGTTGTAAATAAGAATATGTCTGAATGGGATGCCACACGAGATGGGCACATGGGACTGCTACGTAGGACTTCTAGAAAGTTGATTCCTCCTAAACGACTTGGAGATTACGTTTGAAAAGGGGAAAGTTCACGTGAAGAAGGGTAAAATTAGAAAACAAAAAGCATAAAACATCATGAGTGGAGCAGTGCACAACAGGCAATTTGATTGTTATGAACAAACTCACTTTCTCTCTATTTCCTTTGATTTCCTCACCTTCTTCTTCTTCTTCTTCTTCTTCTATCATTAGTTAATTTTTATCTACAAATTTCCTTGTAATTTCTGATTTTAGATACTTAAATGGAAGAGCTGCTCCTGTAAGTTGAGTTGGGGCTTATTAATACAAGTGTTGTTACTATTTGCTGTACCTATTTATTTCATTGGTACTATCATTCATAACTCTTCCATGGATGACTAAAAACTTAAATCACTTGTTGAAGAATCAGTTCTAGGTATGAAGGACTCAATTCTCGCAGATATGTATTCTTTGTTAATAGAAGTGGTGGGAAGAAACCCAACGCCCAGAGAGGGATGCACATGATGACCGTTTTCCAGTAGCTCCTAACTTCCGTCACAAGCCAGCTTCAGTGGAATTTGGTAGATTCTGTGGAGAAAATTCAGAGGCTTGGATATTCCAAGCAAAGAGATATTTTGATTTTTACAGGATTGCAGAAGACCAGCGTTTGTCACTTGCTTCTTTTTATTTAGATGGAGATGCCTTAGAATGGTATAGGTGGCTTTTTCAGAATAAAAAACTGGTGAATTGGGAGCACTTTGCGTCGAAGGTGTGGATCCATTTCCATAAAAAGGGATTAGAGTCTGCTGAAGGACGCCTAGCGAAGCTCCGACAGACGACCACTATCGCGGATTATCAGGCCAGATTTGAGGCCATTGCAAATGAGACCGATGACATGGTTGATGAACGTATGGTACGTCTGTTTATTTTTGGGCTCCGTAAATATATTAAGAACTCTGGTTTGGTCCATAATCCCAAGAGTTATGAAAAGACACTTAACTTAGCCTATATATACGAGCGACGGATCCAGGTTGAGAAAGAAACCGTTAGGCCAACTTTTGCTAGAACAATCCCCCTCTTGCCTACCCCAAATATTGTATCCCTAAATCAAAACCCATCTTCTTCTTTGACCACTTACACTGCCTCTCCTTCCCTCTCAAGTCACACTCCTCTCAAACGACTCACTCATGCAGAGCTCCAAAGTCGCCGTGAGCACGGGCTATGTTATTATTATGAGGAGAAGTGCTCAGTGGGACACAAATGTAACAAACCCCTATAACTCCTTTTGCTTACTGATGGATCAGATTTGGACCCTAACTTACCAGAGCTATTTGTTGCTAATGATTTTGTAGCCGAGGAATTACAATCTTTAGAGTTACAGGAGCAATCATCTATTTCTCATCATGCTTTAACTGGGGGAATTTTGCCTTCCACATTACGCTTCACCGGGCAAGTAAATGGGTCACCAGTCCAAGTATTGGTAGATGGAGGGAGTACTCATAATTTTGTGCAACCACGTGCGGCTAAACATCTTCAGCTCTAAGTAGAGCTCATTCCTCGTTTTGCAGTCATGGTAGGAAATGGACAAAGGATACCGTGAGAAGGTATGGTGAAGCAAGTTCGCTTACTAATTCAAGGGTGTACTCTAGTCGAGGATTTTTACGTCTTACCTTACAAGGCACTGATGTAGTCCTTAGAGTGGCATGGTTGGCCACATTGGGGCGTGTTGTGATTGATTATGCAACAAGAGAATTTAAATTTAATTTACAGGGGTCTAAGTGGTTATGGAAGTGGGATTCGCCCTTAGATGCTCATCAAATCCAGTTACATAGCTTAAGGCTTATGACATCAACTGATGCTATTGCTTCTTTCTTTTAATTGGCAATGGTTGATCCTGAAGAGAATTGTACATGTGAAATGACCTCTGATTTGAGGGAAATTTTGGAGTCATATGATGATGTGTTTTAGAAACCTACAGGATTGCCACTTTATCGTGTTCAAGATCATTCAATAAACTTTATTCCAGGGGTGCAACCAGTGAATGTTAAACCATACAGGTACCCGTACTTTCAGAAACTGGTCATGAAAAAAATGGTGGCAAAAATACTTGAGGAGGGTGTGATACAGCCCAGCACCAGTCCATTTTCATTGCCTGTGCTATTAGTACGTTAGAAGGATGGCACGCGACGCTTTTATGTTGATTACCGAGCACTTAATGGTATCACAGTCTGTGATAACTTTCTAATTCCAACCATTGATGAGTTGTTTGACGAATTACATGGTGCTCAAGTCTTTTTGAAATTGGACTTGCTGTCAGGTTATCATTAAATCAAGGTCAAGCCAGAAGATATGGCTAAGACAACCTTCCGTACTCACGATGGTCATTATGAATTTTTGGTAATGCCTTTCGGATTGACAAACTCCCCTTCAACATTTCAAGTTACTATGACTGAAATTTTTCGTCCACATATGCGTCACTTTGTTCTGGTTTTCTTTGACGGCATCTTGGTCTATAGTGTATCTTGGAGTGAGCATTTAGAGCATTTGGTAGTGGTATTGCAATTGTTGCAGCAACATCAACTAGTGGACAAATGCTCGAAGTGCTTGTTTGGTAAATATTTTATAGATTACCTTGGCTACATCATCTCCGCTCAAGGCCTTGGAGTGGATCCGGATAAGATCAGTACCATTAGGCAATGGCAACCACCACGATCAGTGAAAGAAATTTGTAGTTTTTTGGGGCTAGCCGAATATTATCGTAGGTTTATTCATCACTATGCAGCTATAACAGGTACCTTAACTGACTTGTTATGAAAGGATTCCTTTAAATGAACAGAAGTTGAGCAGCATGCCTTTGAAATCTTGAAAGATTGGTTAGGATCCACCCCTGTTTTGGCCTTGCCCAATTTTAAGCAGGAGTTTCGGGTGGAAACTGATGCATCTGGGCGAGGTATTGGGGCTATTTTATCGCAGCAAGGCCACCCTATTGCTTACTTTAGCCAAAAGTTAAGCTCTAGGATGCAGCAAGCTTCAACATACCACTGAGAGATGTTTGCCATTACTCAGGCTGTGAGTAAGTGATGACAATACTTATTGGGGCACCAGTTCTCAATCCTTACCGATCATCAATCACTATGTAACTTGACTACCTAAACTATACAGACCCCTGAGCAGCAGAAATGGCTCACTAATCTTGTTGGTAATGACTTTCCTATCTTGTATAGGCCTGGAAAACAAAACGCAGCAGCAGATGCTTTGTCTTGGACTCCAGAAGTTGTTCTCATGACTATTTCAGTCAACTCTTTTGATATAGAGGCTGATTTGAAAAAGTTGAACCATACTAGCCACGAGTTAGTAGTAATATAGAAGGCTTTACATCGCGGGGATGAAAATTTTGATGACTATCAGTTCAAAGAAGGGTTATTATTTTATAAAGGTAGGATAGTGATTCCCACAGACTCTCCGTTGCGCCAGAAGTTACTCTTTAAGTTCCATGCTAGTCCTATAGGAGGACATGCCGGGGTTGCACACACATTCCATCGTTTGGCATCCAATTTTTTCTGGAAACAGATGAGCAAGGACGTATAAACTTTTGTGGTTGCGTGTTAATTTTTCCAGCAGATGAAGGATTCTCACCTACATCCTGCTGGGCTATTACAGTCGTTGCCGATTCTGAATCAGGTATTTGAGGATATTTCTATAGACTTCATTACTTGTCTTCCGAGCTCAAAGGGAAAGACCACAATCATGACAGTAGTAGACCGCCTCACCAAGTACGACCATTTTATTCCCTTTCCATCAACTTTCTCGACTCATACAGTGGCCGAGGCCTTTGTTGTAAGTATTATCAGGATCCATGGTCTTCTTCATTCTATTGTGATTGACCGTGATCCACGATTCTTACACTCTTTTTGGCAAAAGATTAACTGCTTGCAGGGATCCACTTTAGCCATGAGTACAGCCTATCATCCACAAACAGATGGGCAATACGAGGCTCTTAACAAGTGTGTGGAATAATATTTACCCTCTCAATGGGTTGATATGCTGCCATGGGCAGAATTTTGGTACAATACTTTGTTTCAAACCTCAGCTGGCATGACCTCTTTTCAAGCTCTCTATGGCCGTGAACCACCTACTATTGCTCGATATATTTAGGGGAGTACTGCAAGTGAACTGGTTGATTCCTACATGCTTCAGCGAGATGAAGTCCTGCAAGTCCTCAAGAACAACTTATTGAAGGCTCAAAACCGCATAAAGTTGTTGGCTGATAAGTCTAGGACTAATACCGTCCTTGAAGTGGGTGATTGGGCATATGTCAAACTCAAAACTTTTAGACAGAATACTCTACGCTTGCAGCGAGATAATAATCTTGGGAGGCGTTATTTTGGGCCCTATCAGGTGTTAAAATGCATTGGCTCTGTTGCTTATCGGCTGGAACTTTTGGAATCTGTAAAAATCCTCTCTGTTTTACATATTTCTATGTTGAAACGTTGTGTTGGCACTCCGAACTAGTAGGTGACTCCTCTACATCTGAATGTTCCAACTATAGAGAATCCAGCTGACTCCAACCTTGAGGCCAAGGTTGCTTTACAGGAAGGGAGTAATGTTGTAAATGAGAATATATCTCAATGGGATGCCATGCGGGATGGGCACATGGGACTGCCACGTAGGACTTCTAGAAAGTTGATTCCTCCTAAACGACTTGGAGATTACGTTTGGAAAAGGACAAGATCACGTGAAGAAGGGTAGAATTGTCAACCAAGAAGCATAAAACATCATGAGTGGAGCAGTGCATAGCAGGCAATTTGATTGTTATGAACAGACTCACTTTCTCTCTATTTCCTTTGATTTCCTCACCTTTTTCTTCTTCTTCTTCTTCTTCTTCTTCTTCTATCATTAGTTAATTTTTAGTAATTTCTTATTTTAAGACTTAAATAGAAGAGCTACTGCTGTAAGTTGAGTTGGGGCTTATTAATACAAGTGTTGTTACTATTTGTTGTACCTATTTGTTTCATAGATACCTTTTTTTCTAAATAAATATACAAAATTAGTTCTCCAAACATTTTTTTTTGTTTTTGGGCTCTGTCGATATACATAATTAGCTCTCGAAACATTCAATGAAGATACATGATCAGTTGAAACTTTTGTAATTACTTTATAAAGGTGAGAATTTGTGTAAATATATTAAATTAAGATGTATGTTTATGCTTTTTCATTTTTTTGATAGAAATACGATGTTTGAGTCAAAATTGTTGATTTCCGTGGACCCGCTATTACCATTGTGGGTCCTGGACATTGTACGATCCATTTCACCTAATACAACTATTGCTATTAGAATAAGTCAATCGGCAGCAACACAAAATGGCAATAACGCGGATTTGCATGGCAAATAGGCAGCCAATAGTGACCAAAGAGAGTTTTACAATAACGTGTTTCCATGCCTATAAATATTTGTAGTGCCACATTCCCTCAACACATCACAAAGCTAATAAGCATATCTATAATTCTTCCTATCATACAGACAATAGACCATCTTACTTTGTACTTTTAAAATGAGTATTTTAAACAAAATGAATTTTGCAGCCATTGTTGCTATATTTTCTCTTGTTCTACTCTCAAGCATGCAATGTCATGCACAACTTTCTTCCACATTCTATGACCGCACTTGCCCTAATGCTCTCAACACTATCCGTACGAGTGTTAGACAAGCAGTTTCAAGTGAACGCCGAATGGCTGCATCCCTCATTCGTCTTCATTTCCACGATTGCTTCGTTCAGGTTGGTTAGATTATAGACATTTCCATGTTTCTCATGTACTTTAAGTTGGAATTCTTTGTTTGATGACATACTAATTATTATTTGCACTTTTTAACTTTATAGGGTTGTGATGCTTCTATCTTACTTGATGAGACCCCTACAATTGTTAGTGAGAAGACTGCTTTACCAAATCTTGGGTCAGTTAGAGGTTACGGTATTATAGAAGATGCAAAAAGAGAGCTTGAGAAAACATGTCCAGGAGTTGTATCATGTGCTGACATACTTGCAGTTGCTGCTAGAGATGCATCCACTCTCGTAAGTATCCTTAGTACTCTGAATTTCATTTCTTGAATAGATTTTCTTTATGATGATATAAAGAAGATGTTGTCAAATACTAACCAACATTATGTTAATAACAATCAGGTTGGCGGCCCATCATGGACTATGAAACTTGGAAGAAGAGATTCAACCACTGCAAGTCACACTCTTGCAGAAACTGATCTCCCTGGTCCTTTTGATCCTCTTGATAGAATTATTTCTGCCTTTGCAAACAAAGGCCTTAGCACAAGGGACATGGTTGCTTTATCAGGTAAAACCTGATCAAATTATTGAACTTTTATCGATCATATACTTTTCTTGATAATAATTCTAATGATTTTAATCTCCGATTCTAGGATCACATTCAATCGGTCAAGCACAATGCTTCCTTTTTCGTAATAGGATTTATAGCAATGGAACAGACATCGATGCTGGGTTTGCTAGCACTAGAAGACGTAGTTGTCCTCTCGAAGACCAGAATGGAAACCTAGCTCCACTTGATCTGGTCACACCCAATCAATTGGATAACAACTACTTCAAGAACTTGAGACAAAGAAAAGGTCTTCTTCAATCGGATCAAGTCCTTTTGAGTGGAGCATCTACAGATGATATTGTTTTAGAATATAGCAATAGCCCTCGAGCATTTGCCTCTGATTTCGCCGCTGCCATGATTAGAATGGGAGATATTAGTCCTCTTACCGGTCAAAATGGGATCATAAGAACTGTCTGTAGTTCTATCAATTGATCTAATTTCAAGTCTGTCACTTGTATGTTTGCCAAGTATATTTGTATTCATTTGATTCTTTCTCTACGTATTGTGTTTCAAGAATGAAATAAAATCTCTGTTATTTTTTAATGGTTGTTAAAAGTTTTCCCAATGTGTTCGGCTAACATTGATTAAGTTATAATAGTCTCAAAAAATTAAACAACTATCATGAATATGCATATCTGCAGTAATAAGATTGAAATGTAAGCATATTATTACTTTTGACAATAATTGAAAGCATATCAATATTTAAAAATATAATAAAACTATATTTTAAAAATAATGAGTACACAAGCAGATCATTTATTAGATGATCATAGAAAAAATTCTTGATATTCCTTAATACTTAATCTGATAAAAATAATAACTGGCCTCCCACCATAATGTATATACTCTCTCCATTTAAAAAAGAATGACCTATTTTCTTTTTTTAGTCCATTTTAAAAAGAAGGACCTCTTTCTTTTTTTTTTGACAATACTTTAATTTCAACTTTCCACGTGACATGTTTAGGACCACAAGATTAAAGGACATTTTGGTACACTTGATAAAACTTTAATTTAAAGCCACAAGATTCAAAAATCTATTTTATTTTCTTAAACTTTGTGTCAAGTCAAAGTAGATCATTCTTTTTTAAACGGAGAGAGTATAATTTAAATCCATACTATAATAAAGACAGATTAAAATGAATATGTATCTTTCTCAGTTTAATAATAAATCTTCTGCTTAAATACATATTTTAATGGTTGACCGTTGACTTTTGACATTTCATAATTTGTTCCTTTGACTTTCTTGTCTCAGCCTAATAAAATATGATTATAAATCATTGCAAATTTGGAATCATATTGCTTTCCCAAAATAGAGAGGGAGAAAAATCAAAAAGGAAAGAGAGGAAAACATATATAAAAGGAAAAATGTCAAAGACAAGATGATGGATGGTTACATATCCACAATCTTTGTCAAGGCATTAATATAATTATAATAATACATGTAGATATTTCTATAACTGCGAAATCTAAAAATTTAGAGTAGAATTTAAGTTTTGTACCTATCTGTGAATAAAATATTGTATATTGTTAGGTAATTTGACTTATTATTGTGTAGGTTATTCAAATTTTTTTTTATTTATAATTTTTATATAAAAATTTGAGTAATCTATTTCTCTGATAGTATAAAATATTTTGTATACTAACAACGGACAAAACCTAGACTCAATAGAGTTTATGGAATTAGGATAGTAGTTCATTTACCTTATTGGATTTGGTCGTATTTGTACGTTCCACACTAGTTCCTTCATTGACTACACAGTATAATAATATTACATTATAACAATCTTTTTTAAAAAAAAAAAATTGATGCCACTCAAATATACTTGTATATTAATGGATGATATATATAAAATATATAGTTTTTATACAAAATAATATATATTTTTTGTATAGTGAATATAATTATCTTAGCTGGTTAGCCAAATATATGTAACTTACTTTTTTTAGAAGGATTTTGCATGTTATTTATATTTTATTTCTATTATAATGTTTGCCTATAACAATAACAACGATCAATTATATTAATAAGCTATGCTTTTCCACTTCTGTTGCTGGTCATATCTTTTTAGAATTTTTTTGTTTAGAAAACGAAAAAGGATCAGTACATCTTTATTATTATAAAGACATGTAGAAATACAATTACTAGGACAACTAGCACCAAGACTAGTATTTTGATCAAATATTTTAAATCATTAATAAATTATTTTGACAAAAATTATACTCTATATTTCCATAATTTAATACTCTATTATCCAATCTCCTCTTGGCATGTACCAGCCTATGCTCTAATGACCCTCTAACATGCTTTAACCTGACTCAATTGAATTAGACCTATTTTACGTGCTTTTAAATCAGTAACTTTTCTAGGGTATTTCAAAAGGAATATTATTAGTTCTTTAAGAAATTCTCATTATGTTATAATATTAAGATTTACAAACAAACGATTAATTTTTGTCAAAAAAAAAAAAATGTTGGCAACGTTTCGTCACAATAAATTTGCCTTCTTCAATATGCATTTAATGACTTTAACTTTTTGGCAAACATTCTATACTTTGGCAGTTACTTGTTTTTTGCTATATTTATATATTTCTTTTCTCCTATACTTACAATGAGAGGTGAAAAAGTTATACTTTCTTCTTCTTATATGCCTTTTATTTAGCAGAGCGCAAGACCAAGAAATAATTCTTCCTCCTAAATAATATGGTGTTGGTGTTGGTGTTGGTGTTGGTGTTGGGTTTCTGGCTGCTAATTTAATATTAAAAGAGCTTATCGAATTATGGGAGGGACATCCACATCAGATGAAATATCCTTAAGGAAAGTGTCACCTGACATGCCTCATCAAGCTTTGAAGAATTTTCAACAATGTTTGTAATGAAGTATTTTTCTTGAGATTTTCAACAATTTTTACTCATTTGGTAGTGTTGGAATAAGATAACAAAGTGTTTTTAGGCATTTATTTTAAGTCAAACAACAAGAAAAAGTCAAAAATTAGAAATCCTAATAATATATGGCATTCGACTTATAAGTCATAAGCTATAACTCTATTCAAACAAACTCTAAAACTTGTTTTGACCTTTCGAGAAATCTTCCAACGATTGTATGCGTCCTTCATTTCAATTTGTTTTATTTGTCTAACTTTTCTTATTCTAACGATTTTTATTGCCTATAAATATTTCACTAACACAATTCCTCTTCTATCACCTTCACATATTTCATCTACTAGTCATCTATTCTTATTTCTTGGCATTATACATTACACACTTTCCAAATGATGAGTATTTCAAACAACTCTTTTGCAACCATTGTTGTTATATTTTCTCTTGTTAGCATGCAATGTCGTGCACAACTTTCTTCGACATTCTATGACCGCACTTGCCCTAATGCTCTCAACACTATCCGTACAAGTGTTGAACAAGCAGTTTCAAATGAACGTCGTATGGCTGCATCGCTCATTCGTCTTCATTTCCATGATTGCTTTGTTCAGGTTTGTTAGATGACATACATTATTTATTACTAGCTCCATATATGGTACTTAAAGTTAGATATTGTTTGTTTAAACTATGTACTGATCAATTTGTGACCTAAACTTTAGGGTTGCGATGCTTCTATCTTACTTGATGAGACCCCTACGATTGTTAGTGAGAAGACTGCTTTACCAAATCTTGGGTCAGCTAGAGGCTATGATATAATAGAAGATGCAAAAAGAGAGCTTGAGAAAACATGTCCAGGAGTTGTATCATGTGCTGACATACTTGCAGTAGCCGCTAGGGATGCATCCTCTCTCGTAAGTATCCATAGTTTGAACTTCTTTTTCTTCATACTCTAAAGATATAAATGTTTTTATTTTTTTTCTTATAATTAACAAACATCATGTTTATAAAATTAGGTTGGAGGTCCATCATGGACAGTGAAACTTGGAAGAAGAGATTCAACCACTGCAAGTCATCCTCTTGCAGAAATTGATATCCCCGGTCCTTTTGATCCTCTTGATAGGCTTATTTCTGGCTTTGCTAACAAAGGCCTTAGCACTAGGGATATGGTTGCTTTGTCAGGTAAAACCTTATCAAATTACTGAATAAATATTTTTATTGATCTCACATATACTTGTATTGATAAGAAGTTGTAACGATTTTAATCATCCAATTCTAGGTGCACATTCAATAGGTCAAGCGCAATGCTTTCTTTTCCGTGATAGGATTTATAGCAATGAAACAGACATTGATGATGGATTCGCTAGCATTAGAAAACGTCAATGTCCTGAAGAAGACCAAAATGGAAACTTAGCTCCACTTGATTTGGTTACACCTAATCAATTGGATAACAATTATTTCAAGAACTTGATTCAAAGAAAGGGTCTCCTTCAATCAGATCAAGTCCTTTTTAGTGGCGGATCCACAGATAGCATTGTTTCTGAATATAGCAACAACTCTCACACATTTGCCTCTGATTTTGCTGCAGCCATGATTAGACTGGGAGATATCAGTCCTCTTACTAATCAAAGTGGAATCATACGAACTGTTTGTGGCTCTATAAATTGATCTTACAAATGTCTATCATCACTGTTCGCAACAAATTTTCGTGGTGGATACGGAAAATCAACTGCAAGCAAAAATAAATAAAAGAAAATAATAATTTTATTAATATGAATTTTGAGGGTACAATTCCGTTATTCTCTTGATTCTTCTCTCCTAAATTTAGCAATGATTCGAGGGCCTTCAGTAGCGTGTTTCCCGGATCGTTGGATGATTTGGACTTCTAGAGACGTATTTCAATCGTCTGGGATGTCGGAAAGTATTTTGTCGTTTTGGAATAATCTCCGGGAAGAACTCCGTTGATTGCTCCTTTCAAGAATTTGCTAGTCAATGCTTGTCAAAGTGTTTTTTTCTTTTTTTTTTTTTTAGCATGTCATGTTACCCCCTATTTATAGTTGTAAGGGGTAGGCCTAGTTGCTTGTGATTGGCCGAAACATGTCACCTTAACACTTGACGACTCTTGACTGGTTCTTCAATTTGAATGAGATTTCCACATTATTTGTACATGTGGAGGCGTCTCATTGGTCTTGGATTTGACTGGGATGCCACGTTACTTGATGAGTTTGGGCTTCCGAGTGTAATGGACCTTGTGCTTGAATTTAACAAAATGGACTAATTAATTTGTAGGGCCCAAATTAGTTAATAAACTCAAATGATCATGAATTAAATTCAACTTTTGTATGAATTTGACCCGTTGAATTTTGCATGTCTACAAATGCCCCTTACTTCGAGACTTGTCAACGTTGTAGGCTGGCCGAAAACTTGGAGACGAGACTTGAAGTACCTATGAATGTGTTTTCATTTTTTTTTAAACGTACTTGTTTCTTGTCGGTGCCTTCTAGGTAGACTGCCACTTGTGAGTGATCTAAATTTTTGCCACATATTTTCACATAGCGAAAATTCTTCTCTTGGTTAATCGTGAAATAAATGACCCCTAATATTTGTCCAAGTCATTACACACTAGACAATATTGATGCCCCTCCATGTGGATTTGAAATAGGACCATATTGAGTAAATCATTAACTTACTGCCCTTTGCATGTTAGTAAAGATTCTTGCATTGAACTTTTGAACCAAGAAAATATTAACTTTCCTTTGGTCCTCAAAAAAGAATCAACTTTTTTTTTTAAAGAAATCTTTCAAACATGGTAATTTTCTTTTGGCTACTTGAAAACTTAAAATTCCTAGGGATCTTTTCTTCCAATCTTGCTACAACCTCCCTTATATATGAAATTGAGATTCTCCTCCAAACTTCTATATAAGATTTTTCCTTGTAGAGAAAATTCATCAAAGCACTAGGTAGCCATACACACACAAAAAAAAGTGTTCGATTGTGCTTGATCGTCGGACGATGAAGCTGTGAACTTGCCCAATACGATTGACTCCACAAACTGCCCATCAGGTAACTGCAACTTTCATAGCTTCCTGTTTCCTCTTGCTCTCTCAAATTTGCGTGATTGCAATACGAAATACGTGACTGCAATTGCGAGTTATTCATATTTTTTTTACACTCAACTTCAGGTTCTTTTGTTTCCTATTTTTTTTAACTTGTGTGTTCATAACGGTTAATTTCTCTTCCCTTATTAATCCTCAGGAATGGTGTAGGGTGCTTCTAGTCTCCAACAATGACTAGTTTCAATGACCGTTAAACTCCATACCCTTGCCTTGAGATCGTGGAAAACAAATCAGATTTGCATGCCAAAGCCCTCACTTTGAAAGTTCATCCTCCGGTGATTGGCGCCTTCCCGCTTGTTAGAAAGCTGCTGGAAACTTCCCTCCATCTGACAGAATGGTCAACGACGGAAACTAAGGACGTCATGGATAACTTTTCGGGCAAAATTATTACTGTAAAGGTTCTCCTTTTGAAGTCTTCTACACATCAAAATGGTGTTGTTGTGATCTCTCCTAGTCGCAATGAAAGCCTTAGCAGTTGGCGTGTCCTTTCCTCTGGCTTCGGGGAGGTTCGATATATATCCGACTATTGGGAGTGGATAGAAGACGTCCTTGCCTATAATAAGGAGATCTTGGAGTGCAACAAGACTTATGATGCTATTGAAGCTTCATTGTTCACGTATGACCATAACAATAATGTGCTCCAAGCCTTCTGTGAGAATTGGCGTCCTTCCACCAACACAGTTTCTACTTTTATTGGAGAGTTGTCCATATCTTTATGGAACTTGAGAAACATCGGGGGCCTTCATGTTCATGGGTCATTTTATGACGAAGTTATCCCCTCGGCTAAGGAGTTGACATATGTGGATGACAAAGGGAAACCTTTTCTCCCTAGAAGCTGGTCACACTTATTTTCGGCATTCTACCGTCTTACAAAAGATGTCACTGATGAGGTCTCTTTTCTTGATTGGACTAATTTCTGGTTTTGAGGACCAAGAAAATATGTTGAGCCTTCACAAAAGATGTCAAATAATTGGACGAAGCCAAGGATGAATCATGACCCATTGGGAAATATTGACATGAATTTTTTACCACGAACCGAAGAATAGAATGCCCCTTTTGTTGAGTTAGGCGTGGAAGAATCACTTAGAGATGAAACTTATTTGGCGGCTTCCCTTGCATGTTGGCTCTGTAAATTTTTACTCCCCAACAAGAAGGCTGGTTGTATTTGTGCTAGCGTCTTTAAAGTCGCAAGCTTGATGGCTCATGGAGAAAAATTTTGTTTAGCGGTCCCAGTTCTTGCAAGCATCTATTGCGGCCTCCGGGATATCTCTACTTCTTCAAACTTGGGGTCCTTCCATGCAATCTTCCCCATCCATTATGTTTATGGATGGATAGGTGAGTATTTTGAAACTTATTACCATGTAAACCGTCCGCAGCGAGGGGCGCAAATGTGGCTAATTTCAGGAGAAAAGATGGCAAAACAATTTGACCTTGTTGATGCTCACAAGTTATTTCAACAAGTCAATGTAAAAAAAACTTCCTCATTTGGCCTTGCTATAAGGAAAAGAGGTACAAATTGATGATAGTGGCAAATTGCCCAATTCTTGGAGTAACTTCTTCATAGGACTTCATTCAAGTTTTGTCACTTTGAGGCATGATGATGATCTGATCGTGGAGCCTTATAGCCCTCATCGATTTAGTCGCCAATTTGGATTTTGTTAAGACGAAACCGGCATTCTGAAAACGCATCATTTTGACGGTTGGCTGCTAGCTTTGGTTCAACTTTGGGATTCTTGTGTTCGTCTTGGAAGTTTGTCAAAGATTAACATACCAATGCGTTCGTTGGACAATGGACCTTTTATGACTCGAGAATATTTGGATTGGTGGTCAGCCCATCGGGAGACTATGTTAAGGCGAAATACCCACATTATTTTAAGAGGTCCGAAGAAAAATGATGCCCCATCATCATCCAAAGGAGACCAACTTTAGCTGGATAGTCAAGCAAGCTTTCTCTCTCTTCGAAGTCCAAGGTGGTAATGGGTAATCCTGCTCAATCTGTCCAAGTCGCTACTAAATCTAAAAATTCAAAGGGCATGGATACACATGTGGATAAAAGAGTAAAAAGACCCCCATCGGCTCCCAAGGCAGTAGCCATCTCCACTTCCGAAGTGATCAACGTTATCTTCCAAAGAAAGAAATCTTCCAGCCCATTGGGTAAAGGCGTTGAAAAGTCGCTAGACATTGTTCCA
The DNA here is from genome assembly GCA_030864215.1 of Capsicum pubescens. Classification (NCBI taxonomy): domain Eukaryota; kingdom Viridiplantae; phylum Streptophyta; class Magnoliopsida; order Solanales; family Solanaceae; genus Capsicum; species Capsicum pubescens. The sequence goes on along the minus strand of CM061542.1, from coordinate 37,056,964 downwards.
TTTTGCAGTGACTCATCCAAACCACCTGTTTCACTCAATGGAGTTGCTATTGGTAGTGCCGCCTCTTGTTCGAATGAAAGCAATGCTAGCCAAGAACCACACTGGAAGCGTTTGAAGAAAAAGCATAAGGGCTTAAGCGATCAACATCGTGAGTTTGCTGATTTGGATTTCGTAAGTATTGACACTGCTATCTTTGAAGATGGTGCCGCTGGCTCAACAATGCCTTTGGCTGATTTGGCACATCAGGTAATGATTACTTCTTTAATATCAGAACTTACCGTTTTACTCAATCTTAACTCTTTTTTTAGTTGGGTCTTGTGGACGTTTCCAGCAACATATTTGGTGATGATGTATTTGGTGAGGATTGTGTCACAAGACCGAATCCTCCAAGTGTGTTGAAGAGTCCCAACCTTTCTCTTGACAATGCCATGACTCAAGCTTCAAAAAAGGATCAATCGGCAAAGTTGCCCAAAAATGTTGAATCTTTTCAAAATGTTCCAACTACTGATATGGTGGCTGAAGCAAATGATAATAGACCTTCAAATGCCCCTAAGGATTTGGTTCGGCCATTACAGCAAATTGCCCACATTTTGAACTACAAAAGGCTTTTTCGGCTTTCAAGTTGTCCTACGTTTCCGGATTGTGGCGTACCTTGTGTGAATTTATTACACAATTCTATGTCGAATCCTCCGAAAACCTCAAAGAGTTAGAGAAAGGTGTTTCTCTAATTCTTAAAGGTTTTCCAGATGTCGACGTCGTCGGCCTCTCTTCTTTGGAGGTTCTACTTGCAGACTTTTTAAAGAAGTATGGAGATCATGATGTTGCAAAATTTTCTAGTTCCCAAAAGATAACTAGAGATTCTCATCAGGAGTTTCTTTCCGTTGCGCAACATCGTCTTCATGCTGCAAATGAAGACAAAGTCAAGATGGACAAGCGTTTGGCAGATCTTCAAAAAGTCCTTGAGAGAGCCGACAAAGAGTTAGTAGCCTGGACGTCAAAGAAGAAAAATACCATTTTGCTTATTGAAGAACATCAAAAGAAGTTGTCCAAAAATCAAGAGAGTGTCACCAACATTGAAGGCGAGATTCATGCCCTTGAGAAAATCAGTCCACTGTCGGAAACAGAAACCAAAGAGCTTGCTAAGATAAAGGAAATCGCTGAGACAAGTCGCCTTCAAATTCTTGGCCATAAGTTTTTCCCTTATTTTATTTTTTTTGCTTAAGAATGCTCTCTTTTCCCTTTTTAGTTTTACTTTGGATCTTATCACGATGTAATGACAGTCTTTCTTGGAGCAATAAAAGTGACAATTTTTTTTAATGTCTTTCGCTCTATGTAGTTTTTTTTTTTAAACTTGACACACCAACATATTCTTTTACTTGCCTTCCCGACTCATATGCCTTGACATTTGTGACATGAGATAAAAATTCAAAATTATGAGTCACTTGTGTCGTTGGAATGAAAATTCTCAGAACTACAATGCACAGGAAAGTCATGACCGAAAGATTTTTTTTTACTTTTTTACACTTGTGCAAATCTTTTGAACTTCGTGACAACCAATTTTTTTTTCAGCTTTGAATGACTATAGTAAAAAAAATTCATGACTCGAACTAGGAAGGTTGAAATTATGAAACTCTTATTCAGTTGACAGGCTAAATCATGTAAATATAATGTACGTAAAAATCATGGACAAAGGTTCTCCGAATTTGCCCAGGTAACCTTCCGGAATCAGCCTTTCAGTTTTTTTCGTCACTTTCGATTTGTTTTGTGCAGCCTCACGAAAATCCTTATATCTTGACATAGGAACATCAAAATCAAGATCCATTTTTTGCGTTGGAAACTAGATTCGAAGATCTACATGTCACGTAGGAATCACAATCAGATTGACCTCAAATCATCCTAGATATTGCTCCAAAACCGCTCTTCTTATCTTGGTTTGCTAGTCTTATCAGCTTTGCGCAGTGTCACGATAAATTCCGTATCTTAATGTAGGAGTATCAAAATCAGGTGCTATTTTTTGCGTTGAAAACTAGACTCGTAGAGCTACGTCTCACGTAGGAATCATAATCAGATTATACCTGAATCGTCCCAGATATTGTCTCAAAACCAATCTTCTAATCTTGGTTTGCTTGTTTTATCAGCATTGTGCAGCGTCACGATAAATTTCATATCTCGATGTAGACGTATCAGAATTAGGTGTCGTTTTTTTGGTTGAAAAGTATATTCGTAGATATACAACATATATAACAACCACATTCAACGCTTTTATGTATTTACACAGATACATCATCAAAGTCAGCTTAGTTCGGAATTTGATGACTTATTTTGCAACTTTGAGCTACTATGATAGAAAATTCATAACTTGATGTAGGAACTTTCGAATCATGAGACACTTTTTTTTTGTTGTGAGGAAGACTTTAAGATCTATCACATATGTAAAAATGATGATGAACACTTTTACGGATTTATACAGATGCATTGTTGAAATCCGTTTTGCCTTGCTTGTCTCTTCACCTTTGCACTCCGCGGTAAGCTTAGCGAAGGAACGTCTATTCTCTGTGGTACCTATGTCAATTCAAAGTATTATTGCCGTGCTTAAACAATGACACACAGTTTCCTCACTTTGTTTTATTTTTTAACTCATATGACTGAACTTAGAGTAAAAATACTCTAAGCTGCCTACGTACCTCGGAAGGATCAAGTCATAACGTAGTTCATGAATGATGAGTTATTATTATTATTTTTTTTAATAATTTTTTTTTGTGGAGCCGTTCACAGTTTAGACTCATGCGGGCCAGGAGTGGCATGCAATTTAGGCTCGTGCCTTAAGGAGCGTAGCCAACCTTCAAGGAAAGTACTGCTTTAGGAAATTGCCGTTGATGGGGCCAACTCTTACACCATATTGATCGACAATCTTATACGCGCCACTTGAATACGCTTCTTTCACTACATATGGTCTATCCCATTTTGATGTAAACTTGTCACCAATGCGTTTGTTGAGGATTATGGGTCTTCGAACTGCTAAGAACAAGTCACCTACTTGAAATGATCGTGGTCGCACCCTCTTGTTGAAAGCTCTAGCAAGTCGGGCTTGATAACACTGCAACCTTTGTTGCGCTTCTAATCTCTTCTCGTCCAATGCCTCCAACTCTGCTAGATGAAGTTGAGTGTTATGTTCAGTTGTAAGCCTTTCTTGAATCGCAATTCGCAATGATGGAATTTTTTGTTCTAATGAAAGGACTTCCTCCACATCATACACCAATGAATACGGCATTACTTGCGTTGCAGTTCTGAAGGTTGTACGATATGCCCTCAAAGCTTCACCGATCTTTTCATGCCAATCCCTTTTATTTTTTGCAAAAATTTTCTTCAATAGGTTACCAAGCGTTTTGTTAAAAGCTTCGGCAAGACCATTGGAGGTGAATTGTACATTGAATACTTGTGCTGCTTAAAATTGAACTTCTCACACAACATCTTCATTAGTTTATTGTTGAATGGGCGTTCCATTATCCGTAACTATGCATCTTGGTATGCCACACCTGAAAATTATGTTTGACTTGATAAAATCAACAATATTTTTGTTTTCACTTCTTTTAATAGCACAACTTTAGCCCATTTTGAAAAATAGTCAGTACAGCTAAGATGTACATTTTCCCTTTGACGACTGTGGAAGAGGTCCAACCACATCCAATCCCCAGGAATCAAAAGTCCATGAGGACACAGTTGGATGAAGAGGATTTGGAGACTGGTGGATGTAATTAGTATGGAATTGACACGCTTGACACCTTTTGGCATGCTCTAGACAATCCGCTACCATTGTCGGCCAATAGTAACCCATTCTTTTGATGCGGAAATAAAGCTTAGGCCCTGATTGGTGGTCCCCACACATGCTGGAATGTGCTTCTTCTGTTGTATGTTGAGCTTCTTCTTTGTCAAGACACCGAAGGAATAATCCCTCGTAAGAACGACGAAATAATATTTCCTCATAAAAGATGAATCGTGGTGCCCTTCTCTTAGTGTCTGCTATTTTTCGTGGATCTTCAGGTAGCCTTCTATGCTCGAGATACTCAATTATTGGTTTTTCCCAATCTTCTTCTTCTACCGCTCAGACAGATGTATGATGGCTTTCATTTATTTGAAGATCGAGACAACCAAGAATAACCCATCGATGACATATTTTCACCTTTGTTGACTCATTCTCTCTGAGTGCCAATGTGGTGGCTAAGTTAGCCAGAGCATCCGCCATAAGATTTTCTTCTCTTGGGAAATGATTTAGGAATACTTGATCAAACCTTTTATGTAAAAGAATGGCATACTGGTGATATGACAAAAGATCTTCCTTCTTCACCTCATAACTCCCCAAAAGTTGGTTTATGATTAACTTAGAATCACCATAAATATCCAATTATGGAATCTTCATGTCTAATGCCATTTCAAGGCCAACGATTAAAACTTGGTACTCTGAAGCATTATTGGAACATGTTTCACCTAAAACAAACGAGAATGGCAAGATTAATTTTTTTGGTGATATCAGCACAACGCCTGCTTCTGCACCATCTCGACGTGCTGATCCATCAAAGAGAATTTTCCAGGGTAGCAGTTCTTAAGTAAATAGTACATCTTTATCAGGAAACTCATCTGAAACCTCCCATTCTGCTGGCAAAGGGTGATCAGTGAGGAAATTGGCAAGTGGTTGCCTCTTCACGGCCTTTTGAGGTGTGTATATGATCTCATATTGATTAAACAATACAGACCATCTTGCTAGACTCCTTGAAAGAACTGGTCGTTTCATTACAAACTTTACGGGATCGGCCCGAGAAATTATCTTGATGGTGTATGCCTCAAAATAATTCCTTAACTTCTTTATCGCATAAAGCAAAACTAAGCACATTTTCTCAATGGGCGTATAATTTATCTCAGCCACTATCAAGGTTCGACTTAGATAGTATAATGCTTATTCCTTCTTATCTTCATTCTCCTGATCTAGAAGTGGTCTAAGTGATCGCTCTTGTGATGCAATGTAGAGTATCAACAGCCTTCCAAGAGTTGGTGCCACTAATATGGTGGATTCAATAAGTATCTTTTAATGCTTTCAAAAGCATTTTGACATGATTGATCCCAGTGGAAAGGTGCATTTTTTTTCATTAGATGGTTGAAGGGTTGATACCTTCCAGCCAAGTTAGAGATGAACCATCAAATGAATGCCAAATTTCCTTGTAGACTGCGGAGGTCTCTCAAGTTTTTTGGCTCAGGAATTTTTTTAATAACATCAATCTTTGTGGGATCAACTTTAATTCCTCGATGATGCATGATAAAGCCAAGAAACTTTCCCGAAGTAACCCCAAAGAAACATTTAAGTGGGTTCATTTTCAAGTCGAATTTTCTTAACCTCTCAAAAACAATGCGAAGGTCTTTAAGATGGTCATCCCTGCACTTTGTCTTTACCACCAAGTCATCGACGTAACATTCCACCCTATGATGTAACATATCATCAAAAATATTTTTCATTGCACATTGGTAGGTTGCACCCGCATTCTTTAGACCAAAAGGCATAACTTTGTAACAATATATCCCTTTTGGAGTTCGAAATGCAGTGCATTCTTCATCCTTTGGAGACATTCTGATTTGATTATATTTGGAAGACCCATCCATAAATGTCATAGCTTCATGTCCAGTTGTCGCATCAACCATGAGTTCTAAGATCGGTATTGGGAAATCATCCTTTGGACATACCTTATTCAAGTCTCAAAAATCAACGCAGACACATATCTGACCATTCTTCTTCATGACAGGCATAATGTTTGAGATCCATTATGGGTACTTGACTTCTCAGATAAATCCGTCTTAAGCTTATTGACCTCTGCTTTAATTTGTGTTACCAACTAGGGCCGAAGCACTCGTTGTGACTGCTTTATAGGACGTGCCTCCTTTTTTATCCCCAAATGATGAATAGCTACCCTTGGACTAAGGCCTAGAATTTCTTGGTACGACCAGGGAAAGATATTTTTGTACTCAACTAATAACTTAAAGTAGTCTCTTTCTTCTTGCGGTGTAAGAAGCGTACTAATGAACGTTGGGCGCGGGTCCTCTAAAGTGCTGAGATTAAGTTCTTTAAGTTCATCTACAGTTGATTGTACGCCATCCACTAGTTGGGGTGGATCCTCTTGAACATCATCATCCACACTATCCGAGTATGGACCTTCTTCTACAGTTATGTGGTAGGATGCGTGTACAAGGTTGGAATTTTCCGATTGACTTCCTTTGAATGTCGTGATTACTTCTTCTTTCTCCTTCTTTGTCTCTCCACAAAATAGGTTAGTGAATACAATGGTGCTTCTTTTCACTTTTAGAGAACCATCTGTGGTGATTGACAACACAGTCTTTCTCTTCATACGTGATGGAAAGATACTATGAATGTCTTTGTCATCGATTCCTTCAAGAAAACCTTGTTTTTCATTCTCCAGCAACCCTTTTTGCACTAATGACTTTCCTGTGGTTTCCAAATGCCAAAATATAGAACCTCTTGAGGTGTCAGCCTCTTCTTTCATTTGTTTAGAGGCTCTACTTTTGCCCTTACAACCCAATCATTCAAATACAGAGACACGAGGTATCAATTTTCCTATGCGTTCAAACACAGAAGTTTGCTGTGGAATTTTCTCATCCTAGGATTCCTTGTCTTTTTCTACTGAGGCATAAAGTGATGAAGTTGTTTCCTTGCCCTTCTTAGTAGAAATTCGAAGAGGTTCCGGAAACTTGAATCCCAGGCCAAACTTAAGAGTGGCAGAATAATGACCTTGTTTTCTTAACTTCATTTGTGCCTATGTAAGACCATGTATCTTCTCACCAGTGACCTCATCTTTGAGCTCACCTAGTCTTGTCATCTTGGAAAAATCGTATCCTGATTTTTCAAGTAGCGTAAAGGCTTTCTCACCAAACTGACCTTTTATTTTATGAGCCAAAGTATTTCTTCCTGGAAGCTCAGGCATGATAGATGGGACCTGTATAATAGGGACAGAATCTCCTTTAAATCTTGGAATGCCTTATGGCTCATCTCTCTTCCTGGAGGGTGGCTTTGTTGAGTATATACTTCCAGCAAGGGTTGTCCCTCCTTTCGACGGTCACGAGGGATGTAGCGAAAAATAAAATGTTCTTCATCCACCTTCGTATGCATATCTCCTTCAGATGATGAAAGCTTAGTGGAAAATTTTCCAATTCTCTCCTTAGGCATCTTGACAGTAGCTCGCTGAACCTCAACTTCTTTTGGAACAACATTATTTGGGTTGGATAGTGTTGGTTTCTCCATACCTAATTCATAAGAATCCAAGTAAAATTTTGCATCTGCAAAATACGACTCTGTCTCAGTGAAAGGATTGACATCCGCATTAATTTTGACTACTTCACCATCCTTTACATACTTTATCCATTGATGCAAAGTAGATGACATCACTCCATTTTCATGCATCTAGGGGCATCCGAGAAGCAAGTTGTATGATGTTTTGGCATCAATAGCATGAATCAAAATGTTTGATTTCATGTCGTCAATGGATAATCCTACACGAATCTTTTCCAAGGCTCGTTGTCCTTCTTGATTGAAGCCTTGAATTGTTATGTTGCTTTTGGACAATTCATCAATGAAGATTCCAAGCCTTTTGAGCACTGTCTTTGGCATGATATTGACTACCGAACCATCATCGATCAATATGCAATTGAGATGTTGTTCTCAAATAGCCCCTACCACAAATAAAGGTCTGTTATGTAGTTTAGACCCTAGCAATAAATCGTCATCCATGAAGGAAATCACAACACAATATGATGAGACTTTTTTTTTAGCATGAAGTTCTTGTGCTATCGTTGGACAATGCCCTCCTTTGCTTTCATTTACTTCCTCTATGCTGGAAATTACATGTGTGTCACCAATTTGACTATCTTCAAGGATTTTTTTTGGGAAGAACTCATACAATGTAACAGGCCTTCGGTCCTTCCGCGACAATGCGCCACCAATCTTTTTGCTAGTATCAAACTTAACACTTTTTGATGGTCGCAGATGCTCCACATTATTCTTCATCACTCTTGGCTTAGGAAGTCGTATTCTTAAATTTAATCCTGAGTTTCTTCGATTTTTAATAAAATTGAAATACTTATTTCATCCGAATAAAAAATTTTCAAAATATTTTTTGTACGTAATTTTGTCATTTTAAGTAGCATTTATATATTATCGTGTTCAGTTATACGAGACTATATAATTTGATTACTTAAACATTTATTCTATGAAATATTGGATTTTAATTAAGGAATATTTTGAAAATAAATATAATGATTAAAATATTAATTTTAATATAATTTATTATCGAAATAATTTATTTAAAAAATATGCAATTGATTTTATTAAATCAAGAAGCTCGGGATTAAAATAAATATTAATTCGTATCGAATTTCAATTTACTTTAGTCAATCTATTAGATTTGGCCATAATTGAAATCAAATTGGCTATAATTGCAATGCAATCCGTCAATTGATTTTTAATTTGGTCAAAATTAAATGAATATGGCTAAATTTTAAATTCCAATTGGGGTTATATTTTAAATAACCCCAAAATTCCCAAAAATTCTCATAACTTCTACCCAATTTCCACCAAAAAATAATTTTAAATTGTACTATTTCTCCCCCAACTTTGTCCTTTCTCAATTTTGAAATTCAAAATTTTACTACATTGTACAATTTTTCCCTACATTATCTCCCACCTCATCTTATTTTCAATTTTAAAATTCCAAAAACACCCCCAAATAACTTTTCTCCCACATTGGTGGATAACAAGAAATAAATTTCCATCCTTTTCTATAAATACTTGTCTCCCATATTGGTGGAGGAAAGGAAGGAAAACCTCATTCTCTCCTATAAATACTACCACTACTTTGGTAGAAAAGGGGGGTTGAAAAGTAAAAAAAAAAAACCTAGAAAGGTGAAAAGATCCTTTTGAGCAAAATAGTTATTTTTATTTAGTAATATTTTTGCTTCATAGAGTTGGTCGGCTAATCAAAATTTTTGAGTTACCGGCGACGTTTTTCGGTGGTGGTTGATTCCGACGAAGCTCGTAGTCTCGTTTTGCTGCCCCCAAAAAGGTAGCACATCTATTTTTTTTTTTAGTTTTATTATTGTTTCTTCTTCATCTTTTTCTTCTTCGTAGTTTGTAGTTACAATTTTGTTTGCTGGGATAGTTTGTCATAGATGACTTTGAAGGCCATAGGACATTGTGGTATCGGTATTTTAATTATTTTCATGTTCATGATATAAAAATAAGCTAGCAAAAGTTGTACGTGACTTTTTGACTTTATTCTTTGATTATTATAGATAAAGTTTCAATCTTTGCTTAAAAGATATACGTATGCTTTGTTTAAACTCATTGTTGGTGGATATATTTGTTTTTAGCATGTAAAGTTATTTTCTTTATGTTGAAAAGAATAGTTAATATTGATTGTTTCACCTTTTCACCTTATTCTTTGATTATTTTGGATAAAGTTTAGATCTTTGCTTTAAAAACATACTCATGTCTTGTTTAAACTCATTGTTGATGGATATGTTTGTTTTTAGCATGTAAAATTATTATTTTTTATGTTGACAAGAATAGTTAATATTGATTGTTTTGCCTTTTGACCTTATTCTTTGATCATTTTGGATAAAGTTTAGATCTTTGCTTGAAAAACATACCCATGTCTTGTTTAAACTCATTGTTGGTAGATATGGTTGTTTTTAACATGTAAAGTTATTCTTTTATGTTGAAAAGAATAGTTAATATTGATTGTTTTGCCTTTTGACTTTATAATTTTATTGTTATGTATAAAGTTTTGATCTTTTATCAAAAGACGAACTCGTGCCTTGTTTAAATTCATTGTTGGCGTATATGTTTTTTTTTAGCATGTAAAGTTGTTTCTTTTATGTTGGAAAAATAGTTATTAATGTTTGTTTCGCCTTAATAAAAATAGTAATTAGTTAAGTCAAGAATTTGTCATTTGCTTGCTAATTATTTTAATGGATTTCAAAATCCTCATATAAGAGATGAAGTTCTAGCTTTATTTTTCATCCAAGATGTTTATTCCTCTTTTGTTAGCATGTTGTCTTGTCAAAATGATGAGAAAGTTCGGACTTTTGTGGCTAAATAAAATTATTTGGATATTTTTGACTCATGCATAGTATGATTGTTAAACGGTATTTTACTTTTAGCGATGCTAAACGTTTATTCTTATTTTCTTACTCTAAATTGTTATATGTGCTCTTTGTATGTGTAAAGACTTGATTCATGTCTCTCTTTTATTCATAATATCAAAAGAGAATCAATGATGTCTTAGAAATATAAACCATAGGTGGTTACACGTTTCTCTATAAAATGTTGATTGTAATTTAGATAAATGAATTTTCGTTAATGTCGTCTTAATTGAAATTTAAAGATTCTCTTTCTTGAAAAGTTAACCTTTATTTTCTTTTGTTATATGAATTAGTGTCTATCTTTGTTCAATTTTAGAAGTGATGAATATTTTTCTTGTTGCCTCATCCCTTTACTTTTGCAAGCTTACGTTGTTTGTTTCTCATATTAATTCATTGAATATGACCTTCTTCCTTTTACCTTTATTCATTCTTAATATGAACATAAATCACGAGGCATGCAAGTGGATGTCTTTGCTTTACATTTTATCTATTGACTCTCACTCTTGTTATACGTGTGCATATCATTGTAATTCAAAAATTGAATCTTGGTATTTTCTTTTGCTTTGAAATATGTAACTATTATGCCTTAGGCTTATATTAATTTCTTTATCTTTTCTTTGCATGCAAAAAATATCTTGAGTTCAAATGGACTCCTCTCCTCTTGCATTTCGTAAAGGGTCAATGAGTCTCACCTCTTCGAGTCACGTCCGAAGTATAAATCCAAGGTCCACTACATGGCGTGCGGGTGCTAGATGATAGACGAAGAAGGAAAATGGGTCAAAACTCATTGATGAGGTCACTAAGAGACTTGAAAAGTCTCGATTTTTATTATTGTCTTCTTTTTATTTATTCATTTATTTGAGACTCAAAGCCAAAGTTGTATTTTAATACAGGTGAGACAGATTTTGGGCCTCAAAAGTCCAAGAACTATCTTAGGACATGTTGTGGGATGAAAGCCCAATATTTAGATTAGGACAGGCGCAAGTGGGCCAAAAACCCAATTAAATTAGGACAGGGTCAATTGATTTGGGCCCAATGGCCTAAGTATTTTATTTTCTCCCCTTTTCCTTTTACATGCTTTGTTATTAATTTGTTTAGACTTAGTTAAAATTCCTACTAAGTCGTCTAAATCTATTTTACCCAATCTTTTCCTAAAATCAATTACTTTTCAACAATCAGTCTTTCTTTTTGAAGTTAGTCAAAAGATATTTTCAAACAGTTCGGATAACCACAATTTAGTGGATACTCTTGGTGCCTTAACAACCTTCCAAGAGTATTAATAGGAACCGCTTACTCAGAATCTTCAAACTTAAATGATTTTTTTTTGTTTTGGATCGTTTAAGTAACCTTCAAAGGTTTTCTTAATTCATTTTCAAATAAATTAAGTGGCAACTCTAAAAGTCAAAATTTCTGCAAAACAGAAATGACGACTTTGCTAGGGATATTTAACTAGGTTCTAACCAAATGTTTGACTTAATCTTTTGATTAACTGTTTAATCGCTTACGTTTTTATATGTTTCGATTTTACAAAATTTAATTATTGCATCTCTTAGTATAATCCTGCATTGATTTATTGAATTATTTTGGGGTTTCGTGGATGTCCCGCCCCCTGTTGTTCAACTCCAAATAAAGTGTTGAAAATACGACGATTTATTAGAATGTGAGGCGTCTGATGGCTGTTCGTATTTTCAAACCCAAGTCGTCCGCTTGGTAACCCGATTTAATTCCACTCTAGACACCTAGGATAGAGCGAAACCAAAACCTTATTTTAGGCATGAGCCTAGGACGCCCCAATATCCGAAGGGGTATTGGGCCTTTTAGAAAACTTGTCCTGCGTCTATTGACCTAGAGTCAATTATAGACGAATCATATTTATTTGTTAAAGAAAATATATGTTTGTTTAATCCAATCCATTAGCTTTTGGGGTAGGGGAAACTTATCTTTGTCTGCTTTCGTGTAGGGTATGGCCCAACCGCATACTCATAAAAAGTTCAAAATGGTTATCGGACCCGACAACTTCCTAAAATTATGGTGGAATTACATGAGCGGAGAAGAGAAAAAGATTTTTAGATAACATATCGGGTATTTGCATTCGTTGATCGAGACAGATGTTTGGCCCGAAATGATCTATGTGCTGACAACCTTTTTGGGATGATCAAAATATGTTGTTTCTCTTCAGTGATGTTGAATTGGCCCCCACTATTAAAACAATGTTGATTTGTTATGAGAGCACTGAAATGTGTTTCAAGAGAAAAGAGACACCTGATAAGAAAATTCTAGTCCTGATTGTATGGGACCGTCTAGAGATCAAGAAGGCCCTTTTAATTGATGATGACACCTGGCTAGGGAAATATGATGGGGCAAACATCCCTTTTCATGAGTTGTATTGCCGGTTTGGAAGGTTTAATGCTTTTCAAAAATTCGAACATAAATTTAAATTGGAAGAAAAATGGAGGGAGATAAGAGCATTCGCATTTTCGATAGGCCTACTTGGAGCTATGGTGTTTCCATAAGGGGAAAATGGAACCATTCATCCAAGAGTTGTTATGGTGACTCACGCACTCTTCTATGGAGTGGAATACGGTTCTAAAAAGGTATTCCATAACTTAGCTCCCATGATTGTAACCGAAATATATCGAGCTTTGGAAAAGTGTCAAGTCGAGAATCGCTTCTTTCAAGGCTGGAACCTTATCTTGCAATGGTGGATGATGATGCATTAAATGTAAATCCTAAAATGGTACAACCTGATCATCAAACGAGGGGTTATCTTCTATTATTGCACGATATATGGTTGTTCCTGCACAAGTTCAAAAAGGAAGCATCTCTGGAATTTTGGTTTAAGACTTTTGGGGAATTAAGGGATGACAACATCCAATGGTCCATTAAATATGTTCATTCAAGGAGATACACTATTTAAGGGTGTGAGTGGCCTTTTCTAGTGCTTCCAGGTCTCAGGGGGGACCGTCCTTATAATCCTGGCAGAGTTCTTAGGCAATTTGAGATCAAGTAGGAGACACCTCAAATTGTGCCTATGCTTAGATTCTTCACTGAGTATGACGAATGTGAGTCTCAGCTCAAGAACTACATGGTAAATAGATGGAGAAGAAGAGGGTGGAAGGAAGTCTCTTTCCATATTTAGTATAAACCCGAAGTCAGCGACACTTATAAGTAATGGTTGAAGAAGATTCTCGCTGGAGTATTGATTTCGGGGCCGAATGTACCCACTCTGGTTATTGATATAGAATCAGAGCATCAGATCCGACTCAACAGGCTTCAAGATGAATTTTAAAAACTAAAATCGCACACCAACAGATGTATATAGAGGATGCCTTGACTATACGTATGTTGAAGAGTTCAAGTGAGCCAGGCAAGAGGATAATGATGCTAGACAGTGTCTAATCGATTTGGATGATTGTATGGTTTCTCAGATTGATAGCATAGAAAAAATGACCTACGACAATAAGGTGCAGTTGTGTGGGAGTCATCTGATCATCAACAGATATCAAATATTGAAAGAGGTGAACAAGGCTAAGAAGGAAAGGACAAACGAAGGAGCATCTAGTAGCTAGTTTTTCTATTCCCCTGCGCAGGACCTTATTTTCTTTCATGTAATTTCCCTTTCCCCTAAAGATTGTATCCCTCTTTTGTTATCTTTTGTAGGCATTTATGCCCTTTCACATATCTATGAAAGTTGGGGGGATAATGGACTGGCTTTAAAAAAGGCATATATTTTCTTCAAAATCTGTTTGGCCCAAACCCTTGGCTCAAAAGGGTCACCCCAGTTAGGATACATGCTATTATAATGTTTATCAGATATAACTTCCTTATGTGTTTATGTATGTTTGTTTGAGTCAAAGATAAATTTATCCACTATGCTCCCATGGATGAGTTTGTCTATGGCACCAACAACTCTATGTGGTTATTTTTTGTCAAGTATCTTCCATTACTTATCATATATGGAAACTAACACATCTACCTTTGAGTTATTTTACTTTATAGATAATATAAAACTACTCCATATTGAAATAAGCTGGAAGAATATCCTTACTTCACCTGGTCAAAAATGCATAAGATCCCATCCCCTAATCATCATTCTAATGTGACTGGAAGTGATGAAGAAAATGCATTGACCATTAGGGACAATGTAATAGAGAAAAAGCAAGATAATTGCTAACCTCGCGAGAAAATTGGAAATGCTTCAGGAGGAGATGAATCATACTCGAGATTTGGCTAACCTGGCCATCACTGTCAATGCGCTCGCTCCAAGAGGACACGGGACTCTACTCCATATCCCTCCCTTCAGTACGCCTATTCTCGGGGACCATCCAAATAATATATCATTTATCTCCGCTCCTCAACTTATCCAAAACACCAGTTGAGAAAATAATCCAAATGCTTACCATCCACAAAATCCATCCCTAACCCCACAAAACCCGTCTTCAAATCCACAAAATTCATTCCCAAATCCCCAGAACCCATTTTCAAACCCACAAAATCCTCTCCCAAATCCATAAAATTTGCTCCCAAATCTACAAAATCCATCCCTAAATCTACCAAATCTATCTCCGAATGCACAAAATTCATTTCTGAATCTGCAAAATCCTTCTCATATCCCACCAAACTACTCTCAAATTCACAAAATTTTTCTAAGTTCCAAAACATACTCCCCAACTACCACCCAACCTCCTCTCATCCTCAATATAAAGCTACCCTTCCAAATCCTTCTCTTGCCATTATATCCCCTGACATCTACAATTCCTTTCCCAATCCCAAGATAGACCATTATGAGGAGAAGGAAAAAGAGTGGAAGAACGATCATGAAATGAAGTTACTGGCTATAAATAAAGAGATTATAAGGATCAAGGAATCTCATGGGGAGGGGGACAATAATGGCCTAGGTTACGATGATCTATGTGTTCACCTTGGAGTAGATCTACTAGAAGGATACAAGGTCCCTAAATTTAAAGTGTTCGAAGGTACTGGAAATCTAATGGCCCATCTGAGAAGGTATTGTGATCAAATAGTGGGGGTAGGAAAAATGAGGCATTATTGATGGGATTATTCAGCCAAAGCTTAAGCGGCGAAGCCTTAGATTGGTTCACGTCTCAAGAACAGAAAAGATGGACTAGTTGGAGTATTGGTCCCTGACCGATACTCATTAGATCGGATCAAGTTAAAGAATGATAAGTGCTTCTGAGACTATGCCTTCGTTGGAGAAAAGAAGCTTCCAAAGTACAACCTCCCATGACTGAGGAAGAGATGGTGTTTGTATTCTCTCACGCTTAGGAGGGAAAATATTATGTTAGGATGGTATCCGTGGTCAGGGTAACTTTCGTAGATTTGGTAAAAATTAGGGAATCGCTAGAAGAAGGCATTTGAACGGGAAATATTGTCAAAACCCCAACATCGTCTGGGACTTCTATGTTCCCAAAGAAAAAAAAGGAAATATAGGTGCAATCTAAAAGGAAGATATAGGTGCAGTCTCTGCTGATTCTATTGCTAAGTTGAAGAAGAAATTTAAGCTTAGGAACATTCTTTTCTTACCCCCGTCACCAAGTTTTCAACATGTATTTACACCCAACCCCAGTACCAAGCTCCATTTCTAAATATCCAATCCCAATACCAAGTTTCACTTCTAAATATACAACCCCAGTACCAAGCTCCACTTCCAAATATCCAATCCCAATTCCAAAGCTCCACAAACAAATATTTTTCCCCAATATCAAGTTCCACGGCCAAATTATTAGCCTCATGGTCAAGATGCCCTCCTAAATAACCGAACAAAAATCCAAATGCCTCTAAATTATCATCAAGTACCTCCTCCTGCTACTCAAAATCATTATAACCCCCCATGTCCAAACCTTGAAAAAAGGCCTTCCCGAAACTTCACGCTATTGGCTGAAAGTCGTACCTAACTCTTTGGGAGATTGAAGGACGCCATTCACTTATAGCCTATCCAACCAAAACTTATCAATACAGTTCTTAATTTTATTGTGTCGATAAAAATTATGCCTATCATTTGGGAGCGGTGAGGCACAGTACCGAGAATTGTGTTAACTTAAAGCATAAGATTCAAGATTTAATTGATTAGAAGGTTTATTGTAAAGAATTTCGTCGTCCAAGGGATGACATGATCTGGACGATGCTACATTCCTGTAGATTTAACCAACAGAAAGGATTTACAGAAAAATCCAATCATTGAAGGAGAGGCCGAGGATTTTTAGAGGCGTATGCAACAGAAAGACTAATCAATTGTCAAGCATTTAGAGAAGACTCCAACCCAGATTTCTATTTTGACACTATTAATAAGTTCACAATACCACCGACAATCTTTATTGAAGGTCTTGGATGAAGCGTAGTTTCCCGCAGTAAGAGTGTCAAGAATTTAGCTGAAATGATAGGAAATATTATGGGAAGTCATCGCATATCCTTCAGTGAGGAAGAGTTGTCATTTATCGAGACTATGTGATTAATCGGGTATTGATAGATAACGAATCTAGTTTGAACAATTGTCCTCTTTCCACATTGGCTTAAATGGGCTATGATTTGGGGAAAATTTGCCAAAGCCACGTAATTGTGCGAGCTTTTGATGAAGGGCAGAGAGATACCATAGGTGAAATTGATTTGTACATCAAGATGGGACCTATTGAATTTAAGGCTAAATTTCTTGTTATGGATATCCATCCCAGTTACAACTAGGTTAGAGCCTGGTCGGGGCTTGGGTAAGAATCTGGAAGGAATTATTGAGCCTATTATGAACCAGAGAAAACATCTAAGTATGAGTTAGGATATCAGCCAATAGAGGAGGATAAGATTGAGAATAAATCAAAGATGAGTCTACCTAGGCCCTTGCATCTCCTATACCAGTCATTTCCCATGCGTGAGATGTCCAATAATAATGGTCTTGGGGATGGGATAGGAAATCTATTCGAGGGTTGAAATGCGGTACCAGAAGATTTCTCGAAGTCTAGTAGGGTAAAGAAGGTTGCACCAGGAGAGGCTTTGCAAAACTGGACCTCCACTCTACTTATAACCCGTCGCCTATCATGGTAGATAAAAGGGAAATTGCCCGTATTTTTTAAAATAGGTGATGATCCAGAGGAGGACCTGTGATCCACCCTTTTATGTCTCAAACATCTTTTTCGTGTTTTACTGCTTTCAAAAAGGCATGGGCACGTATTTGCATGGGTCATGAGCCGTAGTTTGTACTTATTTCTAAAATTTTAATGAAATGGCCTCCCTTTATTTAAGAAGCTATTTTGAAATATGATTATATTAATATATTTTATTATCTTGTTATCATCTAACTTGGTTTGTTTGTTTATTACAGTAGCAGTAATTTAAAACCTGCCTATGTCATGTCAAGGCTTAGATGAACAAAGTGAAAGAAATGATGATGATTAGAAAGAAGATGATGATGAGTGGCTAGTAGAAGATATAGAGGAGTTTGAGAATCTAGAGAAGCCCAACCTGGAGGAAACAAAAACAGTCAACCTGGGCGATCATGAAGAAATCAAAGAAATAAGTGTCAGTGTTCACTTAGCAGAAGCACATAAAAGAGAACCCATTCACTTGTTGCGGGAGTACAGTGACATATTTACTTGGTCCTACAATGATGTGCCCGAATTGAGCACCAACATTATGTCACATAAGTTGTCGATCAATCCCAAGTTTGATCCAGTTAAGCAAAAAATGCAAAAATTTAAGCCGGACATAAGTTAGAAGATCAAGGAAGAAGTGACGGAGAAAATTTAGTCTAAGGTTTTGGAGGTCACAAAATATCCAATGTGGCTAGCCAACATTGTCCCAGTGCCGAAGAAGGACAACAAGATTTGAATTTATGTTGACTATAGAGATTTGAGTAGATCTAGTCAGTCCTAAAGATAATTTCCTGCTGCCCAACATCCACATCCTCATCGATAATTGTGTAAATCATGAAATACAGTCTTTCGTGGATTGTTTTATCGGGTATCATCAAATATTAATGGATGAGGAAGTTGCAGAAAAGACAACTTTCATCACGCCTTGGGGTATTTATCATTACAGGGTAATGTCGTTTGGTCATAAGAATGCGGGTGCAACAGACATGAGGGCTATGACGATAATTTTTCATGATATGATTTCTAAAGAGATTGAAGTGTACGTGGATGATGTAATTATCAAACCCGCAAGAGTTCGGATCATCTGACCCATCTGAAAAAATTCTTCAATAGATTAAGAAAATACAATTTGAAGTTGAATCCTCCTAAGTGTATTTTTGGTGTGCCAATCAGGAAGTTACTGGGGCTCATAGTCAGCAGAAGAGGCATCGAGCTAGACCCGTCTAAAATCAAAACAATTAAAGATTTGTTGCAGATAAAGACCAAGAAAAAATAATGAGTTTCCTGGGTCATTTGAATTATATTAGCAGGTTCATTGCCCAGTCAACAGTTATATGTGAACCAATTCTCAGGATGCTAAAAAAAGATGCCTTGAATGAGTGGACAGAAGAATGTCAAAAAGCTTTTGACTGAATCTAGGAATATTTGTCTACACCGCCGATTTGGTTCCACCGAGGGAAGGAATTCCGTTGTTTCTTTACCTGTAAGTCTCAGGAAATTCTTTTAGATGTGTCCTCGGGCAACATGATGAGACCGGTAAGAAAGAGAGATCCATCTACTACTTGAGTAAAAAGTTTATGCCATACGAGGCTCATTACAATCATGTAGAAAGGACGTGTTGTGCTTTGACATAGGCCGCCCAAAAGTTGAGGCATTATCTATCTTCATACGCAACATATCTCATTTCCAGAATAGGCCCATTGAACTATATATTCCAGAAAACCATGCCTACGGGAAAGTTAGCTAAGTGGCAAATGTTGCCGAGTGAGTTCGACATTGTGTATGTGACTAAAAAGGCAATCAAGGGGCAAGCTTTAGTAGATTATTTGGCAGAGAATCAGGTTGATCAGGAGTACGAGCCACTTTAAACTTACTTCCCATATGAGGAGATTTTATTCGTAGGAGAAGACATTGCAGAAATTTACCCCTAATGGAGGTTGTTCTTTGATGGGGCGGTCAACTTCAAAGGTTCAGGAATCAGAGCAGTTTTAGTGTCAGAAACAGGCCAACACTATCCAGTAACAGCTAAGTTGCATTTCTCGTGCACCAATAACATAGCCGAATATGAAGCTTGCATCTTAGGTCTCTAATTGGCGCTTGATATGGGTGTTCGTGAATTGATAGTTATCGGAGACTCAGATTTGCTAATTCACCAAGTACGAGGAGAATAGGCTGTAAAGAACTCCAAAATTACTCTTTATGTGCAGCTGGTGCAGAAATTATGTGGAAGATTCAAGAAAGTTGACATCAGACATATACCAAGAATACAGAATGAGTTTGTTGATGCTTTAGCCATAATATCTTCCATGATTCAGCACCCAGATCAAAGTTACATTGATCCTTTGGAAATAAGCTTGAAGGAACAACCAACACATTGTGCACACATTGAAGAGGAGCCTGATGGAAAACCATGGTACTATGATATTAAAAGGTATTTAGAATCGAAAATGTATCCTGAAGAATCCAACAATAATTAAAAGTAAATAATCCGGCGTTTAGCGAAGAATTATTTCCAAGTGGGGAAATCCTTTTTAGGAGGACTCCAGAATTGGGATTCTTAAGATGTGTTGACACTGTGGAAGCCAATAAATTAATAAAGAAAGTGCACGCCAGAGTTTGCAGTCCCCACATGAATGGGTTTTCCCTTGCTAGAAAGATCCTGAGAACCGATTACTTCTGGATGACTATGGAAAATGATTGTAGAAAGTATGTGCAGAAGTACACAAAATGTCAGATACACAAAGATTTGATTCGAATGCCTCCACATGAGCTTTATGCGATGAGTTCATCTTGGCCTTTCGTAGCTTGGGGTATGGATGTTATCGGAATAATAGAGCCACCAACATCAACTGGACATAGATTTATTTTGGTTGCTATTGATTACTTTACTAAGTGGGTTAAAGCTACTTTATATAGAGACGTCACCAAGAAAGTGGTTGCAGATTTTGTCAGGAATAACTTGATTTGCCGATTTGGAGTGCCAGAATCGATCATTACTGACAACGGGGCAAACTTGAATAGTCACTTGATGAATGAAATTTTTTATCAGTTCAAAATTGTTCATCGCAACTTAACCGTATATCGTCCACAGATGAATGGAGCCGTGGAAGCCGTCAATAAGAACATTAAGAAGATCTTGAGAAAGATGGTCGAGAATGATAGGTCATGGCATGAGATGTTACCTTATGCTCTACTAGGGTATCGCACAATAGTTCGAACCTTCATTGGGGAAACTCTTTACCTACTTGTTTATAAAAATGAAACTGTGATACCTGCCGAGGTTGAAATACCTTCCTTAAGGATTATTCAAGAAGCCGGACTAAGTAATGAAGAATGGGTTCGCACTTGATATGAAAAACTCATGTTGATTGATGAAAAGAGAATGGTTGTCGTGTGTCATGGCTAGTTATACCAACATAGGATGATCCGTGCCTTCAACAAGAAGGTACGAACTCGAATATTTGAAGTTGGGCAATTGGTTCTCAAGCACATATTCCCTCATCAGGAAGAGTGCAAAGGCAAGTTTGCTCCGAATTGGCAAGGACCATACATAGTCCGCAAAGTACTATCCGGAGGAGCTCTGATTTTATCTGAGATGGATGGCTAAGAGTGGACCAAACCAATCAATTTTGATACGGTAAAACGGTACTATGTTTGAAAGATGTTTTAGTTTTCGTTTACTTAGTTTGTAATCTCCTTATAGTAGTATTTGTTTTATGATGTGTAATTTCCTAGAACCCTTTCTTTTCATGTACGAACTACGTTTGACCTGAATTCCCAAGAAAGGGATACGTAGGCAGCCTATGTCGACTTCGGTCAACCCCTTAGGAAAATTTATCCTTTACTTTTAGGTACAAACTACGTTTGACCTGAATTCCCAAAAAAGGGATACGTAGGCGGCCTATGTCGGCTTCGGTCAATCCATTAAAACTTTATATATATCCGTAGTGTAGTCCTGAACTATGTTTGACCTGATTCCTGCTTCAACGAGATACGTAGGTGCCCTAACGGCTCGATCATGTAACCCCAGGAAATGGAAACTGGGCAGAATTTTTGAGAAGGAATCTTGAAAATCCACAAGAGAAAGACCATCATCTGACAAAGAGAACGAAGATCAACAAAGACTTCGGATCCTCTCGAGCTGAGTTATCTCAAACAACATTAAACTGGGGCAGAAATTTGGAGGGAGGCCTCAAAATTTCCACCAAACACTGGAATATATTTCAAATTCCCCAGTACCAGAGGTCGAAGTCAAACTTTAGAAGTCACCAACTGCGACAGAGTTTAGACAGACTAAATCTCCGGCTACAACAGAACTTCTGATAGAGAGCCTCAACAACGATGAATCCCTGACATTCCATCATTAAATGTCAGATATAGTCAGGACCAAGAGAAAAAAGTTCATTGAGCTAGTACATGACATGGCTGGCAAAGATTTTCTAAAGCTTTTACAGAAACTTTCGAAACTATTTTTCTAAAATTAAGACTACTTTTAAAAATCTATACAAATCTTTACTTAGTGATTTCTTAGGCGTTTTTTGGAACAGGGAGTCGGGGTGGAGGTACCAACATGACGGAGCACCTGAAATATGGCGAGGAGCAAACTGAGGATCGAAGGAGGTCAACATGGAGTAGTTTCACTTACAACTAATCATTTTTCTGTAGATGAAGGAATCAATACACAAAAATGAGAGGTTTTTTTCAAAAATTCCCGAGCAAGTTGGGAGCCACACCAAAGAATATGATGCTCAAGAACGGTATTTTTGGATAGACCCAAATACGGGTTAATACCCATTTATCGAAGACCTTTTGAATTTTCTATCTTATTTCTTGAAACCATGAAGGACAAACAAAGACACCTTATCTTCTTTATGAATATTGTATTTAGAATTCTTTATATAAAAGCAATCGCTAGCATAAGCGACTTTGTGTCTATTAAATATCTACTTTGAGTGCAAGTGCATTCAAAGGAGTCGGCATAGTAAATACAATAATCAAAAGGATCACTCAATAGGAAGAATAATGGAAATTCTTCCTCAAAATTCATTAAAGCAAAAAGAACGATACATGTGGAAAGCAAAAAGACAGACAAACGGACATAAGTGAAATCATTTTCATTGCAAAGAGGGCCATTAAACAAAAGATTATTAGCATTCAATATCTGTTGACACGCGAGACACAAACGGTGGCATCGAGGATATCATCAGTATTTAATATCTGTTGACACGCGAGACACAGGCGTCGAGAATATCATCAGCATTTCATATCTATTGACACACGAGACATAAATGCTGGGGTCAAGGATATCATCAGCATTTCATATCTATTGACACGAGAGACATAAACACTGGCATCAAGGATATTATCAGCATTTTATATTTGTTGACACACAAGGCATAAATGCTGGAATTGAGGATATCATCAACATTTCATATCTGTTGACATGCGAGACACAAACGCTGACGTTGGGGATATCATTGGCATTCAATATTTGTTGACACGCAAGACAGAAATGCTGGCGTCAAGGATATCATTAGCATTTTATATTTGTTGACACACGAGACACAAACGTTGGCGTCGAGGATATCATCGACATTTAATATCTATTGACATGTGAGACACAAACGCAGGCGTCGAGGATATCATTAAGATACAAAATCTGCTGACATGTGAGACACAAATGCTGGCGTTGAGTATATCTCATCACTTTATGAATCAACATCTAAATGCATCAAGAGCACGCGATTTGAAAGGACGTCTTTAAGTCGCTATATGAAGACGAGTGATATATGAGATTTCCTAGAAATTGACAATTTGAGGGTCATCTATAAGTCATATTATTTGAAATAAGATAGCGTGCACAAATACCTATGAGTTGATAGCCCATAGGTTATCCGTAAGCCACAACGACATCCTAACCGGGTAGTGTGCAAGGTTACCCGAAAATTGGTAGTTCAAAGGTTATTCATAAGTCGCAACTAAATCCTTACCGGTGAATATGCGAGATTATCAAATTGATACGTCTATGGGTTCTTTATAAGCCGTTTCATATCTAAGATAGATTATGTGCAGGATTACCCAAAGACTAGCAATTTGAGATATATCTATAAGTCATATTGTATCTAAGGTCAGATGATATGTAGGAATACCTGAGAGCTAGTGATTGGAGGGATATCTGTAAGTCATCTCTTATCCAAGGTCGGATAATGTGCAGGATTACCTAAAGGCTAGAAATTCAAAGAATATTTGTAAGTCACCTCATATCCAACATCAAATAATGTGCAAGATTATCCAAAGATTATTAATTCAAGGGAAATCTATAAGTCGTATCGATACAAAAGATTCGCAGGACTTACCTGAGATCACATGCAAAGAATTATTGTCAACAACTAGAAAGGTCATCATAGGTGACCAAAAGGTTGCCGCATCAACATAAGATTACACGATTGCAGGGATCGTTCTACATAAAGTGTCATCGATGTCCAAAAGGGTCACCCTACTTTAAGGACATATTCAACTAACAAATGAGCTAATTATGCAATAACCAAGAGGGTTGTTGTATCTATTGTTGCAAGTTATTTCCTTCCAAACATGTACATGAAAGGATGACTTCGCTTTTCAGGCGATAACTCACTATGGTGCAGATGACTCAAGATAGGATGCAGTACAACATGGAACTCTTTCTTAACAGCAAAACGGGACATAGTCTAGAGAGGGACATCAAATCTTTAGATGTGAGCTAAAGGATAATCGCCGACACCATCCAACCACACCCTTATTAGAAGGCATGTGGGTATTTTGGGATATTTTGATTTCAGCTTCACCTTTGGGATATTTCTAAACTCATGCCGAGGGTAACCTTCCCTTTCCTTTAAATTGAGGTGACAACATACTTAGAGTTTTGGAAATTATGACCTGGTAAGTTCTTGTCTATGGGTGTGAAGGATCCCACATTCATGGTTATGAAGTTACAAGCCTTTTTTTCGTAACTCGATCAACTTGTCACTCATCCCGAGTCAAAGATCGTCTAAAATAAAAGACAATCTTTTCTACCGATCGAGTTGAACTACAAGTAGTCTGATTTCCTAAGTCGCGGGGATATGTAGGCTGGGCTCTTTCTTGATAACTCGATTGCATTCCAACCTCTCCCCCAAATCCCTTTATTCTTCAAGTTTTCGGTTTTACCAAAAACTCAAAAACCGAGATAGCTGGTGAATCTTTTGAAAATCATGCTCTAAATCAAGCTTAATGAACTACAAGCGACCTGAATTCCCATGTAACTTGAGATATATAGAAAACCTGATACCGAGGTCCGGCCATAACTCTATGAAACTCGTGCGAAAGCCAACCTCTTTCAGATTCAAATTTATGATCAAACAAAATTAGGAACGTCAACATCCCTTTGCCTAGGATTATTTGCATCCACCTTACCCAAAGGAAGGGGGCAGTTGTTGGCACCAAATTTTTGCTCTCCACGACTAAATTTAATTCTGAGTTTCTTCAATTTTTATTAAAATTGAAATATTTATTCCATTCGAATAAAAAAAATTCAAAATATTTTTTGTACGTAATTTTGTCATTTTAAGTAGCATTTATATATTATCATGTTTAGTTATACGAGATTATATAATTTGATTACTTTAATATTTATTCTATGGAATATTGGATTTTAATTAAGAATTATTTTGAAAATAAATACAATAATTAAAATATTAATTTTAATATAATCTATTATCAAAATAATTTATTTGGATAAATATGCATTTGTTTTTATTAAATCAAGAAGCTCGGAATTAAAAGAAATATTAATTAGTATCGAATTTCAATTTAATTTGGTCAATCTATTACATTTGACCATAATTGAAATCAAATTGGCCTTAATTGCAATGTCGTCTGTCAATTGATTTTTAATTTGGTCAAAATTAAATGAATATGGCTAAATTTTAAATCCCAATTGGGGTTATATTTTAAATAACCCCAAAATTCTCAAAAACTCTCATAACTTCTACCCAATTTCCACCAAAAAATAATTTTAAATTGTACTACATTGTACTATTCCCCCCCCCCCAACTTTGTCCTTTTTCAATTTTGAAATTCAAAAATTTTACTACATTGTACAATTTCCCCCTACATTATCTTCCACCCCACCTTATCTTCAATTTTAAAATTTCAAAAATACCCCTAAATGGCTTTTATATCAGTGGTGGAAGACAAGATATAAATCCTCATCCTTTTCTATAAATATTTTTCTCCCTCATTGATGAAGGAAAGAAAGAAAAACTTCATTCTCTCCTATAAATACTATCACTACTTTGATAGAAAAGGGGGTTGAAAAGTTAAAAAAAAAAAAAAAAGGCTAGAAAGGTGAAAAGATCCTTTTGAGCAAATAGTTATTTTTATTTAGTAAAAATTTTTGTTTCATAGAGTTGGTCGGCTAGTAAAATTTTTTGAGTTGCCGGCAACGTTTTCTGGTGGTGGTTGATTCCGATGAAGCTCATAGTCTCGTTTTGCTCCCCCCCCCCCCCTCCAAAAAAAAAGTAAACACATCATTTTTGTTTTAGCTTTATTATCGTTTTCTTCTTCGTAGTTCGTAGTTAAAAGACATTTATTTCATCTCTTGTAAACTCAAGACAATTTTATTTTATTAATTCTTTTACTCTTTTCTTCAAAATTTTCAATGAGTCTTGGAATTAATCCGTAACTCACCTTGCTCCTTTAACAATATGATTTTCCTCACTTTTCTTTTTCCTTTAGGCGATGGAATTTAGAATAAATCTGCATCCCATCTCGCTCCCTAATAAATAGATTTTTTTTTAATCTACTATGATTGTTATCTATGTATTTTAATCTTCTTAAACAAAAAGGACTAATCTTACAATTGAAAAATAAATTATTAATATATAAACTTGCAAGACTACTTAAAGCCAAATTAACATAATCCATAACAAAGTTAATTAATAAAACTACTTTTAACAAAATTATCACAACGAAGTTAACAATAAAAAATAATAATAATAATTACCTAGAAAAATGTTTTTTTTTTAAAAAAAAAAAAGAGAGAAAACTGTTATTCATTTTCCTAAAAAAAAAATTTAAACCTTTCTTTATATATAAATTTTTTTCACTTTTCTTACTTTGAAATTTCCGTGCGTTCTTGTTTTTTTATAGTGCATGTGTACATTGTGCATGGGTATATAGTAGAATGCTGTGTTTTTCTTCTTTTATTTTTTTTCTATTTTTATTTTTGATTTTTGTGTGTTTGTGGTCAAAAGAAAATCACTATCGCAATATTTCATGTATTTTTTTTAGTCAAAATTTTGTCAAGATAAGTGAGGAAGGACTTCAAAACTTGCTACCAACTCCTTTAGTTGTGCAAAGCAAGACAAAAGACCAACACACAAAGATAACATGTTTCAAAAATAAAGTAAAGTACTCGAGAATGCTTGTTATCCGACAGTTTTTGGACTCATAAAAGTATAAAAGGTGTATTTGAAGCTGAATCCCGAGGCATCATGCAAGAGAAATATGATTTGAGTCAAAATATTTTATTAGTCAAAATTTGGGGTCAATACTACAACAAGTCAACAATACCTATCAATGATTTGCAATGGGGCTAGGCATGACAAGTGCAAGAGATCGTCTCAATAGCCAAATGCCACAAATCAACTACCGTATTTTTTAAATTAAAAAGTTTTCTTTATATGAAACAAAAACATGTGTTACCTTTATATCAAAAGTTTCCAAGCTTAACTATTAAAAGCTGCAATTTCTCACTTCTGCAAATGCAAGAGGCAGTACTGTTACACAGATTTGGTAATCAATAATGGTAGAAACTCATCATTTTAAACCCTAGGAGACGCAGTTCCTAGTCTGAATAAGTCAGTTTTCATTTGTTAGGTGAAACACTTCCTAACTTAAACCTTCACTCCTAGAAGACGCACTTTCTAGTCGAGTCATTTCATTCAACTCTTAGGAGATGCACTTCCTAGTCTGAATAAGTCATTTTTAATTTGTTAGGTGAAGCACTTCCTAACTTGAACCATCACTCCTAGAAGACGCACATTCTAGTTGAATCATTTCATTCAACCCTTAGGAGACATACTTCTTACTCTGAATAAGTCAGTTTTCATTTGTTAGGTGAAGCACTTCCTAACTTGAACTATCACTCCTAGAAGACGCACTTTCTAGTCGAGTCATTTCAATTAACCCCTAGGAGACGCACTTCCTAGTTTGAATAAGTCAGTTTTCATTTGTTAGGTGAAACACTTCCTAACTTGAACATTCACTCCTAGAAGACGCATTTTCTAGTTGAGTCATTTCATTTAACCCCTAGGAGATGAACTTCCTAGTTTGAATAAGTCAGTTTTCATTTGTTAGGTGAAACACTTCCTAACTTGAACATTCGCTCCTAGAAGAGGCACTTTCTAGTTTGAATCATTTCATTTAATCCCTAGAAGACACACTTTCTTGTCTGGGTAATTTAAGTTTCATGTGTTAGGAGACACATTTCCTAAGTCATTAGTTTTACTCTGAAAAGATGCATTTCTTTAGAAAGGCCTTGATTCACCCCCTAAACTGTACTTTTCAAAAGTTGTGACCTGATGACACTCACAAAATTTTCTAGTGCAAACTGGGGCAAAATTTTGTTTGTGTTTATGGGAATTTACTTTTTGGATAGGACCCTCCTGAAGAATGGGAATTTACTTTTGAACAAGACCCTCCTGAAGAATGGAAATTTAATTTTGAACAAGACCCTCCTGAAGAATGGGAATTTACTTTTTGCTCAGGATCCTCCTGAAGAATGGGATAGGACCCTCCTTGATACGGGAATTCCTAGCTCGAGACCTTTCACACAAAGCCAAGCACGTGACTTGCAACGACTCCAAGCCTTGTTCACATTCTTGGCCATGTGTGAGGCCCTTGTGAGCCCATCTAAGGGCCTATATTTAATAAAATGTAAAGAGGCCCACCAAGACACCCCAAACTCACCCACTTAAATGCCAAGGGTAATTTGGTATTTGTCCCTCCTTTCTAAGTGACTATATAAGCCATGTAATAGGGATAGTCTTGCTTTAGTTCATCCCTATTATTCAAGAAACAAAGACTTGTAAATTTTTTACTTCTCTTTATCATCATTTGGAGAGGCCAAAACCAAATTCTCACTAGTAGAGTGATACTAGTGTTGTATCTTGGCTAGAAACTAGGTTCTTGAGGTTATTTGAGTTCCTCTTGGTCCAAGTAAGAACTTGGTATTGATATTTATTAGTCTTAGGGTCCTTTCTCTTGTTAGGGTTCTTAGATTAATAAATATCGTATGTCAAGTTTCTATCTCTTTCTTTGTAAATCTTGTTAACATTGTGTTGTTGAATATAAAAGTCTAGTGAAGCCGTGTGGGGCTCTTTCGATTCACTAGAAATATTGTCTTTGATGTTCTTATTGTTAAACTCACTTTTCTAGTTCAAACAAGTGTTGCAAGTCTAGTGAAGCCGTGTGTGGCCATTTTCGATTCACTAGAACTTTGTTGTTCATATTGTTGTTCTTGTGTTGGTTGGAATCTCTTGATACACACTTAGCATTGTATTATTTGGTATCAAAGCTCAAGGCTAGGGTTTGTTCTTACAAAAACAATCTTGGAAAGCTCTTACCAAAAAGTGTGTTCTTGAATATTTTGGTAAAAAAATTGGTTGTAGATCTACAAAAGTTTTACTTGTTTAGTTGTTTTTTGTGTTGGTTTCTTTCTCATCAACACAAAGGGTGTCTAAATCTAAAGTTGAGCTTAATGAAAAAGAGAATTGTGTTGTGAAAAAAAAAAACCTTGGAAGTGACCATTGTGGTGTATTGTTGTTGTGTTCTTGAAGGTGTTGATGTTGTGTTCATCCTAAACTTCTCCTTATCTTATGTCTTAACTTCTATAAAGATAAATAGATCCAAAAAGGTTGTAAGACAAAATTGAAAATTGTTTGTGAGAAGACTTGCCAACATCACCTTTTCAAGACTTGACAACCACTTTTCCTTAAAACAAGGAACCTTGTCTTGTGGGACTAGTGAGGTCAAACATCACCTTTTGAGTTTGAAAAAAAAAAGGGGGGGAGGGGGTTTGAAAAATGTTACAACACTTTATATTTTCCATCCCTATAACAAGTCATCCATTACAAAAGATTTAAGGGGACTAAGACTTCAAGTTGATGAACTATTTATGTGGACCCACAACCATTGACATGCTGCCACGTCACCCTAGTTACTGTTCACGTGATAATTAAGCTCAAATTTGGATGTTCTAGTTTCTAATTATTGATTCCTAGTTTCCTTTAATTGACTTGAGAACTAATTAACAAACTAGTACATTACTACTAGCTTGTCAATTAGTCACTTGAAGCCTTGTGTTCGTGTCAACGTTTGTTTGTGTGCTTTTGTCGTTTGAATACATTGTAACTCTTGGCTCTAGTCCGACGAGAATCCTTTGAGTTTCAAACAAGAATCCATTCCAGGAAAGAGCATACTCATACCTTACGGATTCACTGGTTCTTAGCCAATCTACAACTTTTGTGGAACTTGAGTGTGAGTGAACCAAGAGAGTGTGAGTGGGGAGAGAGATTTTAAAATAACTAGTTTGTTGCTTGTGTAGGTGATACCTTGATAATGGAGGGAACCACGTCTCAAACCGTGGATCCTAATGAAATAGAGAATATGAGGGTTACTCTTGAGGCTATGACCCGAGCTCTTGAAAGGTTGAGTACGGAAGTGGGAGCCATAAGGGGAGAAGTGACAACTATTAGTGGGAGGTTAGAATAAGTGGAGAGTCAAAGGAACTCTCGTCCTTCTACTCCTCAACATGTTTCGTCAAGTGGACATGATAGAAATTCCTCCGCCACCATTACTCCCAAAACATGGCCACAATTGCCAAATCTTTCACTAGCTCCACTAAATGCCGCAAGCCAAACCACTTATAACCCTCTAAACCAAGACTCCAATAGACCAACCCATTCACAAATGTTTCAAGTTCCGCAAGAGGTACTCGGACGTCAAATACCTCTACAAAATCCGAACCCCCCCCTTCCAAGCTCCACTAAACCAAAGACCACCACCTCCACAAAATCCAATTCCTCCGAATCAAGTTCCAAATGTCCAAAATTATCCCATCCATCTTGAGGAATATGGTAGAGAGTATTATAAAGGGTATGGAGCCTTTGACGATGCCTACATGAGGGAGGAAAAGATGAGAGGAGGTCGTGTGGATCCAAGGAGATACCGAGGGTATGGAGAAAGGGGAAACCGACACCTAGAGAGAGACGTAGGCATCAATACCATCAAATTGAGCCTACCTATCTTTAAGGGTGAAAGTGACCCCGAGGTATATCTTGCTTGGGAGTCAGCGTGTGATAAAGTGTTTCAAGTGAATGATATCTCAGAGGAGAAGAAGAGTTGTTATGCCATAGCTCATTTTGAAGGCTATGCTAACACTTGGTGGGAATACGTCAAGCAGTTTGGCAACGAGTTGGTAGAGGGACAACCACCACCATGGTTTCGGTTGAGGTACCTAATAAGGCAACGGTATCTTCCCGAAAGTTATCGTCATGAGTTTCTTGCTAGGTTGTACAATTTGTGACAAGGGAATCGAAGTGTTATGTCATACTATGACGAGTTTCAACAACTCATGTTGAAGCTTGATCATCGGGGAGAACAAATTGGCCATGACATCATTCGGTTCAAGTGTGGGTTGAACAAAGAGATCTCCGCTCATTTGACGTTTCACAAGTTTGATACCATTGAAGGGATTTTCCAAGAGGCTCTTGAGATTGAAAGGGAGCTTAAAGAGAGGTCATCGTTCAAGAAAAAGGGACCATCAACCTCGGGTTGGCTGAGGAGGAAAGATATGGTTCAACTATCTTCAGGTTGGCCCAAAAACAAAGACCAACCCACCACTACAAGGCTGTCCGAGCCTAAAACAGTCCATAAATTTCCTCCCCGGAAAGAAGCTCACAAGTATCCTAATCCTAAAGGGTTCCAATGTTTCAAGTGCCAAGGTTGGGGACATAAAGCCAATGAATGTCCAAACCGGCGCAATGTGATCCTAAGGGAAGGAAGATTGTATTACCTTGGTGAGGAAGTGGGTCTTGAAAAAGAAGATAATGAGGCCGAGCCTCAAGATGGAGAGAAACCCAAAAATAATCCACATGATGATGATGATTGCGAGGATGCTTATCCGCAAGAAGGGGAGTGCGTGGTTCCAAACTTTGTAGTGAGGCGTGCCATGATTAGTAAGGCGATAGATGACCCTACCCAACGGGAGAATTTATTCCATACTAAATGTCTTGTGAAGGGAAGTGTGTGTACTATGGTGATAGATAGTGGAAGTTGTGCGAATATGGTTAGTGTTGCAATGGTGAACTTCTTGAAATTGCCGACTACACCTCACACTAGTCCTTAAAAGTTGCAATGGTTAAATGAATGCGGTGAGTTAAAGGTCACAAGGCAATGTGTGATACGTTTTAAGGTAGCCAACTACCATGACGAGGTGCTTTGTGATGTGATACCAATGCAAGCTTGTCACTTGTTGTTAAGAAGTCCTTGGCAATACGATAGGTCGACCAAACATGATGGAAGGTCCAATTGGTATACACTTGAGAAGGATGGCCGAAAGGTCACTCTTCATCCATTATTGCCTTCCCAAGTGAATGAATTATACCAAAAGATGCGAGAATTAAGGGAAAAGGGAAAGAAGGCCGAGAGTAAGGGAAAAAGAGGGGAACCCGAGAGTGAAGGAGTAGGGGAAACCGAGGGGCTCCTAATTTTTAAGGGGCAAGGAAGTGTGGTGATGATGGCTAGGAGGAAATAATTATTTGTGGATCATGACGAGGACACTCCGATGCTCTTCTTGGCTCATTGTTTTAACACTAACGCCACTAACATTTCCATTTCTCCTCCTATTTCTCATGTTTTGCAGGATTACAAGGATGTCTTCCCAAAGGAATTACCGCAAGGATTGCCCCCACTTCGGGGAATTGAGCACCAAATAGATTTTGTGCCGGGTTCACAATTGCCCAACAAATCGGCTTATAGGAGCAACCCGATGGATACCAAGGAATTGCAATGCCAAGTTGAGAAACTCCTCAACAAAGGATATATCAAGGTGAGTATGAGCCCTTGTGCGGTTTCGGTGCTACTAGTTCCCAAGAAAGATGGGACTTGGCGTATGTGCGTTGATTGCCGAGCCATCAACAAGATAACGGTAAAATATCGTCACCCTATTCCTAGGTTAGATGATATGCTTGATGAATTGAGTGGTTCGTGTTTGTTTTCTAAAATTGATTTCAGGAGTGGCTATCACCAAATTCGTATGCAACCGGGTGATGAATGAAAAACCGCCTTTAAGACCAAATTCGATCTCTATGAATAGATGGTTATGCCATTCGGCCTAACAAACGCTCTAAGTACTTTCATGAGGCTAATGAATCATGTGATGAAGCCATTTATCGAAAGGTTTGTTGTTGTTTATTTTGATGATATATTGGTGTATAGTAAGTCGTTAGATGAGCATGTAAAGCATTTACAATGTGTGTTTGATGTCCTCCGAAAGGAGAAGTTATATACTAATCTAGAAAAGTGTTCTTTTGGTGTCCATGAGGTTGTATTTCTTGGGTTTGTGGTGAGCTCAAGAGGGTTCGAAGTGGATGAATCTAAGATTGACGCCATTAAAAATTGGCCAACTCCCAAAACCGTAGGTGAAGTGAGAAGCTTCCATGGGTTGGCTAGTTTTTATAGACGTTTTGTCAAAGGGTTTAGCACTATTGCCGCCTCCTTGACCGAAGTGATTAAAAAGGATCGGCCTTTCAAGTGGGGAGATGAACATGCTAAGGCCTTCGAGGACTTGAAAGTTATGCTCATCTCGGCCCCTTTGCTACAATTACTGAATTTTGACAAGACTTTTGAGGTTGAATGTGATGCAAGCAAAGTCGTCATAGGCATGGTTTTAATGCAAGAATTGAAGCCTATTGCCTACTTTAGCGAAAAGCTCAAAGGAGAAACTCTAAACTACTCTACATACGATTTAGAGTTATATGCCTTGATTAGAGCCTTGGCCACTTGGCAACATTATTTGTGGCCTAAGGAATTCGTGATCCGAACGGATCATGAATCCTTGAAGCATCTACGGGCACAAGACAAGATAACCGGCGGCATGCCAAATGGATTGAATTTCTTGAAACTTTCCCTTATGTTATTCAATACAAGAAGGGTAAAGACAATGTG
Source organism: Capsicum pubescens (assembly GCA_030864215.1). Lineage (NCBI taxonomy): Eukaryota > Viridiplantae > Streptophyta > Magnoliopsida > Solanales > Solanaceae > Capsicum > Capsicum pubescens. The sequence goes on along the minus strand of CM061542.1, from coordinate 37,023,419 downwards.
ATTTCCGATGCTTTGTCCCAAAAACATGTGTTTGTGTCTCCTTTGTCATCTAAGTTGATGGGGTTTGAAAGCCACAAGTATTTATATCCCGAGGACCCTCATTTCGCTCCTATCTATAGGGAAAGCGAAGAGTTGGAAAGGGATAGGTGGGTTACGGATAGGGGTTCCTATCCCTTACCAAATTTGATGGATACTTGTTTAAAGGTAGACGATTGTGTGTTCCCTCAAGTTTGTGGAGAGAATTATTTGTAAGGGAAACATACAATGGCGGTCTAATGGGCCATTTTGGGGCCGAGAAGACCCTCGGAATTTCGGAAGAACAATTTTATTGGCCTAGAATGCACAAGGATGTGTCCCGGATTTGCGGCCAATGTGTTGAGTGCAAAGGAGCAAAGTCACGGCTCCAACCCCACGGGTTGTACACCCCATTGTCCACCCCTTTGCGTCCTTGGCTTGACATATCAATGGAATTCGTGTTGGGATTGTCGAGGACTAGAAGGGGGAGGGATAGTATTTTTGTCGTGGTGGATCGGTTTTCCAAGATGGCTCACTTTATTCCTTGTTCTAAAAGTGATGATGCGCCTAGCGTAGACTCTTTGTTTGTTGATAATGTTGTAAAACTTCATGGTGTTCCGAGGACCATAGTGAGTGATAGGAATTCTAAATTCCTAATCCACTTTTGGAAGTCCATGTGGGGTAGACTCGGTACTAAGTTGTTGTTTTTGACTTTATGCCACCCACAAACCGATGGCCAAACGGAAGTAGTAAATAGGACCTTAGGGTCTATGCTACGGTCCATGGTTAAAGGAAAAATGACTTCTTGGGAGGAGCATTTACCGTTGATTGAGTTTTCTTATAATCGTGTTATACACTCGAGCACGGGGATGACACCCTTTGAGTGTGTATACGACATCAACCCCCTCACCCCTTTGGATTTAACCCCTTTGCCAAGTGATCCTGTGATAAGCTTAGATGGAAGCAAATGGGCCGAGGCCATAAAAAAGCTACATGAGAAGGTGAGGTTGAGGTTGGAGAAGAAAAACTAAGAAGTTGCGAGGCGAGCCAACAAAGGAAGAAGAAAGCTCATTCTTGAACTGAGAGATTGGGTGTAGGTGCACCTAAGGAAGGATAAATTCCCGTCTCAAAGGAATGCTAAGTTGATGCGACGGGGTGATGGCCCGTTCCAAGTATTAGAAATGATCAACGACAATGCCTACAAGATTGATCTACCCCCGGAATATCAAGTGCACAACACTTTCAACGTGTGTGATCTCTCTCGGGTGGAAACGGTGGAGGATGGCAATGATCCAAATTTGAGGAAAAATTCCCTTCAAGATGGAGAGGATGATACGGGAATTCCTAGCTCCAGACCTTTCACACAAAGCCAAGCACGTGAATTGCAACGACTCCAAGCCTTGTTCACATTCTTGGCCATGTGTGAGGCCCTTGTGAGCCCATCTAAGGGCCTATATTTAATAAAATATAAAGAGACCCACCAAGACACCCCAAACCCACCCACTTAAATGTCAAGGGTAATTTGGTCTTTGTCCCTCCTTTCTAAGTGACTATATAAGCCATGTAATAGGGCTAGTCTTGCTTTAGTTCATTCCTATTATTCAAGAAACAAAGACTTGTAAATTTTTGACTTCTCTTTCTCATTATTTGGAGAGGCCAAAACCAAATTCTCACTAGTAGAGTGATACTAGTGTTGTATCATGGCTAGAAACTAGGTTCTTGAGGTTCTTTGAGTTCCTCTTGGTCCAGGTAAGAACTTGGTATTGATATTTATTAGTCTTAGGATCCTTTCTCTTGTTAGGGTTCTTAGATTAATGAATATTGTGTATCAAGTTTCTATCTCTTTCTTTGTAAATCTTGTTAACATTGTATTGTTGAATATAAAAGTCTAGTGAAGCCGTGTGGGGCTCTTTCGATTCACTAGAAATATTGTCTTTGTTGTCCGTGTTGTTAAACTCACTTTTCTAGTTCAAACAAGTGTTGCAAGCCTAGTGAAGTCGTGTGTGGCCATTTTTGATTCACTAGCACTTTGTTGTTCATCTTGTTGTTCTTGTGTTGGTTGGAATCTCTTGATACACACTTAGCATTGTATCACTCCTGAAGAATGGAAATTTACTTTTGTTCAGGACCCTCCTAAAGAATGGGATAGGACCCTCCTAAAGAATGATAATTTACTTTTGAACAGGACCCTCCTGAAGAATGGGAATTTACTTTTGAGCAGGACCCTCCTAAAGAATAATAATTTACTTTTGAACAGGACCCTCTTGAAGAATGGGAATTTACTTTTGAGCAGGACCCTCCTGAAGAATGGAAATTTACTTTTGAGCAGGACCCTCCTGAAGAATGGGAATTTACTTTTGCTCAGGACCCTCCTGAAGAATGGGAATTTACTTTTGCTCAGGACCCTCTTGAAGAATGGGACAGGACCCTCCTGAAGAATGGGAATTTACTTTTTTCTCAGGACCCTCCTGAAGAATGAAAATTACTTTTGCACGGGACCCTCCTAAAGAATGGGAATTTACTTTTTGCTCAGGATCCTCCTGAAGAATGGGACAGGACCTTCCTGAAGAATGGAAATTTACTTTTGTTCAGGACCCTCCTGAAGAATGGGATAAGACTCTCCTAAAGAATGTGAATTTATTTTATGCTCAGGACCCTCTTGAAGAATGAGAATTTACTTTTTTCTCAGGACTTTCCTGAAGAATAGGACAGGACCCTCCTGAAGAATGGGAATTTATTTTATGATCAGGACCCTCCTGAAGAATGGGAATTTATCTTATGTCCAGGACCCTCCTGAAGAATGGGATATTATTTTTCTGTTGCACTTTTTATTTTGAGTTCAGGAACATATTTGAAAAATTGAAGAAGTAACAAGTCAGGAGTCCCCCTGAAGAACAGGATGAAGAAGTAATAAGTCAGGAGCCCACCTGAAGAACAGGGTGAAGAAATAGCAAATCAGGAGTCCGTATGAAGAATAGGGTGAACGTTATCAGTTGCAATTTCAGGAGCCCGCCTGAAGAATAGGGTGTTTCAAGTCCAAGCCAGAAGAAAATTTGAAGAATAAATCAATTGTCAAGTTCTTCTCTAATGCCAAAAGCCAACGAGGAGGAACATTTCATATTTCAAGTTCAACTAAAAAAAAAACGACTATCCCACCATTTGAGAAGTCATGAAGATTCAAGTCAAGATTCCAGAAAAGTTGTGTAATAGATAGGATCTTTCACTTGTATCTTCATTTTCAATTTTTATTTTTCATTTGGATGTAGAAAGCAGAAGTCGCGAACCGGAGACTCGACGGAACCTGACTCGAACTCTAACTCACTGTATCATCATCTTACCTCCTTGAATTACATGTGACCTGATTCCTTTATCACCCGAAATATGTAGGCGGTCCAAAACCAGGACTCGGTCACATCTCTTTTTTCTTTTCTATTTTTTTTTTTTGAATAATCGGAGATTCAAAACTTAGCCTTTTGTCTACTTCTTTGCATGAAAACTCTTCAAGATTTCAAACAAAGAGGGGTAAAATGTAGACACGTGATTTTTGACCCTCCCCGAATCTTTACCTATTTTTCGGCATTAAATATTTTTATATTTATCCAATGTTATCTTTAATTCTTATTTTATTTTACCTTTTTTAGTAGATTCCATTTTAAAAATTGTGAAAAAAAATCAAAAAATAAAGTTACATTTTAGGATATTTTTATTTTTAAATAATATGAAAAATTTTCAAAACTATATTTTTCTTTTAATTTAAATTTTATAAATAATCTAGTAATTTTATTTTCTTTTATTTATATTTTATTTTTGGGTGATTATATTTTTATTAAATATAAAAAATTAATTAGTTAATATATTTTATTATTATTATTATTATTTATTTATTTTATATATAATTTATGTATTTTTAATTAAATTAAAAAAAAGGGGAATCCTTATCCTAAACTACCCCAACCTCCCCACATTTTTCTCAACCCCCTCAACTACCCACCCTTTATATGACACAAAACACACACACGGACAAGACACAAAAAAAAAGAGGGAGACAAAAAAAAAAAAAAAAAAAAAAAAAGGGAGGAGGCAACCAATATACACACACGAGAAGGAGAGAAACAACAAAAAGTTGAAAAATGAAAAGGAAGAGAAAAACAAAGAAAAGAAGGAAAACGGGCAGAAAAGAGATGAGGAAAAGAGAGAAATTAAGAAACAAGAAGTGAGAATAAGAGTGTTTTCTAGACGGATCGTGGGTTGAAGTTCGACGAAGGCGTCCTTTCTTCTATCTTAGCAATTCGACCATAGAGGTTCGTATTCAATTATTGTTCTTCACTTTTAGGTTTTGTGTAAGTTTCGAGATGCAAATGTCAATTCTTATTTTAGTTTTATGAAATCTAAAAAACTTCGGGAGTGATATTATTATATTCATGGTCTATTCTATGGTGTTTAGATGATTTCTTAACTTGCTTTATGATTTAGTGTCGTTCATTATTTTTTATTTACTTTAAATGAGTTTGAGTTAGTATGTATGAATAATGGTGTGCATTGATTGCACGAAATTGGTAAAATGATAATTTATTTGTGTGCAGTTATATATATATATATGTACATATATATATATATATAACTTTGCTTTAAAGGACTAATTTGGCTTTAAGTAGTCTTGTAAGTTTATATATTAATAATTTATTTGCCAATTGTAAGATTAGTCCTTTTTGTTTAAGAAGATTAAAACACATAGATAACAATCATAGTAGATTAAAAAAAAATCTATTTGTAAGGGAGCGAGATGGGATGCAGAGTTATTCTAAATTTCATCGCATAAAGGAAAAAGAAAAGTGAGGAAAATCATATTATTAAAGGAGCAAGGTGAGTTGCGGATTAATTCCAAGACTCATTGAAAATTTGGAAGAAAAGAGTAAAGAATTAATAAAATAAAATTGTCTTGAGTTTACAAGAGATGAAATAAATGCCTTTTAATGCTAGATAAGCTTTAGGCACGTTTGGTATATTTGTCTCGATTAAGAATGTGGTGTACGCATCTTTCTGAGACCTTTAAAAATAATTCAAGGATGCAATATTGTACTTCGGCAAAGTTCGTCTTAAAATTAATTTTCACCAGTTTAATACAAGAGTTTTAAATAATTTTAGTATAATAAAATGAACGATTTTAGGGCCTACTAACATAATCTGTCAAAATAATTTAAGTTAAGATAAGTCAATAAAGCGACCGTGCTAGAACCACGAGACTCGAGGGATGACGCACACCTTTCCTTCGGTCAACAGAATTTTTTACCCGATCTTCTATTTTTGCAGACCAATAAAGAGTCATTTTCTTTTGATTAGGGATTCAAAAAGGTGACTTGGAACACCATAACTCGATTCCAAGTGACGACTCTATAAACAAATTAATCCCTATTCAATACTGTCACTTTAATTGGATAAACCCTTTCGACACTTCACAAGTAACCAAACTAAACTAAATTCAAAATGAAAAGTTCACGTTTTAAGTACCTACACTTAAACATTTTGAAGTCATTAATTCAGTTCTCAAGTGACCACAATTTACTAAAATCAAAACACAAGTTCACATTTCAAGTACCTAAATTCAAAACAAAAGTCACTAATTCATAATTCAAGTAACTACACTTAAACATTTCAAGTAACTAAGTCACTTCACAAGTTACGTAACTAAACTAAATTCAAAATGAAAAGGTCACATTTCAAGTACTTACATTTAAACATTTTCAAGTCACTAATTCACTTCACAAGTTACCAAACTAAACTTAATTCAAAATGAAAAGTTCACATTTCAAGTACCTACACTTAAACATTTTCAAGACACTAATTCACTTCTCAAGTGACCACACTTTACTAAAATCAAAACACAAGTTCACATTTCAAGTACCTAAATTCAAAACAAAAGTCACTAATCAAGTCACTTCACAAGCTAACAAACTAAACTAAATTCAAAATGAAAAAGTTCGCATTTCAAGTACCTACACCTAAACATTTCAAGTCACTAATTCACTTTACAAGTTACCAAATTAAACTAAATTCAAAATGAAAAGTTCACATTTCAAGTACCTACGCCTAAATATTTTCAAGTCACTAAGTCACTTCACAAGTTACCAAACTGAACAAAATTCAAAATGAAAAGTTCACATTTCAAGTCACCAATTCACTTCACAAGTTACCAAACTAAACTAAATTCAAAATAAAAAGTTCACATTTCAAGTACCTACACCTAAACATTTTCAAGTCACTAATTCACTTCACAAGTTACCAAACTAAACTTAATTCAAAATGAAAAGTTCACATTTCAAGTACCTACACTTAAAAACATTTTCAAGTCACTAGTTCACTTCTCAAGTGACCACACTTTACTAAAATAGTTCACATTTCAAGTACCTAAATTCAAAACAAAAGTCACTTCACAAGGTTAACAAACTAAACTAAATTCAAAATGAAAAAGTTCACATTTCAAGTACCTACACCTAAACATTTCAAGTCACTTATTCACTTCACAAGTTACCAAATTAAACTAAATTCAAGATAAAAAGTTCACATTTCAAGTACCTACACCTAAACATTTTCAAGTCACTAAGTCACTTAACAAGTTACCAAACTATACTAAATTCAAAATGAAAAGTTCACATTTCAAGTCATCAATTCACTTCACAAGTTAGCAAACTAAACTAAATTCAAAATGAAAAGTTCACATTCCAAGTACCTACACCTAAACATTTTCAAGTCACTAAGTCACTTCACAAGTTACCAAACTAAACTAAATTTAAAATGAAAAGTTCACATTTCAAGTACCTACACTAAAACATTTTCAAGTCACTAACTCACTTCTCAAGTGACAACACTTAACTATATTCAAAACACAAGTCCACCTTTCAAGTAACTACACTTAAACATTTTTGACTCACTAACTCACTTCTCTAGTGACCATACTTAACTATATTCAAAACACAAATCCACCTTTCAAGTAACTACACTTAAACATTTTCGACTCACTAATGCACTTCTCAAGTGATCACACTTAACTAAATTCAAAACACAAGTCCGCATTTCAAGTACCTACAATTAAACATTTTCAAGTCACTAACTCACTTCTCAAGTGACCACACTTAACTATATTCAAAACACAAGTCCACCTTTCAAGTAACTACACTTAAACACTTTCGACTCACTAATGCACTTCTCAAGTGACCACACTTAACTAAATTCAAAACACACGTCCACATTTTAAGTACTACACTTAAATATTTTCAAGTACTTACTCACTTCTGAAGTGACCATACTTAACTAAATTCAAAACACAAGTCCATATTTCCAGTACCTACTCTTATGCATTCTCAAGTCACTAACTCACTTCTCAAGTGACCACACTTAACTAAATTCAAAACACAAGTCCACATTTCAAGTACCTACACTTAAACATTTTCAAGTACTTATTCACTTCTCAAGTGACCACACTTAACTAAATTCAAAATACAAGTCAACATTTCAAGTACCTTAAAATAAAAAAAAATCTTTTAAAGTCCCTACACTTAACCATTTTCAAGTGACTAAGTCACCAACCAAACCACATTCAAAACACAAAATCCCCTTTAAAGTCCCTACACTTAACCATTTTCAAGTAACTACACTTAACCATTTTCAAGTCATGTACTAGCATTTCAAGTCACTACACTTAACTATTTTCAATTAACTAATTCACATTTTCAAGTCACTATACTTAATCATTTTCAAATAACTACACTTAACCATTTTCAAGTCACTAGTACACATTTCAAGTCACTACACTAACTATTTTCAAATAACTAATTCACATTGCAAATCACTATACATATCCACTTTCAAGTAACTAAACTTAACCATTTTTAAGTAACTAGTACACATTTTGATACAAGAATGACCAACGACCAAGAACACACCAAAACATACATCCAAAACAGTCCACAAGTTCAAGAGAACCGAGGACCCTATAGATGACCACTCTCAGATTCACAAACAATAACAAGAACACAATGTAGCGAGGTGTTTAACACCTATTTTCCAGCCAAAAATCCAAACTAGATTATCAACACAAGACAAAAACAACACTATAACAACAACAAGACAGTCACGAGCACATTAACAACAACAAGAATTCGACGGATACAACAAGTTACAAGATAGATAGTTAGACCTTGGTTGGAATTATCTTAGACCTTCATTAACACATAACCCAACTATACATAACACCCATATAACAACAGTAAAGATTATCTAGGCTAACAGAGAGCCAACAATTAATCAAGCAAGTTTTGAAATCCAACAAAAAATATGATGTCTACCAAGCAATCAAAAAATATGATGTCTAACAACCTGTCTCACTAGTGGTTGTCATTACCAGCATGAATGGAGGGAACTCATATGTTCTTGCTATTGATACTGGAATCAAATTATTCCTTAATTGTAGACATGTCATTCATTAAGAAATAGAAATATACAACACGAAAATTAAATAAGAAATAAAAAGTCAAGTGCATCAAACATAATTTTTTATAAAACAAAAAAAAAATACATAGATAACAGAAAAAAAAGTTTAATTATTATTATCATCATTATTAACATCATTATTATTTGTATGGCCAGCTGACCAATCTTCAAAGGGCAGCAGCAGCGTCCTCCACAGCCTGCGAATCTCCCGCAGCATCCTTACTCTGACGGTGGCCAACTCCCAATACAGGTCATGAACCTCCTTCTGCAGTTACCTCATGGTGTCTCGTAAAATAGCGACATCCCACAAAGGATCAGCCATATCTAAAAAAACGTATAAGTTGACAAAACATACACGTAAACACAAAAGTAAAGAAAAGAAAGAATTCGAATGTAATGTAATACAACGTATATTTGCACAAAAATCAAGAAAAAAATTTACCAGAGACAGGAAAAAGATATCAAGTCCTTGAAGAGAAAGTAGTTGAAGGTATAACAAGAGCGAGGAATAAATAGTGTGTAGTAGAACGAACGATTGAGTAAGGAGGGACCTATTTATAGAGGATTGAACTTGAATGAGTTAGACAAAAAAATGCAACTGTTCACCTCCATTTATTAATGACATTCTTGATTACTGTAAAAAGTTATGACTTAATTAAATTAATCAATATTATGATAAGTCATGACTTTTCAGCTTTATTATTATTAATAATTAGTTCTTTCCAGGAACCATTTTTTTACACTGTTTTGGACAACAGATAATATATCTGTTACATCAGATAAATCATCTGTTACAACAGATATATCATGATTTGCAACAAATAGATAACCTGTTGCATCAGATAATATATCTGTTGCAACATATAATATATATATTTTTTCAAAAAAATAAACTATCTTCATGACATCCAAATTTTCTGACTTTTTAATTATATAAATTAATAAAACAGATTTAAAGGCACAACTGTTCACCTCCATTTATTAATGACATTCTTGATTACTGTAAGAAGTTATGACTTAATTAAATTAAACAATACTATGATAAGTCATGACTTTTCAGATTTATTATTAAAATAATTAATTCTTTACAGGAACCGTTTTTTATTTACAATGAATTGGACAACAGATTATATATCTGTTGCATCAGATAAATCATCTGTTACAACAGATATATCATCCGTTTCAACAAATAGATAACCTGTTACATAAGATAATAGATTTGTTGCAACATATAATATATATATATTTTTTAAAAAAATATATTATCTTCATGACATATAAATTTTCTGATTTTTTAATTATATAAATTAATAAAGCAAATTTAAAGGCACAACTGTTCACCTCCATTTATTAATGACATTCTTGATTACTGTAAAAAATTATGACTTAATTAAATTAATCAATATTAAGATAAGTCATGACTTTTCAGCTTTATTATTATTAATAATTAGTTCTTTCTAGGAATCGTTTTTTTACACTGAGTTGGACAACAGATAATATATCTGTTGCATCAGATAAATCATCTGTTACAACAGATATATCATGATTTGCAACAAATAGATAACCTGTTGCATCAGATAATATATCTGTTACAACATATAATATATATATATATTTTAAAAAAAATAAATTATCTTCATGACATCCAAATTTTCTGACTTTTTAATTATATAAATTAATAAAGCAGATTTAAAGGCACAACTGTTCACCTCCATTTATTAATGACATTCTTGATTACTGTAAGAAGTTATGACTTAATTAAATTAAATAATATTGTGATAAGTCATGACTTTTCAGATTTATTATTAAAATAATTAATTCTTTATAGGAACTGTTTTTATTTACAATGAGTTGGAAAACAGATTATATTTCTGTTGCATCAGATAAATCATCTGTTACAACAGATATATCATCCGTTGCAACAAATAGATAACCTGTTACATAAGATAATATATCCATTGCAACATATAATATATATATGTTTTAAAAAAAATATATTATCTTCATGACATCCAAATTTTCTGACTTTTTAATTATATAAATTAATAAAGCAGATTTAAAGGCACAACTATTCACCTCCATTTATTAATGACATTCTTGATTACTGTAAAAAGTTATGACTTAATTAAATTAATCAATATTATGATAAGTCATGACTTTTCAACTTTATTATTATTAATAATTAGTTCTTTCTAGGAACCGTTTTTTTACACTGAGTTGGTCAACAGATAATATATCTGTTGCATCATATAAATCATCTGTTACAACAGATATATCATGATTTGCAACAAATAGATAATCTGTTGCATAAGATAATATATCTGTTACAACATATAATATATATATTTTTAAAAAGAATATATTATCTTCATGACATCATAATTTTTTGAATTTTAATTATTTAAATTAATAAAGAAGATTTAAAGGCCCAACTGTCCACCTCCATTTATTAATGACATTATTTATTACTGTAAAAAGTTATGACTTAATTAAATTAATCAATATTGTGATAAGTCATGACTTTTCAGCTTTATTATTATTAATAATTAGTTCTTTTCAGGAATCTTTTTTTTACACTGAGTTGGACAACAGATAATATATCTGTTGCATTAGATAAATCATCTGTTACAACAGTTATATCATCTGTTGCATCAAATAGATAACTTGCTGCATCAGATAATATTACTGTTGCAACATAAAATATATATTTTTTTTTAAAAAAATAAATTATCTTCATGACATCCAAATTTTCTGACTTTTTAATTATATAAATTAATAAAGCAGATTTAAGGGCACAACTGTTCACCTCCATTTATTAATGACATTTTTTATTACTGTAAAAAGTTATGGCTTAGTTAAATTAATCAATATTGTGATAAGTCATGACTTTTCAGCTTTATTAATATTAATAATTAGTTCTTTCCAGGAACCATTTTTTTTTACACTGAGTTGGACAGATAATATATTTGTTGCATCAGATAAATCATCTGTTACAGTAGTTATATCATCATTTGCATCAAATAGATAACCTGTTGCATTAGATAATATTACTGTTGCAACATATAATATATATATTTTTTCAAAAAAAATAATTATCTTCATGACATCTAAATTTTATGACTTTTTAATTATATAAATTAATAAAACAGATTTAAAGGCACAATTGTTCACCTCCATTTATTAATGATATTTTTTTATTTTAAAAATTTATGGCTTAATTAAATTAAGCAATATTGTGATAAGTCATGACTTTTCAGCTTGAAGCTTAGCTTTATAATTATTAAAATAATTAGTTCTTTCCAGCAACCGTTTATTTTTTACTCTGAGTTGCACAACAGATTATATATCTGTTGCATCAGATAAATCATCTGTTACAACAGATATATCATCCGTTGCAACAAATAGTTAACCTGTTGCATCAGATAATATATCTGTTGCAACATAGAATATATATATCTTTTAAAAAAAAAAATTATCTTCATGACATCCAAATTTACTGACTTTTTAATTATATAAATTAATAAAGAATATTTAAAAACAAGAATATTTCTGGTGAGTTTTTTACGGTTTAAATTGTGTTTATCATTTATTTTCTTATTCTTTTCTGTGAAAAGAAATGACTTAATTAAATCAAGCTGGTGGTGAGCTTTTTATTATTGTGAAAAGTCAAGACTTTTCAGCTTATTAAATTTAAATAACCTTTTTCTCAATTTAAAAATCGAATACACCTGGTTTTCAATAACCGTTCCGTTTCTTTAATAATCATTTTTATTAATTGAGCTATGACAACAGATTGTATATCTGTTGCATCAGATAACCCATCTGTTTCAACAGATATACCATCTGTTGCTATAAATCGACTATCTGTTCAAGGAACTTTTTTTATTTCTTCTAACCGATTCATAAGTTGCAACAGATGAGGAATTTGATACATCAGAAGCATTTTTTGTTTTTGTTTGTTTGTTGAATGTGTTTAGACAAAAGCCACAGTCACGAGTATTCATTACCTTTTTTCTTAAAAATCATATCATCATATATATATCTTAATTAAATTAATCCAATGTTGTGACTTTTTTTAAATTAAATAATCTTTCTTTTACGATTATAATATCATTTAGTTCCTTATTATTTATTAACGAACCATATTTAGGAGAATTTCTCATCATGACTGTATCCCTAACTCCAACCGCCGACATGTTGAGAATAGGGAATAAATAGAATGATAATTAAATATTGAATAAAAATTAAAAATTCAAAATCGACCAAACCAAACCAAACCAAACATATACATGGATTTTTTTGAATCTCTTATAGGTAGATCGGATATAAAAAAGGGAAATATATACACTAAAAGAAAGAAAAAATATAACCTAATGATTATTATTATTATTATTATTATTATTATTATTGCTATTATTATTGTCAACCTGACAATTTTCATCCGGCAGCAGCAGAGCCCTCCTCAGCCTTGCTCGAAAGTCGGTCAAATCCCTCTAGAGTTCATCAAACTACCTTTGAAGTTCCTGCAAGGAATCGATATGAACCTTCTTGTACGAATATGGATCTGACATATTAGTATTGTAAGTATAGTAGAATGAACGAGAGTGAGTGAGAGTGAGTAAGGAGGCTGGAGGGACGTATTTATAAAATGATTGAATTGGAAGGGACTGGACTTAGACAAACAAAAAGTCACGACTGTTCATATCCCTTAAAAGGAAAAATTACAAAAATCTCATATTTAAGACACCATATTACACAATATACCTTAATGTTTTAAAAAATTACATAAAATCCCGGATTCATATTTACTAGTGATACATATGCTATATGTATCACAACCGTATACATATGTAGATACTAGTGATACATATACATATACATATGTATCACTAGTCCATATATGTATCACTGCTTAACATATGTATCACAATTCGAAATTTCGGGATAAGATGTAATTGGCAAACTATCCTGGATTTAATGTAATATTGCTGAAACTATCCGGAATTTATGTGTTGTGTATGTTAGTGTTACTTAAATAAAACTGGTGACTTTATTAATAAGTAAATTAGAAAAAAAATGGATCTAAATACAACATTTTATCTTTTTGTTGTATTTCCAAAAGAGAAAGATTGGTAATCTGTTGCAAAATATACTCCACCGTCAAATAACTTACAACATATGGACAATCTGTTGTAACAGATGGATATATCAGTTTGCTTTTCCATCAGCTGTGGCGTCTGTTGCAACTTGCTAGTCATCTGTTTATTCAATTTCATCGATAGCAATCGATTTTTCTAAACACTTCTTGGCCAAATTCAATTTTTGCTCTTGGATTGCTTCTCTTTTTTTCTTTGCATCCTTCAACCAAACTAAATTTTTGCTATTGGATTGAGGGAAAAAAATTGAATTTGGAGGCCAGCTTGAAGGATGCAAAGAAAAAAAAAAAGTAATCCAAGAGAAAAAATTAAGTTTGGCCAAGAAGTGTTTAGAAAAATCTATTGCTCTCGATGAAATTGAATAAACAGATGACTAGCAAGTTCCAACAGACGCCACAGCTGGTGGAAAAGCAAACTGATATATCCATCTGTTGCAACAGATTGTCCATATGTTGTAAGTTATTTGACAGGTGGAATATATTTTGCAACAGATTACCAATCTGTCTCATTTGGAAATACAACAAAAAGATAAAATATTGTATTTAGATCCATTTTTTTTAATTTACATTTTAATAAAGTCACCATTTTTATTTAAGTAACACACATAAAACATAAATCCTGGATAGTTACAGAAATATTACATTAAATCCTGGATAGTTTGCGTCAGATGTGGAGTCTGTTGTGTCAGATATGGAGTCTGATGCAAAAAATATGGAGTCTGTTGGAATACATAGCAGCCTTGATTGTGGTTTGATTTTTTCCATCAGTTGCTCCGTCTATTGCAACATCAACAACAGCATAAACTACAAACAACAAATAAAAAACATCAACAATAAAGAAAACAACAACATTTGTTCCAACAACATCATCAACAACAAAGAAGCATACATCTTATGTTCTAACACCATCAACAACAAGGGACGGACTCACATGGAGTCCTCCGGGTGCGCAAGCACAGACTGAACTCGTATCGAACTTTATATATGTATGTGGAAATAAAGGAAAAAACGTATATAATCTAATCAGTGAGCACCCATAGTAAGAGTTGTTTGGTTAGCCTAGTTGTTGTTTATGGGTGCTTAAGGCTATTTATTTCTTTTGGTCTTGAGTTTAATTCCCACTCAGCACATATTTTTTTAATTTTGGTAACCAACTCTTCTCTTCTTATTCACTTTAAACTTTTTAGTTTTTTCTCCCTTACTCCTTGTGTTGATTGTTCGGACTCCACTATTTTTAAGCTAAGAAGCACCCACCGTCTAAACCACACCACACCACAAGTTCCAACATCTCCAACCCCACCAACAACATCAATAACAGCATCAACAACAAAGAAACAAACAAAATACATAAAAAAAAATGATACTGCCAACAAGGCTTTTAAACTTCTCCCAACAGATGACTTTTTTTGCATCTTATAATAAAAATTCTCGGTATGTTTATTCAACAATTAAAAGTTCCTTCAAATTTTTTAAATAAATATGATATGGGAAAATGGTAATTAAATAAAAAAAAAGTAAATAAAGTTGCAAGAAGAAGACGAGAATGAAAGAGCAATAGTGAATCATATCATACCTTAATGTCAAAAAGGGGTTAAAACAACAATTTCATTCGAGGAATCTAAGATATGGATATCGATCGGTTTAGATCCGAACGAAAATTTTTGAGAAAGAGGAGAGAAAAAAAAGGTTGTGATAACCCTAAAAAGGATAGAAAAAAAAATGAGAGATTTAGGGCTGAAGGAGAGGAGAGGAGAGGAGAGGAGAGGAGAGATGAGATAATTCTAATTTCTAGATGTACTATCCTTATTATTAAATGACTAAACAAAGTGTATTTATTCAAATTTATATTTTCAAAGCATAATTAATAAGGCTAATTTGATAGTAAAATAAACCCCTAATTAATATTTTCTTGATGGGAGTGCCAAGTCAATATGAAACGGAAGAAGTATTAGGGGTTTCAATATTCATTAATTAATATTCACTAATAATTTGAGGGGCACGAGAAAGAAAATGGGTGACATTGAAAAGACAGGACAAGACTACTCAATGAGATTTTTGAGTTATCCAAGAAATATTTTTTACCACCTTTAGTAGTACTACTACTTTATCTACTCGGACAGTAGCTTTCTTTGAAATTAAAAGAAAACAAAAAGATTTTCAAACAGATATGTCGTCTGTTACAACAGATTTAGATATCTGTTTGAGAAATTCTAACAGCTCAGTCACCTGTGACAACAGATGGAAATGTCATTTGGTAACTAAATCAGAAACATCATCTGTTACAACAGATATCAATATCTGTTTGAAAATTTCCAACATCTCAGTCATCCGTCATAACAGATGCAAATATCTATTTGATAATTAAATAAGAAATGTCATCTGTTGCAACAGATATTGTTATCTGTTTGAAATTCTCCAACAGCTCAGTTGTTTGTTGCAATAGATTTCATTGCAATTGATTTAGGATGAACTAGGGATAAAAGAATGAGCTCCTCATTAACTTAATGTTAAGATTAATAATAGTACCTACATCGATCTAGGTGGAACGAGGGATGAATGAATGAGATCACAGGGTCAACTACAAATCTAATTAATTCATTGTATTTGCATGCTGTTAGTATTGTGTTCATCCCGACCCGAGTCGTCGATCGATCACTCTGAGCTGAAATGTGTTCTCATTAACTTAATATTAAGATTAATAATAGTACCTACATTGATCTAGGTGGAATTAGGTATGGATGAATGAGCACAAAGGGTCAACTACAACTTCAATTGAGTTTTTTGGCAATTACATGATGAGATGGTACTACATTCCTCCCGACAAGAGTCATCGATCGATCACTCTGAGACAAACCAATTCTTACTACCTTGTATGTTCAACTAATACCTTAATTGAATAATCTGGGACTAGGGGTGAGTTCTCATAGGGTCAACTACAACTTTAATTGAGTCTTTTGGCAAATGCATGATGAGACGAGACTGCATTCCTCCCGACAAGAGTCGTCGATCGATCACTCTGAGCCAAACCGATTCTTACTACCTCATATGTTCAACTAATACCTTAATTGAATAATCTAGGACTAGGGGTGAGTCCTCATAGAGTCAACTATAATAGATGACAGCGCTTATTTGATAATTTACAATAGATGGGTAATCTGTCGCAATAGATGACTTAATTTGTTTGATAGTTTACAACAGATTCGTGATCTGTCGCAACAAATGACTTAATCTGTTTGATAGTTTACAAGGGATGGATAATATGTTGTAACAGATTACATAATTTGTTTGATTTGATCCAACAGAAAAGACATCTATTGCAACAGGTTGAACATTTGTTTGTATGTAATTCAATTGAGTTCATATGTTAGACTAATACCTTAATTGAATGTGAGTTCTCATAGGGTCAACTACAACTTCAATTTAGTCTTTTGGTAATTGCATGATGAGACGGTACTGCGTTCCTCCTGACCAGAGTGGCGATCGATCACTCTGAGCTGAACTGATTCTTACTACCTCATATGTTAGACTAATACCTTAATTGATTAATATAGGACTAGGGTACTAATACCTTAATTGAATAGTCTAGGACTACGGGTGAGTTATCATAGAGTCAACTACAACTTTAATTGAGTTTTTTGGCAATTGCATAATGAGATGGTACTGCATTCCTCCCGACAGAGTCGTTGATCGATCACTCTGAGCCGAACCAATTCTTACTACCTCATATGTTAGACTAATACCTTAATTGATTAATCTAGCACTAAGGTACTAATACCTTAATTGAATAGTCTGGTACTAGGAGTGAGTTCTTACAGGGTCAACTATAACTTCAATTGAGTCTTTTGGAAATTGCATAATGAGACGGTATTGCGTTCCTCCCGACAGAGTTGTCGATCGATCACTCTGAGCCGAATCGATTCTTACTACCTTATAAGTTAGACTAATACCTTAATTGATTAATTTAGGACTAGGGTACTAATACCTTAATTGAATAGTCTGGGACTAGGGGTGAGTTCTCATAGGGTCAACTACAACTTTAATTGAGTCTTTTGTCAATTGCATAATGAGACGGTACTGCGTTCTTTCCGACAGAGTCGTTGATCGATAACTCTGAGCCGAACCGATTCTTACTACCTCATATGTTAGACTAATACCTTAATTTATTAATCTAGGACTAGGGTACTAATACCTTAATTGAATAATCTAGGACTAGGGGTGAGTTCTCATAGGGTAACCTATCGATTAATCTAAGACTAGGGGTGAGTTCTCATAGGGTCAGCCACAACAGATGGCAACGCCTATTTGATAATTTACAACATATGGGTAATCTATTGCGACATATGACAATTTATTTGATAATTTATAATAGATGGGTAATCTGTAGCAATAGATGACTTAATCTGTTTGATAATTTACATCAGATTCGTAATCTGTTGTTACCTAATCTGATTGATAATTTACAATAGATGAGAAATCTGATGCAACATGTTGAACATTTATTTTTTACAATTTCAATTGAGTTCATATGTTAGACTAATAGTACCTAAATTGATTAATCTAGGACCAGGGGTGAGTTTTCACAAGGTCACCTCCTAGAGTACTCGGTCAACTACAACTTCAATTGTTTTTATACAATTTCAATTGAATTACCCTTTTGGCAATTGCATGATGAGAGGCTTAAAAATTACGCATATATTTTATGATTTTAAAAATAATTAAGATCATTTCGGACCAAATTAACATTTTCAAAACTACTTGTCATTTTATTCCAAAATACAAATCAACCCATACAAATGTTTCATCATTTCAAATCTCGAGGTCTGGCTCTTTATCTCTCATTCTCACTCAACAATACAGTACAGACAATAACTACTCAATAAATTTGCTCAACTCTCCATAACAGATCATTTTTCTTCTCATTTCCGACCACATAGGTGTTATTTTCAACTTCATTCTTGCTTGTATCAGTCGTTTTCTTTGTCTTCGTAGGCAACAGAGTTCGAGAAGAGCTTTATATTTATTTTTTTTCTAAAAAATAAGGGCTTTTAAGTTAATGATGGAAAATAAAACTGTTAGTTGTATTATTTTCGAGAATAGGTTTATAATTTTGAGTTTTGATGGTAAAATTGTAGAAAGAACTCGAGAAATCCCTAGTTTTCGTCGTAGTGTTCCATTGACTGTCGTGGTATAGTTGGATGGTGTTTGTGGTATTGGTGGTGGTGGTATTTGTGGTCGTCGTGGTGGCATTGGTTGGTGGTGTTTGTGGTGGTGTCGGTATTCGTGGTGTTTGTTTGTTTGTTGGCATTGGTTGGTGGTGTTTGTGGTGGTGGCTGTTGGTGTATCGGTATTCGTGGTGATTGTAATGTATTTTTTAAAATATATGCATACATCAACTGTAATGTAATTTTTGTTTTTCTTTGTCTGTAGGTAAAATATGTCTCCCAAAAGAAAAAAAGTGAAAGTGGATCAACATCTGACCACTAAAAAAAAGGCTACAGTACAGAGGGATTCGGAGGAGCTTCCTAAACAATCTCAGTCAGGGAAAAGTGAAGCTGAGGAGAGATATGAAAACAAAGTTGAGGGAGGTGGACAAGGGTCCGTAGATTGTGATGAAGAAAATAAAAGTGAGAAAGAGGAGGTATTGGAGAGTCAGAAAGAGAAAGAGGATGATCATCAACATAATGATAATGGATAACCGACGGGGCATGAGTTAATATCGACATCCCAGCATGATCCTGTCAAAACTTTTAGTATTGACAGGTTTCAAGTTGCGATACTGATAAATGACCCAGAAGGAAAACAACTAACTAGTCAAATTGTACTTAAATGTCAGATGGGGGAAAAGTTTGAACATTTTATGAAAATTATGAAGAATGAAAACATAGGCGGACTTTTTAAGAAGAGCTGCTTTGGACGCTTTCTCGAGCTGCCTGTGGACCCCTCTGCTCGTATCCGTTTCCCTATGACGATGATATATGGTTTTCTCAAGCGCAGAGTTAAGTACGTGGTGGATGATAAAGATTCGGAGGAGGGGGGAAGAAGATAGATGAAATTTGGATCAACTACTATGGCATGCCTGTTTGTTTTGGCTTGCAAGAGTTTGCCATAGTGACCGGCTTGAGATGCCATCGTCCATAAGGACCACCACCCCGCAAATGATTCAAGGCAAGAAAATGCAAGAAAAGAATAGATGTGTTGTTTGACATTGCTCGACGTGGCTACAAAGCATCAGATTTGTTGACAGATCTCGAGGATAAAACCATACCAGAGCAGTACATGGAGCAACTGTGCTTAGTTTTGTTTGCCCATTTGGTTATATTGTCAAGAGACGTCAACAAGGTCATAGAAGATGATTTGTTGGCGCGTGCTGAGGATTTTGATAAATTCAACAATTATCTCTGGGGATATGACAGCTTCTACTTGACTATCCAATATTTACTGACAAAGCTATCCTCAGGGACGACCACATTATATGTCTTTCCTTGGGCTTTCATGGTAAAATTAATCACTAATTTTACTCATCCATTAATTTATATTGAATATAGTTAATATAATTTTTTTTGCTTGCTTCCTGTTTACATTTTTTAGGCTTGGGCATTTGAAGCCTTTCCTCCCCTTCGAAAGCAGTTAATGGATTACCCGGATGAGGTTTCTCATCCAAGGATGTTTAGGTGGTTGGCTGAAAAGAGCAACACCAATATTAAGGAGGCTGATCTCTTTAACCCTCCGGATGATTCAGTACATCTTCTTCAAGTAAAATAATTCTACTCAAAGATAAGAAAGATATTGAACAGATGTTATATATGGTGCAACAAATGTTATATATGATGAACCAGATGAGACATCTGTTGCGAAAAGGTATATCTTGCATCAGATTACCCATCTGTTGCTTTGGTTCTCTGAACCCGACTCCTAAAAGATTAACTATCTACTATAAATAATGCAACAGATTTTTAATCTGATAACATATTGTTCATCTGTTGTGACGTACAGATCATCTTTTGCATAACAAATTACCCGTCTTGTGCATCTGTTGCAACAAATGATTGATATTTTGCATCAGATTATCCATGTGTTGCTCTGTTTCTCTGAACCAGACTCAAACAAATTTTAACCATATACGACAAACTATGCAACAGATGGATTTTTTTTATAACGTAGCCCAACTGTGAAAATTATTATATTATATGATTTAAATGCATCTGTCTCTTTTTTCCTTTTTATAGGTTGTGCATCCATGGATCGTGCCTACTGAGGAGGAGGAGTTGATAACTTCTTATATTACTCTAGGTCATGTTAATACTATAGCAGACCCAATGGTGGAGTTAATAAAGAAGGAATTGGCTGGAGCAATAGCCATAAGAAGAGCAGTTAGGCAAGGTCAGCCTAATGTTGAGGCTCTTCATGACCAACCTTTTACTAAGGCAGATCCGGGTGCTTCTTCTGGTGGAGTTGTTGGTATTGGTGGCAGGCATGCTCATGGTGCTACCACTCGTGATGGTGAGTGTGTTGATGCTCAAGAAAGAATAAATATGTTTGAAAACATCCCTTTTCACCCTTACACAGGTCCCTCTCACTCCTCTTCACCCTCGTGTTCTCGTTGTGAATGCGATGAGTGCAAGGACAGACAGGATAAACTCTTTGAAAAAGTAGAGGCTATCTCTAAAGCTATCGAGGAATTCAAATCCAAGAGGTGTGTCATACCATCCAAGAAGGTGAGAGAGCCACACACTCCTACTGCATTGGTTAGGAGAAAGAAAAGAGCAATTAGAGATGTAATCTCCGCCCGAAAATCAAAAGAAATTGCAATTCCTCCCTCTCCAAAAGCTGTTGAAGTTTAGGGGCCAGTCAAGAAGGTGGACATATACGCGGAACTTGGCTCCGAATAGAAGAGGGATTTGTGACAGGCCAAGAATGCCAAGCCAGGCGCACCAGATTACCCCAGGCCTCTCTTTTCCCCCCAAGACTTCCAGACTATGACTGATATGTGTATGCTGTACGAGGACAAGGAAAGTTTACTTTTACTAACCTAGCCCTTCTAATCTACCCCATGAAGAAGAAGATACGCAACAGATTTCACATCTGTTGCAACAGCTGGGTATACTGGTGCAACTGGTAGTGGTTCTGTTGAAACTTATTATCCTTCTATTGCATAAGTTGCATTGGATTATTGATTCAGAGAACCCTATGCAAATATACATGTGCTCGACAACACCAAACCAGTAGCAAATATACACACCACTATGAAAATTTCAACAATTAGGCTTGAATATCTATGTTCCCAACAACACCAAACCAGTAGCAATAACGGCAACAATGTAGTATCTTCTTGCTCGATTTTGTTTCTCTTCAGAAGCCTTGACTTTGTTCAACAAACCCCAGATTACATGATTTGCTTGTGAAGGGTGTCGCTCTTCATACCAATCAAAGTAATCACATCCACCCAATTTCTATAAAAAAAAAAGAACACAATTACAAAACAATTACAAGTCAATAATTAATCAATTAATTAAATAAAAAAAAATATTACCTTTAAATCTTACAAGTAAAATTTCTACGATCCGGATTTTGTTGAGTCCAAAAAGTCTTTAACAAATCTTCATGACCGCACTTACAATATTAAAAATCTTTATCACAAAAAATAGTGGAAGATGCGCTCGACATTGTCAAGCTCAGTTGGAAAAAAGGAAAGAAATAATTTGAATAGATAAAAGAAGATGACGATGAAGAAGAAGATTTGGAAATTTAGGGTTAAATTTTAGTAGGAAGATGAATATTTAAGACAATGGGGGGGGAAATGACCGTTGGGGGACAAGTGATGGCAAGTCAGCGAAATGTGTCAGACGGACACTGACACATTTGATGCCTATTTTATTTTACGTGTTTAAAATGAACACTGTCTACTTGATGCCTATCTTATTTTAGGTGTTTGAACTGAACACCGTCGATGGGTTGCGCCTTTTTTATTTCAATTCAATTCACTTTAACCTTTTTACACGTAGTGATAATTTTTTATGTCCAAAGAAAGTTGAATTTTTATAATGCAACAGATTCTTCATCCGTTGTAATAGTTATCCTACATGTTCTGACATATAGTTTATTTGTTGCAATAAGTTGGTTATCTATTGCATTATCTCAACGTTTTTATCTAAAGTCCATCTGTTGTAACAGTGGGAAGACCTGTTTGATAAATTTCAATAAATCACCTACCTGTTGCAACATATGTCTAAATCTGTTGATTTTTTCCAATAGATGTGTCTTCTGTTGCAACAGATACATTATCTGTTGCAATATTTGAATCTAGTATTCCTTTTCAATTAATAAGTTCAAAGCTAAGGAATAAATAAAATTCGTAGACAAAATAAAATAAATCGAACCCTTCATAAATTAGCTGAAATAAGTCAACGAATAAATAAAATGTAAAAAAATTATTATGGGTACAGATCTCAACAAATACATCAACAATAATTTAAGTTTACTGCCAAGGATTGCTTTGATTTGACAAGCTCAAGCTATAAAGATCTACTCAGTATGGGAAAGTTGTTCTTCATTCGGTGCTATGGAATTTGGCTTTGCTCGTCGTGGATCTTTATTGTCGCTTACATACGGTTTTTGCGCTTTCTGTTCTCTGTATTTCCATAAAAAGAGTAGCATATTGTCAATGTTTTTCAGCAGTAGCTTCTTCTACATCCACCTAGAAAGCCAAAATTGGTCAATGCTAATTACGGAGATACAACAAAATGAAAAAGGATAACTCATCTCTCCTAGCAAATTAAATAGGTCTTCCTCCCATTTTAAATTATTCCAAACAAATTATATTTCTTTTGCAACAATAAATCAACTGTTGGGACAAATTTCTACATGAGGAAGATGCTATGTGATAATTTCCAACGGATGAACCATCCATTGCAACATATGAATTATTTGTTGCAGCATATAGGTCATCTGTTGGTACAAATAAAAGCGGTACGAAGAGCTATTTGATTTGCTAAAAAAGATGAGACATATGTTGCACCAGATAAAGTATCTGGTGCAACAGGTTAGTCAACTGTTGCAACAGATGTATATATATGTTTGATAATTTTCAGCAGATGTGTCATCTATTGAAACAGATATGTGTCTGTTTGTTTTGTCAGTTGGAAGACATATAATATATTCACCTTCTTCAGCTTGTGCTGCTCTCCTTTGGATATTGTACGTTGCTCAGTGCAACACACAGACAGAGGAGTTGCAATTTTTCTTTTTTGGATGCTTGATAATGCCTTGGAAATCACTCTCTTTCTGCTCTTAGCCCTAATTTCTAATGGAGCGGATGGAAATAAATTCCTCTTTGATGGAATGAGACCCCTCTTAGATGTCAATTCCTTTACAGAAGCAGTTAATGAATTAATAGCATTAATCACTACATCATGTTTCACCCTGCAGTCTTGATATTTGCATGCAGAACATTCGCTGGGAGAGGCAAAATCTGTATAACCAGTATGATCATACTCATAATGGTTTGCTTTAAATACTGTAAGAGGAGCATCATTAGCACCAACAGAAGCACCACTACCACCACTAACAGCTCCATCACCACTAAGACCATCAACAACAACAACAAGCCCACCCTCCAAAATTGTTTTTCTTGTAATGGTTGTTGCTCCAAACAATTCCATTTTTATTTTGTCGATGACCTTAGGTTCCAATAAAGTTTGCACAGACTGTAAAGTAAGAAAAAATGGCATCTTCAACTCTCGATTGGTTGGAACTAGCGACGGATGGACAATCTAACATAAATCATTACATATATTAGAATGATGATTAGATCATTCAAAAAAAATCATTAATTAAAAAAAATTAATTATAATTATACTTACTGCATCCTTCGGGGGGTTGAAGAGATCAAAAAATTTTGCACTTTTATCAGTTTTGGCCGACAACCTTCTCAAGATTTTTGGACAGGAAACTTCTTCCTAGTAGTTCACTTGTTGTCTCAAATAAGGAATGGCTTCAAACGCCCAAGCCTATAAAATAACGCCAATAAATCAAAACCATTATTGAGCGAAAAAAATGAATGATATCATAATAAAAGAAAGAAACATTTACCATAAAAACCCATGGAAAGCCATATAAGTTGACTGTCTTTGGCACTAACGGAGTCAATAAATATTTGTCAGTCATTTTGAAGCATTCATACCCCCAAGGATAGCTGTTAAATGCATCAAGATCCTCGGAGAGCTTTATTAAATCGAGGTTTATGTTGTTGTTAACGTCTCTCACCCAAAGAATATTATGTACAAATCAAACAAGCACAATGACTGCTTGTGATTCTTTGAAAGTCCTTTACCTTTCAACGCTTCTATCAAATTTTTGTTTTTGAAGCTTGGACCAACAATGGACACCAGGTCATCACGATCACACGACTTGCCTTTGCCTTTTTTTGGGTGTGCGGGGTGCTTTTTTTTGGGTTAGAATAGGTATAACTTGAGAAGGAGGATAACATTTTAGTCCAGTAACTATGGCAAACTCCTTCCAACCAAAACAAACAGAATGCCACAGTAATTTATCCACACCTCATCCATCTTATCTTTTTTTTCATACATAAACCTACGCTTGAGTAGTTCATATACCATTTTTATTTGGAAAAGAGCATTGTTGTCCTCCGGCAAATCAATATATTTCCCAAAGCAGCTGTCCCTGAAATAAGCATCTAATTTTTGTTCTCGAAGCATTTTTCTGAAGGCGTCAAAAGATTTTCCCATGGCTGACTTAACCACGAAATCACCCGTTAAATCTGCGGCACCATCGCACTGCATTCTCACAGGATAACGATCAATGCTGAAGGCTTTGACCAGCTCTTCGATGGAAGGGCTATTAGCATCTGCATCATCTCTTTTGAAATATCCCTCCTCCGTGTGTTCATCATATTCTGCTCTTGATTGAGATAACGCTTGTAAAACAAGCTCATAGAGTGGTGGATGTAGCCTAGCTGCTTCACTTGTTCCTTTACTTGGACTTGATTCGGTTTCTGTTCATTTGGGAACCATATTATCTAAAATTAGAAGGAACATAAAATAATATATTATTGTTGATTGATGCATCATTAAAAAGGGATAATAGTAAATCAAACAAGCAAAACAGTAAAATAACAGTTGCAACAGATCACCGATCTGTTGCACTAGGTAGTATATCTATTGCAGTATATAACCAAACTGTTGCAGCGGATGAGTAATCTGTTGCAACAATACAAAATATATCACTCATCTTTTAAGACAGATGAATGGTCTGTTCAACAGATCACACAACTGTTGTGACATCATCTGTTGCAACATATGAGTGATTTGTTGGAATATTTAAATAATTTATTGCGATAATACAAAATATATCACTCATCTGTTGAGAAAGATGAATGGTTTATGCAACAGATCACACATCTGTTGCAACATATAAGTGATCTGTCAGAGTAGTTAACTAACCTGCAGCAACGGCTAAGTAATCTGTTGCGACAATACAAAATATATCACTCATATGTTGAGAAAGATAAATGGTTTATGCAACAGGTCACACATCTGTTGCAACACATGAGTGATCTGTTGGAACGGTTATCAACGGTCAATATTGTTTAGATTTCTTCCAATATAGGGTCGTCTATCGCGGCAGATGAATGATCAGTTGGAAAAATCAAGTCTTGGACATTTCCTGAAGGAAGAGTTGATGGGATTTTATCCAACAGGAGGTTCATCTGTTGTATCAGATCATTAATCTAATGGTTCTTCCATTGCACCAGATGGTTAATTAGTTGCATCAAAATTTTTATCCGATGCTTAATCTGTTGCAACATATGGTAAAGTTGTTGTGTCATATAGTTAATCTGTTGCATCAGATTATTAATCTGCTACATCAGATTATTAATCTGTTGCATCAGAATTATAATTTGATGGTTCCTCTGGTGCATCAGATGGTTGATCTGGTGCATCATATAATAAATCTGTTGCATTAGATGGTTAATATGTTGCACCAGATGGGTAATCTGTCGGAGGAAACAAAAAATAGTAGCACGATTTTGTTTAACAAAAAATAACAATTTCACCATTTTTACCAAGAACAAGAACAGAACAAATCAAATCAAATTGTCGTTTTGTTTTTATAAACACAAACAATAAAAAAGCCATTTCAGACCGCATTTCAAATTAGTGCAACAAATATTGAAATTGTTAACCAATACTATAAGAGAAATTGGCTCAAGTTCCTCGTTTTCTTCAGAACTAAAAAGGCCATAAATTTTTACCTGTGAAAGAAGAAAAGGAACGATGAAGAATTCGAAGATGTTGTGGCCGGAGAGCAAGGCTTTCACGTCGATTGAAGGTTGAAGTTGAAAAGAAACTCGAAGCCCAACTATTTGTAGTCGGATGTTGAAGTCACCGAGGATTGAAATGAGAAATTTGCAGAACAGTTGGTTGGGACAGAGTTGAGAGAAGCTGTCGAGAGAGGGATGAAAGACAGGCTGATTGAATTGAAGAGGGGAACTCAAAGCCCAACTATTTGTCGCTGGAGGTAGAAGTCGTCGAGGGTTGAAGGAAGAAAAGAGGGGAACTCGAAGCCCAACTATTTGTCGTTGGAGGTAGAAGTCGTCGGGGGTTAAAGGGAGAAATTTTACAGAACTGTTGGTTGGGGGAGAGTTGAGAGAAGCTGGAGAGAGAGGAGAGAATGATTGATTTGAATTGAAGAGGGGTGTGGGTTGGGTTGATTTGTATTTTTGAAAAGATCAGAAAGTTTTAAAAATATTAATCAAGTCCACAATTAACTTAATCAAGTTTCCTAATGATGTTTGACCCTATCTGTTGGTCAATGCCACCAATCCTTCATTCAAGACTTAAAAGACACCTTTCCTTCAATTTTCTCAAGTAACTACACAGAGAATTACATAAAAACTGCTATCTTACATGTTAATCAATTAATAATATTTCTTTAAAATATTACTAATATAATTCTACTTGTATAATTATCAAAATTTAAGATAATCAATTATTATCATTACTCAATAATAAAATTAATATACTTCTACTTAACGTAATTATTAATTCATAAGTTAATTGCCAATAGCATTTTAAAAAATGACATGAGTACACTTTATTTAATTAAGTCGTTAACGTGTAAGCTAACCAATAAGTAATAGTAACTTTTTGTTAAGAATATCACATATGCATTTTCACTTATTTTAATATTGACGAATAAACTAACAATCGATAATAATTTTTGAAAAATGCAACTTATGTACTTATTTGCAATTATTATCTTGTATATCTTAATAATCAATAATACTTTCATAAATACTATTAATACATTTCTACTTAATATAGCTGTCAAAATATATGTTAATATATCATTCACTAATATTTATGATTGATATCACTAATATACTTACAGTTAATATATTCGTCAATGTATAAATTAGCCAGTAATTAATAATTTTTTTAAAAAAATAACTAATACATTTTACTTAATTTAACTATTGTATAAATTAATAAATTAATATTATTTTAATAAAGATATTAAAGGTACACTTATATTGTATTGTAATTATTGACATATAAATTTAATTAATCAATAATATTTCATAGTACATAGCTACTTAGTGTAATTATCAAGTTATAGGACAACCGATTAATAACATTATATAACTAATCAATTAATAACAATACTACTTATACCAATAATACACCTCTATTTTTATTATCAAATTATAAATTAATAAATCGTTATCTTTTATTAAGAATACCACTAAAATATTTTTACTTATTTTAACAATCACTTTCTAAGATACTCATTCAAATATATATATATATATACACACACACATATTTTTATTTATTTAGAAGAGTGACTTCAACATGTGTGGTTGTTGTAAAAAAAAATTCTCTAAGGGCATTATTATCAATTTAAACAAAATCTTGTGCATTGTTGGATTGTGTTGTAGCTTAAAAAAATGAACATATGTGTCTAATGACTAAACAATCACACAACCTTCTCTTAATACAACTTGTATCCCCATATGATGTAATCTTTCCACATAGTGGATCCACTTTTATGGCATTAGTGCAAATACCTTATGTTTTTGTTTTATGGAATACAAAAATAATTCTAATTTTTGTTTCAATTTTTTATGCATGTTTAAATAGCTTTTATAATTTTGATATAATTAAGTAATTTTAAATAAATTATAATTTATATTAATTAATCAAATTAATTTTTAAAAGTAATAAAAGTCATATATTTATTGTTAATTTGTCTCTTATATTAAAACATATTTTTTTTAAATTTATTTTAGCAAATTTTAAAAAGTTATCATTTTCTCTTAACATTAATCTTGTGATTAAGTTAATATATCAAATACTAAATGTCAGTTTTAAATTTTCAAAACACATTAATAAATATTTTTAAGATTCGTGTCAAATCAACATGGATCAAGTAAAAATATTAAAAAATATTTATTAAATCAGAGTAAATTTCTAATAAGATTTTACCTTCGTAAGGGGCAAACGTAATTTACTATTGTATCAGAAGAAAATTTATCAAGCATATACTAATAAAATTTATCAACACTAAAAAGATACAGATTTATGACATGTTTAATTTATTTCTTACAAAAATAAAATAATTAAGATAATGTTATAAAATCAAACAACAAGAGCAAAAAAATACATGTTTTTTTATTTGAATTTATGTGATGTACTTTGATTAAAAATAAACTTATTCATTTATATGGTTTAGTTTGGCTAAATGTTAAGATACAATTTTTCTTTTACTTTTTCATATATATAACCCCATATTTTTAGAAAAAAAGTTATGCATTAACATATTTGAACCCATAACGGCATTAGTGGTAAGAATTGGATGCACTTTGTCCTCTTCATACCCCACTTTGTGAAAATTCATGGGATATATATTATTATAGTCCATAACTATAGGTTTTAATATAAAATATCTTAGTACAATAAAAAATTTAAATATAAATAGTAAATTTTTAATGATTTTAAAAAATAATATCTACTAAAATTAGACAAATTTTTAAAAATTTAAAAAATAGTATCTACTAAAATTCGACCGTATATTTTTATCTTAATATTTGTTATTTTTGTAAAAAAAAAAATAGATATAAAATGTTAAATTAACTATTGATGTTTTAAATTAACTTGACCTTATATGAGACTCGCTTAAATTTTTTTCATAAGTATTTTTTATAGTAATTTTGTTATATCAATTTTAATTAGTTATTATAAGTCATTTAAGACATGCTTGTTTTGCTATTTCAATCGTGATTTTACAATATCACCCCTGATTGATTATTATGATTATTCAAGCACTAAAAATTTAATAATATTTCACAAAAAAATATAAAATAGACAAAAAATGATATGTCAACATAAAAATTTAGTTGATTATCAAAATTATATTAGTGTACATATATTGGGATGGAACAAAGAAAGACGTAAAATAACATATATTATTTGAAAATGAGACAAAAATTATTTTAAATCACAATAATTAAAAATTTAATATATATATATAATCTAATTGACTATCGAGATTTTGTTTGTGCCACATAAATTGGGACATAGAGAGTATTCATATTATTGAAAAAATATGTTTATAAATCACATAATTAATAGTTTAAAAATTTATAAATATAAAATATTTGGATAATTTTCTAAATTATACCAGTCACTTAAATTGAATAGAAGAAAAAGTATTATATAATACAATAATTAAAAATTTAAATTATTGTAATGATTGATTATCTAAATTCTATTTGTGTCACATAAATTAATATTAAAAAATAATATATATTGGATCCGTGCTAGCACGGGCCGTCAATATCTTGTATATATATAAGTATGTAATATAAAAGTATGAAAAGAAAAAAAAATTAAAGTAATTATTGAAAGATCAAATAATTTATCACTGTCATTGTTCTTCTGTAAATACATAATATAGTGATTTATTAAATACTCAATTTTACGTATTTAATTTAGTGTGAGACTTCCCTCGCTATATTAAAAAAAATATTATAAAGTAATACTATATACCATATCGAGGGATTCCATGGATAACTTCTATTTCATTTTTATTTATTTTTTAATTAATAAATCATTGGTAACAACCAAAAAAATAATTATTATTATATTTAAATTTTTTGAAATATTGATTAAGTTTTTTTTATTTAGCGAGAGAGAATCCTTCGCTATAGTAAATTTAATATCAATTTTTTATAATCACCATAATTTAGTGAGGGACATCCCTCTTTACCTTCTAAGAAAAATTAATAATTAAAATATTTGACTTACGCGAGAGACAACATCGCAAAGTCCCTTGCAATAGCGACATATATTTTTTCCCTCGCTAACCTTGGCAGCTAATATCCAAGTTTTTAGTAGTGTATAAACATCAGTTTTCAGTTTTCAAATACGTACTATAAACATCATTTTTTAATTATTTGTCCTAACGGTATGATATATATACACATATTCATTAAACAAAGATTATGCATGTTTAATGTCATTTAATGTATATATAAAGAAAAATATTTATTTTATATATTGAAACATAAGTAAAAGATAAAGATTACGTTTAACGCAATTTGTATATTATATTTGAGATATTTTTTAGTGTAAGTTTTTTCACAAAATCTAAGATTTATTAATTTTTATTATTATTATATTATTATTTATTGACTACATATAATCAATATAATTTTAAAAAATAATATAATAGATTATTTTTTAATAATGTAAATATATTAGATTATATATATAATCTAATTTATTATTTTTACTACTAATAACAATTAGATTACATAAAATAAATATTAGATAACATAATTATTTAAAATAATTATTTACTTTTTTTCTTCTTTTTTTGTAATTCCAAAACCGACCACAAGTGGTCGATTTTTAAAAAATATTTTATTTTATTTTAATGAAAAACCGACCACATGTGGTCGATTTTTAAAATTAATTTTTTATTTTAATTAAAATCCGACCACATGTGGTCGGTTTTTTAAAATTAATTATCTTTTATTTTTCATTAAAAACCGACCACAAGTGGTCGATTTTTAAAAATTATTTTTATTTTTATTTTATTTAAAAATCGACCACATGTGGTCGGTTTTTAAAAATTATTCTTCTTTTTATTTTATTTAAAAATTGACCTCGGTTTTTTAAAATTAATTTCTTTTTTTAATTTCAATTAAACCTACCACAAGTGGTCGGTTTTTAAAAAAAAAAATCTTTATTTTTGTCAAAAAACAACCACATGTGGTCGGCTTTTTTAAAATATATATATTTTTTAAAAAAAAAAAAAAACGACCGCTAGTGGTCAATTTTTTTAAAAAATTAATTTAAAATTATTTTTTAATTATAATTTTTTAAAGAAAACCGACCACAAGTGGTCGGTTTTGTTATTTTTTATTAATTTTTATTTTTAAAAATAATAATAATTAATATTAAAATTATTGAAATGATTATTTTGATATTTTAAAATATAAAAGCGACCACATGTTGTCGTTTTTTTACAAAAAAAAAAAAAATTGAAAAAAAATAATTAAAAAACCGGCCACATGTGGTCAGTTTTTACGATTTTTTTTTTAGTAGTGATATCTGTACATATTTAGTCGATTTGTAGCATATATAAAGTGTGTAAAGATCAGAGATTATACTTTTATCTACCACATGTATTTTAACTATATATAGATATTTGCATTATAATCAAACCTTTTGTCACCAAAAATGTAAGAGTGTAAGTGTAATATGTCCTCTTTCAAAATAAGTGTACTTTAGTAAAAAATAAAAAATAAAAACAATTGTCGCAAAATATCTGTTTAGAAATTGTGTGTTTTTCCATCTATATCCCTATTTTTTAAAAAAACTATTTCTTCTTGATAGTGACCCTAATTTTCTGACCAAGACAATGAAAGGTAGACGGCAAGGGCGCGACTTATGTCCGTGGCCCTATGCCCAACCATGCCGAGGCCGGTGTGATGCCAAGAGACCCACCATAACCGTTGATCTACCCATTGGCTTAGAATAGTGCGCTCCTCTATCTCTCGTTCACCAGTGGTGGATCCAGAATTTAGTGTTCGTGAGTGCTCAGAAGGTTTGACACATATATAGATATTCAAAGATTTAAAGTTTTGCTTGAAAAATGAAAGCACCCAGTTATCTTTCTAGTTTAATGATTGCTTTTCTCCATCATATATTAATTTTTATATATTTCTTGCATAGTTATACTTAATTTGTGTTTGATTTAACGAATGCTAAAGCACCACAAATTAACACCTAGGTTCGCCCTTGTCACCATCGAACATTCAAGCTTCAAGAAACACCTAAAAAAAATAAGAACGAATTATATAAATTAGTTTTATAATTTTAAACTATATTTTAAAATGCATGAAATGAACTAAAATAATACTTATTTTATACCAAGGGAGTAATTAATATACACCAATTCAAAATTTCATATTCAGCTCACATGCACGTAGATGAAAAAAGACATGCAAAAGACAAATTAAAATAAACGCCTATCACTTTCAAAATAGTTTTACTTTGCTAGCCTGAATATGAACCTTTTTTTCTTATAAAAAAAAAAAAAAATCTTAATGCCGTTGACAATTGACCTTTGAAATTTTGGTTTATCCTTTTTTTTTGGGTCAAAGATTTCAAATTATCATTTGACATACCCATTTAATCCTAAAACTCTATTAATAATTGTTTTTGTTTAGCTTGTTAAAAAAGAAAAAAAAAATCTGCGTATCATCCATTCATATTTTTTATTATAAAAAGTAATCCCTTCGTTTAAAAAAGAATGACCTCCTTTTTTTTAATCCGTTTAAAAAAGAATAATTTTTTTTTCTTTTTTTGGCAATACTTTAATTTCAACTTTCCACATGACATGTTTAGGACCAGGGGCGGAGCTAAGGTAGGGGGTTCATCCGAACACTCTTCGACGGAAAATTGTACTATATATACATGGTTAAAATTATTTTTTATGTATATATAGTAGATGTCGAACCCTCTTCTGTTAGTTCGTATATTCACTTGTAAAACCTCTTGGTGTCAATTCTGGCTCCACCACTGTTTAGGACCACAAGATTAAAGAAAATTTTGGTACATTTGACATAACTTTAATTAAAGGCTACAAGATTCAAAAATCTTTCTTATTTTCTTAAACTTTGTTTCAAGTCAAGCTATGTCATTCTTAGACTTTGGTACAATTCAATCTCAAAAGCAAGACACATGTTTAAAACTCCTCTGGAAAGTCACACCGGATCGGTTAATAAATTATTTTTTAATTGGATAGCTAATATGTTTATAACTTTCATTCAAAAGACAGATCCAGAGATATTGTGCAAAATATTAGTTACATTTGTTTCCATTTTGATAATTTTAGATGCTTGATTTTTTCTGAACATTTATTAAATGCCTCTGACGAAGCCCTCCAATTATTATATAAGAACAAGTCTAACAATAGCAAAGACAAAAGCTACCAATACGCGGATATGCATGCAATAGGCAGCCAATAGTGACCAAAGTTAATAAAATTACACGTTTATTTGTCTATAAATATTTGAGTTCCACAGTCCCTCAACACATCACAAAGCTAATAAGCATCTATAATTCTTGATATCATAGATCATCATATACTTTGCATTTTCAAAATGAGTATTTCAAACAACTCTTTTGCAGCCATTGCTACTATATTTTCTCTTCTCCTACTCTCTAGCATGCAATGTCATGCACAGCTTTCTTCAACATTTTATGACCGTACTTGTCCTAATGCTCTCAACACGATACGTACCAGTGTTAGAGAAGCAGTTTCAGCTGAACGCCGCATGGCTGCATCCCTCATTCGTCTTCATTTCCATGATTGCTTTGTTCAGGTTGGTTAGATGACACACATTATATATTAATACTTGCTCTATGTATGATACTAAAAGTTAGATGTTTGTTTAAACTATGTACTAATTAATTTGTGACTTAAACTTCAGGGTTGCGATGCTTCTATCTTACTTGATGAGACACCCACTATTGTCAGTGAGAAAACGGCATTGCCAAATCTTGGGTCAGCTAGAGGCTATGGTATTATAGAAGATGCAAAAAGAGAGCTTGAGAAAACATGTCCAGGAGTCGTATCATGTGCTGACATACTTGCAGTTGCTGCCAGGGATGCGTCCACTCTTGTAAGTGTTTGTAGTTTGAATATTTCATTTTTTTCATCTGATAAAAGAAAAAAGTTTATGCTATAAAAATATATTATCGAAAACTAACCAACGTTATGTTAATACCAATATTCATCAGGTTGGAGGTCCATCATGGACAGTGAAACTTGGAAGAAGAGATTCAACCACTGCAAGTCATACTCTTGCTGAAACAGATCTTCCAGGTCCTTTTGATCCTCTAGATAGGATTATTTCTGGCTTTACCAACAAAGGCCTTAGCACAAGAGACATGGTTGCTTTATCAGGTAAGACTTGATCAAATTGGCCAACATATATAGAATTTTATCGATCATATACTATTGTATATAGAGTTTTTAACGTTTAAAAGTTTCTATTCCAGGAGCACATTCAATAGGTCAAGCACAATGCTTCGTTTTCCGCGATAGAATTTATAGCAATGGAACAGACATCGATGCTGGATTTGCTAGCACTAGAAGACGTCAATGTCCTCAAGAAGACCAAAATGGAAATCTAGCTCCACTTGATTTGGTTACACCCAATCAATTGGATAACAATTACTACAAGAACTTGATTGAAAGAAAAGGTCTCCTTCAATCAGATCAAGTCCTCCTCAGTGGCGGATCCACAGATAGCATTGTTACTGAATATAGCAATAGCCCTCGCACATTTGCCTCTGATTTTGCTGCTGCCATGATTAAAATGGGAGATATCAGTCCTCTTACTGGTCAAAATGGGATTATACGAACTGTTTGTGGCTCTATAAATTGATCTTACAAAAGTCTGAAGTATATTTGTAGTAGTGTTTTTTTTTCTCTATGTAACGTGTTTCAAGATTGAAATATATATATATATATAACATTGAATTTTTTTATGTTTATTTTGATATTTTGGATTCCCTTACTGCAAATTCTTTAGGTAAAAGTTATTGATGTCGTTTCAAACAAGTTCAGGAATAATAAATTACCCACAAAAGATAAATGTAACTAAGAATTCATGACAAGATTAAGAATATATTCGTATCTTTTCCTATTAAAAATAATAAGCAAATGAATTTGGAGCTAAATTGAAAAAGACAGTCTTGATATAAAGCACAAGATGCTCGTACATGCACCTGAACATATACAACCTTAACAAAATGTATTGACTTTGAGTTGCAGGTCCAATCCTCGAAACAAACTTTTTATTTTAAGATAAAATCAACCTAGTCGTATTGGTTATACTAAAAATGTCTTTGCAAAATATAATGATTGAGCTTGGTTGATTTTCTATTTTCTCAATTTTCAATGCAAAAAAATTCCAACATCGATCGATTTTATTTCTTTTATTAAAAAAGGGATTAATCGATCGTGCTAGTTGATTTTTGATCAGTGCAAAATTCGATCAATTTTTATCGTATTTTAATTAGTAATTTTTTTTTTTATAGTCATGACGCCATTGGTTTTGAAGTTCATTCTATTGTTTGAACCAAATGCGTTCTATTTTAATAAATTTGAAGAAATAAAAATGTCAAATATATTAATTGAAGAATCAAAATAGATCTACTCTAACATATATGAGACAATTTTGCTTTAACTCTAAAGGATCGTTTGGCAGAGTTCATTAGATAAAATAGTATGTGTATTACTTTTAGGTATTGCTAGTATCTTATTTGATATACTTTTTAAATTTATGTATAACTAATGCTTGCAAGCATTGATTATACACTTTATTTGGTATTATTGTATGTATAACTAATATATTAAAATTCGTGATATTAGTAATGCAAAAGATTTTAATGCATATATGTGTATGATAAAAGACATAATTATCTCTCAAAATCTTTTCCACATCTTTTCCACCATATTTGTGGCAAGTCTATTGTAAGTAAATATTTTATTTTAGAAATCATGCAATATATATGCTATTTTTAATATATTAAACTAACTAATATATAAAAAAATAATCTCAACATAACTAACAATTTAATACAAGCATAACCAATTAATATCCCCATTACACCATATTCTTCACTATTCTTACCCACCCTAGTCCCTACCAAACAACTTCTAATAAAGTAACTATCACTTTCAAAATAGACTATACTTTGCTAGTTGGAAAATGAATACTTCTCCTCAAGAAGTTTCTTAATAGCTTAATGTTGTTGACATTTGACCTTTGACATTTTAATTTATCCTATGGATTTCCCCTTTCATCCTAAAACTCAATTGTAATTGCTTTCTCTTAATTTATTCTTATTTTTTCATTACATTAAAAATTATTTTTTATCTTTTACTTATCTACTTCTCCATATTAAGAAATATTTTATTTTTAATCATGATTTACCTTTAATATTAACTATTCATTTTCAATTACATTGAAACTATACATCAATTAATATGAATATTATGATATAATAATTTGTTATTTCTTAAACGAGTGCAAAGTTGGTGGACGAATAAAAATAAACAAAGAGCGTACTTATTTATTCGATCGAGCTTTCTTCTTATCTCGACAAACGCTCTTTATTATTTATCATGATTTATCTTTAATATTAACTATTCATTTTCAATTCTATTGAGACTATACATTAATTAATTAATATGAATATTATGATATAATAATTTATTATTTTTTAAACGAGTGCAAAGTTGGTGGACTAATAAAAATAAACAAAGAGAGTTTTTATTTGTTTGATCGTGCTTTCTGCTTATCTCGACCAACGCTCTTTATTAAAAGTGATTGTTAAAAAGTTTTTACAGAATACTCATTTGTGTTTGAATAATCAATTTTAAAAGCATTTTTGTCAATATTAGAGTAGTAGCTATTTTGTGTATGATCAAATTACTAAAAGTGATTTTGGAAAAAACTTCCTTTTAGCTTGGAATTTTTTTTTGCTAATACTGAAAAACACATATCTTATTCCTAAAAATTAGGTTAAATGCCTCAACTTTCTGAAATAAACATTTTTGACTTTCTGAAATTTGAGGATATAAAAAGTCTTTGTTATATGTCGCCCATAAGTAGTTATACTCCATTATTTAATTTGTCTTCTTTTTCTTTTTTCTCTATTCTTTCTGTAAAAGTTATACATATTACTTGTCAGGGAGTCTTGGAGTAACGGGTAAAGCTGTTGTCATGTGATCAGGAGGTCATGAATTTAAGCCGAAGAAACAACACCTTGCAAAAATATAAGATGAGATTGGTACAATAGACCCACCCTTGTGATTTGGTCCTTCCCCGACCCCCACACATAGTGAAAGTTTAAGTGCACCGGAGCTGCATTACATATTAATTTACTTACAAGTTACAATAATACAATGTAAATTCTAGAATTCTAGTTTTTAAAGCCTTTCATGAAAGTCTGCCAGCCACAGCCAAAATTAAAGAATAATTCAACCTATAAATATCAATTAACATTTACTTTATAGAATATTTCTTTTAACAAAAAAAAACAAAAAAAACTTAAAAGTAACACGGCTAGCAGCCATTGGTGACCCAAAAAAATAATTCAGTGCCTATAAATAGAGTCCTTTAGGCATTCAATTTTCATCATCTTTATTAATTCTCTACCTAGCTTTGAATTTCTTGATATAATTATGAGTGCTTCAAATAGATCTTTGGCAGCTATGGCTGCTATATTTTCTCTTGTTTTACTTTCATGCATGCAATGCCATGCACAACTTTCCTCGACGTTCTATGATAACACTTGCCCTAATGCACTCAGCACGATTCGTACAAGTATTAGACAAGCAGTTTCACGTGAACGTCGCATGGCTGCTTCCCTTATTCGTCTTCATTTTCATGATTGCTTTGTTCAGGTCGGTTGAAAGATAATAGGTCGATGTTTCTCATGAATGCTATGAAATAATAGTGGTATGTTAATTAATGATTGAAATATTGTTGTTGATTTAGGGTTGTGATGCTTCGATCTTGCTTGATGAGACCAGTTCAATCGAAAGTGAGAAGACTGCATTGCCAAATCTTGGATCTGTAAGAGGTTATGGTGTCATAGATGATGCAAAGGCAGAGGTGGAAAAGATTTGTCCCGAAGTGGTTTCATGTGCTGACATACTTGCTATTGCAGCTCGAGATGCATCGGCTGCTGTAACTTCACATACTTTGTTACTTACAAGAAGTATACTTATTTTAATTTCTCACTATTTTACTAATGCAAGCTTACGTGAAAAATAATATTAGGTGGGCGGCCCGTCATGGACAGTGAAACTTGGAAGGAGAGATTCAACCTCAGCCAGTAAGACAGTTGCAGAAACAGATCTTCCTAATCCTTTTGACTCTCTTGATAGACTTATTTCTGGCTTTGCAAACAAGGGACTTAACACAAGAGACATGGTCGCCTTGTCAGGTAATTCAATATTAACATAAATGATTATCATTCAAAATTTTGTTGGAAATTAATTTGCTCTTTGATCTCTAGGTGCTCATACAATAGGCCAAGCACAATGTTTTCTATTCCGCAATAGGATTTATGGCAATGGAACAGACATCGATGCTGGTTTTGCAAGCACTAGAAGACGTCAGTGTCCTCAAGAAGGAGAGAATGGAAACCTAGCTCCACTTGATTTGGTCACACCCAATCAATTCGATAACAACTATTTCAAGAACCTCATCGATAGGAAAGGTCTTCTTCAATCAGATCAAGTTCTTTTCAATGGAGGATCAACAGATAGTATCGTTTCTGAATATAGTAACAGCCCTCGAGCTTTTTCATCTGACTTCGCTGCTGCTATGATAAAAATGGGAGATATCAGTCCTTTAACTGGTCAAAATGGAATCATAAGAAAAGTTTGTGGAAGTGTGAACTAGTTCTTCCAATGTGTATTAATTATCTCTCTTAATTATTCTAAAAATATGTTGGATTTTGTGTTAGGCTTGTATTATTATACAACAATATTTGTGTGTTTGATTTATTAATTGGAGTGTAATCTCAATATTTATTGTTTATATTTTCTTTGTTATGTAAGATTGATTTACTTTTTCTTATGCAAATAAAAAGTTTTTGTGCCATGGTGCAATAATGCTTCATTTACTTCTTTTTTCTTAGTACCTTTCTTAAGCATTTATGCTTACTGATATTTAGTATATGCTTATTTCACTTGAATAATGGAGTACTCTAGCCTTTGAACAACAATAACATGTGCAATGTAATTTTAGAAGTGAATTTTTTTTTAAAAAAAAAAAAAAGATTGTTTTCGTTAAACTCTCAGCTCACACGTAGAAGCTTTGAAAATCAAAGCCTCAAAAGTTAAACTATGATTTTCCATTTGTTATGTATATTATGAAATACTACTACTCTTGCTTTCATGTAAAAGATTCCTTATGCTTTTCAACTTTTTTCTTCCTTTATATATACTTAATTTTCACTTTAATTTATGTCATTATAAGATGAAAGCAACTTTAAATATTCTGAAATTTCTTTGTGGTGGTTCAGTTTAGGAATAGCAGAGATGACATCTAGAAATATCTTTTATATTAAACGTTTTTCAGAAATTGACTTAATTAAATGTTACTCCCTTTACTTCAAAACAAATGAATTTTTAGAACGCAAAGCACCCTTAAAGTTACTTAATAACATTAAATAATTAAATAAAGAGTGATAAAGAGAAGGTAAAGTTTGAAAAAAAATATATTAATACATCTCTAGATTTTGAAAAAATCATTTATTTTGAATCATAAAAATGTATCAGAAATTCATTTATTTTAAATCGAAGGAAGTAGCATTAAATTAAGTCAATTCCTAAAGTTTTCATATAAATATCCATTGTTAAAAGACTATATTGGTTTGTCTCACTTTACTTTATTCGACGCTCATTAGAAAGATTTTCACGCATGGAAGAATATATGATGATATAATATTAGGAGCTTTCTAGTTATAAAAATAGTAGTAGAGCTGTCAATATGGGTCGGTCAAGCCCATTTGGGTTAGTCCACATGTGCTCTGAGTTTGAAGGGTTCAGTCGGGTTGATGGGCCAAAAAACATCAAACTCACACCTTTATTCTGTGGGCTGCTAGCCTCACGGGTCAGCCCATTTTTAAA
This sequence comes from Capsicum pubescens, assembly GCA_030864215.1. Taxonomy (NCBI): domain Eukaryota; kingdom Viridiplantae; phylum Streptophyta; class Magnoliopsida; order Solanales; family Solanaceae; genus Capsicum; species Capsicum pubescens. Next base: position 36,982,510 of record CM061542.1, on the reverse strand, counting down.
AAAATAATATTTTATAATTTAATTTTAGAATGTTAATAAACATATATAAATATTACGAGACAGTATTACATAGTGTTAATACTTGTTAATCAAGTCTCTAACACCCCAAAAATACTCCTAATAGCGAAATTAAATAACTTTTAACATAATATCCTTCGAACCAAATAAAAATACTAATAATCAATCTAAATAGTTGCATGCATTTGACTTACAGGCCGACCCACGGGTCAGTCCAATCCACATTGCTCAAGTCCCACTGGCTACGGACTTATCCGGGTTGGGCTAAAAAGCTCTAGTCTTAAATGGGCTGCAAAAATTGAAGTCCAACACCATAAATTACAAGCCGGATTGGGCCTAGCTCATATTCACGGTAGTAACATGAAGTTGTACATCATAATCATGATTATTTTATTATTATTTAGCTAGCATTTAGTCTTAGATTTTGAATTGGTTGAACTTTGTCTTTACATAGTTATTTGATCATATATTAAAAATTTATCGTCAAATTTGTTTTAGTTTCCAAAAACTGAGTCAGTTTACTAGGACACAAAACTTCGAAAAATTTCAAGTAAATGCATTTCCAAAAATCACAATCCAGAACTCAAATTTCCAATTTTCAGCTTCAAAATTTATGACCAAATGAGAATAAAATTACGTTCTTTGTCAATAAATTATTACATATATAATATTTTATTTCTCACTATTATATAAGTTAAATTCATTTCCCTAAAATATTATATTGTAAACAATGAATTGGTAACCTAATGCAAAAACTATGTGTGAAGAAAAAAATAACTTAAATATACACCTTAGCTTATCATATTTACACAAATCTCTACTCTTATAAAGTAATTACAAAAATTTCAACTAATTATGTATCTTCGTTGAATGTAATGGGAGCTAATTATGTATCTTAACAAAATCAAAATAAAAAAAAATGTATCGGAAGCTAATTATGTATCTTTTCAAAGGAAAAAATGTATCTTCGTTGGATATATCAAAAGCTAATTATGTATATATCTAGACATAATATTTCGATTCTCTATAGCCAAATCAATTTGATAAAAATTAAAAAGGTCTTCTTCAATCCGATCAAGATCTTTTTCGTAGAGGATCAACAAATAGCATTACTTTTTAGGGGAAAGGACAAGAATAGCCACTCGGCTAAAACAATTGCCGCCGAGTGGCCATCCATTTTTAAATTCCAAAATATAGCCATTTAGGCCTTTTTTTTGCTACCATCTTCATGTTTTTTTTCCTGCAAATATCACAATCCAGTATAAAAGTGTATCAATGTAGTATAAAAGTGTATCAATATGGTATAAAAGTGTATTAATTGGGTATAGAGACTGCATGCGATCGATGGGCCAAATGGCTAAAAATTGGAATTAAATTGGGCCGACTGGCTCCAATTGTCCAACTTTTACATGGGCTGGTCATTTCTTTTCAAAATGATCAGCCCATGTCCTTTTCCCTATTTTTTAATACACTTACAGCCCTCGAGCTTTCTCATTCAACTTTGCTATTGCTACGATCATAATGGGAGATATCTGTTTCTGTCGCTATATTGCTCGTTGCTAGCCTCATAGCGACAAAATTTTGAATTCCGTCGCAAAATTTGTGACCCCTTAGTGACAAATAATTTCGGTTGTTGTTGTTACCAACAAATTATTCCGTTGCTATAGTGTTGCTATTCCCAAAATCCATTTTCGTCGTGGTTAAATTTGCGACTGAATATTTTTTCGCCGATCCGTCGTAACATGATTTGGTCGACTGAGTAGCGACCAAATTTATCCATCGCTAAAGTTTTTCAGTAGCAACGACAAAAATTAGTCACTAATTTGTCGTAATACCAGCCGTCTTTAGCAACTAAATTTTTTCGTCCCTAAAGTTTTTCAGTAGCAACGACAAATATTAATTGCTAAATTTTTGTCGCTAATAATTTTGTAGGAAAATAATTGAAACACGTAAATTATAGAATAATTAAAATAACCAACATTCATATAGATAGCAAAATGCACAATAATGGTACCCAAAAATTCACAATTTCAAATATTTTGTCAAACATAAACTAATGTCAAACCAACATCTATGAAAATTAGTATTTGTTACTACGTACATATATGTTTTGTACTTCCACACAAAAATAGTCTTGCAAAAATTAATGCAACGATCAAGGACTACAAATACTATGAAGTTAGGAATCAATCTCGTCGTCATCATCATCATTAGTAAGAGGAGGATCAAGCATGGCCCCTTCTTGTACCCTAATACCACCAACACGCTCAATAACTATCGGAAAAAAATGAGTAGTAAGTGCCGGAATCAATTGCTTCACAAACTCCTTCAAATTTATTGTCGGTAAAGAAACCGAAGATGATACTGATGAGGAGGAGGCATCGCAGCCACAAAGTTTCTTCCCATAGTAATTACCAGCTTCAGACTCAAGACCAAATAATCTTTTATTCTTTACTCCTCCCGCAGCTTCATAATATGTTTTCAATTGATCAATTTCAGATTCACACTGTAATTTTTTTCGTACAATTTGTTCATACCTTTCCTGTAACACGTGGAGTTATTAATATAGACTCAAGTTCATGTCAAAACAAAAGAAAAATAAGCGAAGAGTATCATATATAAATGATATAAATTATGGACTTACATGTAGAAGTCGGGAACGCTCACCAACAAAAGATTTTCCATCATGATTATGTGTATGGACGTGCAAATGCAACTCACTTGGAGTTGGATCTCGATCTATTTTAAGAGCCTATACAGAATTTAAAGACAATGACAAATATTTACATAGCTAGCACTAGAAGTGACATACTAATCATAACCATATTCAAACCTTAGCTAGAGCAACATCAGTAGCATAGCAGCAGCAGTAGCATGGCATTAGCATATTCAAACATAGCTAGCAGCCAAAACATAGCTAGTAGTAGCCAAAAGAAACCCCAAATCAACCATTTCAACAAAAATCAATCAAGATCCACTTATATACATTCAAATGAAATCAGTGAACAACATGCAACAAGATTAGTTGCTCAGATATTAATGTTATCATCATCACAACCAAAAAGCTACACTAAATCTTACATAAACAACATCATCAGTAGGATACATACTAACCAACCCTCAAACTCTAAGAAATCATCCAAAATGAAACCCATATTCAAACAGGGCTAGAGACACATCTATCAGTAGCATCGCAGCAGTAGCAGTAGCATATTCAAATATAGCTAACAACCCAAACATAGCTAGCAGTGGACAAAAGCAACCCTAAATCAACCATTTCAACAAAAAATAATCAATATCCACTTACATACATTCAAATAAAATCGGTGGACAGCATGCATCAAAATTAGTTCCTCAGATATTAATGCTATCATCATCACAATCAAGAAGCTATATTAAATCTTACATAAACAACAACAGCAGTAGCATACATACTAACCAGTCCTCAAACTCTAATAAATCATCCAAAATGGAACCCATATTCAAACAAGGCTAGAGTAACATCTATCAGTAGCATAGCAACTACAATAGCATATTCAAACATATCTACCAACCCAAACATAGCTAGCAGTAGCCAAAAATAACTCCAAATTAACCATTTCAATAAAAATCAATCAAGATCCACTTACATACATTCAAATAAAATCAGTGGACAACATGCAACAAGATTAGTTGCTCATATATTAATGCTATCATCATCACAACCAAGAAGCTACATTAAATCTTACATAAACAGCAGCAACAATAGCATACATACTAACCAACCCTCAAACTCTAAGAAATCATCCAAAATGAAACCCATATTCAAACAAGGCTAGAGCAACATCTATCAGTAGCATATGCAAACATAGCTAGCAGTAGCCAAAAGCAACCCCAAATCAACCACTTCAACAAAAACCAATCAAGATCTACTTACGTACATTCAAATGAAATCAGTCAATAACATGTAATAAGATTAGTTGCTCAGATATTAATGCTATCATCATCACAATCAAGAAGCTACACTAAATCTTACATAAACAACAGTAGGAGTAGCATACATACTAACCATCCCTCAAACTCTAAGAAATCATCCAAAATGGAACCCATATTCAAATCGTAGCTAGAGCAACATCAGTAGCATAGCAACAGCAGTAGCAGCATGGCAGTAGCATATTCAAACATAGCTAGCATCCCAAACATAGCTAGCAATAGCCAAAAGCAACCCCAAATCAACCATTTCGACAAAAATCAATCAAGATCCACTTATATACATTCAAATAAAATCAGTGGACAACAAAAAGATTAGTTGCTCAGATGTTAATGCTATCATCATCACAACAAAGAATCTATACTAAATCTTACATAAATAGCAGCAACAGTAGCATACATACTAACCAGCCATATCATTCAAATAAAATCAATGGACACATAATCAACAATAACCAATACTTACAAGCTTCTTTCGGTGCTCTCCAGCTGTGATAAAGCCACTTGTATGTGTCCCAACCTCTACTTCACATCCACCATAACGGTTCTTTAAATTTATCTCGAACTTCTTAATACAGTCATCACTTTTCCAAAGTTCCATTCACTTTTCCCACACATAGTCATGTATAATTCTGGTTGAACTGTAGCTCTATGTTTATTGATATTAGAAATGAAATTCTTGTAGCATAATGTAGCCTTCTTCAATCATTATTGCTTCACCACTTCTTCACTAACGAAAGTATCCCAATAGAATTTCTTCTGAAATACAGTTTAAAGTAAAATAATTAAGTGTTAACTGCAAACTCAAACAATTGCTATCGATTATTGTTTTTTTAAAACATACCTTGAACTTTTCAAAATAATCATCTTTGACATCTTTTGACACACCTTTTCAGTTGATCCCATTGAGATCAACTTCACTTTTGAAAGATAATGTAATGGAACTAGAGCATTTTGAAGAAGGTTCCAACCTGTACAACATCAAATCCAACATCAATAACACTACAATATTTGTGTCCAAAAATAGTAATCACAAAAGCTATTTGGGCATTGATTATCAACTAATAATCACCAATAGACAACAAAAACATTGACAAAAAATAAATAGTAAGTACTAATCTTGAAGAAGTCAGATAAATAAGAGACCGACCATTGCTAAAAATGAAATCAGTTGAACCAGATACATTTTTCTGACTAGATGTTCCCTCAGCTGCTGTATTTCTTTGAGAATTCATATTCTCGCCTGTTGGACTGCTTTGGTTAGGTGTAACAGGAGATGTCTCAGAATGACCGGGGTATTTCTGTCTCCCAATGTATGAAAAGATGGCATACTATTGGGCAGTAGTATTTGATTGGCTGGCAGACTGATAGAAATGGAAGTGGTATCATCCTATTCAAGTACTGAATTTGGAATAGAAGGAATTTTTGCATGATTAGCAGTCTTACTCCTAACTGAGGACTTGCCTGCATGATATCCACCTCGAGTTATACCTACAAAAAAATGGTGTCATTAGATCATTACTATTAAAAATCAAATTAAAAATGATGTGATATGAAAAACTAACAGATTAATAAAAGAAAATCAAAAACTAAGAAAATGATAATAATTTATAGAAGACAATACCAAAAATAAAACAGAATACAGTAAAGATAAAATAGCAAATTTTTATCAAGCGCTAGTCACTATCAATGTTGTAACACCCCACATTTCGAAGTAGAATGAAAATCCCATCATTCATATGCGTAGATGTTCCAAAAGCCTCGAATTCTATGTAAATTTACTGTGTGAATCAATTATATAGTGTGAGAATCTATTTGAGCATGAATTAAGATCATAGAGGTCTCCTAACTCAAGGACAAGTTGAAAGATTTCCTATCTTTCAAGTTTTAGTGAGCGTCAAAACTTAGGTCAACTTCAATAGACCATAAATCCTTGTATATATCGAATTAGAGGACCTACTATATATCAAATGAAATATCTTTGAATTAACTTTCCAACGATACTAATTTTGTCCAAATTCAATATCAGAGCAAAGAGTTATGCCTATTTTACTCTAGTATGTCAGCCTGGAAAACTGAGTGACGACATTCGTGATAACTTATCACAAGTGTGACGACTTATCACAAATGTCGTCAGCCATAGGCAAAATCCAGCCCCCAGTGACAACATTTTTGATAAGTTATCAAAAGTGTGATGACTTATCACGAATGTCGTCAGCCTTAGGCAGAAATCCATCAATTCCAGCCCCCCAGTGACGATATTTGTGAAGACTTATCACAAGTCTGACGGCCTATCACAAATGTCGTTAGCCTTAGATTTTCAGCAACTAGGAAGCGGTTTAGTAAGGGTATTTTGGTCTTTTTCCTTTACCTCCCACGACTTAAAACCCTCAAGGGACGTAACTTTCTCCTATTTTTCTTCAGTTAAACATCTCAAAAATTCTCTCATACACTCTCAACCACAAGATTAGGGTTTTCTCTCAAGATCATCTTCTCAAGAACAAGAACATTTTATCCCAAAGGGGTTAAACCCTAGTCAAGCAAAAAATCAAGAACCTTAAAGAAACATTAGATCTCTTTCAAGATTTAAGCCGATTTCACCGCTAGTTTTCACGGATCTTCAATCTAAGGTATGCGTATGTTCATCCACAGATTCCTTTTATCCACGGAGTTCAAGAACACTCTTTTAAACTATGAATCATGAATTTATTTTGTGGGTTGATTATGTTTGTGTGATTTATTATTATGCAACTCCCAAGTTTGAATCTTTATGTGATTTTATGAAATTAGGATGACATGCAAATTGAAATATATGAATTTTGGGTGGTTTAAATCATTAATGTGATGAATATGCCTATTCCACAAGGTGTGCATGCAAGGTGTCTGATAAAATACCTAAGAGACTAGAATTCATGTATTATAGCTAAAGAGAACTAAATGACAAGTCCATGCTCTATTCCTTATGACTCAACATGAATTTCATGCTAATTGTTGTGTATTGTTGTTGTGATATGGAATGCTCATGAAATTGGAATCATTCAAGTATTTACATGTTATATGCATTCCCTTTCATGTATAAGATGTTGAGAACCATGTGTAGTATGAAATCCTCTATTTATGGTATTATGAATTATGGATTCTATTCCTATGATTAAGAAGTATCCTGTGTGTCAGTTTCCTTCCATCGAGTTCTGGGGGTACTTGTACCCAAAAAATATAGTTGTGTACCTAAAGCTGAGTCAGTCCCAAAATAATGTCAGTCGTGCTATGATCAGTAGAACTCAGTCAGTTATAGAATTCATAACTCTCAGACAGTTATAGAACTTAAGAAATCTAAGTAATCTAAGTATCGTTATTATTCCAGCTTCAGTTCTGTACTCAGCTTAGATCTCAGTAGCATTTAAGAAATCAATTCAGAACTTAGTATCATTTAGTTAGATAATAGATTCAGTAGTATTTCGTCAGATAACGAAACCAAGTGAACTCAGTCAGCTCAGTCAAGTAAGAAACTCAGTAACAACTTCAGTTCAGTTCAAGTACAAGTTCTAAGAATCAGTTCAGAGTCTTTCAGTTGGGAGTAGGAGTTAGCACCGAGCGAGTACAGGGATGGAGGCTCCCCGTCAGAGAGGTAGAGTCGTTAGGAGCAATCCCTAAACTCTAAAACTGCGTAGCCAGCGCAGGATGTAGGAGTCACCGTCAGAAAAAAGCTTATCACCCATCAGAGAGGCTTGACTATTATACTGCCTTAGGCTTGACTTCCTACGAGGGTCACCCGTCAGATAGGCTTGAACAGAGAGGTCTTTACCCGTGGAAAGATATTGACACCCTTCCAACTGGGGTAACAGGTTGGACCCCACCAGTTTGGATTTGGGGCATGTTGGTTAAGTAAGCACTCCCATAGTTACAGTTATAGTATCAGTCTTCAGAGTAGAACTCAGGAATCAGGACTGTCAGATACAGTCATCAATCTCAGTAAGGAACTCAGATAGTTCCACAGATTCATAGACCACCCGCTAGATAGGCTTGGTCTAACATAAAGTTATTTAGTATCAGTACTTATAGAGGTCACCCATCAGATAGGCTTGATCTCAGTCTCAGATTCAGTTGAGTATTCTCAATATCAGTTCCAGAGATCACCCGTTAGTTAGTCCTGATCTTAAGCTTAGTCACTCTTAATCATTATTAGAAAATTTAGACTGTCAGATACAGTCGCTTAGTATCAGTTACATCGGTTAGGCCAATCATCATAGTTATATCAGTTAGATCAGTCGTCATAGCTTACGTTATCAGTATTCATTTTCAGGACTGTTAGACATAATCAATCAGACCAGTGCTTTATAATTTGAACTGTCAGAAATTGTCATTCATCTATTTAGTATCTCAGTATCAGTAAACTCATGTTGTCAGCATTCAAACTCAGTAGTCAGTATCACCACGAGTTCAGTTATAGTTACTTATGTATGTATGTATTCTCACGTTCATATCAGTCAGCATTGTTCATACATATAAACCCCTTTGCATTTATCCTACCTCACTCATATACTCAGTACATTTAGACGTACTGACGCATTCACGCTATGGTGTTTTATTTTACGCTATAGGTTCAGAGGTACGAGTTTTAGAGCTGCAGTAGCATTGCAGATTTTAGCAGTCATAGTTAGAAATGAGTCCTTATCCTTCGAGGACATGATTATTTCTCTATCTTCTCATTGATTAGTTCATTAGTCAGAGTTAGTTGGGGACATGTCCCATCATCTCCTTATTCAGATTATTCAGACAGTAGAGGCTTTCAGACTAGACGCAGACTAGATTACAGACTAGATTCAGACTTCAAGATTTCAGTTCTGTTTTGGTATTGTGATACCTCTTTATTCAGACATTTTTATTACTCAGATTATGTTCAGTATTGAACCTTATGGCCTTCAGTTCATGTTTCCATATTTATATTTATATATTATGTTGTGTACAGGTAAAGATATCAGTCATGGGTTAGTTTATGGTCCTTTGAGGTCATGAACATCGTGTAGCATTCTGGTTCAGATAATTGGGGCGTTACAAACTTGGTATCATAGCCTAAGGTTCAATAGTGTCTATAAGATGTTTTAGGAACAGTTTCCCTTTTTCATGTCTCAGATCATTCTATAGAAAGGTTCTCTAAGAAACTTATGTGGATTCTCATCATGTTCCATTCATGTCAGTTTTACCTTACTCTTAAGGTAGCAGAAGTAGTGAAGCCCAAAGTCCTACAGATAGAGCTTTCTCAGGCAGTCCTCGGAGATAGTTTTAGGATAGTATTAGCAGTGAGCTTTATACTTTCAGGTGCAGTCTTTCAGGATGAGTTATCATTTAGGTACATTATTGTACCGCAGACCCTAGAGTAGAATAATTGTAGTTCATTTCAGAGTTTAGTGAAGTGTTCCCAGACTTATGATGATAACTTGAGGCTAAGGTGGAAGTTTTAGTTGAAAGAATGCAGAAGCAGTGCTTCAGTTAAGCTTAATTTCTCAGCATGAGTTAGTCAGTAAAGTCAGCAGTTCAGTTTAGCAGTCAGTCAATCATATTCGTATAGTTTGTTTTCACATCTTTCCATCTAGTCATACTATCAGAAATCTCAGTAAGGTAACTATTCCAAGACATAGTACCTTAGTAGTTACGAGTATAACTCAGTTCATGCATCATGCATTATCTTCATCTCTCAGATGTTTAGATATGATCCAATTCATAGATGCCTTGTACGCCGCCTTAGTATTCCTCAAGTATTCCAGTAATGTAAGTGTTTTTAGAGGGACATAGTGTCCCAAGGGGGAGATGCTCTATAACTCCCCGAAGTTATAAATTCCATAAACCCATTCAGTTTCATGCCTAGATTCCTATTACAAGTTAGCATCAGTTATCATTACACAGTCAGTCATGCTTTCAAGAGTAAGTTCAGTCAGACCTTCATGCATTAAATATGCATGTTCTGTAGAGAAAGTTCAGTTTATCAGTGTATTCAGTCATATGTTCATGAGAACAACTCAGTCAAGTATCCATGCATCAGATATGCATGTCCTTCATAAGAATTCATCTTAGCAATAGTCTCATCCGGGTCTTCTATACATCAGCTATGCATGCATACTCTAGTGAAAAATTCAGAATGTCAGTAATTTTCGTCATATAATCATGTTTTAGATATTCACATCCCTTAAGTAAGTTCAGTTGATCAGTACTCATAACCTATCAATTGACATTTGAGGATGAATGATTCCAAGGGGGAGATAATGTAACACCCCATATTTCGGACTAGAATGAAAATCCGTCATTCATATGCGTAGATGTTCCAAAAGCCTCGAACCTATGTAAATTTTGTTGTGTTAATCAATTATTTAGTGTGGGAATCTATTTGAGCATGAATTAAGATCATAGAAATCCCCTAACTTAAGGACAAGTTGAAAGCTTTCCTATCGTTCAAGTATTAGTGAGCGTCAAAACTTAGGTCAACTTCAATCGACCATAAATCGTTGTATATATCAAATTAGAGTATCTACTATATATAAAATGAAATATCTTTGAATTAGCTTTCAAACAATACCAATTTTACCCAAATTCGATATCGGAGCAAAGAGTTATGCCTATTTTACTACAGTATGTCAGCCTGGAAAACTGAGTGACGACATTCGTGATAACTTATCACAAGTGTGACGACTTATCACAAATGTCGTCAGCGTTAGGCAGAATCCATCCCCCAGTGATGACATTTCTGATAAGTTATTAGAAGTGTGTCGACTTATCAAGAATTTCGTCATCCTTAGGAAGAAATCCATCAATTCCAGCCCCCCAGTGACGACATTTGTGACGACTTATCACAAGTATGACGGCCTATCACAAATGTCGTTAGCCTTAGATTTTCATCAATTAGGAAGCGATTTAGTAAGGGTATTTTGGTGTTTTTCCTTCACCTCCCACGACTTAAAACCCTCAAGGGGCGCAACTTTCTCCTATTTTTCTTCGGTTAAACATCTCAAAAATTCTCTCATACACTCTCAACCACAAGATTAGGGTTTTCTCTTAAGATCATCTCCTCAAGAACAAGAACATTCTCTCCCAAAGGGGTTAAACCCTAGTCAAGAAAAAAATCAAGAACCTTAAAGAAACATTAGATCTCTTTAAAGATTCAAGCCGATTTCACCGTTAGTTTTCACGGATCTTCAATCTAAGGTATGCGTAGTGTTCATCCACGGATTCCTTTCATCCGCGGAGTTCAAGAACCCTCTTTTAAACTATGAATCATGAAGTTATGTTGTGGGTTGATTATGTTTGTGTGATTGATTGTTATGCAACTCCCAAGTTTGAATCTGTATGTGATTTTATGAAATTAGGATGACATGCAAATTGAAATATATGAATTTTGGGTGGTTTAAATCATTAATGTGATGAATATGCCTATTCCACAAGGTGTGCATGCAAGGTGGTTGATAAAATACCTATAGACTAGAATTCATGTATTATAGCTAAATAGAACTTAAATGACAAGTCCATGCTCTATTCCTTATGACTCAACATGAATTCCATGCTAATTGTTATGTATTGTTGTTGTTCTATGGAATGCCCGTGAAATTAGAATCATGCAAGTATTTACATGTTATATGCATTCCCTTTCATGTATAAGATGTTGAGAACCGTGTGTAGTATGAAATCCTCTATTTATGGCATTATGAATTGTGGATTCTATTCCTATGATAAAGAAGTATCCTATGTGTCAGTTTCCTTCCATCGAGTTCTGGGGGTACTTGTACCCAAAAAAATATAGCTGTATGCCTAGAGCCGAGTCAGTCTCAAGATAATCTCAGTCATGCTATTATCAGTAGAACTTAGTCAGTTACAGAATTCAGAACTCTCAGACAGTTATAGAACTTAAGAAATCTCAGTAATCTAAGTATCGTTATCATTCCAGCTTCAGTTCAGTACTCAGCTCAGATTTTAGTAGCATTCAAGAAATTAATTCAGAACTTAGTATCATTCAGTCAGATAATAGATTCAGTAGTATTCCATCAGATAATGGAACCAAGTGAACTCAGTCAGCTCAGTCAAGTAAGAAACTCAATAACAGCTTCAGTTCAGTTCAAGTACAAGTTCTAAGAATCAGTTCAGAGTCTTTCAGTTGGGAGTAGGAGCTAGCACCGAGCGAGTGCAGGGATGACGGCTACCCGTCAGAGAGGCAGAGTCATTAGGAGCAATCCCTGAACTCCAGAACTGTGTAGCCAGCGCAGGATGTAGAAATTACCCGTTAGAAAAAGGCTTGTCACCCGTCAGAGAGGCTTGACTATTATACTGCCTTAGGATTGACTTCCTATGAGGTTCACCCGTAAGATAGGCTTGACCAGAGAGGTCTTTACCCGTGGCATGGTATTGACACCCTTCCAGATGGGGTTACAGGTTGGACCCCACCAGTTCAGATTCAGGGCATGTCGGTTGAGTGAGCACTCCCATAGTTACAGTTTTAGTATCAGTCTTCAGAGTAGAACTCAGAAATCAGGACTATCAGATACAGTCATTAATCTAAGTAAGGAACTCAGATAGTTCCACAGATTCATAGACCACCTGCTAGATAGGCTTGGTCTAACATAAAGTTATTCAGTATCAGTACTTACAGAGGTCACCCATCATATAGGCTTGATCTCAGTCTCAGATTAAGTTGAGTATTCTCAATATCAGTTCAAGAGATCACCCGTTAGTTAGGCCTGATCTCAAGCTTAGCCACTCTTAATCATTATTAGAAGATTTAGACTGTCAGATACAGTCGCTCAGTATCAGTTACATTGGTTAGGCCGATCTTCACAGTTATATCAGTTAGATCAGTTGTCATAGCTTACGTTATTAGTATTCAGTTTCAGGACTGTTAGACACAGTCAATCAGACCAGTTTTTCATAATTCAAACTGTTAGAAATAGTCGTTTATCTATTCAGTACCTCAGTATCAGTAAAATCATGTTGTCAGTATTCAGACTCAGTAGTCAGTATTACCACGAGTTCAGTTATAGTTACTTATGCATGTATGTATTCTCACGTTCATATCAGTTAGCATTGTTCATATATATAAACCCTTTTGCATTTAGCCTACCTCGCTCATATACTCAGTACATTCAAACGTACTGACACATTCACGCTATGGTGTTTTATTTTACGCCATAGGTTCAGAGGCACGAGTTCCAGCGCAGTAGTAGCATTGCAGATTTCAGCAGTCAGAGTTAGAAGTGAGTCCTTATCCCTCGAAGACATAGTTATTTCTCTATATTCTCATTGATTAGTTCATTAGTCGGAGTTAGTTGGGGACATATCCCATCATCTTCTTATTCAGATAATTCAGACAGTAGAGGCTTTCAGACTAAACGCAGACTAGATTACAGACTAGATTCAGACTTCAGTATTTCAGTTCTATTTTGGTATTATGAAACCTCTTTATTTAAACATTTTTATTACTCAGATTATGTTCAGTATTGAACCTTATGGCCTTCATTTCATATTTTCGCATTTATATTTATATATTATGTTGTGTACAGGTACAGATATCAGTCATGGGTTAGCTTGTGGTCCTTCGGGGTCATGAGCATCATGTAGTATTTCAGTTCAGATAATCGGGGCGTTACAAATGTCTTCTTACTAAAAAAAAACACAACAAAGATAAAATAGCAGATTTTTTAACAAGCTCTAGTCACTATCTGTGTCTTCTTCGAACTCTTCCTCTTCATCCTCTTCCTCAGTTTCATATTCTTCTTCTTCTTCTTCTTTTGTGGATCCATCTTGGATTTTATGATGCTCTTCAAATAAACCATCATTAATAGGTTCATTCATTTTAATAACACCTCAATTTGAATCATGCAATAGAATATCTTTATCAATAGAAATAGACATATCTATCTCATGGACTTCAACTTCTTCAACTTGAAAAGAAACATCCAAATCTGAAGTTGTCACCAATCCAAATCTGAAGTTGTCACCACTTCCTCAACTGGTAATTCAATAACATTTTGAGGTTTAACCTTCAATACAACTAGTCAATCGTCCTTGTCCTTCTTCTTGCTTAGATAAGGTACATAACATACTTGAGTTGCTTGCATTGCAAGAATAAAAGGCTCATACTTTTTATACCAATAAAGATGGTTAATATCAATCAATTTGTACTAATTATGCTTCTTAACATCGACATCCATTGTTGGGTCAAACCATTTGCATTTGAATAACACAGTTTGCTTTAAAGGTGCTTCACGGTATTCCACTTGTATAATCTTTTTTATCTGCCCATAAAAATCACCAAAATTTGGATTCGAGATACAAACTCCACTATTCATTGTTGATCTCACACTACCATGAACTTCTGTGTGAAATTTATATCCGTTAATAAAATAAACAGAACGATATGTAGCTCCTATTAATGGTTCACGAGTAAGACTACGCAAGTATTCATTTTCAATGAAATTGCACCAAGCCTATTTTAAAAAAAATCAAAGATTTAGTTAAATTTAAGAAGCCAATTTAAGTTCATCATTATATGAAAGTTAATATTTATTTAAATCTTACATATTCCTTGAACCATATAGCAAAATTTTCTTCAAGGCTCTCGTCTATTTTACTTTGAGAGAGATTCGGAAATTCTTCTTTCAAACGTTGTAGGTACATACTTCATTGCAATAAAATAATTTAAATAAGAGAAGTTACAATATAAGAATAGATTTTATTATTATTAAGAGAATTTGGTTACCTCACAAATGGCTCAACCTCCTCACAATATAGTAAAATATAAGTTTAGGCCGCCTTGATTTCATCTAAGGTTAATTTTTTTTTTTGCTTCTCCCCAAAGTCGACCTGGATGGGAGAAATTGAAAGATTTTTTTTAAGATCTTCCACACCACCACCATCATCATTACGGTCCACATTATGATTTCGGGACATGATATGAGGTTCAAAATAATGAGAAAATAATTGTGTTGACTCTATCATCAACTACGCTTCACAAACAGAACCTTCAACACTAGCTTTATTCTCAATCATCCGTTTAAGAGTTCCTAAATACATATATACAAAAAAAATTATAAAACATTACGTTTGAAAGTTATGTAGTAATTATTCGTCACAAGTTTGATATAGAGTTTCACATTTACCTTTCAAAAGGATACATCCATCGATATTGCACAGGTCCAGCAATCCTTGCTTCATATGGAAGGTGCACAGGAAGATGTTCCATTGAGTCAAAGAACCCAGAAGGAAATATACGTTCTAACTTGCACAAAATTTATGGAATATCTCTCTCTAATCGAACCACATCATCCACTCGTAGAGTGGTAGAAGTGAGATCCTTAAAAAAGAAGCTCAATTTTGTTAGTGCCTGCCACATATTACTAGGAAGTAGTTCACGAAAAGCAATAGGCATTAGTCATTGCACAAACATATGACAATAGTGACTCTTCATACCAAATAACCTTTTCACATTTGTGTCTAACAACCTACCCAAATTTGAAACATACCCATCTGGAAACTTTAAGCCTTCCACCTAATTAAACAAGATAACTCTTGCTTCCTTGTCTAATGTATAAACAACTTTTGGATATTGTCTATTACTATCCTTTCTCAATTGACGTCGATCACAATACTTTGTTGTATCTAGACGTGATTGTGGATTGTCTTTGATTTTGTCATCAAAATTAAGAACAGTGTTAAAGACATCATCAAAGAAGTTCTTCTCAATATGCATCACATCAAAATTATGTTGAATCATGTTAGAACTCCAATATGGCAAATCTCAAAAGATGTTTCATTTTTTTTACCCACATGTCTTACATATTATTTTATTAACTTTCTCTGTATCTAACTCTGTTACATTTCTTATCCCCAAATTACAAATTTGGTCCAAAATTTCCTCTCTTGTTCGATATGTTGGGGGAGTCTTTTGATAGTCCGGCCTTTAAGAGAGTTCTTTCGATCTCTCCTAAATGGGTGATGCTGGTCAAGGAATATTCTGTGGCAATCAAGCAAGGATTTTTTTCTTCCATGCTGTAATCTAAAGGATTGTGTTTCCTCCATACAATAAGAACATGCTAATTTACCCGCAGTACTTCATCCCGATAACATAGAATATGCTGGAAAGTCACTAATTGTCCACATCAAAGTGGTCCTTAATTGAAAGTTTTGCCTTTTTGAGATGTCAAATGCTTCCACACCTGTCTCCCACAAAAAGGTCAATTCCTTTATTAGGGGTTGCAGATAAACATCAATTTTATGTTTGGGATTGATGGGACCTGGAACAATGATAGTTAAAAACATATAAGCCTCTTTCATGCACATTCCTAGAGGTAAATTGTATGGAGTGACAATCATTGGCCACGGAGAATATTTCCTTCCAGACTAACTGAATGGTTGAGAGCCATCCGTACATAACTCCAACCTGAAATTTCTTGGTTCAGCAGCAAAAAAGGAATGAGTTTCATTGAAGTGCTTCCAAACCTCAGAATCTGATGGATGACGTATCACACCTTTTTCTTTTTTATGCTCATAATTCCATCTCATGTCGGCATCTGTAGCATGGGATGCATATAACCTTTACAATCTCGGAATCAAAGAAAAATAATACATTTTCTTGTAAGGGACTAATTTCCTCTTACGAGAGCCAACACAACGCTTATACCTTGGATTGCCACAAAATTTATAAGATGTAATGTGCTTATCATCATCACCCCAATACAACATACATCCTGATTCACAATAATCAATCTTTTCAACTGGCAAACCCAAGCTACGTACTAGCTTCTTCATCTGATAATAGCTATCAGGCACTATGTTATCTTCAGGTAAAGCCTCTTTAAGAAATTGTGTCATCTGATTATAGCCAATCTGCGATATATTGTTCTCTATTTTAATATTCAACATACGAGATACAACTTCAAGTTGAGAGAGGAATGAACTCGAATATAATTCTGCATCAGCAACATCTAGCAAATCAAAAAAAATTGAGACACTGGATTAGGATCTTCCTCCATTGAATGTTGAGAAGGAAGAGATGACTCGGGTTCAATATTGCTATAAGATTGTCAACTTGAACCCTGAGAAAAGTTGGGACCAATTGCATTCAAAATCATTTGTCGATATGGATTCTCTCCGAATACAGGTTGACCACCACCATGCAAGTCATTACCATAAGAAGTCTCACTTATACCATCTCTTTCCCCTTGATGCTTCCAAATAAAATAGTTCTCAACAAATTCAGATTGATAAAGGTGACATTTAACAGTTTCAACATCCACGAATTTATAGTTCTGACATTTTGCCCATGGACATCTAACTTTGTCATCACTCATGAGATTTTATTTAGAACATGCAAATTGAATAAATCATCCACCCCGATTACAAATCTAGAGTATAAAGCCCCTCGGCCATATAACCTCTCATACATCCAACCACGCTCTACATTATTCATGTTCCTATTAAGATTGAAATAAAAAAAATAGGATAATCAGTGCTAATTAACCAGCTTAATAAGAAACGCGATAATTAGTATAATAATTAACCTTGCTGGAAATTCATATTAACAAAATATGATAATCTATAATCAAACTCTATATGAAGAACTAGTATGCAAAGAAATCATAATGAAGTAGATCAATTGACAGTTTAAAAGTTTCACTAAATTATTCAAATTGATGCTCTCAAAGTAGAAAACAAAACTTGTTTACCATAAAAATAAGATAAAAGTGATACATATTTCTATTTTTACAACAAATTTATCGTTACATGCTTAATAACAAAAATAAGTTACAAACATAATCGATTGTTTAAAAATACACCTGATTATATACAATACTCCACTTATTTTGCCACCAATCTACAACTGCACTACACCAATTTCAGTAAAAAGGCACCTGAAAGAAAAGTGTATCAAATAAATATTTTGAATATATGTCACTTACACATACTAGAAAACAAACCACATCTCATCTAGTTGAACCACACAACAAACTTTATAAATATCGAAACTCAAAACAAAAAAAAAACAGAATAGAATTGGATAATTCACTCATCAAAATCCAATTAGATCCAAGACTAGCTAAGTTTTAACAGCTCAAAAATCACACAACAAAATCAAATAATAGCAATGAAGAACTCAAACAGTACTACAACAACTTATATAAACACTAGTAAAATCAAACAATTAACTTATCAAAATTTAATATTTTCAGGTCCAAATCCAGCTATATCCAAATCTAGTTAACTTTAAATAGCACAATAAATCAAATCATTGCGATAAAATACTCAACGAAACACAAATAATACTCCAAAAAATTATATAAACAATTAAAACTACCAAAAAGGTACAAAAACAGAACATCAATTGAACAATTAGCCACAGTGATCAAATTATAAACCCACAGCTCCAAATTCAACTACATCCAAACCTAGCTAACTTTATATAGCACAATAAACCATACAGCTAGCACAACAAACTATAAAATACTCGATAAAACTCAAAATACTATACAAAATTGTATAAAAAAGTACAAAATCAGAGAACATCTGAACAGTTTCTTACTCTTGATAAGCGGAGAAAACGAAAATCGTATAAACGAAAAAAATATCCTAGCCCCAAATGTTTCCATGGATCCTAACCCCAACTGGTTGTATGCATCCAAAACCGTGTAATCTAAAGAAAAATCACAATACTCACCCCCCATTGTAATGTAAAATCACGGACAAAACATCCAAAATCAAATGAATTCTCGAAGAATAGATTAATTCAACCTTCAATTCGAACAATAATTTAAAATTGACTCAAAAAATTAAAGAAAACACAAATTTGAATTCGAATAAAGTATAACAGTGAAAGCAAATACCTTCGAATGCTTCAAACCGGCAATCCAGTGTAAGCTTGACCTTCAATACATGCATAAATGTCTTTAATTCGTGTAAAAAATCGTTCAAATCGGGCAAAAAATCATTGAAATTGTGAATGGTTTTGAGAGAGAGAGAGTAGAAAGAGAAATGGGGAGGGGAGAGGGGGGAGCTGAAATGAATAATAACCCTAGAAGCCCCCTCTTTTCTTTCTTTAATAGTAATTAAAAAACTAAAATTAATATTTTACGACGAAAACGTATTGGTCGCAAAATAAAATGAATTTTTTTAAAAAAAAAATGATGCGTACCGACGAAAGTTTGTTGCTAAATTTGTTGCTACGAAGTAATTAACATAGCGACTAATATTTCGTTGCTAATCTGTCAGTAAATTTAGTTGTCAATTTTTTCCGCTATTATTTAGTGACGGAATTATAATTCCGTCACTGATTTGTTGCTAATAGCATACCAAAAAATTGAGCTGCTATGTATGCGATCAAATTGAATGTTCCGTTGCTGATCCGTCGCTATATAGTGACGAAAATTGATCTGTCAGTAAATTTCGTCGCTAAACACAGTTTTTTTTGTAGTGAATATTATAGCATGCATATATCCACGTAAAAAAATATTTGATCTCTCCCTAAACTATTTTTGACGTTACTCTTTAACCTATCACAAAAAGGATGTAAACTATTTTTGATTTTTTTCTTTATTTGCTCTCAGTTGGCTAAACTAAGAGCAACATAAGCCTCTAGTGATGGACTTGAAAATCAAGAAGGACAGAAAAAAGAGGAGGTGTGGAGGATCGGCTCAAGATTAAGTAAGATAGCTTGACTTTGACCAGTACTTTGAAGATAAAGGGAAAAGTTGACAACTATGAGGATTTGGAAGAGTAGAGGAGATGTTGGGTAAGAAAAATTTGACCTCCATTTAGGTCTAAAGCCTAATATAACAAATCTATTCATATTTATACATATTAAGTTAAGAGATAAATACCAAGTTTAAATTAAATGCTATTAAGTTTATCAAATCCATACACATATTTGTAGCTTTACTCCCATCTAGAATACTTTTCCCATTCATTTTTACTTGTCACTAATTTCCTAATTAGATTTCTATTTTTACTTGTCATTTTGACATATCAAGAGAAGACTTCTTTTTTCCTATTTTATCATTAGCATTAATTATTTTTTCTCCAAATTAATTTCAAGACACAATGTAAACATCATTTAATAGGGATACTGTAGTGAAATAACTATGTTATTAATTATTTTTGTTAATGGGTATACCAAGTAAAAATGTGATAAAGTAAAAGCGAAAGGAGGAAGTACATCATTTTCTTCTTCTTTTTTCCCTCTTAGCTTTTTGTAACAGTTATATATTATTTACAGTAATTTAATGAGAATGAAGCTCTGCAAAAATTATTGAGAAGTGAATATGTTTAAAAAAAGTTACCACTGTTTTATAAATTTCATATCTAAATCATTGGATATTCATAGAACTCCCCTTGAATTACAATGAGCTTATTTTTGTTCATAAGTATTTTATCAAGTTTTAAAATTTTATCTTTTAATATCTATTTGTCCATGAGATTTAATCAAATTTTAAAATTGTGATCTTTAAATTTTTTTCTAAGACAGTTTTTGAAAGAAATTTCATCTTCACCGATAAACTTCTAAATTTTTGAGCTAATTTTTGGAGTTCATTTAAGTCCATCCATTTTCTTAGATGGTATTAGAGTTAAGTTTAGTCCAATTCATTGTTTCATCTGATATTGGATCACCATATAATATTATACACTCTAAATGTTCAATCTTGAATGTATTTTTTATTTTTTTTTTTTTTTTTAAATTGGAAGTAGGGGAAGGGAATTACAATGTGGAGAATCGAACTCTCACTAACAAGATGAGAGTTCAGGTAACTAACCAACTAAGCTACTAAGATTCCCCAATCTTGAATGTATTGAGTCTCATATCGATAGGCTAGGAAACTTTGGTCTCCAATTAGATCCAAAGCCTAATATAATAAATCAATTCACCATTATTTATACATAGAGAGAAGTACTAATTACCCCCTGAACTTGTCACATTTTATTCATGGTACACCTGAACTTTGACTAGTCCTAAGTACCCCCTGAACTTGTTCTTTTAGTACGTCGCGCCAACCTTTTCGGCCCACAGTCCACAACGTGTAATACACGTGGAAAAAATATTGATGTGGCTTTCCACGTGGATAAATATCATTGACTTTCCTTATATTTACCCTATACTAAAAAATAACCCACTTCTACCCTTAATTATCCGATTTCTCTCTAAAAAAATTATATTTTTCAATTTTTCTTTTCTCTAAAACAGTGAAAGGTATAATTTTCGTCGATCAAGAAAGCTATTATATAAAAATTTATATTTTTTTTGTGTGTGTTAAAAATATGAATTTATTTTTTTTCGGTTAGTGTTTCATAGTAGTTTCCGATTAGTGTTTTGATTAGGATTTTGAGGAGACTCACATGCACAAGTACGTTTCTTATTATAATTAATGGAGTAAGTAATTGCTATTTAAATTAGGAGGGTACAAAATCGAACCGATAAAAATGTTATTGATTTATCGTTATTGGGTTAACGATTTTTTAATGATTTTGTAAAAAAAAATTATTGGGTTATTGATTAGATTTTGATTTTTTTTAATTAAGTTATTAGGTAAACCGATAACCCTATATATATATATATGTGTGTGTGTGTGTGTGTGTGTGTGTGTGGTGTAAAAATATAAGTAGGATTTTGGTTGCAACTAAGATTCGGTTTCTTTTCATGTTAGTTACTACTTTTTTCTATTTTATAAGTATTTTCTTATCGGTTAAATCGACATTCAAATCGTTAGAGACTAAAAATTGATAACCAATATAACTACATTTATTATAAGTATGTGTCTTAGTTTCTTTAATATTTGTTTTGTTATTATTTTTTAAAATATCTACTTCAATATTTAGTATATTTTTTTCGTTACAATAAATCATATGATATATATAATTAAGATTACAAAATTGAAGGAGTTTCATAGGAATGAAAACTAGAGTTTTAGATTGAATTAATAAACGGGTGATTTTTTTTTAGATTAATAAATGAAATTTTTACAAAATTAATAAACCCGATGAAATATTTATTTTACAAACTAATTAATAAACTGGAGTTTTACAAAATTAATAAACGAATGAATTTTTTTTTTAGATTGGAAGTAGTGGAGGAAGAGCGATAATAAATAGGGAGAGGGATAATTGAATTTTTTGAAAAAAATTAAAGGAAAATGGATTTTTTTCATTTTTTTTATCATTAAAAATGCTGAATTAACCAAAAAATACCTCCATCACGCGCGTGATAGAGGTTGAACTCAAACATTTTGTCATATCAGCAAAAAAGGGCTACGCGATAGTGCAAAATAACAAGTTCGGGCGGGGGGAGGGGTACTTAGGACTAATCAAAGTTCAGTTGTACCATGAATAAAACATGACAAATTCAAGAGGGTAATTGATACTTCTCTCTTATACATATTAAGTTAAGACATAAATACAAAGTTTAAATCAAAAGCTTACAAAATTTTATTTAAATCCATAAACATATTTGTAGCTCTGTCCCCGCTTACAATACATTATTATCTTCTTTTTCCGTCTCAGCTTTTTGTAGAAGATAGAGATAAGGCACAATTACCTCCTTAAAATATACTCAAAATTATTATGACACACCTAAATTTTAAGAGGATTTTATTAATTCTTGAACTCATTTTTTTTAATATTTTATGCTCCTTTTTGTTGACGTGGCTGCCAAGTAGCAAATATTTTGTGCTTTTTTGTGCTAATTTGACAGTCATGTCAACATAAAGAAGCACAAAAATACAGAAAAAATAAATTTGAGAAGGTAGTAAAACCCCCATAAAATCTAGGTATGTCATAGTAACTTCGAATATAGTTTTGGGTGGTACTTGTGCTTTATCTCTAGAAGTTATATATTACTTATAATAATTCAATGAGAATGAAGATGAAAATATTACTTATAAGTGAATATGCTTTTAAAAAAATTATCACGATTTTGTAAATTTCATATCTAAATTATTAATTATAGAAATCTCCCTTCAATTACAATGAACTTACCTAGTGTTTGTTCATAAATTTTGAATTAAATTTTCAAAATTTACGTTTTTATATTTGTTTGCTCATGAAATTTGATATCCAAGCATTTTCTTTCTGAGACATTTTGAAAGAAATTTTACTTTTACTTATAACCTTTAAATTCTTTAAGCTGACTTTTGAAATTGACTTTGGCATTTTCTTTACATGATAGCATAGTTAAGCTCAACCCAATTCATTGTTTCATATGATGACTCCTATGTTATATTGTCCACACACTAACCAGATGTTATTGAGTCTCATATCAATGGGTTAGAAAAACTTAGCTTTCAGTTGGGTCCAAAGCCTAATATAACAAGCATATTCACTCATTATTTATACATACTACGTTAAGACAAATGTACAAAATTGAAATTAAGCTCAATCCAAATCATTGTTTCTATCTGATGTTTGAACTTCCATCTTATATTGTTTACACACTAACTAGATGTTATTTATTCTAATAACAATGTTGGGTCCAAAGCCTAATATAACAAGCATATTCACTCACTATTTATACATATTAAGTTAAGACAAATATACAAAATTGAAATTAAAGGCTACTAATTAGTTTGGTGACCAAATCGAATTTTTGTACTTTCACAATATTCTAGGTGTTTCAGTGCCTATAAATTGAATGCCTTAGGTATTCCTTTTGCCATCAAATTCATCTCTACTAAATCCTTTCTTGATATAGTAGTATAGCATACATTTTATAAATGAGTACTTCAAATCAATCTTTGGCAGCTACGGCTGCTATACTTTCACATTTTCTGCTTTCATGCATTCAATGTCATGCACAGCTCTCCGCGACGTTCTATGATGACACTTGTCCTGATGCACTCAACACGATTCGTGCCACCATCAGGCAAGCAATTTCAGAGGAACCGCGCATGGCTGCTTCCCTTATTCGCCTTCACTTTCATGATTGCTTTGTTCTAGTTAGTTGAAAGAGTATATACATCTCATTTTTTATTTTTTTTTTGAATTCTTTACGTCTTTTAAAGTAAAATGATGGTGCTCTATTTTGATTATTGATTAAGGTTGTGATGCTTCGATCTTACTTGATGATGCCCCTTCAATCGAGAGTGAGAAGACTGCAGTTCCAAATCTTGGATCAGCAAGAGGTTTTGGAATCATAGAAGATGTGAAGAGAGAGGTGGAAGAGAGTTGTCCCGGGGTGGTTTCTTGTGCTGACATACTTGCTGTTACAGCTCGAGATGCATCAGTAGCTGTAAGTTCACTTAATTTTTTCTCAGTATTTACTAGACCATAATAAACAGACAAAACAAGATATTTCTCAACATTACACCAATTAAATTTATACGTATGCCATATGTATAAAATAATATTAGGTGGGAGGTCCATCATGGATGATGAAACTTGGAAGAAGAGATTCAACCTCAGCAAATAAGACACTTGCAAACACAGATATTCCAGGTCCTTTTGACTCTCTCGATAAACTTATTTCTAGATTCACAAACAAAGGACTTAGCACAAGAGACATGGTCGCCTTGTCAGGTAATTCATATATATTGAGATAAGCATCCAGTATCCCCCATCCCCTCACTCCTCACCCTCGGAACTATGACCAAAGTTGCTACGATACACTCCAACTTCACAAGGGTCCTATTACCCGCTGGATTCAAGTTTAAAGTATTTTTTTCATCCTTTTGCGCTGACGTGACACCTTTACTACACAAAATGAGGCCCAAGACAGCTAAAAAGGTTGACAAAAGGTGTCACGTCAGCTAAAAAGGTTGACAAAAATACGCTAAAATTTTATTCGGGGGCAATAGGATCCTCGTGAAATTAGAGTGTGTCGTAGCAAATTCGGTCATAGTTCAAGGATACTAGATGTTGGGAAAACGAATATTCCCACGCAGGATAATATACACACAAAAATAGCAATAACAAGAGAGTAACAACGACACCAAATATTATAACAGGGTAAACAAAATACCCAATGAAGTAATATAATAATACTGATTGCAACAGTGTCAAAAGATTACTACTCTTTATAAACTCAACAACACTCTTTTATTTCTCACAACCCACTACAATATTACTCTCACACTATTATCTCACAGACTATAGAATATCTGTAGATTACTCTCTTTTGGTGTGTTTCAAATGAAAGTTCATTTATTTATAGATGAACGTCTCAAACTTTTCATATTACGACACCAATTTTCAATTTGATCATGTTGCAACACCAACTTCTAAATTCATGACACCACATTAAGCATGGTGCAACACTAATTTTATTTTGAATTCCACACTAGATGCTTTACTCTCATATATTAATATTTATGGTTATTATTCAAAATTAAAAAATAGAAATTAATTTGCTCTTTAATCTACAGGAGCTCACACAATAGGTCAAGCACTATGTTTTCTATTTCGTGATAGGATTTATGGCAATGGAACAGACATCGATGCTGATTTTGCAAGCACTGGATTGTCCTCCAGAAGGAGAGAACGAAAATCTTGCACATATTGATCTAGTTACACCAAATGAATTGGATAACAACTACTTCAAGAACCTCGTCGATAAGAAAAGTCTTCTTCAGTCAGATCAAGTTCTTTTCAATGGCAGATCAACAGATAGTATCGCTTCTGAATATTGTAATAGCCCTCGAGCTTTTTCGTCTGACTTTGCTGCTGCTATGATAAAAATGGGAGATATTAATCCTCTAGCTGGTTTGTGGAAGTGTGAACTAGTTCTTCCGGTATGTATTTTTGGGTCTTAGGCTCCTCTCCATTTTCACTCTCTCCGTTTTCCCCAAGTTTCTATGTTGATTGATGACATATGACATAGTTTAAATTAAATTGCTAAGATTTAGTTATTCTAAAATACAACTTTAACTATAATTTAGATAATAAATACATTATATATTTATTTCAAAATAATTATTGTAATTCCACAATCTTAGCAACATATCCATAAATAAAGCAACAAAAAAATTTCTCTTCCTACCTTTTTTTTTTTTCCAACGCAAGGATTTCATCTTTTAATTTCTTTATCAATTGATTTATTTTATTATCAATTTTTTTTAAAACTTTTTGTTTAACAATTAGCTATTTTATTTTCCTTAAAGTAAGTGAAATAATTTGCTCTTCTATTTTAGATTAATTTTTTATCACCTTTTTTGGAACTTTTTCTTTAAAATTAGATATTTTAATTTCTTTAAAATACGTGAAATAAAATAGGGAGAAAATGAGAGAAATCTCTTGTATTCTAAATTATTATTTTTTTGAAACTTTTTCTTTAATAATTATCTTTTTTTTTTTCAATAGATAAAATAAAATAGGAGAACTTGTAGACTCTCCTATTTTTAAAAAAAACAAAAGAGTTAATAATTATTAAAGAGAAAGTTCTCAAAATGCAATAAAAAGGTTAATTTAAATATAAATTAAAAGATGGACCATGCGTATGAAAAATAATTTAGGAAGAAAAGACTTTTTGTTGCTATATTTATGAACAAGATGATATGTTGCTAAGATTGTGGAATTACAATAATTTTTTAAAATAAATATATAATGTATTTATTATCTAAATTATAGTTAGAGTTGTATTTTAGAATAATCAAACCTTAGCCATTTAATTTGAACTATGTCATATGTCACAAATCAAGATAGAAACTTGGAAAAAATGGAGAGAGTAGAAATGGAGAGGAGTCAAGTCCGTATTTTTGTATCTCTCTTAGTTATTCTAAGAATAGGTTGGATTTTATGTTATTACTAGTCCCAGGTGGCCCGTGCTAAAGCCCGGGCCCAATCTCAAGATATAAACATATTTTGTAATTTATCAAATAAGTATAATTTGTTTCATATTTTCAACAATATTATTTAGATTAATCATATCTAGACAGTAAAATTTCAGAACTATTAAAGTTTTATATTTGACCGATATCTATAAGCCTGGATTAAACTAATATAAAAGATTAAATTTGCAATTATTTTTTATCTTTTTATTTTTTGTGACATTAAGTTATTGAAAGAGTAGTTTAAAATTTTCTGCAAAATCTTAAAAATTAAATCATTGTATAAACGTATTTGCAAGTTAAAAGAAAAATTTATTTGTATTTTCAAATCAATATGTAATATAAAAGTTGTTTTCATGGAATGTTTTGAGAATCTAACATCCAATAATTTAAATTGAACTTAATCATATGTTAGATTAATTTCTTGAATAGTTGCACTCCTATGTGAATCAATATATATTTGAGATTAATTTTTTCTAGAGGTTAGAGATTGAACTTAAGTGTCGCAAAACATCTTTAAAATTTTCTTATTTATTAAATTATATAAAGACAATTGAAACTAAATTAGTAATTTTCCTACTCCCAACTTTAAAAAAAAAAAAAAGATAATCAAGCAATTTAAACACGGTGGAAAACTCAATAGTAATTTTTTATATTAAGACACACCATCAAGTGCAAAGATTCATGTGACAAGGGAGAAATACTTCATTTTTATCAATCACATGCCACTGTTTTAAAGATTAATAAATTCCCTAAAATAAATTAAAAAATAATTAACTTTCAATATAAGACATATGTACAAAAAAAGAACAAGTAATCTAATAGGAAACAAGAAGGGATTTACAAAAAATTACTATATATAATTCAATTATGGAGGTCCAAATAAAAATAATCATTAAATAATAAATGAGGACAAAAATAATAATGTGTTAGAAAAAATAATAGACACGTGTAGCAATTTCATTGTATAAATTTTTTTTGTGAGAACTACCAAATCTTATCTAAAATAAGTATATAAAAATAGTAATTATTAAAATTTCAATTAGAGATAGAAAAAACAAAAAATTCCTTGTGAGGACTAAACAAATTAGGTCTCTCTCTCTCTCTCCTTCTTCTTCTTCTCCTTCTTCTCCTTCTCCTTCTCCTTCTCCTTCTCCTCCTCCTCCTTCTCCTTCTTCTTCTTCTCCTTCTCCTCCTCCTCCTCCTCCTCCTCCTCCTCCTCCTCCTCCTCCTCCTCCTCCTCCTCCTCCTCCTCCTCCTCCTCCTCCTCCTCCTCCTCCTTCTTCTTCTTCTTCTTCTTCTTCTTCTTCTTCTTCTTCTTCTTCTTCTTCTTCTTCTTCTTCTTCTTCTTCTTCTTCTTCTTCTTCTTCTTCTTCGTGGTGTCCTTCTTCTTCTTCTTCTTCTTCGTGGTGTCCTTCTTCTTCTTCGTGGTGTCCTTCTTCTTCTTCTTCTTCTTCTTCTTCTTCTTCTTCTTCTTCGTGGTGTCCTTCTTCTTCTTCGTGGTGTCCTTCTTCATCTTCTTCTTCTTCTTCTTCTTCGTGGTGTCCTTCTTCTTCTTCTTCTTCTTCTTCTTCTTCTTCTTCTTCTTCTTCTTCTTCTTCTTCTTCTTCTTCTTCTTCTTCTTCTTCTTCTTTGTGGTGTCCTTCTTCTTCTTCGTGGTGTCACTTTCACTTATTTTATGACTCATCACTTTTTACATGTCATTTAATAAGTTCATATAATTGCTCAATTTTATGTGAGGACTACCAAATTCAAAGATCCCCCTTATATATTTCTATATATTAGAAATGATGGTTTTGACATGTTAGCTTATGGGTATTAAAACAAAGTTTTAGGATACTAAGGTCTATAAAACACTTTGCAAGATTAGTTTGTTTAGGAAAATTGTATTTTGTGTTTTAATGTTTGGACCTTATCAACAACTATAAGAAAAGTCCTTCCATTTTGAATTAATTACAACTCATGCCATTCCAATAAATTACCACTTTGCCATTGATGCTACTCCATTTGAATATGATGGAGCCCACATATAATTAATTATTATAAATTATTTATATATTAAAAATTAATAATATTTAATTAAAAAATCAAATAAATATTTATGACATGCCTGCTTCAACCGTAATTGTACTATATTACCGCTAACTAATTATTATATCACACCTAATTAATTATTATAAGTTATTTATATATTAAAAAATTAATAATATTTAATTAAAAAATAAAATAGATATTTATGACATGTCTTCTTCAACTGTAATTGTACCATATCACTCCTAATTAATTATTATACTGCTTCTAATTAATTATTATAAGTTATTTATACATTAAAAAATTTATAATATTTAAGTAAAAAATAAAATAGACATTTATGACATGTCTGCTTCAACCGTAATTTTACTATATCACCCCTAATTAATTATTATGGTCATTTAAGCATTGTTCCACATAAGTTGAAATAGAAAAAAATAATTTAATATGTTATATATTTCAAAAAAATTACATGAAAAATACTAGAAATCACAATAATTAACAACTTAAAAGATTTAAAAGATATAAAATACTTGGTCGACTCTTGAAGTTATATTAGTGTCACTGAAAATAGAATAGAAGAAAAGTATTAGAAATCACAATAATTAAAAACTTAAATTATTTTTAAAATATAATTGATTATCAATGCCACAAAAATTTGGACAAGAAGAGTAACGTATTCAAAGGGCAAAAGAGTAAAATTTTCATGACATTTAAAAAAAAAATAAAAATTGCTACATATACTCAAGGGCAAAAGAGTAAAAACACATAAGAGATAAATGTTGAGAAATCAAGAAGCACCAAATGTTACAAATGTATTATTAACATTTGTAACATTCAACACATTTCTAAATGTTTCCAAATTCTTCTTGAATCAATACATACACATAATAAAAATATAAATAATAATAATTACATTTTACTATATCACCCCTAATTAATTATTATGGTCATTTAAGTATTGTGCCACATAAGTTGAAATAGAAAAAATATTATAAATTACAATGATAAAAAATTTAAATTATTTAAAAATATATTTGGCTAACGTCGACACAAAACTCTTGACAAGGAGAGTAGCATATATTATTAAAAAAAATTATATAAAAAGTATTATAAATTACAATAGTTAACAACTTAAAATATCTAAGAACAATTTAATATGTTATATATTTTAAAAAATTACATGAAAAATAATAGAAATCACAATAATTAACAACTTAAAAGATTTAAAAGATATAAAATATTTGGTCGACTTTTGAAATTATATTAGTGTCACTGAAATTGGAATAGAAGAAAAGTATTATAAATCACAATAATTAAAACCTTAATTATTTTTTAAACATAATTGACTATCAATGCCATAAAAATTTGGACAAGAATAGTAACGTATTTAAAGGGAAAAAGAGTAAAAACAAACAAGAGATAAATGTAGAGAAATCAAGTAGCACCAAATGGATTATTAACATTTGTAACATTCAACACATTTCTAAATATTTCCAAATTCTTCTTGAATCAACACATATACATAATAAAAATAATAAATAATAATAATTACATTTTACTATATCACCCGTAATTAATTATTATCATTTAAGCATTGTTCCACATAAGTTGAAATAAAAAAAATATTATAAATTGCAATGATAAAAAATTTAAATTATTTAAAAAATATAATTGGCTATCGTCGACATAAAACTCTGGACAAAGAGAGTAGCATATACTATTCAAAAAAAATTATATAAAAAGTATTATAAATTGCAATAGTTAACAATTTAAAATATCTAAAAATAATTTAATATGTTATATATTTCAAAAAAATTACATGAAAAGT
The DNA here is from genome assembly GCA_030864215.1 of Capsicum pubescens. NCBI lineage: Eukaryota > Viridiplantae > Streptophyta > Magnoliopsida > Solanales > Solanaceae > Capsicum > Capsicum pubescens. The sequence continues at coordinate 36,951,883 of CM061542.1, read as the reverse complement.
ACTAGAAATCACAATAATTAACAACTTAAAAGATTTAAAAGATATAAAATATTTGGTCGACTCTTGAAATTATATTAGTGTCACTGAAATTGGAATAGAAGAAATGTATTATAAATCACAATAATTAAAAACTTAAATTATTTTTAAAATATAATTGACTATCAATGCCACAAAAGTTTGGACAAGAAAAATAATACATATTATTTAAAAATTACATAAAAATATATAAATTACAATAGTTAACAAATTAAATTATCTAAATACCTATTAAAAGTATGATTGATTATCTAAATTCTATTTGTGTCACATAAATTGAGATAAAAATCAATATATTGAACCCGTGCTAGATCTCGAATGAATCTTAAAATGTATATGCAATTCTTTTTTAAAAAGGAATTTTTTTTTCTAAATATATCAAAATCGAAAAGGTAAATTTTAATGCAGCACGTTAAACAATGTATACGAACTAATGTTAACATAAATAATACCAGCATTTACTAATAGAAGCATTACTAATAGAAATATTACTAATATATTCTATTCAAAAAGAAAATTTATACACTATAACAAACGATTCCTACGTTTCAATAGAAGGAATATATACAAAAGAGAAATTTGAAAAAAAAAATACAGAAATATATTTAATAAGTATATTTTATCGTACCAATGAAAACATTCTACTGCTCAAACTTCCTACTCCAACATAAATTCTAAAACTTAAAAATTGCAATTCACATGTTTTATTGTTGGGCCCGTGCTGACACGGGCCTTGCACTTCTAGTAGTTATAATAAAATGAAGTTTCACGAGGCCCTGCTAAGCTCGGACCAAACTCAAAGTATAAGAATAATAATTTTAATTTTAAAATATAATGTATATAGTCTATTTTTACTTTATAAGCAGTATATCTAATGATTCATTAAACAAGTCTTGTAGATAAGTTTTCATAATCATTAGAATTGTTAATCACATAATCAGATAATTTTAAATAAAAAATATTATTTAAGAGGAAAAAGATATTAACAGAGAATTAGAATATATCAAATAGATACAAGTACTTAGGTAACATAATTTAAAATATTTAATAATTACGGTTCAGTGAAGATCATAAAAAGAAAAAAGATATTGATATTTTTATAAAATTAGCGACTATTTATTTTCTTACCTATAGATAAAAATAAATTATTTTTATATTTATTGAATTTTAGTTTTCCTCATAATTTTAGCGGCAATAGTTTTTGCAAATTATATTTTTTCATCTTATAGAATCATCTGGAGAAAAAAAGTCAATGCTTTTACATTTATATTATAATAATTATAACCTCAATTAGAGTATTTATATAAATTAACTTAATAAGGATATTAAATAATGATTAAACTACATTAATATATTACTCCATTCGATCTATTTACTTATTATGTTTATTTTTACACATCTCTCACAAGAGTAATCTATTCGTCCCATTTTAATTATTGTTTTATACCTTTTTCAAGTCCACTACGAGAAACAATAAATACAAGATATTATTTATTATACTATAATATCAAAAAGAACTATAAGGCTATAGTTGAAATTATTGAAAATTCTATTTTTGTATTAAAATAAATACAATGATTAGGGGTGTACATAGGTAGGGTTGGTTCGTTTTTTATTTTAAAAAAAATAAACCAATCATGTCAATTTATTAAAACTATAAATCAAATCAAATCAAATCAAACCAACATAAAATTGATTTTTTCGGTTTAGGTTTTAGTTGGTTTTTCGAAATTTTTGATTTTTTCATTTTTTTTTATAATCTTTAGTTTTTACAATTATATTATAATCGAAGACTAGATCAAATATATTTTCGCTCATGTGCTAATGAAAAACCATAATTATAAAAAAATGAGGAGCGAAAAACTTTCTTGAAACTAAAAAGTTAGATGAAGAGTGGAAAGTTTAGGTTTTAAGTTTATATTGGGTTTTCGATCATTTAATTAGCAATTAATGGACAAATATTAGTATAATTTACCTATATCCCGACATGTTTGTCAATATTTACCTAAAATCTCAATATTTTTTTTAATTTCATAAAATCTCAATATTTAGCCGTTGGAGATACATTTAATTAACATTAGATACATTTTGGAGATACATATAATTAGTAAACTAATTTTCTTAAATTAAGGCCTGTAACAGTTAAATTTTCTTAAATGTAGAAATTAAGATAACTAATAATAGTAAATGCTCAATAAAATCCCACAAAAAAAGGTTATTTATTTTTTATTCCATATTCTTATATGAAATATCTTCCATTATCACTTTCCAGAAAGATTTCAACTTTTTTTCTTTCACTTTTGTTGATTTTCTTTGACGTGTCCACTCATCATCACTACATTCGATAAGTTTTCTAGTGAAATGTTGCTTGATGGGAATGTTGATGATGTAATGTGTTTGGAGAATCCATCAGAAAGAGTTGCGGAATTAATTAGTTACAAATCTAATTTTACTGCTCCTTTGCGTTTGTTAGATAGGAAGGGGAACAAGATCATTACTGACTGCAAACATAGTGATGTTAAGATTGGGCAAATCTACAAGGACAAGGGTACTCTGATTTCGGTTATGGCAAGGTTTGCAACTGAGCATTCCTTCAATTTCTATGCTAAGAGATCGGACAAGAAAAGGAATATTATGATTTTCTATGTATCAGCTGTTGTTATTAACCTATACAGTAATATTATGATGTTATGTTAATTAGGCCGAGATACATTTTTATGCTAAAAGGTATTTTTTGCTCATCTTGTATCTAAGTTTATAGATTGATGTCTAATTATGTATGTCGTTGTGTTTTAATGTAATGTATATCTATATACGAAGAAATCATAAAAATATTACGTTAGATACATATTGTGCAAGTTTGTGAGGTAGATCTATCTAGTACTCTGTTGTTTGACAGTAACTCAAGGTAAAAAAATTGAAGTTTTGTTTTAATTGATTCAGCTATGTCCTAGAAGAAGGACTGGATTGTGCCATAAGAAGTTATAGATAAAGTTGTGTTACCACCTAAATACAAACGTTCACCTGCAAGGCCAAAGAAAAACGGGCACAAAAAATCAAGTGAAACTATGACATCAAGCAATAATTGTTACGAGAGATGTGGTTATGAAGGTCACAACAGACGCACTTGCAACTTCTTTCCAAAGGTATGTTGTTGATTTATTTATTTTTATAAAATTTTAAGAAAGACATTTATCAAAATAAATAGCGTTTTTGTTCCTTTGTTAATTAGTTATATATTTTTTATGATGTATTTTGTCGTGACACATCAATTAGAAATTAAGATATATTAAACTGACAATGTTATTAAATAGTCTATTCGTAGTTCTGCCATAGTAAATGATAGAAAATAGATATATTCTTATAGGATATATCTCCCTTAAATCTATAGATACAAATTTACAAAATATGTATCGATTGTAAAATATAATTTGTCAATATTATTAAGATATAGTAATATAAGTTCTGCTTCAATTTGTTATACAGGATAGAGTCATACATGTAATCCTATTAACAAAAAGGGATTATAGATATATAAAAATGTATTAATTTATTGGTTACTATGATATATAGTAAAAAATGTTTCCTTATAATAGATACATACAATACGGTAAGATGTATCTCGTATTAATTAATAGATACAAGTTTAAATAATTTGTATCACCCATAAAATGTAATGGGTCAATAGTTTTAAGAGTTAGTTCTATTAAGTTCTGTTATAATTTGGCACGTTAGAGACAACATGGATTAATATATGTTGTAATATATATTTTTTTAATTTAGATACATAAAATTGTAAAATACTGTAAAATATGTATCAAACACAATGCCTGTAAATAGTGTAACCAAAAACATATAACGAAAACATAAATATATCTTTACATGCTTTAGAATTTCGTTAGAATGTTAATGCAAATAGAAGTAATTAATCATTAAAGAAACTTAATGTATGTTTATCTAAACACTACTAACATCATCAAAACATCGACAAAGTTTATATCATCAACAACGTTTTTAATAGACAACTAGTCAACAAATAAACAACTACTCAATACTCAAAACACGGTCTGTTTCTTTTGGTGTGAACTTGATCCTTGGCCTTGGTGGATCGTCATTCTCACTAAAGTATCCATTCTTCGCTTTTTCAGATTCGTGCTTGCACAAAAGACTAGCATATCTCAGACGATGGTATTGACCATCAATTTTCGAAGATGAAATGTCTAATTCCTCGCTCAGATACTCGGCATATAGTACACTTTGAAAAAGCAATCTGCGGTAGTGTATCTCTTGATTGAAAAATTCTTGTTCTTGTGCTTCTTCCTCAAGTAGTACATGATGACATCTAGATGTTGTTCAAATTGCAATCAAATATAATATAGCATACATCAGCCAACTGTGATGATTAAAACTGAAAGAGATACAAATTAAATGCTTTATGTATCTAATGTGATTAATGCAAGTGATAAAAAATTGCTTCAGATAATGAACAAGATACATATTAATATAGATAGATAAATATTTTGTTATTATGTATCTAATACAAAATAAATTAAGGGTGCACTAAATCATGCACAACCATTCTACTCCAAGGCTAAACTAGCACTGATCAACAATTATCTTACAAGATGAATCATCATATAATTCTTCAAGAAAAAAGTTGCACATATCCCTTTACAAGCTATAAATTACTGAACCTCTATCTCCTTCAACATCTACTAACAACATCATGGTGTTAGTTTATGATTTATAGGTGATTGGTTGAAGGATATAGAGCTCTAGTAATTTATAGCTTTACTAAAATAAAGAAGTCACATCTTAAGGTGACCTTCTCGGACACTATAGAGCCAACGCTCAATTTTCAGTATGATTACTTAAGAGCAGCCTGAATTTTACTGAAGGCTTTGCAATCTTTGAGCTTAAGCATGAGTTCTTTTAAAAATATTTGTCTTCTCTTTATGTATAACTTAACATGATCTCATCACTCCCTGTGATTTTAAAATTTGATTATTATAGAATAACATGATCTAAAATAATCAAATTTCAAAATAACAGAGTGATGAGTGATGACACATCAAGCTATCCACAAAGTCGCAAAAAAAAAAAAAATCAGGCCGCTCTAAAACTACAATATCACGTCAAGCTATACACAAAGACAATACATCTAAAAAGCTCAGGCTGCTCTAAAATAGCAAATTTCATAATCAATGGGACTACAGTATCACGTCAAGCTCCAATGGCACAACGGTATTTCAAACGATCACGTCAAGATATAAACAAAGACAAGACATGCTTTAGGAAAACCTCAGGCCTATCTAAAATAATACATTCATAACCAATGAGACTACAGTTGAGTCAAGCTCCAATGGCACCACAATATTTCAAACGATCACATAAAGCTATACACAAACACAATACATGCTTACAAAAACCTCAGGCTACTCTAAATTAACCAAATTTCAAAATAATATAGAGAGATATAAATCAACCTAATCTATCCAAGAAATAATACAGGTAACCGAAAAAAATAAACTCAGACCACTCTACAGTATACCAACAAATCACGTAAAATAAAAAAAATATAAATGATAAAATTAATTAAGATGCAACAAATCTACATTAAGATATTACAATATATACAAAAAACTCTAAGAACGTCATACATTAGATACAAGATAGCACAAACGTATCTTTAAGCTTAAAAAATATGTATCTTAGAAGAAAAAGATGTATCTTGTGTAATACGACTTTCAATAACATTTAAACAACACTACATACATTTCAAAGCATTAACAGTAAGTCACATATACAAATTAACACAACATGTATCTTAGAAAGAAAAACATGTATCTTAGAAGAAAAAACGTGTATCTCTTTTCATAAGACTTTCATAAAAATTTAAACAGCACTAGATACAAATCAAAGCATTAACAATAACTCACAGATACAAGTCAACGTAACATGTATCTATGTACTTACGAACTTGTATCTTTTGTTATATTAAATTCAATAAAACATCAAAAACACAAGATACATATAAATTGGCAACAAAAAAATCATATAAGCAATGAATTTCTAAACGTATCATACAAGTCAAAATATGTATCTCGGCCTAATATTCAACAGATCTAAACATGCAATTACCTTGGGAAGCTCATATCTGAAAATTGCTTTGACAATTCTTCTTCTCTTGGCGGGAGCTTTACTTGTCGGACTGTTGGATCCCCTTTTCTTAGAATCATTTTTTTTGTCCTTCTTATCATGCTTTTGCCGCAATTTCTTCATAGTATAGGGATCATTTTTGTTCTTTGATCTATTTTCATCAAAGCCAACAAATTCGTAATCAAAACTTTTGGGAATGAAGTTTACAACTTCTTGAGATTCTTTGATACTTTCTAATTGAGAAAACTCAAGACTAAAAGAAGGTGCAAAATCTTTATTCATAATGGTAATTCAAACAATGAAACCTAAAAAATGACCAATCGAATAAATTGCTCAACCAAAACACTGAAATTTCACTTTGAAAAGGAATGGGCAGAATATTTTTTTTGAAAAAAAAAAGTAAATTTTTTTTAGAAGAAATAGAACCTGATTTTAGGAAGGGAAATTACCTTACTTAAAAGTTTTGAATTAGATGGAGAAAAATGATAGAAACCGCACCAGAAATTGCAAGTTTTGAATTAGACGGAGAAAATTGATAGAAACCGCGCCAAAAATTGCGGCGTACAGAGAGGAGAAGAAGGGGGTTATTTTTGGTAAAGGATTTACTCTTAATTGTAGGTTTTAACTTGTATCTCAACTTTACCAAAAAATATGAAATGTTGGGATTTAAGTAATTTTTTAAAAGTGGGGGGGACTTTAAGAAATTTAGAAACTTATGTTGTTTATTTAGGTAATTTTTCCCAAATATTACAACTTAAAGGCCCAAATCTAAATATATATCTACATCTACTTTCAAATTATTGAAAATTACTAAAACTAATCAAAAAAGTATTTAAAAAGTAGATTATAATTAATATTTTTGATTCGGGTTTGATTTGACTTTTTTTTTTGTTAACACTAAACCAAACCAAAAATGATCGGTTTTTTTTCTAATGCCAAACCAATCAAACTAAATCATAAGTTGATTTTTTTTTCGATTTAATTTGATTCGATTCATCGGTTCGATTTGACTTGAAAATTATATCTGTACACCCCTAATTAAGCTCAGACAAATTCAATGTGTCATCGGATATTGGGCCCCATCTTTCCTATATTATACACGCTCTATACGTTCAGTTATGGACATATTGCATCTCATGTCGGTAGTGAGAAAAGTGGGTCTCCAATTAGGTCCAAAGTCTAATATAACAAATCTATTCATTCATAAATTATACATATTAAGTCAAGACACAAATATAATATTTAAGTTAAATGCTACTAAATTTTATCAAATCCATAACTACTCCCTCTGTTTAAAAAAAAATGACCTACTTTCCTTTTTAATTCGTTTAAAAAAGAATGATTCTTTTTTTTTTTTGGCAATACTTTAATTTCAACTTTCCACATGACATTTTTAGAAACACAAGATTAAAGGATATTTTGGTACATTTGACACAACTTTAATTTAAGACCACAAGATTCAAAAGTCTTCTTTATTTTCTTAAACTTTGTGTCAAGTCAAAGTAGGTCATTTTTTTTTAAACGGAGGGAGTATATTTATAGCTCTGGCCCCACCTATAATACATTATTACTCCCGCTATTTTGTTTTTATTGGCCCTCTTTCTAAAAAATATTTATTTAAATTTTATTGTTCCTTTTATGAAATCAAGAAAATATTATTATGTTCTTCTTATACTGCCTGTATCGTCATATGACAAAACAAAGTTTATATATTAAATTTATATTTTCAAATCATACTAATGAGGTTAATCTATATCTATAATCTATATCTATATCTATAATTTATAATCTATAATATATTAAAAGTGTGAAGACCCTTAGAAAAGTGATTTGAACTTTTTGTCCTTCATTAAAAATCCCCCTTTAGACAAAACTGTCTTTTCACTATTTTCTTCAATTTATTATTTTATTATTTTTATTATATTAACTAGACTCCTAAAATATATGTGACTCCTAAAATATATGGAAGAAGAATCAATTAATATTTTTTGTATTGATCAATTAGAAAAATACTCCTAATAAAAAAATATTCCTAAAATAAGATTTTATTCAGAAAATACTTCTATAAATATTGAGATGCACTTCCTTGTATAAATCTTAAAGTCATAGGCAACACATCTATGGTGGTCCTTTTTTTTCCATCACACATATGCATTCTTTTTGGGTTAAAGTTCTCTTAGCAATTAATTTGATTTGTAATTGTTTTAGGTTTGGTTATTTGATATAAATAGGAAATCATAATATTTAATACTTTAAAACTAATTAGATTTTTACCTTATATCAGGCTTGAAAAGCCTAGAGATCAGTTCGTTAATATCGCTAATTCTCATCTTCCATTCTATGTCTGCTTTGATTTCCAAAATATTAACTTGATTAAGTTGCATGTTTAGATTGGCGTATGTTTAATTTTCAACCCTCAACTTTTTCACTATTTTTATCAGCATAACAGAATTCAACGTGTGTATATATATGTATCTTCTTTGTTTTCATTTAAGTCATTCTTTATTGTCAAATTTTTTCTCAGACAAGAATTATTTTCATCAAAATTGAAGCTTTGGAATCATTATTGTATTATTTTGTTGTAGTTTACAGGTGGTAAATGAATTTACAGGTGGTAAATGAATGTCAGTCGATTTTTAGAAATTTTTTAGATAAAAGTTTGATTTAATTCTATTGTATTTATATCTTTGTTTTGAGAGATTTTTTTGTGTAAAAGTTAAATTTAGTTATTTTGATATCTCTATTACCGTATTATTTTGTTATAGTTTACAGGTGATAGATGATTGTCAGACGACTTTGAGAAAATTTTTGTGTAAAGGTTAGATTTAATTATATTGTTTTGATGTCTCTATCATCGTACTATTTTGTTGCAGTTTACAAGCGGCAGATGAGTGTCGATTGACTTTGACAAATTTCTTTGGTAAATGTTAGATTTAATTAAATAAATTCTCCAAAGATGTTGAATTTAATTATTGTATTTATCTTTATTATTTAAATAGATATACTATTTAGTGTAACATTTGAATTCAATAAAGTGAGGTACACGCGCAAGGCGCGTACACCTAAACTAGTGTAATAAATAAATTCCTAATAATTTTTTTCTAAGAAAAATATCAAGTTAATAAGGATCAACTATTTTAAAATAGATAGAGTATTATCTTCCTCTTTTTTCCTCTCATCTTTTTGTAGAAGTTACATGTTACTTGCAAAATTATCATAGTGTTGTAAATTTAATATCCAAATTATTGGGTCTATTAAACCCCCCTTGAATTACCATGAACTTAGCTTGTGTTTGTTTATAAATTTGGGGTCTTAAATTTTGAAAATTTATCTTTTAATATTCGTTTGTCGATGATATTTGATCAAATTTTAAAAATTTGGTCTTCAAGTACTTTTATGAGGTTTTTGGGAGAAATTTTACTTTCACTTATAAATTTTTAAATTTTTGAGCTAACTTTTGGGGTTGACTTAGGTCCTTTTTTTTTTTCTTTTCATGATATCAGAGCTAAATTCAACCCAATTCATTATTTCATCTGATGTTATTATCCACACTTTAAATGTCGAGTCGTTAATATATTAAGTCTCATATTGTCGGACTAGGAAAATATGGCCTCCAGTCAAGTCCAAAACCCAATATAACAAATTTATTCACACATTATTTATACATGTTAAGTCAAGACACAAATGAAAAGTTAAAATTCTAAACTGCTAAATTGTATCAAATCCATAAACATATTTGTTGCTCTACCCCCACCTATATACATTATTATCTTCTTTTTTCCTCTCAGTTATTTTTGTAGAAATTACATATTACTTACAATGATTCAATGAGAATGAAGCTTTTAATAATTACTTAAGTGAATATGATTTAAACAATTTAGAAAATTATCACAATTTCGTATATATCATATCTAAATTATTGGGTATTTATAGAAATCAATCTTGAATTACAATGAATATAGCAAGTGTTTATTCATAAATTATGGGTCAAATTTTGAAAATTACCTTTTAAATTTGTTTGTTCATAAAATTTGATTAAAATTTGAAAATTTGATCTTCATGTATTTTACTGAGACAATTTTTCTGAGAAATTTCACTTTCACTGATAACTTTAAAAATTTTTGAGCGAGCTTTTGGGTTAACATAGGTCCACCATTTCTTTATAAGATATCAAAATTAAGCCCAACTTTATTCAATGTTTCATTTGATGTTGGCCCCATCTTATATCATTCATGTCTTAAATCTCCAGTCCTTAACATATTGGTGGGTCAGGTCCAAAGCCCAATATAACAAATCTATTCTCTCATTATTTATACATATTAGTTTAGTGTACGTGCTTTGTACGTGTGTTTTTATCAATCAATAAAACTATATATGAAAGAGTAAAATTATTAACAAGTAGCATGGGGCTTTGAACTGTAGATGACAAAAGAGTTTTAAAATGAAGTGTAGGTGCCACAAGTCTTAATAATTGAGTGGAGGTGACAATTACTTTATTAAGGATTAAGAAAGTTTAGGAAATTTCAAAATAACCCAGAAGTTTTTAAATTTACACTTTGATCCAAATGTTTACCTAATATAATGAGAAATGGAGGGAAAAAAGGTGCATTTCTCTCTCTCTCTCTCTCTCTCTTCTCATCCATTGTTGTTTTCTCACTTATCGATTTTTGTTGTTCATTGTTGTTGCTGCTTTATTCATCATATTCTGCTTCAGTATCATCATCTTCTACTTCATTATCATCTTCATCTTCTTCTTGTTGACCACTGTCGTTGTTGTTACCGCTATTGCTTCTATCTGACTAATTTCTTAGGATAAATTTTATTTCATACATCACTTTCCACTTTGACATTACTTCACAGGAGACTTTGGTAAGTCAAATTATGATTTTTAGTTGAATTTGTCATTTGGGAAATTGTTATTGTGTTATTTTTTAAACAATAGATAGCATGCGAACATGAATACAACATAAGAGACATCTGTTTAAACAGATCAATTATTTGTTGTGACAAATGAGACATTTGTTGCAACGAAAGAGATATGTTGGATTCATGTCTGTGGTTGAATCGAACAGATGGGTCATCTGTTGCAACAAAGGTAAATATATGTTGCAATAGATTAATGACCTATTTTAACAGATTCTGAGTTCGATTCCAACAAACTAGTTATCTGTTGCAACAGGGTAAATATCTATTGCAACAGATTAATAACCTGTTGCAACAGAACCTGTACTCATTCTAACAGACTCATCATCTGTTGCAACAAATGTTTCACCTATTACAATATATGACTCGTCTGTTTAAATCAGTTTCAGGAGCGTAACATGAATCCCAGTAGGTAAGTAATCTGTTGCAATTGATCACCTACCTGGTGCAACAGATTACACATCTATCTGGATTCATATTACGGCACTATGTAATCACTATTAACTTTTTCTTAACAAATGAATTTATTTAGGTACCACTAATGAAGGGATCAATAACAATAGGGGTGGATTGTCATGGTCAATGGATCGAGAGGAGTGTATGGCGTTGGAAGGAGGATAAAATGCTAGAGACAATAGCTATGACAGTCCAAAGTGATGTTTCGTATGATTGTAACACCCCAAAATCTCATCTCGAAATGTCACACGGTGCTTAAGGCTACGAGTAGCCCCAAGCTAACCCTTCGAGCCTGTTACTATCTCCATCTCTCGCTTTGCGATATCAAGTCAAGCAATAAGACTATAATATATATCATCTCAAGACTGAAATAACTGGACAACCTAATCTGAAATATAAAATACTGAAAGTCTAAAACACAACTGCTAGTGTAGTCTGACAAAGCCTCTACTACTCAAACTAGAGAGCCATTGGGACAGACCCCCAACTGAATCGAATTGATATGAAAGTAATAACAACTAAAAATCCAAGAGAGTAGGTCCTAGAACCATGAGGACTCACCAACTGTGGGATGTAGGCAAGACACTCAGGAATCACGGTCACTGCTAAGACTGAGCACCTGAACCTACATTATAAGACAATGTAGCACACAAACGTATATGTGGATCAACACTTTGGGAATGTACTGAGTATATGGGGGTGTATGCATTTACATAAAACAACATCAATACTTTTTAATAAAATCATGCATGCAAATAGGAATGACTCACATAGCTTGAATAAGTCTAAAATGTAAAACTCATGAATCATGTAACACCAATCTCGTGAGTCATTATACTTAACTTTAAAATCTATACTCTCCTCTTATTCTCAGTACTTGGATGCTAAAGAAAGCTTTAAACAATACTTTCAAACTCATGCTTTTATCTCATGGAGAGTAAAACTTCTTTAAAACTTAAGGACTCAGAACTTTTAGGAACTTTTAACATTTGGGATCTCTAGAACTCTTTTAGACTCGGGACACTTGGAACTCGGGAGTTTCTTCTAACCGACATAAATCATGTGAGCTACATAGAGTCCAACGTCTTGCCCACATTGAGGAGAGCTGTTTTATCCCTGCCATCAGAGTATAACCTCATCTTTAGTAATCACTATCTCGGCCTTGGGCCCATAAATCTCGAACCTACAGTGGCACGTAGTTCTGGGGTATGAGACCTTGGAATCATACCCAACTCGGTGCTAAATACTACTCCCATACTCAGCTCAGAACTCTTAGAAAATCCACCTCAAAATAACTCAAGGGTCTATAATGAAGACCAAAACATATTTCTATTTGCTTTAAATCATACTCAATGTGGATTTCAACTCTATTATGACCAAAAGGCCAAATCTTTCTCAATAATATCAAAGTACTCAATTCATGGGTGCTTATAGCACAAAAATTTATAAAATTGCAAATCTGAAGTAGGGCTTAATGACCCATAATCAAATCTCAAGTTAAGACTCATCAAAATGCATACTAGATGTCATAAAGATTCATAAATCATATAGAAAATCTGGAATCTTCAATATTTTGCCTTAAAATCTCAACATACTTATGTATTTTAATTTCTAGAACATTGGAATTATTAAAATCTCAAGAAATATCAACATAGGGTATAACCCATACTTCAATTTCATAATAAAACATAGAAAACCATATGTTCTCGTAATTAAAACAACTTTTGGGCACAAGGACGAAAAAAGTGTCCTTGTCCAAACACCACATAACTTAGATTATGACTTGGATGAACAAACTTGTTTGAGACTCTTCTTCTTACTCTTGAGAAAGGGTTCTTGAAGCCTTTGACTTGGGAACCTTGAATATTAACTCAATTTGTAAAATTTATGGTGGGATCTTGTAGTTCCCGGAGAAGGAATTTGTTCTTGTTCTTGAGGGAGAAACCGTAGCTTTGAGATGTTTGGATGAATAATGAAGCCCTCAGCTTTGTTCTGGATATATCTGAGTGTTAAAAGGGTGAGAAAAGACCAAAAAACCCTTTTTAAAATGACTTAAAATTATTAAATGGGATATGCGATGGTGGGGTACGACGGTCCGTCGATCCTGACCGTCGCAACTGGGCTAGAACTGAGTTCACTGTCTCATCTGCGATGATAGGTACGGCGGTCCGTCGAGGGCCCGACGGTCCTTACCGTCATGCTTAACTAGAACGAGGCCTCAGTGCCTCCTCTGCGACGGTTTGGACGACAGTCTGTCGCAAGCTCAACGGTCCGTCGGCCTTCGTCGTCGCACCTGGGCGATTTTACTGCTTTCTATAAAATGGCCATATATTTCTCTTCTGATGTCGTATTTTGGCAAAATGAGTATCGTTGGAAAGGTAATTCAATTTACCACATGATAAAAATTCATTTTTAGGAAAATTCAACAAGGTTTAAACACTAATCACTTTAGAGGTCACTCCTTAATCTGTTAGGGCCAGAATTACACTTCATTTGACATGCTCGAAACGTTCAAACTACGAGGGAACTTTGCGGGATCTTATAATATCTCTCCCTTGAAAACATTCACCCTGGAATGTCGCTAGTTAGACTAAGATCAAAGAGAAAACTCATTACACATAGCTGAAGCAATTTGCTAAGCGGGCTCCATATCTTCATAAACTCTTGAATACTTTGAAAATTGCAAGAAATCATGTAAGAATAGATTCATAGATGAACTTTAGATTAGAAGGGCTGAATTAAGAAATAATAATACCTTCGACTTGATCTGAACTCACGGAAAAGAGGTGCGGGTACTTGGCTCGCATGTATGCTTCTGCCTCCTAAGTAGCGCCCTCAACTGACTGGTTCCGCCATAAAACTTTGACCAAGGAAAACTCTTTGTTCCTTAGTCTACGGATATGGCAATCTAGAATCTCAACAAGAATCTCATTAAATGCAAGACTTTTCTAAATATTAGCACTCTATGAAGGATCCATTACAACAGAATCACTAATATGCTTTTTAAGCATGGAGACATGAAAAATAGGATGAATAGCTAAAAATTCTACGGGCAACTCAACTTCATAGGCTACTCTCCCAACATAACGGGGACTAAGCTTTCTTTTTCTACCAAACCTCTTCACCCTTTTCATGGGTGAAATCTTCAAGTGCACCAAATCACCCACCTCAATCTGAAGATCCCTTCTCCTCATATCGGCGTAAGACTTATAACGACTCTGAGCTATCTTCAACCTTTCTCTAATCAACCTCACCTTCTCCATGGCCTCAAATACTGCATTAGGTCCAATTAAAATAGTTTCACCCACTTTAAACCAACCTATGGGTGATCTACATCTTCTACCATACAAAGCCTCAAATGGTGCCATCTTGATGCTAGCATGGTAACTATTGTTATATGCAAACTCAATCAGTGGCAAATGCTCATCCCAACTACCTTTGAAATCAAGTGCACATGCTCTCAATATATCTTCTAGAGTATGAATGGTCCTCTCAGCCTAACTATCTGTCTGCAGATGAAAAGAGGAACTCAAATGAACTTGGGTACCAAGACCTTTCTGAAACGCTCTCCAAAACTGAGAAGTGAATTGAGTACCCCTATCCGAGATGATGGACAAGGGAACTCCATGTAACTTGACTAGCTCCTGGATATACAATCTAGCATAATCCTCAGCTGTATAAGATGTATGCACAGGCAAGAAATGTGCGGACTTAGTCAACCTGTACAAAACCACCTAAATAGAATCATGATGACGACGCGAAAGAGGTAAACCAGTCACAAAATCCATATTCACCTCTTCCCACTTCCAAGTGGGTATACCAAACTCTTGCATCACACCACCAGGTCTTTGGTTCTCTACCTTAACCTGTTTGTATGTTACACACTTTGCGACAAACTCAGCTATATCCTTCTTTATACCACTCCACCAATAGATTTCCCGCAAGTCGCGGTACTTCTTGGTAGTGCCGGGATAAATAGAATACCGCACGCCATGTGCTTCAGCCATAATCCTCTGAATCAGATCATCAACATATGAAACACACAATCTACCCTGCAATCTCAACATGCCATCTCCCCTTTGAGAGAAAACCTCTACCTTTTGGTCCTTAACCAACACTTTCAGTCTGACCAAACTAGGATCCCTGTCTTGTTTCTCCTTCACTTATGAAACTAAAGAGGATTCAGAACTACTCTGCACCAAAATATTCCCCTTAGCAAAATCGAGCAACCTAAAACCAGTCTATCCAAATAATGTACATCACGAGCTAACTCTTTCTTACCTTCCTCTACATGAGTAACACTACCCATATACAACCTTCTAAGGGAATCTTT
The DNA here is from genome assembly GCA_030864215.1 of Capsicum pubescens. Taxonomy (NCBI): domain Eukaryota; kingdom Viridiplantae; phylum Streptophyta; class Magnoliopsida; order Solanales; family Solanaceae; genus Capsicum; species Capsicum pubescens. The sequence continues at coordinate 36,935,976 of CM061542.1, read as the reverse complement.
CACTACATTGGCCTTGCCCGGGTAGTACAACACACTTGTATCATAGGCCTTTAACAACTCTAACCACCTCCTCTGCCTAAGATTCAACTCCCTCTGAGTAAACATATATTACAGAATTTTATAATCAGTAAACACATCAACATGAACACCATAAAGATAGTGTCTCCACATTTTCAAAGCAAAGACCACAACAGCTAATTCAAAATCATAGGTTGAGTAGTTCTTTTCATGCGACTTCAACTTTCTAGAGGCATAGGCTATAACCTTACCTCTCTGCATCAATACATAACCCAAACCAACTCTAGAAGCATCACAATACACCACAAAACTATCTGTACCATCAGGCAAGTTCAACACAGGGGCGAAAGTAAGTCGAGTCTTCAACTCCTAAAAACTCTTCTCACAGGAATCTGACCACTGGAACTTAACTTTCTTTTGGGTCAGCCGGGTCATGGAAGAGCGATAGAAGAGAAACCTTTAACAAAACGGCGGTAGTAGCCAGATAGACCCAAGAAACTCCTAATGACCGACGGGGAAATAGGTCTAGGCCAGTTTCTTACAGCTTCTATCTTTTGGGGATCAACTCTAATGTCTTTGGCTGAAATGATATAACCCAGAAAGGCAACTGATCTTAGCCAAAATTTACACTTGTTGAATTTGGCGAACAACTGATGATCTCTAAGAGTTTGCAAGATAATCCTAAGATGATTTGCATGGTCATTCTTAGTATGGGAGTACACAAGGGTATCATCTATGAAAATAATGACAAACATATCAAGATATTGCTTGAACACTTGATTCATGAGGTCCATAAAGGCTGCTGGAGCATTGGTTAGCCCAAAAGACATGACTAGAAACTCAAAGTGACCATAATGGGTTCGAAAGGCTATTTTCGGGATGTTACACTCCCTTACCTTAAGCTGGTGATAGCCGAATCTGAGGTCTATCTTGAAGAAATAACTTACACCTTGCAACTGATCAAATAGGTCATCAATTCTCAGAAGAGGATACTTATTATTTACTGTGACCTTATTAAGCCGACGATAGTCAATACACATACGCAATGAACCATATTTCTTTCGCACGAATAGAATAAGTGCACCCCAAGAAAAGATACTGGGCCTTATGAAACCTTTATCTAAATGATCTTTGAGTTGCTATTTCAACTCCTTAAGCTCTGTAGGTGCCATACGATAGGGAGGAATAGAAATAGGTTGAGTATCGGGAAGAAGGTCAATCCTAAATTCTATATTTTTATCGGGAGGTACCCCTGGGAGATCTTCTGAAAAAATATCAAGAAACTCATTAACAATGTTGATTGACTGAATAGTTAGACCCTCAGACTTAGTGTCTTTAACTCTAACTAGGTGATAGATGCAACCTTTGGATATTAGCTTTTTTGCTTTGAGATAGGAGATAAAATGACTCTTGGGAGATACTGAATTTCCAGACCACTCAAAAACTGGTTCATCGGGAAACTAAAACTTGACCACACGGGTACGACAGTCTATAGATGCATAACAATAATGAAGCCAATCCATACCCAGAATAAGGTTAAAATCCACCATGTCCAACTCTATCAAATCAACAAGTATGACTCTATGAAGAACAACAACAGGATAATTTTTATACACTTGATTAGCAACAACTGACTCACCTACTGGAGTAGAAATCAGGAAAGGCTCAGGAATCTTCTCGGGATTCATTTCAAAATTCACAGCGACTAATGGGGACACAAAAGAGAAACTTAACCCGGGGTCCAACAGCACAAAAACATCAAAAGAAAAGACATGGAGCATACTAGTAACAACATCAGGAGAATTCTACTGCTCCTGATGGGATGGTAAGGCATAGAATCTATTCTGGCGCTGACTGCCAGCAGAACTGGAGAAACGCCCTGAGTAGGGGCAAGATGGGCTACAGGAGCTGGTACACTAGTAGCCTGTGCCTAAGGTCGGGCATCTCTGTTCCCTTGCCTAGCATGCGGACACTCTCTAAGTCTGTGGCCCAGCTTTTCACAACCAAAACAATCCCTCTGATCTGCTCAGCACTCACCAGGATAGTCCCTACCAGACTTAGCAGAAGGATGATAATGGGGTCTGTCACTTACACTGTTCTGCGACCTAGACATAGAAGACCCGTTCCCTTGTTTTTACCTATTTCTAGGTATGAGAGCACTAGCTGATAAAGGCACTGGCATAGACGAACGGCTCTGGAACTATGGGCGGTTCCCTCCATGGGACCTAGCCTGACTATACTTATGCTGCTCGGATCTAGCCCTCTTGTTACCTCTCTCTCTCTCTCTCTCTCTTATCTTGTATGCCTCTATCTTTTGTGCATGTATCATCAACCTAAATAGATCCATATCCCTATTCAGCATCGTAGTCCTACACTCTTTCAATACCAAACTAGAAACACCTATCACAAACTTGCTCATACTAGCTCGGGTGTTAGAAATCAAATTAGGAGCATACTTGGCTAACTGGTTGAACTTCAAGAAGTACTCCTCAACAGTCATAGAGCCCTACCTTAAGTTCATAAACTCCTCAATTTTTGCTTCCCTCATCTCAAGCGGGAAGAACTTGTCCAAGAATGCATCTTGGAACACGTGCCAAGTCTAGGAGCAGCATCCTCACCTCTACCCTTCCTCCATGCTACAACCCAGTCATAAGCAATGTCTTTCAACCTGTAAGACGCCAGCTCAATATTTTCTTCCTAAAAAACATGCATCACCTGTGTGATCTTCCTCACCTCCTCAAGGTATAACTATGGGTCCTCACCTGACTTAGACCCATAAAACTCTGGCAGATTCATCCGCATGAAATCACGAATCCTAGAAGCAGCTAAATCACCTCCATGCTAATTCGGAACTGCGACCTGGTTATTGACCTAAACATTGGCGGTGACTGCTTGGGCTAATTCCTGAAAGGCCGCCCAAAACTCAGCATGAGACACAGTCTCATTTAAGGGATCAACAAGCTGGGGTTGCTCATTATTATTTCTGTGGGCGTTCTCTCTTCAGGGAGGCATTTTTTGAAATAAGAGAGAATAAATTATTAGATAAGAGGGACAAATATTGGCATGATAGAATCTGAAAGAAAGAAACAACTTTTTCCTAAAACATCTTGTAGCCTCTTGCTCATAGATATGACACGCTACACACCGATGATCAAGACTCTACTTAACGTGTCTTGTCAGATTCCCTAGGGTTCCTTAAACCTTAGGCTCTGATACCAAGTTTGTAATGCCTAGAAATTTCATCCAGGAACGTCACACGGTGCTTAAGGCTACAAGTAGCCCCAAGCTAACCCTTCGAGCTTGTTACTATCTCCATCTCTCACTTTGTGATATCAAGTCAAGCAATAAGACTATAATATATATCATCTCAAGACTAAACTAACTGGACAACATAATTTGAAATATAAAATACTGAAAGTCTAAAACACAACTGCTAGTCTAGTTTGACAAAGCCTCTACTACTCAAACTGGAGAGCCATTGGGACAGACCCCCAACTGACTCGAACTGATATGAAAGTAATAACAACTGAAAATTTGAGAGAGTAGGTCCTCGAACCAAGAGGACTCACCAAATATGGGATGTAGGCAAGGCACTCGAGAATCATGATCACTGCTAAGACTGAGCACCTGAACCTACATTATAATACAATGTAGCACACAAACGTATATGCGGATTAGCACTTTGGGAATGTACTGAGTACATGGGAGTGTATGAATTTTCATAAAACAATATCAATACTCTTTAATAAAATCATGCATGCAAATAAGAATGACTCACATAGCTTGAATAAGTCTAAAATATAAAACTCATGAATCATGAATAGTGAAGCATGTAACACAAATCTCGTGAGTCATTATACTTAACTTTAAAATCTATATTCTCCTCTTCTTCTCAGTACTTGAAGGCTAAAGAAAGCTTTAAACAAGACTTTCAAACTCATGCTTTTATCTCATGGAGAGTAAAGCTTCTTTAGAACTTAAGGACTCAGAAATTTTAGGAACTTTTAAAAAGTCATTTTTTGGGAAATTCAACAAGGTATAAACACTAATCACTTTAGAAGTCACTCTTTAATCTATTAGGGCCGGAATTACACTTCAATTGACATGTTGTAAACACTCAGACTACGAGAAAACTTTGTGGGCTCTTACAATAATATTTTATGAACTTAATCATCAGATATTGTGGACTGAATTATTAACTGAAAGAACTCGTCATTAGCTACATGCACAACTCCATTGAAAATCAGAGGGTACTGCCTTTCAAGATAACCGATCAGGTTCGTTTGCATGCTTATCTTAGTGATTCATCCAAACCAGTGTTGAGGGTGTACATGGTTGAAAAGATGAGAGAGAATTAGAACCAGAACATAGAAGAAGAAGAACAACAAGACATCTTTGATGATAGGTTGGATAGTTTAGACATGAATATTCCAGATGATGATCAAACACCTATGCCCATTGATGCGACCAATACGATGGGTAGTTTTTCTCGATCAACACAGTATGGAAATCTTCAAGATAGAGGGACCGACATTTTTATTGGAATGTCATTCAAGGACAAGAATGAACTATCTACCACTTTATTTATTTCTTGATTGAAAAAATATTTTAAAATAAAGAAGGTGATTAATTCGAGCAGTGCCTTTTGCTATAAATGTGCTAATCTGAACTGCAAGTGGTGGTTGAGAGCAGTGAAGTATGCAAGTTCTAACAGATTCGTCATTCATACACATGAAAAGCATCACACATGTATTTCGGAGAACATTTTGGGCCAGAATCCTCACACCATGGCAAAGGTCCTCGGTGAATATTTCAAGAATAATTTCCTCGATGGCAAAGGACTTTCAAAAAGGGTTATGGATAATCAACTCCTTACGGAATTAGGTGTCCAGGTCAGTTATTGGAAGATATATACGACCATGGGGATTTTCAAGGACTTGGTTAGGGGGACACATAAGTATGGGTATGCAATCCTGGATGCCTACCGCTACATGATTGAGTCCATAAATTCCGAAAGTAAGAAAGCTTTGCATATTGATTAAAACGGAAGGTTCAAGTACTTTTTTGTATCCTATGGTGCTTGGATTCAAGGTTTTCGACATTTGAGAATAGGCATAACCATCGACGGAACCTTCTTGAGGAGCAGTTATAATGGAGTTCTGCTAGTGGCGGTGGTACAGGATGCGAAGAATCACATCTTTCCTATTGCTTTTTGTGTAGTGGACAAGGAATGTGATGTCTCTTATGAATTTTTTTTGAACAACTGCGAAGCTGCGTCGAAGATACCAAAGAGTTATGTTTTATTTCAGATAGGCATCCAAGTATTCCAAAGATGGGTTCAATTTTCTTCACTTCAGCTTACTTGGTTGTTGCATCAGATATCTTGGAGAGAACATTTGGACCGACTATCACAACAAAAAGGCCGTGACTCTTTTTTGTAGAGCAGCTAAAAAATATAGTAGAGAGGAGTTTGTATACCATTTCAATCAGATAGTGGAAATGCATCCCAAGGCAGCAGAACATCTCGTACATGTCGGTTTCGAGAGATGGAGCCGGGCATTCTGTCCGGCAAATAGGTATATTTTTATGAATTTAATGTCTTGTTTGAGTTACAAGTTTAGTATGATGTCATACTAAGTGCTTGTATAGGTTAAATATTATGACATCAAACATAGCTGAATCAGTGAATTCATTATTTTGCGATGAAAGAGAATTTTCCATCAAGGGTCTATTTGAAGTAATAAGCAAGAAGTATGACCGATTTTTTAACAAAAGACGTGTGCTGTTAGAGGGCCCAAGAAGAACCCCATTTGTTCTAGAAATCGAAAAAATAATATCAACGAACATCAGTCTGGGGAATAGGTTATCATCTCAGCAAATAGCAGATTATAAATTCAGTATCACCGGTCAAGGTGATGTTGCCATGGTCGATCCTCAAACAAGATCTTGTACGTGCAGAGCTTTTAGCTTGGAAAAAATACCCTGTCCTCATGCTATGGCAACACTTCGAGCTCAATACAGTGCAAAATATAGACCTAAAATTTACAAGAACTTCTCCCAATATTATTTGGTGGAAAAATATAAAATGACATATAGTAGGCATATTACTCCGGTGCCTCCCGAAGAATCTTGGGTTGTTCCTGTAGATCTTTTGGGGAGATTATTACCTCCTCCATATATTGACTTAAGCACTATCAAACCGAGAAGAAATCCATATAAGAGGAGGCGTGGAGTCGGAGAATTATTTCCATCAAGAAGAAACAAGTGCTCCATATGTAAGCGCGCTGGTCACAAAAGAACTTCATGCCTAAATTATAATCCACCATGATTGTTGTAATTGCAAAAACTTCTGTTGTTTTCTATGGACTTTTATATATTTAACTCATTGTTGTGAACCTAATGTTATCATTTATTATATATAAAATATCCTTTTTAATAACTTGTGCATCAATAAAAAGAGAGAAAACATGAACTAAATACAGAAGACCACAATTATTTTCAATAGATTACAATCTGTTGCAATGGATGAACATTAGCTGGAAGAACACAATATAATTCATCAAACTGAAATATTTTCCTCCAATAGATGATAAACCGGTCGCAACAAATGGATAATCTGTTGACAAAATACCAACCGATAACCAATCTATTCCAACACATGGTCCCTCTGTTGAAAGAACTCAAAAGCCAAAATTTCTAGCCTAAAATATCCTTTTTAATAACTTGTGCATCAATAAAAAAAGGCAAAAAATGAACTAAATACAACAGACCACAATTATTTTCAATAGATTACCAATCCATTGCAATGGATGGACATTAGCTAGAAGAACACAATACAGTTCATCAAACTGGAATATTTTCCTCCAACCAATGACAAATCTGTCGTAACAGATGGATAATATATTGACAAAAACCCAACCGATGACCAATCTGTTCCAACACATGGTTCATTTGCTGAAAGAACTTAAAATCTAAAATTACTATTTCTACTAGATTCAGAATTGCTCCTTATCTCCAACCGTCGACATGTTAACATGTATGTTTAGAAGAAATAGACAGAATAAAAATTGAATAAAAATTAAAAAGTCAAAGTCGACTAAAAATAATTTTTTTATTAAATGAAAAATAAAATACATTAGGTATAGATATCCGATATAGAAAAATTAAAATACATACGCTAAAAGGAAAAAATACATTCTAATTATTATTATTATCATTAGCATCATTATTATTGCCAGCCGGCCAATCATCAACCGGCAGCAGCAAGGCCCTCTTCAACCTACAAATATCTCAAAGCATCCTTGCTCTCACGGTGCCCAACTCCCACTGCAGGTCATTAACCTGCCTTTGAAGTTCTCGCACTCTGTCGTGCATAATAGCAATGTCCCAAATAGGATCAGACATATCTAGAACACGTAAGAATTAACAAAAAAAGTAGATACAAAAGTAAAGAAAAGAGTCTGAATATAATACAACATACACTACCAACTGGTAGATTTACACAGGCCTAAAGGCACGACTGTTCAGCTCTATTATATTAATTATATTCAAACTGTTGGCATTTTTTTTTATGAAAAGTCGTGACTTTTTATTTTACATTAGTACTTCTCACCTTTTCAAAATAGTTTGAGAACTTGATATCAGTCGTTATTATTGAGTTGTTGCAACAGATCGTCCATCTATCACAACAGATTTACCATCTGTTACAACAGATGGTATGTATGTGCACCAGATAAGACATCTGTTGTAACATATGGATTATCTATTGCGATAAATGGACCATATGTTGGAGGAGATGTTTTGATTTCTTCCAACAGCTGATTTATCAGTTGCAACTGATGAAAAATTCAATTCATCAGCTGTTTCGAATATGTTAAGATAAAAAGTAACTACTCTTCACACCTCTTTTTTAATAGTCATGACATGCGTGCAAATGAATAAACAACACTGGTGGTGTTGATACCCTGTTACAATTTAATGATGATTTATGCTCATGTTTTTGTGTCATGTTTGGGGAAGGGTTCAAGTTTTTGGTGGCAGTGTAAATATTCAGTAGTGATTGGACCGATTTTAGAGGCGCAATGGACTTCTTGAAAGGCCTCCGAAGCCTTCCACTGCTGCAAATAATGATAGCACCAATACAAATTCCCCTGGTTCAAATTTATATGGATGGGTTGCTCGAGGATACTATTATACAACAAAAGGTACTTGGGAGAATACCTGTGCGGGAATGGGAAGATGGAGAAGACCATATATCATCTCAGACCTTGTTTAAGAGGAAACACAGGGAAGCAAGTAAGGAACTTCTAGCGAATCTGGCCAATGAAATTGACACGAGAAATAAAAAAAATTGAATGAGCTTCAAATGTGGAAGTGTATCCAAATATAAAAATCCGTCAGTCATTAAAGAAAAAGAGGAATGGTCAATAGGACTAGAGCTGGACACTTTGATAGAGATTGCAACTAGAGAGCGTGGCCTCAATGAATACTCTCACAAAGTGGTGGACCATAACTCTAAGAAAGCAGCTTCGCGAGCACAGGAAATTGGTAAGATTGTCGGTCAGAATTGAAACCTGAACCAACAACTCCTGAATTAAAAATAAAGAAAGCCAAGGCGTCAATTTCTAAATTCTAACTTCTATGGCATGCCTTCTGTTTGTGGATATGATCAGGTCAATGGCAGTAAAAACAAAAAGGTCTGAAGTTGGGAAGAAATCCCATGCCTTGTTGTTTCCACTGCCTTTGACCTGAGCAGAGCCATAAACAGAAGTCATGGAATGCAAGTTTAACTTTAGAAATCTCCATCTTGGGTTGATCCCATATTTTTAATTTAGGAGTAGTTGGTTCAGGTTTCAATTCTGACCAACAATCTTACCCCTTCCGTTCTTACGAAGCTACTTCATTTGGTTCTGGTCATGCATTTTGTAGGTATTTATTGAGGACACACTCGTTAGTTGTAGTCTCTAGCAAAGTGATCATCTCCAGTCCTCTTGACCATTCTTCTTTTTCTTCAATGACTGATGGATTTTAATTTTTGAATACACTTTCACATTCGCAGTTCATTCAGTTTTTTCATTTTTCATGTCAATTTCATCATCCAATTTTTCTACACTTTTCTTCCTACCCTACGTTTCCTCTTAAACAAGGTTTGAGATGATATGTGGCCTTCTCAACATCCTCCATTCTGCACAGGTATTCTCCCAAGAACCTTTTGCTGTATAATAGTCTCCTCGAGAAACCCATCCATATAAATTTAGACCAGGGGAATTTCTACTGGTTCTATCGTTATTTGCTGCAGTGCGAGGCTTTGGAGGCCTTTCAAGAAGTCTATTGCGCCATTATAATCGGTCCAATCACTATTGGATATTTATATTGCCGCAAAAAACTTGAGCCCTTCCCCAAACTTGACACAAAAACATGAGCATAAACCATCATTAAATTGTAACAGGGTATCGACACCACCTAATTGGTCTCTTAGCCTTACCAGTTGAACCTAACAACTTAACAGTAAAATGTTATATCTTGTTTGAAGGATTAACGCCTAATGGGTAAAGAACAAACATTCACAAAATCATTGTACTGGATATGTGTTTTCATAATAGGTTGATCAGTAATGCATACCTCCCACATATGAAGTAGTTTCATCTGCAAACAACTTATTCCTTCGAACACATCTTTACTCTAGCCCTTAATGTTGGTCAGGAAAAAGTGGAACCAGTTTCACTTCCTTTTATCTGCAAACAAGAGAAATACATTTGATGTCAAACAAGAGAAAAACAAAAAGAACATTACAAAAGGGTAACATAAAATTGAGTGAATCAACAGATGACCAATCTGATGAAACAGATTATCCATCTATTCAACCGATGAGGCATCTATTATAATATATGGATGACATATTGCAACAGATGGGTCATCTGTTTGAATAAATCAAACTAGCCTTGCTACGAGTATAATTTCTCCAAATAGTTGCTCTGTCTATACAAAAGATTAACACAAAATTGAGTGAATTAAAAGATGAACAATCTGATGCAATAGATTACCTATCTGTTTAACAGATGAGGCATCTGTTGCAACAGATGGGTCATCTGTTGGAATAAATCAAACCAGCCTTGCTACTGGTTTGATTTCTTCAAACAGTTGCTCTGCCTGTTCCAACAGCTGATTCATCAGTTGCAACAGTTGAGGAAACTATTACACCACCACCACCAATAGCATCAACAACAAAGAAACAACTCTATAGGTTCCAACACCATCAATAACAAAAACACCACATGTTCCAACACGACCACCCCCCCTACAACAGTACTACCAAAGTAACAAACAAAAGACCTAAAAAACTATACTAATAACAAGGCTTTTTAAGTTCTCCCAACAAATGACTTTTTTGCATATTTTAATAAAAACAATAGTTCGTTCTTCAAGAATTAAAAGTCACCTTTCCTTTAATTTTCTCAATAAATAGAAAACTGATAATGGCTAAACCATTAATAGCAACAGATGTAAATATCTAATTTAAATGACATACAAAGAAGAAGACGAGATGGAAAAAGAAATAGTGAACCATTCCTACAATGTCAAAAAAGCAAAGGGATCAGAACATCCAGTTCAGTTGAGAAAAGATATTGATCAGTTGAGATCCGAAAGGATCCTCATCCAAAAAAAGAGAGAAAAGAGAGGAAAAAAAGGAAAAAAGGAGAATTGAGAATAAATAAGAGAGATAGATGAGTTGAGTTACTTACTTTATGGATGAAGGAGAGAGTGTTCTAGATATGGGTTTTAAATATTCATTAATAACTTTTGAGGGGCACGAGGAGACAGTGACATTGAAAAGAGCAGATAAGACTACTCGCTCAGGAGATTTTTGAGTTATCCAAGTAATATTTTTTGCTGCCTTAGTATTTTATCTTTTTTTTATCTCGGATAGGAAATACTTAAATTACTTTAAAAATAGATCTTAAAACATCAAGGTCATACTTTACAACAGATGACAATTTCTGTTTGAAAATTTTCAAAGCTCGATCATTTATCGCAGCAGATGGCAACGCTTGTTTGATTATTTACGACAGATGGGTAATTTATTGCAACAGATGACTTAATCTATTTGATTAAATCCAGCAGGTAAGACTTTTGTTGCAACAGATTGAAAATTTGTTTTATACAATTGCAATTGAGTTCAAATGTTCAACTAATACCTTAATTGATTAATCTAGGACTAGGGATGAGTTCTCATAGGGTCAACTAAAACTTCAACTAAGTCTTTTGTCAATTTCATGATGAGATGGTATTGCGTTTCTCCTGACTAGAGTCATCGATCGATCACTCTGAGCTGAACTGATTCTTATTACCTTATATTTTCAAATAATACCTTAATTGATTAATCTATGACTAGGGGTGAGTTCTCATATAGTCAACTACAACTTCAATTGAGTCTTTTGATAATTGCATGATAAGACGGTATTGCGTTCCTCCCGACCAGAGTCGTCGATCGATCACTCTGAGCTGAACCAATTCTTATTAACTTATATGTTAAACTAATACCTTAATTGATTAATCTAGGACTAGGGGTGAGTTCTCATAGGGTTAACTACAATAGATGACAGCGCCTATTTGATAATTTACAACAACAGATGGGTAATTTGTTGCAACAGATGACTTAATCCATTTGATAATTTACAATAGATAGGTAATTTGTCGCAATAGATGACTTAATCTGTTTGATAATTTATAACAGATAGGTAATCTATTGCAACAAATAACTTAGTTTATTTGATAATTTACAATAGATGGTTAATCTATTGCAATAGGTTGAACATTTTTTTATACAATTTCAATTGAGTTCATATGTTCAACTAATACCTTAATTGTTTAATCTAGGACTAGGGATGAGTTCTTATAGGATCAACTACAAGTTCAATTGAGTTTTTCGACAATTGCATGATGAGACAGTATTGTGTTCCTCCCGACCAGAGTCGTCGATCAATCACTCTGAGTTGAACCAATTCTTATTACCTTATATGTTCAAAAAATACCTTAATTGATTAATTTAGGACAAGGGATGAGTTCTCATAGGGTCAACTATAATAGATGGCAGCACCTATTTGATAATTTATAACAGATGGGTAATCGGTAGCAACAGATGACTTAATACATTTGATAATTTACAATAGATGGGTAATCTCTCGAAATATATGACTTAATATGTTTGATATTTTACAATAGATAGGTAATCTATTGCAACAAATGACTTAATCTATTTGATAATTTATAATAGATGGTTAATCTGTTGCAACAAGTTGAACATTTATTTTTATAAAATTTTAATTGAGTTCATATGTTCGACTAATACCTTAATTGATTAATCTAGGACTAGGGGTAAGTTCTCATAAGATCAACTATAACTTCAGTTGAGTCTTTTGGCAATTGCATGATGAGACGGTATTGTGTTCCTCCCGACCAGAGTCATCGATCGATAACTCTGATCTAAACCGATTTTTATTACCTTATATGTTCAACTAATACCTTAATTTAATAATATAGGACTAGGGGTGAGTTCTCATAGGGTCAACTACAACTTCAATTGAGTCTTTTGGCAATTACATGATGAGATGGTATTGTGTTCCTACCGACCAGAGTCGTCGATCGATGACTATGAGCTGAATCGATTCTTATTACCTTATATGTGCAACTAATACCTTAATTAATTAATATAGGAGTAAGGGTGAGTTCTCATATGGTCATCTACAACTTTAATTGAGCCTTTTGGTAATTCCATGATCAGACGGCATTGCGTTCCTCCCGACCAGAGTCAGCGATCGATCACTTTGAGTTGAACCGATTGTTATTACCTCATATGTTCAACTACTACCTTAATTGATTAATCTAGGACTAGGGATGAGTTCTCATAGGGTTAATTACAACTTCAATTGAGTGTTTTGGCAATTGCATAATGAGACGGTATTGCATTCCTCCCGACCAGAGTCGTCGATCGATCACTCTAAGCTAAACCAATTCTTATTACCTTATATGTTCAACTAATACCTTAATTGATTAATATAGGACTAGGAATGAGTTCTCATAGGGTCAACTACAACTTTAATAGAGTCTTTTGGCAATTGCATAGTAAGACAATATTGTGTTCCTCCTGACCAGATCGTCGATCGATCACTCTGATTGAACCGATTCTCATTACCTCATATATTTAAATAATATCTTAATTGATTAATATAGGACTAGGGGTGACTTCTCATAGGGTCAACTACAACTTTAATTGAGTCTTTTGGCAATTGCATGATGAGACGGTATTGCGTTCCTCCCAACCAGAGTCGTTGATCGATCACTCTGAGCCGAATTGATTCTTATTACCTTATATGTTCAAATAATTCTTTAATTGATTAATCTAGGACTAGTGATGAGTTCTCATATGGTCAACTACAATAGATGACAACACCTATTTGATAATTTATAACATATAGGTAATCTATTGCAACATATGACTTAATCTATTTGATAATTTACAACAAATTGATCTTCTATTGCAACAGATGACTTAATATGTTTGATAATTTACAACAGATGGGTAATTTGTTGTAAAAAATGACTTAATTTGATTGATAATTTACAACAGATGCATAATCTGATACAACAGGTTGAACATTTGTTTTTATACAATTTCAATTGAGTTTATATGTTCAATTAATACCTAAATTGATTAATCTAGGACCAGGGATGTGTTCATAGGGTCAACTACAACTTCAATTGAGTCTTTTGACAATTGTATGATGAGAGGGTTAAAAATTACGCATATCTTTTATAATTTTAAAAAATAATTAAGATCAATTCGGACCAAATTAACATTTTCAAAACTTTTCATTCTTTTTCTAAATACAAATCAACCCATACAAATCATCCATTTCTGAGAAAAACATTTTATTATTTTAAATCTCGAGTTCTCGTTCTTTTCTCTCTCTCAACAATACAGTACAGACGACAACTACTCAACAAATTGCTTAACCCTTCACAACAGATCAATTTTCTTCTCATTTTTGACCTCATAGGTGTTATTTTTGACTTCATTCTTTATTTTATCAGTTGTTTTCTTTGTTTTTATAGGTAATAGAGTTCGAAAGGAGTTCTATATTTGTTTTTTTAAAAAAAAATAAGGGATTTTAAATTAATGATGAAAAATAAAATTTTTTGTTGTATTATCTTCGAGAATGGGTTTACAATTTTGAGTTTTGATGGTAAAATTGTTGGAAAAATTTGAGAAAACCTTAGTTTTTGTTACAGTATTCTGTTGATTGTTGTGGTATTATTGGATGGGATTTGTGGTGGTGGTGGTCGTCATCGTGGTGGCACTGGTAGTGGTTGTTGGAGGTATTGGTTGGTGGCGTTTGTGGTGGCTGTCGGTGGTGTCTATATTCATGGTGTTTGTGGCATTGGTTGGTGATGTTTGTGGTGGTGGTTGTTGGTGTATCGGTATTAGTAGTGTTTGTAATGTATTTTTTAAAATTTATGCATAAATCAATTGTAATGTAATTCTTATTTTTCTGTTGTTTGTAGGTAACACATGTCTCCCAAAAGAAAAGAAAATGAAAGTGGATCAATATCTGGCCACCCAACAAAAAAGGCTATAGTATAAAGGGATTCGGAGGGACTTCCTGAATAATCTCAGTTAAGAAAAAGTGAAACTAAGGAGAGATATGAAAACAACATTGAGAAAGCTGGACAAGGGTTTGTAGATGGTGATGAAAAAAATGAAAGTGAGAAAGAGGAGGAATTAGAGAGTGAGAAATTGGATTATCATCAACATGATGATAATGGTTCACCAATGGGGCATGAATTAATATAGACATCCCAGCATGATCCTATCAAAACTTTTAGTATTGATAGGTTTTAAGTTGCGATGCCAATAGATGACCTTGCAAATAAACTAAATCTAAGTGGTGAACTTATACTTAAATGTCAGTTAGGGAAACCTTTTAATTATATTAGGAATATTATGAGGAACGAAAACATAGATGGACTTTTTAAGAGGATCTGCTTTGGATGCTTTCTTCAGCTGCCTAAGGACCCCCCTGCCTGTTTCCAAATAAGGATGGTATATGGTATTCTCAAGCGTAGGATCAAGTACGTGGGGGATGATAAAGATTCAAAGGAGGGGGTCAAAAGGATGGATGAAATCTGGATCAACTACTATGGCATGCCGATTTGTTTTGACTTACAAGAGTTTACCATAGTGACAGGCTTGAGATGTGATCGTCCAGAAGAACCACCTATCACCAAGGGAACACCCCGCAAAAGATCCAAGGCAAGCGGAAAAACCAACAAACACAAGGAAAAAATAGATGGGTTGTTGGACATTGCTCAACGTGGCTACAAAGCATCAAATTTTTTGACAGATCTCAGGGATAAAACCATACCAAAGTAGTACAGGGAGCAATTATTGTTAGTTTGGTTTGCCCATTTGGTTATATTGGCAAGAGACGTCAACAAGGTTATAGAAGATGATTTGTTGGCGCGTGCTGAGGATTTTAATAAATTCAATAATTATCTCTGGGGATATAACAGCTTATACTTGACTGTCCAATATTTATTGACAAAGCTATCCTCAGGGACAACCATATTATACGGCTTTCCTTGGGCTTTCATGGTAAAATTAATCACTATTTTTACTCATCCATTAATTTATATTGAATATATTTATTATGACTTTTTTTTGCTTGCTTCCTGTTTATATTTTTTAGTCTTGGGCATTTGAAGCCATTCCTCCCCTCCGAAAGCAGGTAATGGATTACCCAGATGAGGTTTCTCATTCAAGGATGTTTAGGTTGTTGGCTGTAAAAAACAACCCAAAAATTAAGGAGGCTGATCTCTTTAACCCTCTGGATGATGCAGTATATTTTTTTAAGTAAAATAATTTTACTTAATGAAAGATATTGAACAGATGTTATATTTGGTGAAACAAATGTTATATTTGATGCACCAGATGTGACATCTGTTGTAATAGATTACCCATTCTGTGCCAACCGGTGCAACATATGGATAATCTGTTGTGACAGGAGATTGATATCTTACATCAAATTACCCATTTGTTGCTTTGGTTCTTTGAACTCGACTCTTAACAAATTGACTATCTACTGTAAATTATGCAACAAATGGGTAATCTAATGTAACATATTGTTAATCTGTTGTGACATACAGATCATCTGGTGCATAACATGTAACCTAACAGATTACTCATCTTGTGCAACTAGTGCAATAGATTGGTAATTTGTTGTGACAGATAATTGATATTTTACATCAGATTATCCATGTATTGGTCTGGTTCTCTGAACCCGACTCAAATGAATTGTAACCATCTACTGCAAACTATGCAAAAGATGGGTAATCTAATGTAATATATTATTTATCTGATGCAGAAGTTAATTGTGTTAATGTAACACCCCGCAAAATTTTCTCATAGTTTGAGCCTTAGAAGCATGTCGAATGAAGCGTAATTTCGGCCCCAAAAGATTGAGAAAATACTTCCCAAGTGTTTAGTGTGTTAATCTTGTTGAATTCTCCTAAGAATGATTTTTTATAGTGCGGAAAATTGAGTTATCTTTCCAATGATCCCTTTTTGTCAAAATCTGATGTCGAAATAAAAAGATAGGGCTTTTTTAGAAATCAGCAAAGTCGCCCAGGTGCAATGTAGGGATCCGACGGACCGTCGTATGGGAGACGGGCCATCGTACCCCACCATTGCTGAGAGTCAAAACATCAGTTCACTAGCTTTGTGCGACGGAGAGGGCCAACGGACCGTCGGGCCTCCGATGGCCATCGTACTACACTGTCGCAAGAAGGCAGAGAATGAGTTCCCTGGAAAGTCACGACGATGATGTACGACAGACCGTCGGGACTTCGACAGATCTTCGCCTCTCACCATCGTAGTCGAGGTAGAATCCCATGTTCTGGACCATGTCCGACGGCCAGGACCGACGGACAGTCGGAGTCCGCCGTCGGAGGTCCCGTGCAGTAATTGAAACCCATTTTAAAAAGGGCATTTTGGTCTTTTCTACTACTTGATGCCCTCATATATTCCAAATGATGCAACTGATTTAATTTCTCATTTCTAACATAAGAAGCTAGGGTTTTCTCTCTAAATCAAATAAAAAACCCTTCTCCAAGAAATCTAAAAGCTCACCATAGATTGTGCAAGGGAGTTGAGAATTGAGTTTCCCAAGTTCAAAAGATTCAAGAACCCACTCCCAAGAGTAAGAAGAGGAAGTTTAGAGCAAGATTGTCCATCCAATTTCATGATCTAAGGTATGTGGGGTTTTAAACAAGGATAACCCTTTCACCCTTATGCCAAAAGACTTATTTACATCATGAATTTCCTGAAATCTATGAGGTTTTACATGAATTTGAATTGAGGTTTTTCACCCATTATTATTGAATGAATTATCTTGATATTTCCCATGAATTGAGAGTCAAATGACATGATTTCTGCATGTTTTCTTGAGAAATTACAGTTGGGTCTAAACCCTATGATTTTAATCTTTGAGAAGATAATATTTGCAATGTTTGAGATATTGAAGTATATGAATATATTGAAATTTTGAGATATATTGCTGTAACTTCCAAATTCCTACACGAGTTATGAATCTATATGCTATCTATTATGCTTTTGATGAGTTTTAACTTGAGATTGAACTATGGGTTAGTAAGCCCTAATTGAGGCTTGCAATTTTATGAACTCTTGTGCTATAAGCACCTATGATTTGAGTATTTTGAGATGATTGAGAAATGAATTGACCTAATGGTCATAGAGATTTGAAATCTACTTCACTATATGAGATTACAGATTTGATTATTGGGTTCGTGGTAAACCATGAGATTATTTCTAAGAGTGGATTTTATGAGATGAGCGCAGATAATCTAAAGGGAGTAGTATTTAGTACCGAGCGGGTAAGTTACTACAGTTTCTTACCCCAAAACTATGTGCCACCGTAGGTTGGGCCTAAGGCCAAGTTTATTGTTGGGCCTAAGGTCGAGTTGATATTGGGCTAGAGGCCGAGTTTCGTTTAGTGATCACTATACCTAGGTTATACTCCCTGGCAAGAGTATGACGCTCCTCCCCAACGTGGGGTCTCTTCCTTTGGAGGACAAAACATTGAACTCCATGTAGCTCGCATGGTTTATGTTGGTTACGAGAACCTCCCTTGCCTTTTAAAATTGAGATCAGCTACTTCCTTAGAAACTAAAGTATTTTTCCTTCCTATGAGCTATTTTTCTAATAATGAGGTTGCAAAAGTTGTTTGCTAACTAAAGTATTTCCTTGATATGAATTGTTTCTCTAAACAGAAGTATTCTCCCTTGATAAGGTATTTTCCATAAAAGCTTTGAGATGAGTTATTTTCACTAAACTAGAGTATCTTGCCTTGTGATAGCATGGCTTACCTAAAGCTTGAAATGAGATATTTTCCTAAAGTGAATGAAATGCCTTTAAGTATGTTTCGAGGTTATATGATTCTGTATTCCAAATATTTGAGTTCAAAGAGTTACGAGGTCTTAAGAATTTAAAGAAGTTTTATTCTCCATGAGACATATGCATGAGTTAAAAGTATGGTTTATAGTCCCTAGTCCTTGAGTATTGAGGATAATAGAAGGTTTTGATTTCAATATGAAAGAAGGATGACTCACGAAATTTGTGTTACATGCTCCCTCCTATATGATTACAAGAATTACATTTTATACTTGTTCAAGCCATGTGAGTCATCCCATATTGCATACATGACTTGATTAAAGAAGGTTGATACTATTTTATATACATGCATTCACCCCCGCATACTCAGTACATTCCAAGTATTGATCCATATATATGTCTATGTGCTACATTGTCTTATAATGTAGGTTTAGGTGCTCAGTCCCAGCCTCACCCGTAATTCTCCGAGTACCTTGCCTATGTTTCCTACAGTGGTGAGTCCTTATGGTTCGAGGATCGATCTTCAGATGTTTCAGTATTTGAGAGACCATGTTTTATCTTCAATTTATTTTGAGTTAGTTGGGGACCTGTCCCAACAGCTCTAGGTTATGGATTTGTAGAGGCTTTGTCAGACTAGTATCAGATGTTGGTTTTGTGGAGGTTTTAGTGTTGTGATCTTTATTGAGATCCTCTGTATTGTGGTTATTTGGACTGAGTATCTTTCTGTATTTCCTTTCATGTGCTATGACTATGCTAGTGTTTGAGTCTATTTTATCTTGAATAGAGTGTTATTAGTAGAAACTGGCTCTAAGGGTTAGCTTGGGGATACTTGTAGCCCTAAGCACCGTGTGACGTCCCGGAAGGCGATTTTGGGTCATTACAGTTAACATGTAACCCAACTGTGAAAATTATTATATTATATGATTTAAATGTATCTATCTTTTTTTATAGGTTGTGCATCCAAGGATCGTGCCTACTGAGCAGGAGTTGGTGATGACTTATTTTATTACTCTATGTCATGTTGATACTATACCAGACCCAACGGTGGAGTTAATAAAGAAGGAATTAGCTGGAGAAATAACCATAAGAAGAGCAGTTAAACCAGGTCAGCCTAATGTTGAGATTTTTCATGACCAGCCTACTTAGGCAGATCGGGGTGCTTCTTCTGGTGGAGTTGTTGGTGTTGGTGGTAGGTATACTAATGCTTCTACCACTCGTGATGATGAGCTTGTTGATACTCAAGAAAAAATAAATATGTTTGAAAACACCCCTTTCACAGGTCCCTCTCACCCTTACATGGGTCCTTCTTACCCCTCTTTACCCTTGTATTTTCGTTGCAAATACAAAGAGTGCAAGGACAGCCAGGATAAACTCCTTGAAAAAGTAGAGGCTATATCTAAAGCTATCGAGGAATTCAAATCCAAGAGGGGTGTCATACCATCCAAGAAGGTGAAGGAGCCATACACTCCTACAACGGTGGTTAGAAGGAAGAAAAGAGTAATTAGTGACATACTCTCTAGTCAGAAATCAAAAAAATTGCAACTCCTTTCTCCTCAAAAGCTGTTAAAGTTTAGGGACCATTCAGGAAGGTGGACATATACGCAAAACTTAGATCTAAAGATAAGAGGGATTTGCGATGGTCCAAGAATCCCAAGCTAGGTGCACCAAATTATCTCAGGCCTCTCTTTTCCCCTAAAAACTTCCAGACTATGACTGATATGCGTATGCGGTATGAGGATAAGGTAAGTTTAATTTTTCTAACCTAGCCTTCTAACCTACTCCATGAAGAAAAAGCTACGCAACAAATGTGAAATCTATTGCAATAGCTGGGTATTTTGGTGCAACTGGTAGTAGTTCTGTTACAACTTATTAGCCATCTGTTGTATAAGTTGCATTGGATTATTCATTCAGAGAACCCTATGCAACAGATGGACCGTCCATTACATCTTTACAATTACTAACCTATTTAAAAATTTACTTCTTATATCATAATATGTTGACAAAATTCTCTGTCTTGTGAGGAAAAGACAATTAGCGTACCTGGAAGCTTATGACGCTGCTGATGGGATAATGGACCTCAACTTCTATAAGAAGCTCAAGGATAGGTATGATTAACTCAATGATCTAGTGTCATCCTGTGGCGTGGGATTTGATTTGTTAGTTTCTACGTTGGACTGGGATGAAGAAGAAATAATAAAATATGTTAAAGGGGAGAGGCCAAATCCACACGGCAAAAGCTGGACCGAGGCAAAGAGGATTATTACAGTCATGAGCATAGACAACATACATTATAGGGCTGTTGAGATACTACTCGAGGAGGGAAAGATCAGAGTTTATGACTGCAACGAACCTGCCATCGATGAGGTAGTTCTATTTATCCACATGCAGCCAGTGATGGAGCTGTTCCCTACCTTGTTGAGGTAGAGTAAACTTATGTATCATTTGCCAGTAGAAGTGTTGATGAAGAAATCATGGGATTTTAAAGGTCAAAACAAGGGCATGAACCTTCTAAAAAATGATACCAGTTTCGTGTACGGCAAGCACGCTCTTGCACACATCGAATATTTTCTGATCGACACAGAAAAAGCTGAGCCAATGACCTTTATGTGCAACAACGCTGTGGTAAACCTATAAGAGGTCTGAGATTATGGGGTACTAACTAGACGCTTGGAGCCTGTGTATATAAAAGAGACTGTGAAATAATAATTTTTTATTTCAAGTCACACTTCACTTTACTTTAAATTACATGTACATGTAGTGACAATAATTTTTTCTGATGAAAGTTGAGTTTTTTATAATGCAATAGATTATCAATCTATTGTAAAATATATTCTATCTGTTCTGGCAGATAGTTTATCTGTTGCAATAGGTCGGTCATCTGTTGCATTACATTGATTTTATTTCTATCTAATCTAAGTCTAATCTATTGCAACAGTGGGAAGACCTATTTGATAATTTCCAACAGATGAACTAAATTTTGCAACATATGCCTAAATCTGTTTGATATGTTCCAACAATTATGCTTGAATATACTTGTGTTCGACAACACCAAACTAGTAGCAAATATACCACCATGAAAATTTCAGATATTAGGCTTGAATATCCATGTGCCCAACAACACCAAACCAGTAGAAACAACGACAATAATGTAGCATCTTCTTGCTCGATTTTGTTTCTCTTCAGAAGCCTTGACTTTATCAACAAACCCCGAATTACATGATTTGCTTGTGAATGAAGTCATTCTTCATACCAATTGTTCTTGTTTTTATACCTCTCGATTTCTATAAAAACAAGAACACAATTACAAAACAATTACAAGTCATAATTAATCAACTAATTAAATAAAAAATATGACCTTTGAAATCTTACAAGTAAAAAACTTACGACCTGGATTTTGTTGAGTTCAGAAAGTCTTCAATTGAGCTTCATGACCGCACTTATAATAGTAAAAATCTTTATCACAAAAAATAGTGGAAGATGCGCTCGACATTGTCAAGCTCGATTGGAAAAAATGAAAAAAAAAATGAAGAAAGGAAGACCAAATGCAAATAATTTAAAAATTTTGGATAGATAAAAAAAGATGATGAAGAAGAAGATTTGAGAATTTACGGTTAAATTTTAGGAAGAAGATGAATATATAAGATAATGGGGGGAAATAACCGTTGGGTGCCAAATCAAATGCCAAATCAGGAAAAATAGGGGTTCAACGAGCCATGGATGAGTGAATTACATGTAAGCAGCCAACAGGGCAAAAAGTGTCAAACTGACACATTTGATGCCTATTTTATTTTACGTGTTTAACATAAACACTGTCTACTTGATGACTTTTTTATTTTAGGTGTTTGAACTGAACACTGTCGATGGGTTATGCCTTTTTTTATTTCAATTCACTTTCACTTTTTTACATGTAGTAGTAATTTTTTATGTCCAATGAAGTTTGAATTTTTATAATGCAACAGATTATCCATCTGTTGTAACTGATCTTCTGACTGTTCTGACACATAGTTTATCTGTTGCAATAGGTTGGTCATCTGTTGCATTATGCCGATGTTTCTATCTAAGTCTATCTGTTGTAACAGTGGGAAGCCCTATTTGATAATTTTCAACAGATTACCTACCTGTTGTAACATATGCTAAATTTGTTTGATATTTCCAATAGATGTGTCGTCTATTGCAATAGATACATTATCTGTTGTAATATTTGAATTTAGTAGTCCATTTCAATTAATAATTCAAATCTAAGAAAAAAATAAAATTCATAGAAAAAATAAAATAAATCGAAGCCTTCAAAAATTAGCTAAAATAAATCAATGAATAAACGAAATGTAAAAAAATTGTTATGGGTACAGATCTAAACAAATACATCAATAATTTAAGTATTGATGCCAAGAATTCCTAAGGAGGAGTGAGGTTATTACTTTGACAGACTCAAGCTATAAAGATCTACTCAATATGAACAAGTTGTTCTTCATTTGGTGCTATGGAATTCGGCTTTGGTCGTCGTGACTCTTTATTGTTGCTGATGTACGGTTTCAGCGCTTTCTATTCTCCGTATTTCTATAAAAAGAGTAGCATATTGTCAATTCTATTCAGCAGTAGCTTGTACATCTACCTGGAAAGCTAGAATTGGTTAATGCTAATCACAGAGATACAACAAAATGGAAAAGGATAACTCATCTGTTCTAGCAAATCAAATAGGTCTTCCTCCTATTTTAAATTATCCCAAACAGATTATATTTCTATTGCAATAATGAATTTACTGTTGGGACAAATTTCTACATGAGGAAGGCCTGTATGATAATTTCCAACGGTTGAACCATCTGTTTCAACATATGATCTATTGGTACAAATAAAAGCGATACGAAGAGCTATTTGATTTTCTAAAATAGACGAGACAAATGTAGCAACAAATACTTTATCTGGTGCAACAAGTTAGTCAACTATTGCAACAGATGTATATATCTATTTGATAATTTTCAGCAGATGCGCCATCTGTTGAAACAGATATGTATCTGTTTGTTAGCTGGAACAGACATATATATTCACCTTCTTCAGTTTGTTCTTCTCTCCTTTGTACATTGTACATTTCTCAGTGCAACACATGGACAAAGGAGTTGCAAGTTTGGTTTTTTGGATGCTTTATAATGCCTTGAAAATCACTTTCCTTCTCCTATTATCCTTAATATCTGATGGAGTGGATGGATATAAAATTCCCTTTGATGGAATGACACCCCTCTTAGATGTCAATTCCTTTACAGAAGTAGTTAATGCATTAATAACATTAATCACTACATCATGTTTCACCTTGCAGTCTTGACATTTGCATGCAGAATATTCACTGGAAGAGGCAAAATCTGTATAACCTGTATGATAATACTCATAATGGTTTATTTTAAATACTGTAAGAGGAACATCATTAGCACCAACAACAACAACACTACCACCACCAACAGCTCCATCACCACTAAGACCATCAACAACAACAAGCCCACCCTCCAAAATTATTTTTCTTGTAATGGTTGTTGCTCTAAACAATTTCATTTTTATTCTGTCAATGACCTTAGGGTTCGATAAAGTTTGCACAGATTGTAAAGTAAGAAAAATGGCATCTTCAACTCTCAATTGGTATAAACTAGCGACTGTTACACAATCTAACATAAATCATTACATATATTAGAATGATGATTAGATCATTCAAAAAAATTATTAATTAAAATAAAAACTTAATTATAATTATACTTACTACATCCTTCGGGGGGTTGAAGAGATAAAAAAAAATTCATTTTTATCAGTTTTGACCGACAATCATCTCAAGATTCTTGGACAGAAAACTTCTTCCTAGTAGTTCACTTGTTGTCTCAAATAAGGAATGGCTTCAAACGCCCAAGCCTATAAAATAATGCCAATAAATCAAAATCTTTATTGATTAAGAAAATGAATGTATCATAATAAAAGAAAGAAACATTTACCATGAAATCCCATGGAAAGCCATATAAGTTAACTATCTTTGGTGCTAACGGACTCAACAACTATTTGACAGTCATTTTAAAGCTTTCATAACCCCAAGGATAGATGTTAGACATCTCAATATCCTAGTAGAGCTTTATTAAACTAACACTTATGTTGTTGTTAACGTCTCTCGCCCAAAGAATATTATGTACAAACCAAACCAAGCGCAATGACTGCTTGTGCTTCTTTGAAAGTCCTTTACCTTTCAACGCTTCTATCAAATTTTTATTTTTGAAGCTTGGACCAACAATGGACACCAGGTCATCACTATCACATGACTTGTCTTTGCTATTTTTGGGTGTGCGGGGTAATTTTTGGGGTTAGAATAGGTATAATTGAGAAGGAGAAGGAGGAAAATATTTTAGTCCAGTAACTATGACAAACTCCTTCCAATCAAAACAAACAGGCATACCATAGAAATTTATCCACACCTCATCCATTTATCCTTGTTTTCATACATAAACCTATGCTTGAGAAGTTCATATACCATTTTCATTTGGAAGCGAGCATTGTTGTCCTCCGGTAAATAAAAATATTTTTTAAAGTAGCTATCCCTGAAATAAGCATCCAATTTTTGTTCTCGAAGTATTTTTCTGAAGGCGTCGAAAGATTTTCCCATGGTTGACTTAACCACGAAATTACTCATTAAATCTGTTGTACCATCGCACTGCATTCTCACAATATAACAACCAATGCTGAAGGTTTTGACCAACTCTTCAGTTGAAGGGCTATTAGTATTTGGATCATCTCTTTTGAAACATTCCTCTTCCCCGTGTTCATCATATTCTGCTCATGATTGAGATAGCGCTTGTAAAGCAAGCTCATAGAGTGGTGGATGTAGCCTAGCTGCTTCATTTGTTCCTTTACTTGGACTTGATTTGGTTTCTATTATTTTGGGAGCCATATTATCTAAAATTAATAGAAACATAAAAAAATATATTATAGTTGATTAATGCATCGTTAGAAAAGAATAATAGCAAATCTAGCATACAAAATAGTAAAATAAAAGTTCCAACAGATCACTTATCTGTTGCATCAGGTAGTATATCTATTGCAGCATATAACCAACCAGTTGCAGTGGATGAGTAAGCTGTTGTAGCTATACAAAACATATCACTCATTTTTTAAGATAGATGAATGGTATGTGCAACAGATCAAACATCTGTTGCAATATATGAGTGATTTGTTGGAACAGTTAAATAATCTGTTGTAATGGATGAGTAATCTATTGCAACAATAT
Organism: Capsicum pubescens; assembly: GCA_030864215.1. Taxonomy (NCBI): domain Eukaryota; kingdom Viridiplantae; phylum Streptophyta; class Magnoliopsida; order Solanales; family Solanaceae; genus Capsicum; species Capsicum pubescens. The sequence goes on along the minus strand of CM061542.1, from coordinate 36,910,243 downwards.
AAAATATATCACTCATATATTTAGAAAATAAATGGTGTGTACAGCAGATCACACATCTGTTGCAACATCATATTTTGCAACATATGAGTGATCTGTTGGAATAGTTAAATAACCTGTAGCAACGGCTGAGTAATCTGTTGTGATAATACAAAATATATCACTCATTTATTGAGAAAGATGAATAGTCTGTGCAACAGATCAAACTCTGTTGCAACATATAAGTGATTTGTCAGAATAGTTAACTAACCTGCAGTAACAGCTGAGTAATCTGTTGCGATAATACAAAATATGTCAATTATCTGTTGAGAAAGATGAATGGTCTATGAAATAGGTCACACATCTATTGCAACATATGAGTGATCTGTTGGAACGGTTATCAACGATCAATAATGTTTAGATTTCTTCTAATAGAAGGGTCGTCTATCGCGGCGGATGAATGATCAGTTGGAAAAATCAAGTCATGGACATGTCCTATTGGAAAATTTGATAGAATTTTATCCAACAAGAGGTTCATATGTTGCATCAGATCTTTAATCTGATGGTTCCTCCATTGTATCATATGGTTAATCTATTGCATCAGATTTTTAATTCGATGGTTCCTCTGTTGCATCCGATAGTAAATCTGTTATATCAGATGGTTAATTTGTTGCAACATATGGTTAATCTATTACATCATATAGTTAAACTATTGCATCATCTGCAAAATTTATTGTATCAAATTTTCTATCTGATGGTTCCTCTGTTCATCAGATGATTAATCTGTTGCATCAGATTGTGAATCAGTTGCATCAGATATGTAATCTGTTGTATCAGAATTTTAATCTGATGGTTCCTCTGTTGTATCAGATAGTTGATCTGTTGCATCATATGATAAATCTGTTGCATCAGATGGTTAATATGTTGCACCAGATGGATAATTTGTTAGAGAAAAATAGTAGCATGATTTTGTTCAACAGAAAACAACAATATTACCATTTTTACCAAGAAAAAGAATAGAACAAATCAACCCAGCAACAAGCGCAACACGAAAAACACCAAAATCGTTGCTTTGTTTGTATAAACACAAACAACAAAAATCAAAATTCAAAAAAACGCAACAAACAACAAAAAATTATATTTCACTTCGAAAAGAGAAGAGAAGAAATACAAGAAATTAGGGTTTTATTCAGACAATATTTCATATTAAAGCAACAAATATTGAAATTATTAACCAATACTATAAGAGAAGTTGGATCAAGTTCCTCGTTTTCTTCAAAACTAAAAAGGCCATAATATTTTACCTGTGAAATAAGAAAAAGAGCGATGAAGAATTCGAAGTTGTTGTGGCCAGAGAGTAAGGTTTTCATGTCAATTGAAGGTTGAAGTTGAAAAGAAACTCGAAGCCCAACTATTTATCGTTGGAGGTTGAAGTCGTCGGGGATTGAAAGGAAAAATTTGCAGAATTATTGATTGGGAAAAAACTGTCTAGAGAGAAAGAGAGAGGAGATGGTTGATTTGGATTGAAGAGGGGTGTGGGTTGGGTTGATTTGTATTTTTGAAAAGATTAGAAAGTTTTTAAAACATTAATCAAGTCCACAATTAAATTAATCAAGTTTTCTAATTATGTTTGACCCTTTAAGTTGGTCAATGTCACCAATCCTTCATTCAAGACTTAAAAGACACCTTTCCTTCAATTTTCTCAAGTAGCATTATATCTATTTAAATAATATAGTTTGTACCAAAAAAAAAAACAGACAATCATTATAACCTATTATTAAATAGCTTATTCACAGTTGAAATAATTGCATATAATTAAATTTTAAGCGAGAATTTATAAAGGATTAAAATGACTAACCAGTGTCTTGTGAAGGAATGTAACAATTTAAAAAATCTGGTCAAAATTGTAAATAAGTCAAGAACATATTAAAATTTTAGAAAACATATCTCAAATCACAAATAAATTTGTCTCTTCAATCATAAGATATATCAAGATTTATTTTTTAAAAAAAATTCTCAATTAGCAATTTTGTATCAAGAATAAAGAATAGTTTATTTATTGTAAACTTCAAAACTATATTAGAAATTAAAAAAAACTTAACTCGAATCACAATCAAATTTATCTCTTTAATCACATATACTATCAAGATTTCAATGGGCAGAAACAGGGGCAGACCTAATTATATTTCTGGGGTGCTCCGGTATCAAGTAAACTCGAGGCGGAATAGGTATAATTGCATAAAACAATATGCGAAAATAGGTATAAAACATATAAAAGCACCCACTAAAACAAAAATTAGTTGGGTGCACTAGCATTTAAGTTGATCCTCCACTGAATGGATGTCCTGGGTTCGAACCTCGTTGAGGTGGTCTTTTATTTTTACCAGCTTTTTAATTTTTTAAGCACCCACAATCTTTAAATCCTGGCTCCTCCACTGGGTAGAAAAATTCTATACATAAATCTGTTTTTGTCTATGTACGGTAGTTTTGAAATTATTTTTGAAACATGTAAAAATAAAGTCAAAAATAAAGTAAGCGACTTGAAAATCTCATAACATAATGATGAGTATAAAAAGCCTCGACAATCAAAAAAATTCAAGTAGTTAACATTTCTAAGAAACTATTAACTATACGAAATAGAAAAAGATGGAAAGAGTGATGATAAGGAACACAAGAATATAACTTGAATTAAAATCAGAATAAGAAGAAAAATAAAAGTAGAAGAAGTTGGATGTTTAATTTAAGAAAAAAGTAAAAAGATAATTTTGTATTACGGAGATTTTTAATGAAGGGCAAAAAAGTTCAAATCGCTTAGGATCTTCACACTTTTAATATATTGTAAATGTAGATTGTAGATATAGATTAAGACACCAATACAAAGTTTAAATTAAAGTCTACTAAATTTTATTAAATCCATAAGCATATTTTTAGCTCTGCCCCACCTAAAATATATTACTATCTTCTTTTTTTTCTCTCAATTTTTTTTTGGTAGAAGTTACTCTCTCCGTTTAAAAAAAATGACCTAGTTTGACTTGACATGGAGTTTAAAAAAATTAAAAAGACTTTTAAATCTTGTGGTCTTAAATTAAAGATATGTCAAATGTATCAAAATGTCCTTCAATCTTGTGATCTTAAACGTGCTACGTGGAAAGTTAAAAGTAAAAAGTTGCTAAAAAATTAAGGGGACATTCATTTTGAAACGGACTAAAAAAAATAGGTCAATCTTTTTTAAACGGAGGGAGTACATATTAATTACAATAATTCAGTGATAATAAAGCTCTGGAAAAATTACTTATAAGTAAATAATTTTTTTTTTTAAAAGGAAAATAGTCTACTGAATCATTATATTTGTCCAAATTTGTAAAGGGACACATTTACTTAGCCTTTTGTTGTCTAGACCCCGTAACTCATCAAAACACAAGATTTTAAACTTCTACTACTATGTGTCTGCTCACTCGCCTTAAAATAAATGACATGTCATATTCACGTCACATAAATTAATGTCATGTCATAATTATCTTCATTAATTATTTTTTTAAAAATTTAATCAATAATATTAAATAAAAAGCAAAATGATAAATTAAAATTCTATTTTTTAAAATAAAATTCATATTTGTTTTCTCTCACCTAGTCAGCTTTCCTCCAAAAAATTTTATTATGGTTGAGATTCAAGTATGACTTGGTGTATGAGGAATTATTTTTGAATAAAAAATAAGTGTGTCCCCAGTTACTCCTCTCACCCTTTATTATTTTTGGTTAACCTTTTATCCTTTATTGTTTTTTCTCTCTCTCCTTCTTTGTGACTCATCAACCTTTTCTCTTCATTGTTTTCTTTTCCATTTTATTTAATTCTTTCATGGTCTAATTTTGTAGATTAATTTTATTTGTGTGCACCTCGATTAATTTTATGAAATACTAAAAAAAATTAATTATTATTTATCTTTATTGAAAATTAAATTTAAGGCCTCATCGTGCTCAACCCACTTTGTGGAATCACTAAGCCACGGCCTTGGATGCAACTATTTTATGTTTTTTCATCTCATGATTTATTTTTTGTCTTTTTCAAAATCTAAAAATTTCACAAAAAAATATGATCAAACACAACTCTAACTCTACTTTGTTAGGCTCTAATGACCAAATGCTTACTTAATATCAATTATTTATTAATTATGAACATTTCAATGAAAGGAAATTATTGGATAAATTATGATGTTCACTAGTACAAAAAATAAGAAAATTAGCTTTATGAATGTTCACTCTTAATCAAATATAACTAAATAAAGTAAAAATCAAAATCTTTATTTTTGTCCATCTTTAAAGACCTTAATTAATTAATTACAAAATGATAACAGAATCAACCCACAACACGAAAACAAGATACAAAACACAAGAGAAACTGAGAGCACCACAACATCACAATCTCGACAGTAGCTAAAAAACAAGGAAACGTGAACACAAAGGGGAGGAACAACACAACAAGATGACAAAGACAACAACTTATGATAACAAGAACCAACGGTTTCCACTAAAAAAGAAACAAACACTACAAACGGTTACACGAAGATAAAGATAGGTAGTGAAACATGAACTCTTACAAGAGCTAAGAATCTATGTGTATCTCAAACACTAAGACTGATACAAGTGCAACTAGATCAAGACCACTCACACGTTGCCAAGCTCGGGAGTTACAAAAACTCTAAGCCATGTTCATGCAAATGGCCGTGTGTGAGTGTGTAATTAATTCATATAAGGGATTCCATGTTTTGAAGTGTGAAGAGGGGATTTGAAGTGTAAGTTTATTACACTCCAAAAAAAGTGTAGTAACACTTTTTTTATTACACTCCAAAGCCACCCAAGACCAAGGCTAGAATGGTCATTTTTCTTTCATTTTGTGGAGTACTATATATAGATAATAATAGGGCTATTTCTTGGACTTAGTTCATTATTGATATTTCATTACACATGTCTTGTAATAATTTGAGAACTTTTCTCTCTTGTTCTTGAGAGTGAACCCAAAACTAGACAACAAAGTGTAGTAACACTTTTGTTGTTCTTTGGCTAGAAACTTGGGGTCTTGAGGTTCATGAGTTCCTCTTGATTCAAGTAATAATTTGGTGTAAATATCTTTTAGTTTTAGGGTCTGAATCTTCTTGTTAGGGTTCTTAGATTCTAGAATAATTTGTGTCAAATTACTATGCATCATTTTGTAATCTTGTTGTTTGTGTGTTGATATAGTGAAGTCGTGTGGGGCTATTTTGATTCACTATAGTTATTGCAATCTTGTGTTATTTATCTATCTTGTTGAATATTGTTGTTGTTTCCCTAAAAACCTAGAGAAGCCAGTGGGGCCTTTGATCCTCTAGTGATGTTCTTCTTGTGTTAACTTGAATCTCTTGATACACACTTCATCTTGTATCATTTGGTATCAAATCTCAAGGCTTGATTCTGTTCTTACAAAACCAATCTTGGGAAGCTCTTACCAAAAGGTGTGTTCTTGAACCTCTTGATCGAAAATTGGTTATAGATCTACAAAAGTTTTACTTGTTTAGTTTGTTTCTTGTGTTGGTTTCTTTCTCATCAACACAAAAGGTGTCTAAATCTAAATTTGAGCTTAAAGAAAAATAAACTTGTGTTGTGAAAAAAAAACTTGAAGTGACCATGAGTTTTGACTTGTGTTGGGGCGTAGGAAGTGACCATTGTGGTGTATTGTTGTTATGTTCTTGAAGGTGTTGATGTTGTGTTCATCCTAAACTTCTCCTCATCTTATGTCTTAACTTCTATAAAGAGAAATAGATCCAAAAAGGTTGTAAGACAAAATTGAAAAAATTATTTGTGAGAAGACTTGCCAATATCACCTTTTCAAGACTTGACAACCACTTTTCCTTAAAACAAGGAACCTTGTCTTGTGGGACTAGTGAGGTCAAACATCACCTTTTGAGTTTGAAAAAAAAAGTTGAAAAAGGTTGCAAGACCTTATGTTTTCCATACCAATAACAAGTCATCCATTACAAAAGATCTAAGGGGACTAAGACTTCAAGTTGATGAACTACTTATGTGGACCCGTGGCCAATGATATGCTGCCACATCACCCAAGTTACTGTTCACATGATAATTAGGCTCAAATTTGGATGTTCTAGTTTCTAATTATTGATTCCTAGTTTCCTCTAATTGACTTGAGAACTAATTAACAAACTAGTACATTCCTATTAGCTTGTCAATTAGTCCCTTGAAGCGTTGTGTTCGTGTCACTATTTGTTTGTGTGCTTTTGTCGTTTGAATATGTTGTAACTCTTGGCTCTAGTTCGACGAGAATTCTTTGAGTTTCAAACAAGAATCTATTTCGGGCAAGAGCATACTCATACCTTACGAATTCATGGGTTCCTAGCCAATCTACAACACTTATGGAACTTAAGTGCGAGTGAACCAAGAGAGTGTCAGTGAGGAGAGGGATTTCAAAACTAACTTGTTTGTTGCTTGTGTAGGTGATACCTTGAAAATCGAGGGAACCACGTCTCAAACTGTGGATTCTAATAAAATGGAGAATATGAGGGTCACTCTTGAGGCTATGACCCGAGCTCTTGAAAGGTTGAGTACGGAAGTGGGAGCCATAAGGGGAGAAGTGACGACTATTAGTGGGAGGTTAGAACAAGTGGAGAGTCAAAGTAACTCTCGTCCCTATACTCCTCGACATGTTTCGTCAAGAGGACATGATAGAAATTCCTCCGCCACCGTTACTCCCAAAACATGACCACAATTTCCAAATCCTTCACTAGCTCCACTAAATGACGCAAGCCAAACTACTCATAACCCTCTAAACCGAGACTCCAATAGACCAACTCATTCCCAAAATCGCTCAAGTTATGCAAGAGGTACTCGAACGTCAAATGCCTCTACAAAATCTGAACCCCCCTTCCAAGCTCCACTAAACCAAAGACCAGTACCTCCACAAAATCCAATTCCTCCAACTCAAGTTCCAAATGTCCAAAATCGTCCCATCCACCTTGAGGAATATGGTAAAGAGGATTATGAAGGGTATGGAGCCTTTGACGATGCCTACATGAGGGAGGAGGAGATGATATAGGGTTATGTGGATCCAAGGAGATACCGAGGGTATGGAGAAAGGGAAAACCAACACCTAGAGAGAAACGTAGGCATCAATACCATCAAATTGAGCCTACCTATATTTAAGGGTGAAAGTAACACCGAGGTGTATCTTGCTTGGGAATTGGCGTGTGACAAGGTATTCCAAGTGGATGACATTTCAGAGAAAAAGAAGAGTTGTTATGCCATAGCCCACTTTGAAGGCTATGCTAACACTTGGTGGGAATACGTCAAACGGTTTGGCAACGAGTTGATAGATGGGAAACCACCACCATGGTTTCGGTTAAGGTATCTAATGAGTCAACGGTACCTTCCCAAAATTTATCGTCATGAGTTGATTGCGATATTGTACAACTTACGGCAAGGGAATCGAAGTGTTATGGCATACTATGATGAGTTTCAACAACTCATATTGAAGATTGACCATCCGGGAGAAAAAATCGGCCATGACATTACTCGGTTCAAGTGTGGGTTGAACAAGGAGATTGCTACTCACTTGACTCTTCATAAGTTCGATACCGTTGAAGGCATCTTTCAAGCGGCCGTTGAAATTGAAAGAGAACTTAAGGAAAGAACAAGTTACAAAGCCAAGGGTCAAGCACCCTCGGGTTGGCCGAGGGGTAAAGAGGCTACTTCCTTCACCACGGGTTGGCACAAAAACAAAGACCAACCCACCACTACAAGGAAGACTAAGGCTAAGGAAATGCAAAAATATCCACCAAGGAAAGAGGCTCACAAGTCTCCTAATCCTAAGGGGTTCCAATGTTTTAAGTGCCAAGGTTGGGGATATAAAGCCAATGAATGTCCAAACCAACGCAATGTGATTCTAAGGGAAGGGAGATTGTATTACCTTGGTGAGGTAGTGGGTATTGAAAAAGAAGAGAATGAGGCTGAGCCTCAAGATGGAGAGAAACCCAAAAATGAACCATATAATAATGATGATGATTGTGAGGATGCTTATCCGCAAGAAGGGGAGTGCATGGTTCCAAACTTTGTAGTGAGGCGTGCCATGATTAGTAAGGCGATAGATGGTCCTATCCAAAAGGAGAATCTATTCCACACTAAATGTCTTGTGAAGGAAAGTGTGTGCACTATGGTGATAGATAGTGGAAGTTGTGCGAATGTGGCTAGTGTTGCAATGGTGAACTTCTTAAAATTATTGAATACACCTCACACTAGTCCTTATAAGTTGTAATGGTTGAATGAATGCGGCGAGTTAAAGGTCACAAGGAAATGCATGGTACGTTTTAAGGTAGCCAACTACCATGATGAGGTACTTTGTGATGTGATACCAATGCAAGCTTGTCACTTGTTGTTAGGAATTCCTTGGCAATACGATAGGTCAACCAAACATGATAGAAGGTCCAATCGGTATACACTTGAGAAGGTTGGCCGAAAGGTTGCTCTTCATCCAGTATTGTCTTCCCAAGTGAATAAATTACACCAAAAGATACAGAAATTAAGAGAAAAGGGAAAAAAAGCCGAGAGTGAGGGGAAAAGAGGGGAATCCAAGAGTGAGGGAGTAGGTGAAGCCGAGGGGTCCCTAAATTCTAATGCGCACGGGATCATGGTGACGATGTCTAGGAGGAAGGAACTATTTGTGGATCATGACGAGGACACTCCAATGCTCCTCTTGGCTCGTTGTTTTAATACTAACCCCGCTAAAGTTTCTATTTCTCCTCCTATTTCTCATGTTTTGCAGGGTTATGAGGATGTCTTCCCAATGGAATTTCTAAAAGGATTGCCTTCAATTTGGGGTATTAAGAACCAAATTGATTTTTTTTCGGGCTCACAATTGCCTAAAAAACCAACTTATAGGAGAAACCCGATAGATACTAAGGAATTGCAATGCCAAGTTGATGAACTTCTCAACAAAGGGTACATCAAGGAGAGTATGAGCCCTTGTACGGTTCCGGTGTTACTAGTTCCCAAGAAAGACGGGACTTGGCGTATGTGCGTTGATTGCCAAGCCATCAATAAGATAACAGTAAAATATCATCACCCTATTTCTAGGTTAGATGATATGCTTGATGTATTGAGTGGTTTGTGTTTGTTCTCTAAAATTGATTTGAGGAGTGGCTATCACCAAATCCGTATGCAATCGGGTGATGAATAGAAAACCACCTTCAAGATCAAATTTGGTCTCTATGAATGGATGGTTATGCCATTCGTCCTAACAAACTCTCCAAGTACTTTCATGAGGCTAATGAATCATGTGATAGAGCTATTTATTGGTAAGTTTATTGTTGTTTACTTTGATGATGTATTGGTGTATCGTAAGTTCTGAGATGAGCATGTAAAGCATTTGCAATGTGTGTTTGATGTCCTTCGAAAGGAGAAGTTATATGCAAATCTAGAAAAGTGTTCTTTTGGTGTCTATGAGGTTGTATTTCTCGGGTTTATGGTGAGATCAAGAGGGTCAAAGTGGATGAATCTAAGATTGGCGCTATTAAAAATTTGCCAACTCCCAAAACCATAGGAGAAGTGAGAAGCATCCATGGGTTGGCTAATTTTTATAGATGTTTTGTCAAAGGATTTAGCACCATTGCCTCCCCCGTTACCAAAGTGATTAAAAAGGATCGTCCTTTCAAGTGGGGAGATGAACAAGCTAAGGACTTCGAGGACTTGAAATCTATGCTCAGCTCGGCCTCTTTGCTATAATTGCTAAATTTTGACAAGACTTTTGAGGTCGAATGTGATGCTAGCAAAGTCGGAATAGGCACGGTTTTAATGCAAGAATTGAATCCTATTGCTTACTTAAGAGAAAAGATCAAAGGAGCAACTCTAAACTACTCTACGTGTGATTTAGAGTTGTATGCCTTGATTAAAGCCTTGGCCACTTGGCAACATTATTTATGGCCCAAAGAATTTGTGATCCGAACGGATCATGAATTCTTAAAGCATCTACGGGCACAAGACAAACTTAACCGACAGCATTCCAAATGGATTGATTTTCTAGAAACCTTCCCTTATGTTATTCAATACAAGAAGGGTAAGGAAAATATGGTTGTCGATGCCTTGTCTAGAAAATATGTACTTGTGTCCACTTTGTCTTCAAAGTTAATATATTTTGAGAGCCTAAAGGCATTGTATCCTGAGGAACCTCACCTGAGGAACCTCACTTTCCTCCTATCTTTAGGGAATGTAAGGAATTGGGTAGGGACAAGTGGTTTTTGGATAGAGGTTCAAATCCCTATGCCAAGTTTGATGGTTACTTGTTTAAAGGTAGATGATTGTGTGTACCTTATAGCTCTTGGAGAGAGTTGTTTGTGAAGTAAGCACACGATGGCAGTCGAATGGGTCATTTTGGGATTGACAAGACCCTTGGGATATTGGAGGAGCAATTCTATTGGCCTAGAATGCCCAAGGATGTGGCTAGGATTTACGGCCAATGTGTAGATTGCAAGGGAGCCAAGTCTCGGCTCCTCTCTCACAGGTTATATACCCCGCTTCCCACTCATTTACGTCCTTGGCTTGATATATCTATGGATTTTGTGCTAGTATTGTCGAGGACAAGATGAGGTAGGGATATCATTTTTGTTATGGTTGATCGGTTTTCTAAGATGTCACACTTTATTCCTTGTTCAAAAAGTAAAGATGCATCAAGTGTGGCTTCTTTATTAATTGTAAATATTTTCAAATTGTATGGTGTTCCGAGGACCATTATAAGTGATAGAGACTCTAAGTTCCTTGGTCATTTTTGGAAGTCAATGTGGGGTAGGTTTGGCACTAGATTGCTATTCTCTACATCTTGCCATCCATAAACCGAGGTTGTAAATAGGACTTTGGGTTCTATGTTATGATCAATGGTTAAAGGCAAAATGACTTCATGGGAGGACCACCTACCTTTGGTGGAATTTGCATACAATCGGGTTATACACTCAAGTACGGGAATGACTCCTTTTGAGTGTGTATACGGCATCAACCCCCTCATCCCTTTGGATTTAATTCCTTTGCCAAGTTATCTTATGATTAGCTTATATGGAAGCAAGAAGGCTGAATCCATGAAGAAATTGCATGAGAAAGTGAGGCAAAATCTTGAGAAGAAAAATCAAGAGATTGCTAAGAGAGCAAACAAGGGGAGAAGAAAACTTATTCTTGAACCGGGTGATTGGGTTTAGGTGCACCTTAGAAAAGACCGGTTTCCTTCACAAAGGAAAACCAAGTTGATGCCGAGGGGTGATGGTACCTTTCAAGTACTTGAAAGAATCAATGATAATGCCTACAAAATTGATCTTCCTCCAGAATATAAAGTGCACAACGCCTTCAACATATGTGACCTCTCTCCTATTGCCATAGTTGAGGATGAACATCTATCGAATTTGAGGACAAATTCTCTTCAAGATAGAGGGGATGATACAAGTGCAACTAGATCAAAATTATTCACACGTTGCCAAGCTCGGGAGTTACAAAAACTCCAAGCCATGTTCATGTAAATGGCCGTGTGGGAGTGTGTAATTAATTTATCTAAGGGATTCCATGTTTTGAAGTGTGAAGAGGGGATTTGAAGTGTAAGTTTATTACACTCCAAAAAAAAGTGTAATAACACTTTTTTATTACACTCTAAAGACACGCAAGACCAAGGCTAGAATGGTCATTTTCCTTTTATTTTGCGGAGTACTATATATAGACAATAATAGGGCTATTTCTTGGACTTAGTCCATTATTGATATTTTACTACACAAGTCTTGTAATAATTTGAGAACTTTTCTCTCTTTTCTTGAGAGTGAACCCAAAACTAGACAACAAAGAGTAGTAACACTTTTGTTATTCTTTGGCTAGAAACTTGGGGTCTTGAGGTTCATGAGTTCCTCTTGATTCAAGTAAGAATTTGGTGTAAATATACTTTAGTTTTAGGGTCCTAATCTTCATGTTAGGTTTCTTAGATTCTAGGATATTTTGTGTCAAATTACTATCCATCATTTTGTAATCTTGTTGTTTGTGTGTTGATATAGTGAAGCCGTGTGGTGCTATTTTGATTCACTATAGTTATTGCAATCTTGTGTTATTTATCTATCTTTTGAATATTGTTGTTGTTGCCTTAAAAACCTAGAGAAGTCGAGTGGGGCCTTTGATTCTCTAGTGATGTTGTTCTTGTGTTGGCTTGAATCTCTTGATACACACTCAATCTTGTATCAAAGACCCTCAACTAATGTAATTGACACACCTACACTCTTACAAAGATACAAGAGGGATTCCACTGCTCAAGCACCAAAGTTTCTAGCAAAGTTTGCAACACTAGTGATCCACACTAGTATCACCCTCATTTCGATTTTAGCTTTTTCAAGCCCTACAACTCCGGTGTTACACTCTCCAAGAAAGAAGAGAGGATGTTTCAAGTTTGTATTTCTACAACATTCAACAACGAAGCTAAAATTACCTAACATTAATCTATTTATAGGCTTACTACAAAACAAAGTAAAAGGTCCCAAAAACCCTTAATGAAGGGAAGCAAAAGGGCGCCCTTGGAGTGCATGTAGGGGAATATTTGGAGTGTTCCAAAGCCCTCTTCACACTTCAACTTATACACTCCCTTGGCTTGATTCAATGCACACTCATGTACGTCCATCTTCATGGTCGTTCCCATATCATCCTCTCCATATTGAGAGGAATTTGACCTCAAATTCATGGTTTCATCTCGTTCAATTGGTCACTTCACATGCATCATCATACAACCAAGATCTTTATTTTGCACCCCGGCTTCCTCTCCATCTTGAAATTTTCCTTCAATCTCATCTGACTCAATTCCCACCTCTTCTCTTGGTGGCAGGTTCTTTGTTGATCCCTACGTCTTTCTCTCAACTCTTCTTCCATCATATAAGAATCATTGTTGACTCCATATCATTCATGTCCCTCTCTACCATATTTCTCTATATATACGTGTCGGTTTTGGTAAAGTGGAGCTTCGATTGAGAGGATTGATTTGGTGAAGTGGAGCTTCAGTTGTGGATATTAAATGGGAGAGTTTGATTTTAGTGGAGGCATTTGGCTTCCAAGTCCTTCTTGTTGGACTTGATTAAATTACGGGGGAGGTGGTCCACTTAGGTCTCATTTTTTAAGGTAATTGGGAGCTTGGCTTATGGTATTTTGTGGTGATCTTAGAGAATTAATCATTTGAGGTAAATTTTCGTGGGCAATAGTGGTGGGAATGTTTTGTTCATGCTCACTTCAGAAATATGGTGTTGAGGAGTAGAAGCGCGAGAGTTCTTTTGACTTTCCATGCGATCCAACCTCTCACCCAACGATGACACCTCTATTTTCACCTTTACCATGCTTCGCTTGAGAGTTTCAATCCCGACTAAGATAGGACTAAGAGCATTGTTATCCATTGTAGCAAAGAAGTTACCTACAAAATACAAACAAGTTAGTTGTACGAGTTGGGTGATGTGTCAGTCCTTGATTGGTTGTGGATTTTGTGTTGTACGGAAATAGTGACGTGGTATCCTTGGATTGATTGCGATTTTGAAAAATTATTGTTTTACCCAACTTTGAATTTTGTCCAATTTTCAACTTGTGGAAGAGTAAAATCAGTTTTGGAGGGGAAAGACACAAGTTTTGGAGCCCTTTCTACACTCAAAATAGGTTGACTTTCTTTGCGCCTTTTGGGCAAAACACCTTTTTGAAGGGTGGTTGGCTCTTTCCTCTTTTGGTAACGTCTTGAAAAGTCCCCTTACTCTTTTTTGGTAGCTATTCTTTTTGAAAGGTCTTTTGTCCCTTGCTACTTTGGTATAGTTTTGGAACTTGTTTCAAGACAAACAAGAAAGACTACACTCTTCCACTTGGTCTTAAGATCAAACATTACTATTGAAGGTTCTTCTTGTCACAAGACATGAAGGTTGGTCAAGAACACCAAGAACCTTCAACAAGGTTTGAAGACCAAAGGCTCAAGTTGGACCTCCAAATAACAAAAACACCCTTTTAAAACACCAATCCACAACAACAAATCCAACATCACACCTTCAAACTTCGAATTCTCAATAATAACACACCAACAACGTTAAACTTAAATCCACCACAATAACACCAACAACACTTTGTCCAACCCTTTGAATCCGCATAAATACCACACAAGAAGGAGCTTAACTTGGATCTTAATCCTATTAGTGTTAGTGAAGAAGAAACTAACACTAAAAATAACAAAATACACAAAATGACTCCTCTAGACTCAAAGACAAGTCTCTGCCAAGAACACCAATTCTTTTTTCTATTTTTCAAGTGAACTAGTCCAAGATTGATTTTGTAGGAAAAAAATCAACCACAAGCTCTGATACCAAATGATAACGGAATCAACCCACAATACGGAAACAAGACATAAAACACAAAAGAAATTGAGAGCACTATAACATCACAATCTCAGCAGTAGCTAAAACACGAGGAAACGTAAACACAAAGGGGAGGAAAATACAACAATATGACAAGAACAACAATATGATAACAAAAACCAACGGTTTCCACTATAAAAGGAAACAAACACTACAAACGTTTATAATAAGATAAAGATAGGTAGTGAGACATGAACTCTTACAAGAGCTAAGAACCTAAGTGTATCTCAAACACTAAGACCCTCAATTAATGTAATAGATACATCTACACTGAAGACACAAGAGGGATTCCACTGCTCAAGCACCAACATTTCTAGCAAAGTTTGCAACACTAGTAATTCCACCCTAGTATCACCCTCATTTCGATTTTGGCTTTTCCAAGCCCTACAACTACGGTGCTACACTCTCCAAGAGAGAAGAGAGGATGTTTCAAGTTTGTCTTTCTACGAAATTCAACAATGAAGCTAAAATTACTTAACATTAATCTATTTATAGACTTATTACAAAATAAAGTGAAAGGTCCAAAAAGCCCTTAATGAAGGGAAGCAAAAGGGCGCCCTTGGAGTGCATGTAGGGGCGACTTTGCAGTGTTTTAGAGCCCTCTTCACACTTCCACTTGTACACTTCCTTGGCTTGATTCAATTCACACTCACGAACGTCCATCTTCATGATCATGCCCGTATCATGAAAATATAAATTACTATTCACTTTGTCCCATATTAGTTTATTTTACTAAAAATAATTATCTCATATTAGTTGTCACCTTACTAAATCAAGAAAACATTAATTAATTTTTTTCCATGTTACTCTTGCAATTAATTCTTTTTGAAAGTGTTAACAATTAATTGTAAAGTTTTCTAAAAGTTTTTTAAAAGGTGAAATAGTAAAATTACCTTCTTATTTATGATTTTTTAACATATGTATAAGAAAATGACCAACTAATATAAAATAGATGAAATAATTCTTTCACCAATTTATTTGTGCAATCAAATACTATCTTGCCTAAACAAATCAAAAATAAAAAAGTATTACTATTGTTAAGCTTAATCAAGAGGGATGAAAAGAAAAATGAACATAGAATGAGATATTAATGGAGTGGGACCCATAGTACACGTGTCCATTGATAATGGCCCTCACACAAGTTTGACGTGGCACACCTCCCCCATAATAAAATTTTCCGCTTTCCTCCACCCCCTCCACCCCACATTACTGACAACACTTTCCATCTCCATGACCACCATCTCCACCTTTCCCAATTTGTAACCATTAACACCACCACCCCCAGAACACCAATTCATAGTTCTCTTACTCTCCTCAACCTCACTGATTTTGTATTTCAAAATGCAACCAAACACAATCAAAAAGAGCACTATAGTTCTATATTTTTGTCCATTAATGGTGGGTTTCATCTCCGATGAAGCTCTCCACAATCACAGTCCACCCATACCACCACCAGAAAAGCTTCAATCTCCGGTAAATACAACCAAACATCCTCTACTCTCCATTTCTTGTAACAATGATAACATACCTTATTTTTGCTTCCACTCATTTCTCTCTTCTACATCAAATCTACCACTCCCTTCTTTCAATCTTCTATTTCAAACATTAACTGATATTTTTGGTGGTAAAAATAGGGGGAAATAGAGGGGGGTTGATTTCATCTTTGATTTGAGAAGATTTTGCTAATTCTTTTCCCCATTGAATTTTTTTGTGGTGAAAAATGGGGGAAATTGGAGGGCGGGGTAGAGTAAAGGGACGGGGTGGGTCGGGGAATGAAGAAATGAATTTTACATTTTTCTCTTTTTTTCTTTTTAGTTATTTTTTGTTAAGAATTTATGTTTACGCGCTTTATATGTGTGAAATCACGTGTATGTTTCAGCTCATCTATTAAGTTGATCTATGTTTGGTCAATGGTCATGGGGATTCAAAATATTATACTTCATTAAGATATAGGGATCAACTGACAAAAGAGTGAGTAGGTGTCACTACTTAAACTAATGGACCGTGCCGGCACCTACTCTATTCTAAGTAGCTAGGAAAACCCTTATTACCAATAAAAAGTATGTGAAAGATTTCTGATTTTAAGAGAATATTGGATTAAATATAACAAAGTAAATTAACTATAATTAAATAAAATTTTCAAAAACTTCTAACAACTATCCTTCACTATCTCAAGACCTGGTCGACATGTACAAAAGCTACCTATGACAGAATAGACTGACAATAAAATAAATAACACAAAGAATCCAATATCTGCCAGAAGGAAGTGCAGGAGTTAGTGTTGAATATTTCCATCCATCGAGTAACTACAAACTAACCTATATCCAGTCTACACCGCTAGAAGGTATGTAGGAGAGTAGGGTCAGTAAAAACACACGTACTAGTAGGCATCATCGGCCGACCAGCGTTAGTCCACATAATCATAAAATAGAATCAAACAAAAAAACCAACATCTTAAATGGAATATATCAACTAAGGCTATAATATCATTATAACATTTTTCCTATATAATTTATAATTTTCCAACTCTATTAACGAGATTATATTCAACACTAGTATAGTTTAGCCTTATTAATTCACACCATCCATCAAATGCAATACTAAACCATCACTATCACCTCTTTATTTGCATTACCTTTTTCATAACCCACATTTATAAGATCAACCCAGTAATCACAGATAACTCATAGCAACCTCTCGGGCTAACAACCAAATACTCTCTTATAATATTTAAGAATAATAACTAGTCGTTTAGATAAGCTATGATTACAACAAGTATAAATGAATCAATTAGGTCAACATATAAAAACTAAGTACATAGTTTTGCTTTTTCAAGTATATATCACACAATTAATCTCGAGGATACAATCAAGTAGGAAATACAAGTCAACTCATATCTCAGTAAATTACACTAGAGAATTCAAGTCTCATTAGCAACCCTTATACATACTCTTGAAAAAGAATTAATTTAATTACTAAATTTTGGGATCACTTCTTTAGTATTATTCATTAGATTCATCACTTTGGATTACTTCATTATCAATCCCTTTATTATTAGTATTATTATTATTATTATTATTATTATCATCATCATCATCATCTTCATCATCATCACCTTTCCAGCTCGTGGCATCCGATCCAGTTATATCTCACAGCAATATCAAAATTTAACCTTGACCACCTTGCTACTAACAATCTTTCCATAAGTAACAAGTATGTCCTTCTAAATCTCGCAATTAGAACACCATCAACTCGTTATTAGCTTATTAAACCACATGACTATTCAAAATCAACACTAATTTGTACACACATGCTAAGCGACTTATTTTTGTCCAACTAGGCATGACTTGCATGAGACAATTTAAGTCTATGTACTGTACCGGTATGGTACCCGATCATCCATAAATAAGTAATATCAATATTCATATTCATACTGGCATGGTACTTGATTCTCCACAATCATATTATATATACTTTATCAAATTCACATTATCTCTCAAGATACAATACGGCGTACTGAATTTACAAGCGCACTTAAAGTCATAAGGTAATTCGATCAAGTTCGGTTTTCAATACTTATTCATACAAGTGTCAACAATTCATCTTGATCATCCATAAACCAGTCATGACATTAATTCATGGAGCTATCATTATCAAACAAGCCTTTCATAGGCACAATTCAACAAATCATCATAATCACCAATTTAGCCTCTCATGGGTATTCAATAGATAAAGTAAGCCTATCAATATCAAAACAAGAATGTCATTAAATAAATCACAATTTAATACTTAAGCATACGAGTCATCATGGGAGCCTTCATTACTCATTAATTATTAAAATATCGCTACTTCTCAAATACTGCAACTTGAGTTCTAACATCACCACCTATAATTAGAAAATTCAAGCATATTGTTATATTTACCTCTTTTCACATAATACAATTTTCACAATAATTTAAATTATCTATCCCTTATATATTATCATGATCATTAATATAGGGCCCTAGCATAATTTTCCTTATCACATTATTGCATAATAAATAAAACTTAATATCATTATAACTCAACTAGGTTCATTACTAGAACAACTAAGGAACATCATGTCCACATACTTCATTAAAACAATCCTCTTTTGGGTATATAACACATAATATCATATAATCAATCAATAACATAGTTTTTGAAATTAAAGTAAAATTCTTATGTCTTTTTCCACCTCAACTCTACGTCTGCAGGCCTTGATATGATTTCTCTCATTGATTCTAAATTATGAAAATATAAAATAACATAGTCTTCTGCTCATTAACCTAGCCTACCTGGACGTCAAGCTTTTGAAAGAAGCAAGTCACAACAAGAATTCTCTTTCCTTTCCTTCATGTCTTGAAATAATCAATCATCTAAAAATCAAGCAATAATACGAGTAATTAAATAATTACTCTTCAAACAAATATCTTGGGGATTCAAACCCACTAATTCTACCCTTAATTCAGGTCTATATAATTTTTCAAGGTCAATTAACCATTAGCTAGTTTTTTTTAGGCTTAACTCATCTCCACTAATGGAGTTTTTATGTTAAAGGTCTCATCTTTATGAAATTTAAGATTCTTAATCATCAAAATTTATAATCTATTTTACGAAATTCATGTTGGAAAGCTTTAATTTATAATTTAAAATCAGCTTTAAGTCATATTAAAAACATCCATAATTTTTTCCAACAAAATCCACCATTAAAGGTTTTTCTAATGATTCTAAGTGTTAAAGTATTAAAAGACGAAGAAAATAATGAGAAAACTTACCTCAGTAAAGGACTTTCACCATAAACTTTGAAAAATCACCTTAGATAAATTTAGACCTAAAACACGGTTAAAATTATTTTTAATACCATCAGAATTTTCACTACAGCAAAATTTTCATTTCAGTCCAGATAGTGCTTAGTAAAACACTCATAACTTTTTATTTCAAATTTGGATTGACACACGATTTGTTGAGTTGAAAAGAGGACTCAGATATCTTTGATTTGGTGGGTATTGGTACCTCTAAATCCTTATATTCTAGGAGATATAGTCATTTGAAATCGACCCTAATAGAAACTCATATAGAAATTATATCAAAAATAAAGTTTTAAACTTAACTGTGTTGGGGATATTGTATGAGTTTAATCCATACCTAAATAAATTTCAAACTATATAATTGATACTAGTACTCATAAATAATTAAATTCATCGGGATTGAGTCTATCTAGATAAATCAAAAGATTTTAATTTTAGACGAAAAGCTTGAGGTGACACAATAAATAAAATGATGACTATTTTGGACTCAAGTTTATACAGAGGATTGAAAAATGAGATTTTTCATGAATTTAACATGTATAATTTAGTAATGACAAAATGGTTCGTTATAGTAAGAGGGTCCAAAATACAAATTCATACAAATATAAGAGTCTAGTAGATCATTTTTCCTTTGAAAAATTAAAAAATTATCAAAGTTTTGTAAATTTTATATCTAAATTATTGGGTGTTTTCAAAATTCCCTTTGAATTACAATGAACTTAGCTAGTGTTTGTTCATAAACTTTGGTTCGGGTTTTAAAAATTCATCTTTTAGTATATGTTTGATCATGAAATTTGATCAAATTTAAGAATTTGATCTTTATGTATTTTTCTAAAAAAGATTTTGGGAGAAATTTCACTTTCACTTTTAATTTTTTTTAAGTAAAATGCATGTCCAGGCATAACTTCAAGTTTCAAAAATCACAACTTTAAAATTCATATTTTCAAGTTTCTAACTTTAAAAGTTATGGTCATATGAGAGCTAATAAAATACTCTTTTATAGGAAGATGATGTGCTAGGGAACACCAAGCTTCAAAAGATTCTCTAAATTAAAGAATTCTAATTAGTCGCGGCACTATATGTGGGATAAAATTGAGTAAATAAGTTTAAATACTCCTAAACTATCACTATTTCATATTCAATAATTGGAACCCAATCCCACCCCTATTATGCTAGGTGAACTCAGTTTTAAGACTTTTTTCATCTTTCACGCGATTCTCAGCAAGTTATTCCAAACATTTTATCACAAATTCAAACTAATGGTTCCTATCTAATCTCAAGGGAGTTATAATTAAGGTGGCAATTGACAGAAACACCTAATAATTTAGGTTTGACGCTTGCAAACTAATGATAGTTTAGAGTAGTTTTCTGACCTTGAACGAGTCCATCATTCGTTATTCAATAGATGGATAGTCTCTTTAATATGGTTCAGACAATTCTCACATCTTGAGCTAGATTTTGGGTAGACTTATACCCATTCAATTCTTTAAATGGTATTAGTGTTAATCTCAACCCATTTCATTCTTTCATTTGATGTTGGATCCTCATCTTATATTGTCACGTCCCAAAAATCAAGATTGTGATGGCACCTATCACTCCCACCATGATAGGTAAGCCTAAAACCCCAACCCAAACAAGAAAACTCAAAAGTATAGAAGCAAAACAAAATAAGAATAAAATAAAACTTGAATAATCCCCAAGAAGATTAGCAGAGTAGTATAGTCAGAACCAGATCTAGTAGTCACTAATACAAGCTTCTAAATACAGAAATCAAACAAAAGTTTGAGTATCTCAAAATGTAAAAATGCATAAAGATAAGGTGGAGGATATTTTAGTAGTCTCTAAAATCAATAGCAGCTACCTCAAATCTTCAAAGATGTTAACACGGAATAAACTACAGGAATCAATTCCCAAAGGCCATCGGATCGGTACCTGCACGTAAAGTGTAGAAAAGCAAAGATAATTACGAAACCACATGTACTCATCAATCATCGCCCACCTAATCTAATTTAAAATGGTGATAAGTAACATTACATCAACCCTCTAAAACAATCATACAACTTGCACTCAGGAAAGCCACCCTAATCCAACAGAATAATCAGGTCTAATAGTCATAAGAATATCCTAATACACTCTAGGAAGTCCCCAGTGCAGTGAAATTAAGTAACATGTATTCAAGTATTCAATAAATAGTACAAAATCAATAAAAACACCTTATTAAATCCAAACAAGAATGCAATGCATATGTTATGTACACATTTACCAAGCAATGGCTTTAAGGTCAAGACCCATGGAGGACTCACAAGGTCCATGTAATATGCACGTGTGCACTCCAATCCCAATAAAGAAATTATGCAGGTGTGAACTCCAACCCCATATGAAATGTAATGCATAATGTTCAGGTGAGGGGTGTTTATCTTTCCTTCATGCTCATCGCATGATTGAGAGAGAGTGTTTGCCTTATTTAGATCATATCTATGATACAAGTATTGCCTCACTGCCTCATATATATTTGATTCAGGTTTTTCACATGTTCATGGATGTGTTTTATGCAAATTTTCATGGTATGCCTACGGATCGTGATGTTGATTTTGCTATTGATGTGGAGTCGGACACCAAGTTCATTTTTATTCCTCCCTATAGGATGGCAGCGATTGAGTTGATGGAGTTGAATGAGCAATTGCAAGATTTGTTGAGTAAAGAGTTCATTAGACCAAGTGTATTCCCTTATGGTGTGCCCGTTTTATTTGTGAAGCAGAAGGATGGTTTTATGCATATGTATATCAATTATAGGCAGTTGAATAAAGTGATGGTTAAGAACAAGTATCCTCCATTGATGATCTGTTTGAACAGCTTCAGGGAGCTTTGGTGTTTTCCAAAATTGATTTGAGATTCAGGTATCACCAGTTGAATATTAGAGCTTTGAATGACCTAAAAGTGGATTTTTAGATTCCATATGGTCATTATGAGTTCTTGATCGTGTCTTTTAGATTGGCCAATATCCCAAAAATATTCATGGAGTTGATGAATTGAGTGTTTCAATCGTATCTCAACTTCTTTATGATTGTATTTATAAATGACATCTTAACAAATTCCAAGAGTATGGATGACCATGTGAAGCATTTGAGGATTTTACTTCAGAGGTTTTGTGATGAGAAGTTGTATGCTAAGTTTTTGAAGCATGGGTTTTGGTTGGATTCCATCTATTTCTTGGGTCATATGGTGACTAAGGATAGTATTATGGTTGATCCGACCAAGATAGTGAAAATTTGTTATTAGGATAGACCTACTTCTCCTATCAAAATTCAAAGTTTCATTAGTCTGGTGAGTTATTATCGGCATTTTGTAGAGTGTTTCTCATCTATTGCGGCCCTTTTTTTAAAGCCGACTCAAAAAAAGGTGATGTCCTAGTGGTCGGATGCATGTGAGAAGAGCTTTCAAAAGCTCAAAGAGTTATTGACTTCGGCTCCTTTCTTAACTTTGTCCAAGAAGGGTAAGGGTTTACCGTGTTTTGTGATACATTTGGTGTTCGTTTGGTTGTGTTATTGATTCAGGAGAGTAAAGTGTGCTTATGCCTCTCATCAGTTGAAGCCTCGTGAGAGAAATTACCTTATCGGTGATTTGGAGTTTCCAGTCGTAGTGTTTGTGTTGAAGTTATTGTGTCATTACTTATATGGAGTTTCTTGAAAGATTTTCCCAGACCATCATAACCTTCAGTACTTCTTTAGAAAATGAGATCTTAATATAAGGTAGCAGTGCTAGCTTGAGTTGCTTAATGATTATCACCTCACTATTTTGTTTCATCTGGGTAAGGCTAATGTGGTTGCAGCTATATTGAGTTAAAAATCGATTAGTATGGGGAATTTAGGTCATTTCTTGATCCAAGAGTGGTCTTTATCCATGGAGATTCAGTCTTTAGCTAACATATGGTTAGACTTGATATTTTGACTCTTAGGGATGTTTTAGCCTTTATTGATGCTAGATCTTCCTTGGTTGAGCAAATTTGAGCTCGTCGATTTGATGATGATAGTCTGAGGGTGATTTGGAATAAGGTATTAAGTGGAAAGACTAAGGAAGCCTCTCTTGAATCTGATGGTATGCTGAAGATTAGTGGTCGAGTTTGTATGTCAAAAGTTGGAGATTGGGTAAGATTAATTTTTGAAGAGGCACATTGCTCCAGATTTTCTTTCCATTGAGGTGTGACCAAGATGTATTATAATTTAAAACAGCTTTATTGGTGGAATGGTATGAAGAAGGATATGGAAGATTTTATAGCTCATTGCTTATGTTGTCAGTAGGTGAAGGCCAAGCATTAGAGACTGGGTGGTTTGCTTCAGAGGTTACCCATTCCTGAGTGGAAGTGGGAGCGGATCACTATGGACTTCGTGCCTGAGTTACCCTCATATTTTTGTGGTTTTGATAGTATTTGGGTCATCATGGATCTCTTTACCAAATCAACCTATTTTATACCTATTTAGATTTTCTTTAGTGCTGAGAGGTTGGCCCGTATCTATATCCGTGAGATAGTTCATCTTTATAGGGTACCCGTGTCTATTATATCATACAGAGGCTTAGTGTTCACTTCCAGCTCCTGGTGGACTTTTTAGGAGGAGTTGGGTACTCGAGTTGACCTTAGCACTGTTTTCCATCCCCAGACTGATGGTCAGTCAGAGCAGACTATTCAGGTTTTGGAGGATATGCTCCACATGTGTTATGGACATTGGAGATCAACTAGAACAATATTTGGCTTTGGCAAAATTCACTTATAATTTTCGAGCATTGAGATGGATCCTTTTGAGGCATTGTATGCTAGGATCTGTTGATCTCTTAACAATTGGTTTAAGACTTCAAAGGTTAAACCTCGAGGTACCGACTTGCTTCACGAGTCTTTGGACAGATTTTGGGTGGTTTCGGATAGCCTTTGGGCAACCCAGAGTAGGCAAAAGAGTTATACAGACCGTAGACTTTGTGTTTGAATTTTGAGATTGGTGATGAAGTCTTTCTTTGTGTGTCGTCCATGAAATGTGCGATGAGATTTGGAAACAGAGGCAAGGTCAGCCCGAGATATATTGGACCATTTGAGATTCTTTAAAATTTTGGGGACCTTGTTTATGTGTTATCCTTACCTCTAATTTTTTCAATCATTCATCTAAATTTTCAAGTATTTATGCTCCGATCTAGATGAGTATCATGTGCTTCTCTGGGACGTGGTGAAGTTAGTTGAGAGGTTGTCCTTTATTGAGGAGCCAATCTCCATATTAGCCGGCGATGATAGACAATAGCGCTCTAGAGATATTTCTATGGTTAAGGTTCAGTGAAGACACCATCCTGTTGAGGAGGCAACTTGGGAGGTTGAGCTTAACATGCATAGTTGTTACCCCCAGCTTTTCACCGACTCAGGTATTTTCTTGCCTTTTAGTTTAAGGACGAAGTAGATTTTTAGTGGTAAATATTGTAAGGACTTGAATTTAGGTGATTTTATTTTTATGTGTCTTGACCATTTTACCCTTCTCCGTAGTTTTTACTTTTTAATTTTAGGGTTTGGGAATGGTTGACTCAGTTTTCGATGCAATTGAAAATAATTTGTGTGAGTTTGTGGTCTTTTAGAGGCTTAAGAAGCTATGTAGTTGACTTCAATCATTATTTTGATGATACGAGTGTCGTGTGAATGGACTACGTCTGTAGATCCAAAATGTCGAATTTGGGTTAGTAGCGGAGTTGATTTTGTTTTGAGACCTTTACATCTCATTTCGATCCTTCATTTAAAAAATAGTGAAAAGAGATCTCGAGAGTTAATTTTATGAAAACAACCTTTTTTTTTTTCAAAAATTCGACATCTCTATTGAATCTGAAATGTCAAAAATAGCCTAATAGCATAGTTTATATTTTCCATGCAATGATGATTTCGATATATAATTAGATAGATCAATTAAAAAGAGAAGAATCGATTGTCAAACATCAAGTCATAAAACTGCAATTATCTACTCAAATCATGATTTGGTTCATATGAGTTCACAAAATTTCAAAAAAATTCCAAGGGATCGACCGACAACATTGTGTCTTAGAAAAGTTGTTGGTGCAGTTGAAGCGGGTGCAACCGCTATATCGGCCAATGTACCGCTTTAGTGGCGGTCTCTTTAGCAGTCTTAGAAGATCAATCGCCTACCACTAAAGCAAACACTTTACCGCCTTAGCGACTCCCGCTTTAGCTGCCCAGCTATATGGGTCTGACCGCTTTAGCAGTCACCCATTGCTTAAGCGATGACCACTTAAGCGTCCAAAGATGAATTAGTATATAAACTCTTTTTCACAATTTTCCTTCATGTTTGGACCTTTGAGCTTTGGGTTTGAGCGATTCATGAGGATTTCTTCACCATTTGAGCTTGGGTAAGCCCCAAAACCTTATTTTCATTATTTTTCATTGATTATACTAAGAAAAAAACCTTTAAATCATGATTTCAAAATGAAAAATTAGGATTTTTACAGGTAAAGTTTTAAAGGGATTTTCTTTGATTTAGACCTTGTTTTTAACTCATTTTTGTGTGTGTTTTCTCCTGTAGACTCCTATAACCTTGGAGAATGTAGATTTAAAATAAAATTTGATTTTACCCCTTACATTTTCAAACTCATTTTTTGAATTCATTTTGGACTCAGCCCGTATATGAGCAATATGGATATTGTTAGATTTCTTTTGATGTATAGTTGGTATATTTGAATTTTGAAGTTGATTCTGAGGTTGTTCGTAAAAGAAAGGCTCCTAGTTGAAGCACCTTAGATCAAGATTTCGATGTTTCGAGATAAGTTATGGCTTAACTTCTTTCATATTGAGCAGGATAGTTAATATTTAAGAAATCATGTTATGGATAAGGAAAAATAACTATGAGATTTATAATTCAAGATTATTGATACTATTGTGTGTCCGAGCGGGGGCTTATATTATGTTGTTATGAACTTGTGTATTTCCCGTGCAGGGGCTGTTTTTGATATCATTGGCCTCATCTATGCATTTAAATTTCTTTATTCTAGATGTGATGCCCATGCGAGGCTTGTTTTGCTAATATAGGTCTTATTTGAGCATTGGTTGCCTTTGTTATAATAAAAATACCCAAGTTATGAGTTGATATTATATTAATGATGTTTTACATGTATATTTATTTTGATGGTGCTTAATTGTAGTTGATGATCACGAATTGTGGACATATTGAGTTGATTTCTGGATTCACCATATATATATATATATATATATATATATATATATATATATATATATACACACACACAATTATTGGATGGATTGGATATCATCACATTGAGTTGATTGTGAGCATTACATTCTCCTTCCATACATATACATCCATGAGACACTTGTATCATTGGGAAATACTGTTTTTGAAAGAAAATGAGACACTTTTATGAAAACCCTCTCTTTGAACATAAGCCGGAGAGGAGAGTTGAGATTGAGATTGAGAAATGAGATATGAGCTATAGTATATGGGTTGTGAGACCTCCATGGGTCCCATCTGGTAGCTGCAAGTTTGGTGGATGTGTACGAAAAGTCATGCGATGACTTTCATCATTCATCCCATTCACATTGCATTGCATTGCATTTGCATACGCAACTTACTTAATTTTACCTAGTTTTCTTGACTTGTGCTTCATTTTTATGTAAGTTTTTACAAATATCGGTGTTGTTTCAATTTTGTGTTTTCATATGTTAAAACTGTTAGTGGAGACGGTGTGAGCTACCTTTTGGGACTTTTCTGCTTGCAAGTGACGTGCTTATAGTATAATTTACTTACATTATTTTCTAGTTTGTTCAGCCAGCTTATGATACCTATTGAGTACAACTGGACCGTACTCACTTCGATTGTGCCCTTTCGGCGTAGATCCTAGCACGAGTACCTTCTGTGGCTGCTGATTTCGTGTGGAGACTTTCAGATTTTGAGGTACTAATCCGCTCCAGTATTCGGGATTGATTTGAACCTTATCTGTCCTCATTTGTCTTTATTTTAATTACTAGTTTAGGTGTACGCGTCTTGCGCGTGTACCTCACTTTAATGAGTTCAAACATTACATTAAATATGATATTTGTTTAAATAATAAAGATGAATATAATAATTAAATTTAATATTTTTTTAGTATGTAAAGATGAAGAATTTATTTATTTAATCTAATCTTTACTAAAAGTATTTTTAAAAGTCAATTGACATTCATCTACCATCTGTAAATTACAACAAAATAATACAATGATAGAGATATCAAAATAATACAATTAAATCTAATTTTTACACATAAATTTTTTTTCAAAGTCATCTGATACTCATCTACTATCTGTAAACAATAACAAAATAATACGATAATAGAGATATCAAAATAATACAACTAAACCTAACCTTTACATAAAAAAATTCCTCAAAGCCGACCAACATTTATCTATCGCCTGTTAACTGCAACAAAATAATACGATAAAAGTGATATCAAAATAATACAATTAAACTTAAATTTTACACACAAAAATTTCTCAAACCCGATCGAGATTCATCTACGAACTGTAAACTACCACAAAATAACAAACTAATAGAGATATTACGATAATACAATTAATTAAATCTAACCTTTTCCTAAAAGATTTTTTTCAAAGCCAACCCACATTCATCTAGCATCTGTAAATTAAAATAAAATAATAAGATAATAAAGATATCAAAATAATATAATTAAACCTAACCTTTACACAAGAAATTCTTCAAAGTCAACTGACATTCACCTACGACCTGTAAACTATAAAAAAAATATAATAGTGATCACAACGCTTTGATTTTGATCCAACTAATTCTTGTCTGAGCGAAAATTTTGAGCCTAAAGAATGATTTTGAATGAAAACAAAGAAGGTATATATATACACACATGTTGAATTCTATTATACTGACAAATACACTGAAGAAGTTTAGTGTTAGAAAATCAAGCATCCACCAATCTAGACATACAATCAATCAAGTTAGATAAACATCAATCATATTCTCTCAATAGGCAAACCGGTTTGTTCTCTAGTTTAACACACATCTCAATATTTATAGAAGTATTTTCTTAATCGAGTCCTATTTTAGGAGTATTTTTTTTAATTGAACAGTAGAAAAGAAAAATAATTAATTATCCTACCATAAATTTTAGGAGCCCCATATATTTTAGGAAGTTTAGTTGAAAGGAAAATATTAATTAATTCTCCTACCATATATTTTAGGAGTCTCACATATTTTAGTAAGTCTAGTTAGTATAGTAAAAAATAATTAAATAATAAATTAAAAATAGTGAAAAGACAATTTTGTCTAAAGAAGAGTCTTTTAATGAAGGGTAAAAAATTTAAATCACTTTTCTAAGGGTCTTTATATTTTTAATATATTATAGATACAATTAATTTCTTTTCATATATTTTAAGAATCCTTAATTTATTTTCATATATTTTAAAAAAATTTAATTTAATTAAATAATAAATTGAGAAAATAAGTGAAAAGATAAAAGTAACGACTCCTTAATTTTGTATTCCAACGTCCCAAGAGCATATATGATTGTATTGTGGAGAAAAGTTGAAACCCAAAATATCAAATAGCAAACAAAGCAATTGAAAAGAAGATCAGAAATGAAATTTGCTCAATCAATATTAGTAAACCGTTTAAGCTGCATGCAAACAAAAGGTTTGAGTAAATTCACCAATTTACATGCATTACCAACAAAAAATATTGGTTCAAAAGTAAAATCTTAGAAGCTTCGACAGTGTCTCTACTGTGTGATATTATCAAAGGCATTCACCTGCTCTATATGAATGAATTCTCATGTTTAACTTTAAGGACTTAACCCAAATAAAAATGACTAATAAGCCTTAGTAGCATCTTTTCTATCTAACAACTAATTAGAGTTATCTAAGGTTACGCTATACTACGAAATCACTATTTAGAAATATCAAATAAAAATACATAACACATACATATTTAGAAATCACTATAAAATTTGTATCGGGATATCGAATACACACAATTATTTGCTAGCTATCTTTATTTTTCTTCAATGTATGACACATAACAAACAAAACTTATACAAATAAAACTTGTGATGCTAACATCAGAATACGATATGAATCAGAATCAAAATAAGAAAATAAAAAACAAAAATCAAAAGAAGCGTTATATTTGTACCTAGAAGAAGCCGTGTATAGACTTTTAATGAAGGGCAAAAAATTCAAATCACTTTTCTAATGGTCTTCACACTTTTAATATATTATAGATATAGATTATAGATTAGAGACAAATGTAAATTTTTAGTTTTTCGGATATTGTATTAGATGCTCTTATATTATGACACCAAATTTTGGGGATTTATGAGAATTATTTTAGGCTTTTGCTTTTACTTATGCTTTTAGGGCCTGGCTTAATTCTAGAAGTCTCGCTTTGGTGTAGATTATTGTAAATTTTACTTTTTCTTTATTAGTTTGGGTGTTTGACTTTACTTATCAAGATTGCGTCGCGATAAGTGTCATCATGATTCATTTTTAGATCATGGCAGTAGTATTCCTGGTACAGTGATAGTTTAATTGCAGACATTCTAACTTCTATATAATCTATATAATGAACGTAATAGCATTCCTGGTATGGTAATATTTTAATTGTAGATATTCTAACTTCTATATAATGGATAATATTATATGAATATTTCTGGTATGATAACATTTGCATTGCAAATAATCTAATTTTATATAAGAAATAATATCATAAATATTATTTATCATATAATAGCACTCCTATCATGGTAATATTTTAACTGTATATATTCTAATCTCTATAGAAAGAATAATATTATACAAATATTTTATGTCATATATTTTTATTCCTTATATGATGATATTTGAATTGCAAAACATACTTTTCTTCAAAGTTAGTATAAATAGAATTCAACAAACAGATCCCTAGTAATGTCAAGTGAATTGTTTTAAATAAACCACTTGACTTAAAAGCAAGCTTGACTACCTCCTTTTAATATAATATAAATTTAGAATATAAATTATTTCTTATATAATAGCATTCCTTGTATGGTACTAATATTTTAAACACAAATATTCTAATACTTCTATAAAGAATAAGATTATATGAATATTTCTTGTCATGTATTATTATTTACTTGATTATATTTGAACCGCAAATAATTAAATTGCATGTATGGAATAAAGTTATTATAAGAATTATTATTTTTCACATAATAGCTTTCCTTGTATGGTAATATTTTAATTGCAGATATTCTAATTTTTGTTTCAAGAAATTCATAGAATACTATTTATTATATGGCAATATTTGAACTACAATTATATATATATGTTTATGTATATATATAATAACTATTATTCCTTATATGATATATTTTAATTGCAATTAATTATTTGTTATAAGTTTAGTACAAATAAAAACCAATAAATAAATTATCTAATAGTGCCAAGTGACTAGTTCCCAACATATCATTTGATGTAATGTCAAACTTGACTATCCTCCTTTTAATATGATATAGATAATATGAATTCATTATTATTATATTATATGTAATAAATTTGTTTACTTGAACTTGTGTAGTGTTCAACTTTGTGAAAATAATGATGTTTGAGAACGAATGAAATAATTACGGAAATGTCTCTTCCTTATAAATGACTTACACTTCTGCGTATATGATTGCACAATTCAAATTTGGTAGTACTATTATCCTTTTTAAAGAAAAAAAAAATGTAATGTGTTCAATTTAAGAAAAAGCAATACACATACTTTAAGAAAAATGTAAATGTGTAATGCGTTCAATGTAAGAAAAAGACATTCAATTTAAGAAAAAAAAAAATAATTGAGAGTTACCAACCTTTTGTTCCCTATATATAGAGAGCTAGCATTCTCCTAGTCTTGCAGGTTTGATTTAATTTATTCAATTGAAATACAATCATTCTCTCAATGATGAAGCTAAGTTTTGCAACCCTCCTTCTAGTGACACTTGTTCTTACTTCTTTGTTTATTCCAGCTATTATCGCTGATTCAGATATCCATCTTATCTCTTTTACTAATATCTCCTCTTCGATCCTTTTAATATGACAATTACCAAAAATATTCATTATTTTTTAAATTAAAGAATGAGTTAATTTTTTTAAAAATGATTATACCCTTACTATTCCAGTTAGGTGGAATATAATTATTAATTACACATTTAATATGTTTATTTTGAATAACATCACTTTCACTACTAGAAAACATGAAACTAGCTATTGAATGTATAGATAATTCCTAGCTAATTAAGTTTTTAAATAATTTGTTTCTAAATGACATTAGCATCATTTTTTTATTGTTTAGCTATAAAAATTTTCTAGTCGCAAATTTCTTGTTTTACAGTGTTTGATGGTCTTGTAATTAATGAGTTGGGATTGTGTTTTTTGAAGCTTTCTGTGATTCAAAGTGCAATGCTAGGTGTTCAAAGGCGTCACTACATGATAGATGCTTGAAGTATTGTGGGATATGTTGTGGTGAGTGTAATTGTGTTCCTTCTGGAACTTTTGGGAACAAAGACGAGTGCCCTTGCTACAGAGACAAGAAGAACTCCAAGGGAGGCCCTAAATGTCCTTGATTTTACTCTTTCCCCCAATTATTTAAATCCTTCATGTGCCATGTTTGTTGTGAAATAAGGATGATAAATAAAAATAAGTGAACAAATGAGGGTTTTTTTTGTACATTTTATTTATGTTGTCGTTGAATAAAATGAGCTTTTACGGTTTGTTTGGATAGTTGTTTCTTGTTGTATTGTATCAATGGTGTTACTGTTTTAAGTATAATTGGTTCCTAGACACTTTCTTTGCACGTGCATCCCATATTAATCAGTAAAAACATATTAAAATTATGTCATACAAATAATTTTATGATAGCATAAAAAAATCTAATTTTAGAGATCAGAAAAGGACGATCAAACTACATGTGAATGATTAATTTATTCGACGATATTTATTTCTATTGTAAGCATAAATTATTGGAAATATGATATGTTTGAAAATATTTATATATCAGTTATCAAAATTATTAATTGTCGTATTTTAATTCATGAATATTGATTTTTACAAGACATAAAAAAGGGCAGTCCGGTGCACTAAAGCTATCGCTATGCGCGGTGTCCAGGGAAGGGCCCCACCACAAGGGTATATCGTACGCAGTCTTACCTTACATTTCTATCAGAGGCTGTTTCCAAGGCTTGAACCCGTTACCTCCTGGTCACATGACAACAACTTTACAAGACATGCATAGTTTATAAGATTTTCATATTAAAAATATCTATTTAAACTCATATTTATATTTCATTTTCACTTTCCAAAAAGAAAGGCTTAAGGGACAAAATCAAAAAGAAATTGGACACATTCAATTAATAATCTACGTGATCACAATCCACATTAAAGTATAATTGGTTTTTAGGCACGTGCTTTGCACGTGTAGTACAAACATACTAAAATGATACTATACAAATAATTTTATAATAGTATGAATTTATTGAATTTTGAAGGGAGAAAAGCAAGATCGAATTACATGTCAATGATTAATTTATTCGATGATATTTATATATGAATGATTAATTTATTTGACGATATTTATTTCAATTGCAAAACATAAATTATTGGAAATATGATATGTTTGACAATATTTATATATCAGTTAACAAAATTATAATTGTCATATTTTAGTTTGAATTTAGATTTTTACAATACATATATAGTTTAAGATTTTCATACTAAAAATATCTATTTAAACTCATATTTATATTTCATTTTCACTTTGCAGAAAAGGGAAAAAACTTAAGGGACAAAATAAAAAAGAAATTGGACACGTTCAGTTAATTATCTACGTGTCCTAAAACAATACACCAAACAAAAATTATATGTTGTCAATAAATAATTGACTTTGGAGAATATTTAGGAAATAGAGTTTCAAATGGGTGGCGTCATTATCTCCAGAATATTGAAATTAGGTGGGTAGCATGATTGCTTCAATTTCAGAGGCTTTCGGTGTGAATTTAAGTATTAAGATGAGAAGTTGGTAATTTAGGCCTAAGGGTTGACTTTGATCAATATTCAATGTTAAGGACCTCTCTAGGAAAGTTTTATTGCATCGTTAACTTTGAAATGTCAAATTTGTTTTAGTAACATAATTGAATTATTTTGTGGTGCTTCAAAATCATTCCGAGGATTCGATAAAAGAGTTTTTAGCTTGATTCTTCGGTTACTGTAGCAGGTCTGTTGCAGGGAAAAAATGTCATTCGCATTCATGAGCCCTTCATCGTGTTCACGACAGGGGCATCGCGATCGCGATCGCAATCGCAATGAGCAATTCCTTATGAAGGTAGGTCAATGGTTCTTTGCATTTGCAGAAATCTGATTGTATACGCAATGAACTCGGATTCGTTAAATCGCATTCGCGATCAATCTTTCGCATTTC
Organism: Capsicum pubescens; assembly: GCA_030864215.1. Lineage (NCBI taxonomy): Eukaryota > Viridiplantae > Streptophyta > Magnoliopsida > Solanales > Solanaceae > Capsicum > Capsicum pubescens. The sequence continues at coordinate 36,876,529 of CM061542.1, read as the reverse complement.
CTAAGAGGGATTGCAACCTAAAAGATATAAAAAAAAACTTTGCTTAAATTCCATTTTCACCAAGAATGGACCTAGAGACCACAATTTTGGATGATTTCAAAGAGATTTTTGAGATTCGCCTTTAGAGTAAGTTCTAAATTTTGATTTCATCTTTTCCCCTTGATTTCCTCATGATGTTAACTTCAAATCTTTTTATTTTAACTTTGAATTTAGGAGTTTTAACGATAAAACCAAAATATGATATTTTAATAATTTCAAACTTGATTTTAACCCCATTTTTATAGGATTTAAGATTTAAACTCCCTAATAATGGATGATGAGATTTTTAATAAAATTTTTGTTTCACCCTCTTGGATCCAATGTCACTTTTTGAGTTGAGTTCTGAACCCGAAATAAAAGTGGATTAATGTGAGTATCATTAGATTCATCTTCCTACCTAGAGTTCATATTTGAATAAATTTGGTTCATTTAGAGGAGACTCGGAAGGGCAAAGCTTTGGTTTGATTCTTCGGACTTCCTTAAGGCAACTTGACACTTTCTTATGGCTCTCTTTCAAAGTGCTTATGTGATAGATGCTTGTAATGAGGGTAATGGGAAATGAAGGTCTTGTATAAGTTAAGTGAGGAGCAGTTATACGAGTACTAGTGTTATGTGAAGCACTAAAAATGGCTATTGACTTGTCTGGATTGTTTTCCATTTACTTATTAATATGATCCATGTAAATTGTAGTTATAGAGTAAATAGCTGGATAAGCTAGTTGGAGATAGTACTTGTTTGATTAGATATTCGGGTTGTGAATTGATATCTATGCTCCTTGTGATATGAGATTATACCATTGGTATGGGATTAGAGTGACAATCCAACACATCATACATTGTATCTCATTGAAATTGGAGTGCACGCGTTCATATATACATATATTATTGTCACTATCCGAGACTACTCCTTAGTTATAATACAGTGCTTGAAACCACAGTGATCCCAAGCTAACCCATGAACTAGCACGCTACTTGAGCAACTAATTTAAATTATATAAAAACTAAATTTACTGAGCGAAAACAAGATCATGAGAAAGTCTGAATAAATATAATATTGATAAAGTTTATAATATGATAAAACTGAAGAAAGAAACTTGAATTACATGTAATGACTCTGACTGACTATCTATGAAGCCTCTACTATATTGACTATAGATAACTGGGGCATGCCTCCAACGATCACTAATAAATACATATGGATAATCAAAATACAACACATGAACTGCAATGGACTGGAGTTCCCGAAATAGGAGAACTTATTACCCGCTAGCTGAAAGCTAAGAACTATCTGACCCTAGTGTGTGGACTACTTCTGGTACCTACATTATGAAATAATGTAGCCACACAGACGTATATGTGGGTCAGTACTTCTGGAATGAACTGAGTATGAGGAGACATGCACTAAATCATGAAAATATTTAAAATTCTTTAAAATTGAGGATATAAGTTATTTGCTGAAACATACATTTAAAACATAGCTATACGTGAAAACTGTAAGTCATAGTGATATCTATAAATCATGACTGAAAATAATTCTGTAAGCTGGGAAGCGGTAAAACATGAATATTGTATGTAAATCTCATGTAAAGCTGAACATGCTGTAAAACTGAATAGAGGTTCATGCATAGATACTAAGCCTAAAAACATGAACATGCAAAATTGAGAATGCATGATCAAGCATAAACATGTACTGAAATAATCTGTAATTTGAATGACTGAGTCATTGTTATCTACATAACTGGATGACTGAGATTTGTATAACTAAATAACTAGTATCTATACACTTGGTCATGTAAATCTGAACTGACCTACTCTGACTACTGCGCTGAGGCTGTGCGAGTTAGCTAACACCGACATGTCCCAATCTGAGCTATAGAGGTCCAACCTGTAACCCCAGTTGGAAGGGTGCTGGTACCTTATCAGGGGTACCAACACATGATTAACGATGTAGATCCACAAGGCTGATATCCCGAAGGACGAGGGTGTCATGCCTAACTGATGGGTAACCCCTCATAATCTATGGTGGCGCCGTAGGTTTGAAACTTAGAGACTGCTACTAACAACTCATGCCTAACTGACGGAGGAGCTACCATCCCTATGCTCACTCAGTGCTAAGTGTTACTCCCAACTAAATGATACTGGTATTATTAGTTGTTTAACATGATATGTTACTGTACTTGTAAGTGCTCAGCATGAACATGGTAATCTGAATGTGATAATGAAATCATAGTCTGACTTACTTGTTACTTGGAAAAAAAATCATGTAAAACAAATAGGTATCAGGTGTTCATAACCTGTCAGAACTGAATGATCACAAGAATACGATAACAACGCTTAAAACAGTAGTATGAAATCATAGTTCAAAGACCCAAGACATAAGACATTTCAATAATTGAGTGAAATACATGAACTTGAACATGAAGATGAGTTAAACTTGTGAAAATAACATATTCACATGATTTAATGCATAACTTGAAGATTTGTCATGGAATCACTTGAATAGAACATGAGTAATTGAAACTTCAGGCATTAAATAAACTATTTTACATGGGAACACATGTTGGGCATGGCTTGAATTTAAATTTCTAAGAAGACATGGATTAAATTCATGATTTACATGGATAATTTTATTAAAAAATAAAATATTAAAAATCCATACTTGAATAAAAAGAAAATTTTTGGGACTCAATGGGTGGAAGGAACCAATTGATGAATACCCCACATACCTCAATTTCTTGATTTCTTGATGAAAGCTTGAAATTAGAACTTGAATTCTTGATTTTTTGGGGAAGAAAGCTTGAATTTCTTGTTCTTGAAAAAAACCCTAATTTCTTTTCTCTTAAGAGTGGAGAGGAGAGTAAATGTTGAAAACTTACCAATGATGTGAAAATATTGTGTATAGGGTGATTTAAGTCGTGGGGTTAAGGTTTGAGGTGAGGAAAAGATCAAAATACCCCTAGGAAAACTAAATAAAAATTGCAGAATTTTTTAGTTGATAGCCTGTCAACTAGTTGATGGTTTGTCAACCTAGTCGTCATTTTCTCTTAATGATCTAGTTAAGGCTGATGACTTAGTTGATATACTATCAACTAGTTGATGGATTATCAACCTAGTCGTCACTTTCTCTTAATGATTTGGTTAAGGCTGATGACTTAGTTGATAGCCTTCCAACTAGTTGACGGTTTATCAACCTAGTCGTCAGCTTTCTTAAGTGATGTAGGGTGTTTTTGGTTAAGGCTGATGACGAGGTTGATAGCTCATCACTTAGCTGACGCCTTATCACCTCAAGTCGTCACCTTGTAGCTGGATTTGGTCACACTTTGATTATGGCTGACGATAAGGTTGATAACTCATTACTTAGTTGATGGCCTATCACCTCAAGTCGTCACCTTGTTTACAAACAGACACTCTGAAGTAAAATGAGCATAACTTTCTACTCTGATACCGGATTAAGGTGAAATCAGATGCGTTGGAAAGAATACATGAAGATATTTCATTTTATATATATTAGGAAACCTGAGTTGTTATATTCTAGGATATATACTCATTTAAAGTGGACTCTAGTTGGAGAATCTGTTAAAACTCTATCGACAGAAAAGTCCTCAACTCGTCTTTGAGTAAGGAGATTTTTATGACCTTGATTATTATACAAAGATATTCCCACACTATAGAATTGATAATCACACATATATAGACTTAGAATCATTGGGTTCAAGTCTGTATACATAGGAACAACAGTTTGAATTCTAGCCCAAAAAATGTGGGATGTTACAATTATTAGGGTCAAATTTGGGGTATACGCGTACATATATACATATAATATTGGGTCAAATTTGGGTTGTATCTGGTTTGGTTCAATTTTGAGACCTTTATATCTCATTTCAATCCTTCGTTTGAAAAATAGTGCAATGAAGTCCTGGGGGTTAGTTATATGAAACAACCTTTTTTTTAGAAATTTAACATCGTCATTGAGTTCGAAACATCAAAAATAGCTTAGCAGCATAGTTCATTTGCATTCACAGGATTTTAAATAAATCCTGAGAGATTGACCAAAAATTTTGCAACATAGCAAAGTTGTTGGTGCAACTGAAGCTGGTGCATCCGCTTTAGGAGAAAAAGTATTGCTTTAGCTGTGGCAGCTTAAGTAGACCAGAACCACTTTAGCTGTCTTAGAAGACCAGTTTCCTACCGCTAAAGTGGACACTTGACCGCTTTACCGGAAGGGGACCTCTTTAGCAACCTGGATTCATGGGCCTGACCGCTTTAGCGGTCACCCATTGCTTAAGCGGTCATTTGACCGTTTAAGTGGCCAAAGCTGAATAAGAATATTTGGGACCTTTGAAATTTAGGTTTGAGAGATTCTTGAGGATTTCTTCACCATTTGTCCTTGTCTAAGATCCAAAACCTTATTCCATTTATTTTACATTGATTTTATCATAAAAAATACTTTAAAATAATGATTTCAAAATGAAAAATGGGGGATTTTACTGGTAAAGTTTAAAAAAGGTTTCTCTTCAATTTGGATCTCATTTTTAATTTATTTTTGCATGGGTTTTCTCCTTTAGAATCCTATAACCTTGAAAAATGTATTTCTATAATAAAATTTCAGTTTCATCCCTTTCATTTTCAAACTTATTTTTCGAACCTGTTTTGGATCCGGACTGAATATGGATAATATGAGCATTGTTAGCTTTCTTTGATGCGTAGTTGTTATATTTGAACATTGTAATTTATTTCGGATCATTCGTAAAGGGAATGCACCAATTTAAATCACCATAGATCAGGATTTCATCGTTTTAAGATAGGTTATGAATTAACTTCTTTCAGATTGAGTGAGGTAGTTAATATTTTAAAAAACATTCTATGAGCCGGAGAAAATAACTATGAAATTTATAATTCGAGATTATTAATACTGTTGTGTGCCCGAGTAGGGGCTTATATTATGTTGTCATGAATTTGTGATATATGATATTGTGTATTGCCCATACAAAGGCTGTATTTGACATAATTGACCTTATCTATGCATTTAAATGCCTTTTATTCTAAATGTGATGTCCGTGTGGGGGGGCATGTTTTGATAATATAGGCCTTATTTGAGTATTTTTTGCCTTTGCTATGATAAAAATACATGAGTTAGGAATTGATATGATATTAATGATGTCTTACATGCATATTTTATATATACTAGTTTAACTGCACGTTCCTCGCACATATAATATTTGATTATTTAAAATTATATTATTTTACTTTTTTGTGGAAATTTTTAATAAGGTATAAAAGTTTAAATCACTTTTGACTAATCGCTCACACTTTAGTATAATAATGTAAACACAAGCATATACACATATATGTTTTACCACCAGAAGTTTCAAGTGGTTGATGGATCATTACTTTTGCGTTTGATTTATAGTACCTCTTTCACTTGTTGCCACAGGCTACGAAAGACGCATATGTTACGATTCTTTTTCTTTTTTATATATATTTAAAATCTTTACTTATTTTTAAAGTCAAAACTTTACAAAATCATTGATTATATTCTTATTACGTACTTAAAAATTTTAAAAATCTAGTGCTTTCTTAAATTTTTCTTATTCTAATAGTTTTATATTTGTTTCTAGATTTTTCAAATCTTTTTAAAATCAAATTTAGTTGATTTTGGATTCTTAAACTAATGAAAAAAGTACCAGCTGTCATTAATTTTGCTGACTTCCAATAAGGAAAGGTTTTACCATAAATATATTTAATTAATTTTCAACTCTTAAATTAGGAAAAAGTATTGAAATTCTGATGACTTATAATAAGGAAAGGTTTTATCATAAATATATTTAATTAATTTTTAATTCTTAAATATTAGGAAAAAAATAGTAAAAAGACGATTTTATCTAAAGCAAGGACTTTTAATAAAGGGTAAAAAGTACAAACGACATTCCTAAAGCCCTTCACACTTTTAATATATTATAGATATATGTTTTTGTGTGTGTGTGTGTTGGATGGATTAGATATCATCACATTGAATTGATTGTGAGCATTATATCCTCATTCCATACATATACATTGAGGAGAAACTGGTATCATCAGGAAACACGATTTTTGAAAGAAAATGAGATACTTTTATAAAAACTCTTCAGTGAACATGAGTCAGAGAGGAGAGTTGAGATTGAGATTAAGATATGAGATATGAGATACAGTATATGGGTTGCAAACCTCTCATGGGTCATACCTGGTTGTTGCAAGCTCAGTAGGTGTATATGAAAAGTTATGCAATGGCTTTCATCATTCATCCCATCCACCTTGCATTGCATTATATTTCCATACCATCTTGATTGATTTTCCCTAGTTTCCTTGACTTGTGCTAAGTTTTTGTGTACTTTCATATATATATTTTTGATGTTTTCATTCTTGTGTATTCATATATTAGAACTGTTAATGGAGATGGTATGAGCTATTGTTTGGAAATTTTCTGCTAGCAGGTGACGTTCTCATACTATAATTTACTTATTTTATTTTCTGTCTTGCTCAGTCATGTGACACCTACTGAGTACAAGTGGACCGTAGTCACTCCTACTGTGTCCTTTCGATGCAGATCCTAGTACGAGCACCTCAGGTGGCGGTTGATTTTATGTGAAGACTTTCAGATTTCGAGCTACTGATTCGCTCCAATATTCGAGGTTAATTCAGACCTCATCTATCCTCATTTGTTTTTATTTTGAATTTTAGAGACGGATGTATATTTTTAGTTTTACGGATATTTTATTTGATGCTCTTTTATTGTAAAATTAGATTTTGGGGATTTATGAGATTTCATTTGGGTTACTGTTTTTACTCTTTTTTGCATAGATGGTGAGGACTAAATCTTGTAAGGCTAGAGATGTTGAGCAATCACCTGAGGATAGAGCTCGGACCAGAGAGCGAGGCAGGGTCATAGACGGTCTAAAGGTAGAGGACGGGCACGAGGAGCTGCCGTTATCAAAGGTAGTGTTAGGGGGTCCTCCCTCGCTCGAGCCTGAGGTTGAACGTGTAAGGGATATGGGGTCGACTCAGGTTCAAAAGGGTACTACTACCCTAGTTTTAGAGGGTGTATTGATTTAATTATTGACTTGTTTGGAGGGTGGTCCCTTGAGTGAACTTGGTGTTCCTTCGGTTTCAATTATTATATCACCATCAGCACTTGGGTTTACTTGTGATATTCATCCGACATTGAGTGTGGTTTCGCCGTCTATACCGACATCTACTTATGGCATTCCTTAGACTTTAAGTGGTACTCTACCTTCTGCTAGAATTTGATTTTGATATTTTTGGTTCAGGGGTACAACCTTCATTTATGGTACCCCCCATATGTGGATTCATTGCCAATTAGACTTACCATTCTTCCAGTTACCTCAGGTACAGTTATGTCTCTTGATGATCAGAAAATGTTTGAGAGATTTACTCACTTGGGTCCGACCAAGTATAGTGGTGCTATTGGTGAGGATACCTATGAGTTTTTGACTGACTGTCAGGAGAAGTTAGATAATATTGGATCTCCTGAGTCTCATAGAGTTTCTTATACTACCTATTAGTTGATGATTATGGCAAGGGATTTTTGGAGGTTGTTTGCTAGTTGTAGACCTTTAGGTTCGTCAACTATAAATTGGACATAATTTTCTGAGGCTTTTTTGGAGAGATTTATAACGTATAGCTTGAGGGATCAGATGCGTGATGATTTTATTAGTTGGATTAAGGATCCATGACTATTATTAAGTATGAGGCTCATTTTCACACTTTATCTAGGTATTCAACTGCTAGTATCTCCACTGTGTCTGAGAGGATTAGGAAGTTTATAATAGGGTTAGATGGTACTTATTAGCTGGATACAACTCAGATGGTAGTTTTAGAGATTTATTTCTAGATTATTATTGAGCATGCCAGGATAATCAAGTCAATTATCCAAGCTACATAGGGAGGCACCAGGAAGGTATGTCGTCAGGGTGAGTTATGTGGATACTCCTCCAAAAGTAGATATTTCTCTAGTAGAGGTTTATGTGGTTATTATGGTAAACCGGTCCAGGCCACTCTGCAGGGATCAGGTGGTAAACCTTTAGGTTCCACGACTTTGGGTAGCCGGACATCGGGCCAAGATAGTCATTCTAGTTCATTTGTACCTTCTCAGACTAATTTTGGCTATAGACAATGTTTAGTATGTGATGAGTTTAGCCAGGCCAAGGATTATACTCAATGTGTTTTCAGAATTACTCTTATATCAATAATGAGAGGTGGTTCACAGAGTGGTAAGGTTATTGCTAGATGTGCTCGAGGTAGAGGTAAATGTACTTGTGGTGGTGGTCGTGGGGTTAATTAGTTCAGGAGAGAATGTGGTCAGTGCGATGCTATAATTTCTAGACCAGAGGCAGAGGCCTCTAATGTTGTTATTATAAGTATCATCTTGGTTTACTACAGATCTGCTTTTGTATTATTTGACCCTGGGTCGACCTTCCAATGTGTCCACATATTTTTCTTCTGTTTTTGGCGTTGCGTGTGAGCCCTTCATGTTTCTACCCTTGTTAGAGATTCTTTAGTAGTGGATTGGGTATACTGGTCTTGTATGGTTACCTTTGTGAGCCGTGAGACTTAGGGAGATTTGATTGTTATCAACATGGTTGATTTTGTTGTTAACTTGGGTATGGATTGGTTAACTCCGTATCATGTTATTTTTTATTGTTATGCCAAGATCGTGACTTTAGCGACATTAGGTGTGTCGAGGTTCATTAGAAGATTACGCTTAATTCAGGCTTGAGGGGTGTTATATCTTTTCTATGTGTTAGTGACATGATAGAGAGAGGATGTTGAAATAACCCAGATTTTGGCCTTTGGAAAATTCTTGAGCTTGGAGCTTACTGTCCTAGTGATGAATCATTATATGAGTTGTATGGGTTGGTACGAGTTAGGTGACCCTAGTCGTTAGATGTCCAGTGGGTGGTGGTTGGGTTTTCGTTCTTGGTAACGACTTAGTGATATGAGTCGTTGGGGATGGTGACAAGTTGTTAGGATAATCCTTAATCAAATCAGTAACTTAGTGGTTTGGCTTTACTTTGAGGGATGGTGACAAGTCGTTAGGATGATCCTTAATCAAATCAGTAACTTAGTGATTTGTATTGGCTTTGAGTATGAGTGGCTCACTAAGAGTCGTGAGGATAGGTTACTAGTGGTAGGGTTGAGTCGTATGTTGTCCAATGTCCAATCCCTTAGGTTCTGTCTTGGATACGACTAGACCATATGAGTCGTATGTCCAAGTCATGAGTGGGATCATGGAGTCATATGATGGACAATGTATGGGTGTCCAACTCACTGTCTTGGTGATGACTCAAGGGTATGAGTCGTAGGTTGTGGTCACGAGTCAAAGGGTCGGCTCGTAACCACATGCGGCCTTTCTACAGCTTTTAAGTTGGGGGCATTCTGGACATTTTTCACTTTAATTCCCGTTAATATCACGACTTAAAACATACTTTGGAACTTCATTAACACATTATTCCCATTAAAACACTCTCAAATTCTCTCTCAGACTCTCTGTTCAAGCAAAAAGCTAGGGTTTCCTCAAGATAATCAACTAAGGCTTTCAAAGATGGTTTCTCTCCGTGCTTCTTAGTGTCTAAGGCATGTTACTGCTCCCTTGTTGTTATTTTACTCAAGGCATATGTTTTGATGTATGGTTTTCATGGTATTGTTATGGTTTTAAAATGGCAAAATCCATCGACAGCCCCCTAAATTTGGCACGATCTTTCGCTTTGGCACCTCAAGTGGACGTTGTTCACTTTTAACACTTCAAGTCACCACAAAGTGTGTCACTTTGACACTTTTTATACAATCAGCAAAAATATATCATATGTGTGTGTTACACGCACGGATGACGTGGAAAGTGACCAATATTATAATGACATTTGTCATTTTTCTCCAAATTAATTGTTAAAAAATTATTTTCAATTAAAAAAATTACCAATTAAATATTGACACTTGGAATTTTTAACTCAAGTAATTTTTATAAAAATTATAAATTTAATCCCACCCATCTCTATTATCTTCTCCAGCCCCCCACCACCGCTGCTCCCCTACCCCTTAATTATCTTCTCTAGCCCTTCCCCCCTCCCCTCCTCATTTCCCCACCCCTCAACTGGGTAAAGGTAAGTTTGATGGTGATATTTAATTTATTTGTGGTGCAAAAATTATAGAGGTGAATAATTAAATTAATGATGGTTGTGAGAAAAATTTGGTTATACTATTTTTAATTTTCTACAACAATCACATCTTTCTCCAGCAAGTAATTACTATACCCATTGTCAACTTGTCGAATTAGCTGGTAACTGCTAATTGGGATCTACATTTTACTGTGAGAAATCTAAACAAGAAGATTACACTTTACTACGACGAAATTACCGGTACGATTTTTCACGGATTGCTACCCCCCCTTTTTTATAGATAAGGGGAACGGGACAGGGAGGAAAGTTAGCTTTGTTGTATTAGGGACGTATATGGAGAAATGGACATGTGATTTTTTCTTTTATGTTTTTTTAATTCAAAAATTTGGTGGTAGTTTGGTGGATGATGGTGGTGACGTTGGAAGGTGGAGCTGATGGGCGGAGATGAAGGAGGTTTAACGCTGATGTTGGAAGCTTAGCAATGGTTGTTAATGGTGGTGAAAGGTTGAATTAGTGATCGAAGAAAGAGGAAGATGAAGAAGTAAGAAAATACAAAAATCATAAAATAGAGTTCCTCGCGCGCCTGTAGTGTAGCGCAACACATACAATGTGCTGATTCAGCAAAAGGTGTCAAAGTGACACACTTTGTGGCTACTTGAGGTACCAAAAGTGAACAACGTCCACTTGAGGTGCCTAAGTGAAAGATCGAGCCAAGTTTAGGGGGCCACGATGGTTTTGGCCTTTTAAAATAAAGGTGGGGGTTTTGGTTGTTCATGGATGAATATTGTTTCTCATGGGTTAATTATGATTTTACTTGTTTTAATTATGGTTTTGAACATGTGGTTGCATGGGTATGGTGGTTGAACTTGATAATGGTAAATTGCTTTGAACTTATGACTCTTTAAGTGGTTATAATCCCAACCTTGTTTTGTAAAACTGGTTAGTAGTTATGAGAAAGGTGGGAATTTGAATTAAGGGTACAATGGAATCCCCAAAGTGATTGGTTTGACTATTTCTTGAAACTAATGCATGAAAGAAAATGGTTAAATAGTTAAGGCTGATTTTGAAAATCTTGTGGGCTACGAAGGAATCCCCAAAGTGATTTTAATAATAGAGTCTAGGGCGTACGAAGTACTCCCCTAAGTGTTGACTGGTGACATTTCTTGCAAGTTATAGTCGGTATGACGATACCACTTTATAATACCTAACAATTGACTCCAAGAATGGTGGTTTGGTTGTGTGTAATAAGGTTTTAATGGGATAATAATGGCGGGTTGTGATAGTTAACCGTGAAAGTATGAGTCCGATGGATGGACACTGAAAACTTATGTTTACCGGCATAAGGGTTGGTCTTGGTGACCTTATGCTTGCGAGGTACATAAGACTCCCCTAAGTTCATACTTGTATATATGTATCATGGAGGGTGAAGGATACACGGTACTTTCCGATCTTCTATGATATCTATGGTTCATGCGGCTACACATATTGGGTATGTTTAAGGTGTTACACTGGACCCATATAGCCCGTGGGTGAATTTATGACGACAAGGTTACGCAATTAAGGTGAAGATCTTAAATGCATGCTAAATCTTGTCCCTATCCTAGCATGATATATATGTATATATGTGATTGCATATGGTTATTCGATTTGGTTTTGAATAACGGTATTAATTTATCTTTATCCCTGAGTTATATGCTAGCATTCACTATGCTAACTGTCTTTGGGCGTTGTATCCCCATGCGATGCAGGAACCGATCATACTACCATTTCTCCTGCTCAGTGACTTAGATTTGGGGACAGCTTTAAGTCAAATTGAAGTAGAGATCTTCCATACTTTGGAAGGCCCCATTTTATGCTATGGACTTCTTTATGTCATTTTTACTTATTTGATTTTGGTTTTGGCTATGGTCGGGGGCATGTTCCGACCAGATATTCCTTAATTCTTGTTAGAGGCTTTTTCGGACTGCTATGGACATGAGCGGTATGGTATTAGTGTTAGCATTGATATTGGTATTGGTATTGACATTGGGATTGGTATTGGTTGTTTGGTTATGGTTATAGACTTACTTTATTGTCCTTAGATTATTATTGTTTTATCTTGTTATATGTTCAAAAATCATCCGACATGGGGTATAAGATAGTTAACGGTAGGGTATTGGAGGTGGTCTTTGGTCCTAGTTGGACTTGAGGTACCCGATATGACTAGGCCTTGGTTCAGGTCATGTCAGATGTTTGTCTTATTTAGCTTATATCTATCATACTAGTGTTGCCTCACTACCACCTATGGATTCGATTCGAGTTGTTTATGAGTTCATGGGTGTATTTTCTATGGATTTTTCTGGTATGACTTTGAATCGTGATACTGACTTTGTTATTGATGTAAAGCCGGGAACCAAGCTCATTTATATTCCTCCTTATAGTTTGGCCCATACTAAGTTGAAGCATTGAAGGTGCAGTTGTAAGATTTGTCGAGTAAGGGGTTTATTAGACCTAGTGTATCCCCTTAGGGTGCTATCATCTTATTTGTGAAGAAGAATAATGGTTTTATGCATATGTGTATCGATTATAGACAGTTGAATAAAGTCACAATTAAGAACAAGTATCCTTTTCCTCACATTGATGATCTGTTTGACCAGCTTCAGGAAGCTTCGGTGTTTTTCAAAATTGATTTGAGATTCAGGTATGACCAATTGAAGATTAGAGCTTCTGATGTCCCAAAAATGGATTTTCAGACTCAATGCGGTCATTATGAGTTCAGGATTGGATATCATCATATTGAGTTGATTGTGAGCATTACATCCTTATTCCATACATATTCTTTCATGAGACACTGGTTTCAATGGAAAACACTACTTTTGAAAGAAAATGAGATACTTTTATAAAAACCCTCTCTGTGAGCACGAGCCGAAGATAAGTGTGTGAGTGTGTGTGTGTATACATATATGTATATGTATGTATATATATATATAGAGAGAGAGAGAGAGAAAGAAAGAGAGGATGGATTGGATATCATCATATTGAGTTGATTGTGAGCATTATATCCCCATTCCATATATTCATACATGAGACACTATATCATTGGAAAACACTGTTTTTGATAGAAAATGAGACACTTTTATAAAAATCTTCTCCGTGAGCACGAGTCGGAGAGGGGAGTTGAGACTGAGATTAAGATATGAGATACAGTAACCCCCTTCCCCCATGGGTAACCCCCCTCCCCCATGGGTAATACCTGGTGGCTGCGAGCTCGGTTGGTGTATATGAAAAGTCATGTGATGATTTTCATCTTTAATCCCATCCACATTGCATTATACTGTATTTGCATACGCATCTTGCTTGATTTTTCTAGTTTTCTCAACTTGTGCTTAGTTTCTGTGTACTTTTTTATATATATTTGTACTGTTTCCATTTTAGTATATTCATATATTAGAACTATTAGTGGACACAGTATGAGCTACCGTTTGAGACTTTTCTGGTTGCATGTAACGTGCTCATAGTATAATTTAGTTATCTTATATTTTGCTTTGCTCAGTCGGCTATGATCTCTATTGAGTGCAAGTTGACCGTATTCACCCCTAATGCCCTTTAAGTGCAGATCCTAATACAAATACCTTCCGCAATGGCTGATTTTGTGTCGAAACTTTCAGATTTTGAGGTACTGATCCACTCCATTTTTCGAGGTTGATTCAGACTTTATCTATCCTCAGTTGTCTTTATTTTGATTATTAGAGACAAATGTATATTTTTAGTTTTTCGGATATTGTATAAGATGACATGGGATTCTGGAAATTTATGAGATTTCCTTCATGTTTTCGCATTTACTTATATTTTTAGGGTCTAAATTTGGTTTAGAAATCTCACCTTGGTTTAGGTTATTGTAGATTTCACTTTTCCTTGATCAGTTTAGGTGATTGACTTACTTATCAAGGCTAAGTCGCGATAAGTTCCATCATGATCTATTTTTGAATCATGAAAATAGTATTCCTAATACGGTAATATTTTAAATGCAGACATTCTATTCTATATAATGAAGGTAGTAGCATTCCTGGTATGGTAATATTTTAATGGGGAAAGGACAAAAATAACACCTAAAACTAAAATAATTTCACAAAACTAGTACCTAAATTTAAAAACCTGGTAAATAGTCACTCGGTGGAAAGTAATTCCAACCTAATGACCAAGAAATAGATACCCCAATTTCTAGCATTCTTTTGGTGGACAATGTTTAGATATTCATGGTTTCATTTTTGTAGGGCACGCTCTTGCCTTCCTTTTTCTTTTCTTTTTTTTTAAATTTTTGTTGTTGCTTTTTTTGGCTCCTTTTCTTTTTTAAAGATTCTACTCTTTTTTATTCTTTTTAAACAATCGAGTAATTGCTTTTTTCAGATTATTTTGCATTCACCAACATTATTCAAATAACATATTGTTTGTTTTGTTTAGTTTTACTTATTTATACAATAAAATACAATACCATATGCTTTTAATATAATACAATTGCTAAAGATATATATTTATATATAATAATGATACAATTTCTATATATAGACATATTCTATATAATAATTATAGCATTTTTATACACAATCTATATAATTTTTAACTACAATTATTATTTAGATACATAATTTATACGACTCTATATAGTTTCTACATGCATTCTAAAAATATATCAATCTAATATAAGAGAGTATCAATTGAGTATATGAACACTGCAAGTATATCAATGTAGTATAAAAGTGTATTAATGTGGTATAAAAAAGTATCAATTGAGTATAGGGACTGCATGTGCTTGCATAGAATTTCTTTTCTCTTTTTTAAAAAGTGTATCAATATAGTATAAAAGTGTATCAAACTGGTATAAAAGTGTATCAATTGAGTATAGAGATTGCATGTGCCCAATTGGGTCAATTGGCTAAAAAAGGGTATTAAATTAGGCCGACTGGCTACAATTGTCCACATTTTCAAATTGTAGGCCATTTTTTTTTTAAAGTGACCAGCCCATGTCCTTTTCCCTATTTTAATTGTCGACATTCTAATTTCTATATAAACCATTTGACTTAAACCAAGCTTGACTACCCTCGTGTTAATACAATATAAATTTGGAATATAAATTATTTTTTATATAGTAGTAGTCCTTGTATGGTAATAATTCAACCACAAATATTTCTATAAAGAATAAGATTGTATGAATATCTTTTGTCAAATATTATTATTTACTTGATAATATTTGATACGCAAATAATTAAATTGCATGTATGGAATAGTATTATTATTTTTCATATAACAACTTTCTTTATATGGTAATATTTTAATTGAAGATATTCTGATTTCTGTTTAAAGAAATTTATATAGAGAGAGAGAGACTAGTTTAGTATACGTACGTTGCACGTGTGTCTCGTGTCAAATAATAAAATTATATGTAAAACTGTGCGAACTAAACTTTACCTGAGTCAGAATCTTTCGAAAATAATCTCTTTATCTCCGTAAGACAACTTTCTTTTGATTGGTGACTTCTTAAGATTTTCCTTTAACAGATGCACTCTGAAATTGCATAAGAATCATATGAAGATGGGAGCTCACTTCTGGAGAAATTCAGTCTCATGCCCATCGAGAGACAAAATGACTCCAGAATTTTTATTTGCTCTGCAATTTTTAGACCTAGTTCTTATAACGTAACGTATATTAACAATAATACACATGATGAGTTGAATATTTTAAGAGCCATATATTCTAGGATTCATATATTTCATGTATTTTAGGACTCTTTATTTTTTCATATTTATTTCAGATTTTAGGAATTCTTTATTTAATAAAAGAAAAACGCGAAAAGACAATTTTGTCTATTGCAATATAATTTAATGAAGGATAAAAAGTTCAAATCACTTTTCTAATGGCCTTTAGACTTTTAATTTACTAGTTTAGGTGTATGCGCTTTGCGCGTGTATCCCACTTTGATGAATTCAAATGTTACACTAAAAAGGATATTTGTTTAAATTGATAAAGATGAGTATAATAATTAAATTTAATATATTTAAAATATTTAAAGATGGAGAATTTATTTAGTTAAACCTAAATTTTACCCAAAAAATTCTCAAAGTCGATTGACATTCATTTACCACCTGTAAACTACAACAAAATAATAGAGATATGGAAACAATATAATTAAATCTAACCTTTACACAAAAAAAAATTCAAAGCCGACAGACATTCATCTACCATCTGTAAACTACAACAAAATAATATGATAATAGAGATATCAAAACAATACATCTAAACCTAACCTTTACACACAAAAGACTCCCAAATCAGAGATATCAAAATAATACAATTAAATCTAATCTTTACCTAAAAAATTATTTCAAAGTCCGTCGACATTTATCTACCACTTGTAAACTATAACAAAATAGTTCGATAAAAGAGATATCAAAATAATACAACTAAATCTAATCTTTACACACAAAAGCTCATCAAAGTTGATCATCGTTCATTTATGACTTGTAAACTACCATCTACGACCTGTAAACTACCACAAAATAATACACTAATAAAGATATTAAAACAATATAGTTAAACCTAACCTTTACCTAAAAAAATTCTTCAAAGCCGACCGACATTCTTCGACTATCTGTAAATTAAAATAAAACAATACAATAATAAAGATATCAAAACAATGCAATTAAAACTAATCTTTACATAAAAAATTTCTCAAAGTCAACCGACATTCATCTACGATCTGTAAACTACAATAAAATAATATGATAATGATTGCAAACTCCAGTCTCCGCTGAAAATAATTTTTGCTTAAGAGGAAATTTTAATCCTAAAGGACGACTTGAATGAAAACAAAATAAGAAAATATAGTAGAAGTAGAAAAAGCTATACATACACACACACGTTGAATTCAAGTTTTAAACAATTTGTACACATTTTTAGACGTTTTTTTCTCCAAAAATAAAGCAACTGTCAAAAAATAGGATAAATTTGTTATTTTAGTGTATATGTTGAATTCTAAATGATCGTCTAAAAAAAATTATGAGAAATCATACTACAAATCACCCTTTCCTCAAAAAATTATTATGATGACTTGGGAATAAAATGAAGGATCAAAAACACACCTAAAGTATCTCATTGTTGTAAAATTTATTACCTAAGCTGTCATCAAACATTTATCGAGGCCTCCATATTGTTTCCTCGTGATTCTATGAAAAGTCAATGTTACAAAGGAGTGCATAAAGAACCTATAGAAAATAAAATTCTTCAATTAGAAGTTAATCTTTAACATAAACCTTCCTCCAGACTAAATAAACCTTGAATAACAATAACAATAACAAAAATAAATTAACAAATAAACTAATGATATTTAAAAATAAATAAATTATCAAATAAACTAATAATATATAAAATTAATACAAAAAAGATAAAGAGACATGCAAAGTAGACAGAAATCACATATCAAAGCGGATAAAAAATGAAAAAACAAGTCAACAATTATAAAGCAAGCTATGTACAATTAGTAATTGTAAAAAATAAAAAAGTGAGGAGGAAGAGAAATCAAAGACGTGGTATGAAAGAAATTATTATCGCTACTTGAATGTAAAACTGATAAAACACAAGCAAGAACAATAAAAGCACCATAGAAACTAATACGAAAATGTGACCTTTTTTATACAAAAATTTTCTAAATGTGAAAGACTTTTATTACTTTTATAAAAAACTAAATATTAGGAGTTTAGTAAAATCGTCCCTTTAATTGTTTTCCACCATTCATATTTTCCTTTTTTAGTGTCAAAATCAAAACTATTCTGCGTTTTATTATGGAAAAAAAAGAGTCCTAACACATATAAATAAAGTTGTTGTTAAATGTTATTATTCTAATTTTTTGCAAAATATAAGGTACTACAATTAGGACTCTTTTAATAATGGTGGTTTTTTGTTTTTCCAAAATATATATTTTTAGTATTTATGTATAATTATAATTTAAAAAAATAGTAAAAAGATGATTTTGTTTAAAGGAGAGTGTTTTAATGAATGATAAAAAAGTTCAAATCACTTTTCTAAAGATCTTCACACTTTTAATATTATATATATATATACTAGTTTTGTGTACGTGTTTTGCACGTGTGTCTTTGATCAAATGAAAATATATACATAAGAAGAACAGGTAATTAAAAAGTAGCAGTTGATGTTAAAACGTATGTTATATCTATTTAAATCATATACATTAATATTGTATCTCAAATGTGTTATTGTCCGTTGACGGTCATCTTTTTACAAACAAAAGAAACATATTTTACGACGCCTTAAATTTTTTCCTTTATATATTCATTGTTTCTTAATTGATCAACATCTTAAATAGTCGAAATTAACAAATTCAAACCAAGACAGGAAAACTAAACCTAACCGGTATCAAATCCCACAACCCTAGCCTTTTTAAAAAAAAAAAATTATTTGGTTTTCAGTTATCACATTGAAATCCGATTAATTTGAATTTGCGTCGGGTAGGACCCATAAAGGAGAAACGCTCCCTACCTCTTTATTCCCTTTAATTATAATTTTATTAAATTAAAAAATAGTAGAAAGATAATTAATGAAGTTTCCCAACAAAAAATTTAGGTGTTACTTTTCAAAGTTTTGATCCCATTAAATTCTAATATTTTCTACATTGGCCGAGGTCTAAATATCATTAAACTGTATTAGCCTTTTAACTTTTGTTTTTTATTATTTTCTTTTGTTTGTTTGTAACATTGTTATATTTTTATTTCTTTCGTGATGGATCTACAACTAAATATTTCTTAGAGAACAATATCCATATTCGACCATAACAAAGAAACTTTTAGAAAGAGAATAAAAATCCAAAATACAAGACCATTAATTTATAGATTCGTCATTCAAACAAAGCTCTGCATATCAAAATTCAAGACTTTAATATAAGCTTATATTTTGAGTTCAACAAATAAGTTTAGTTAAAGATTCAACTATAAAACTAACGAATAATAAATCATTATATAGTTAAATAATATAATCGAAACTAAGTCACAATTAAACAAAAAAAAAAAAGAGCTCTATACCTTTGATTTTTTTACAACTCCATTCAGTGACAACATGCTTATTTCGTTCAATTTTTTTTATTCAAAATCCTCAACTGTAAGAGAAACATGAGTAATTATCAAAAGGAAAGAATTCATTGTCACTTGTTACTTATATAATCTTTAAAGTTATGAACTAAAAAAAAAGTTTGAATCAATACTAAAATAAGAAGGAAAAATAAATTAGAAGAAATTTTGATCCAAAATATCACTTAAATAAAATTCTAGAACTCTTTTTAATATAAGGCAAAATTCTGATCGATTTAGAATTATTAAATATTATGATTTATTTTTACCATATATTCTATAACTTCTTTAATTCTTTTCTATTTTCTTACCAATTTTGTGGGAAATCATCGTATTAGAAATTTCATGAGTTAATTTTTGTTTTTGTTTTCTTTTTCTTTTTTTTTTATTTAAGTGTAATTAGGTGTTCAACACATTTATCGTATCACATCTAATCAAACTAAGGATTCACTATATAAAATGAAATTTTATAATGATGTGTTTAATATTAATTAGGTCATGTAATACAAAACCAAAATCAAAACAAATTCGTACTACTATCTTTTCCTCCAACCCAATATTAGGATTTTAATTATATAAAAGAAATTTTTGTTATTGATTTTTAATATTCTCAATATTAAGAAAAATAGTAAAAAGACGATTTTGTTTATTACAAAACTTTTTAATGATGGGCAAAAAGTTCAAATCACTTTTCTAAGGGTCTTCACACTTTTAATATATTATACATATACATTATAGATTATAGATATAGATTATAGGTAGATATAGATTATAGATTATATATATATACTAGTTTTAACCTCACGTGCCTCGCACGTATAACGTTTGATTATTTAAAATTAAATGATTTTGCCTATTGTGGAATTTTTTTAATAAAGTGTAAAAGTTCAAATCACTTTTCAAAAATCATTCAAACTTTAATATAATAATATAAACATAAACATATACACATATATGCTTTACCACCACAAGTTTCAAGTGGTTGATGGATCATTACTTTTGTGTTTGTCATATAGTACCTCTTTTTCTTGTTGCCACAGGCTAAGAGAGACGCATCAGTTCGAACCATAATTGTGTTACGATTATTTATTTATTGATATATATATATATATATATATATATATATTTAAAATCTTTCCTTATTTTTAAAGTCAAATCTATACAAAATCATTGATTAAGAATATTCTTATTACATACTTAAAACTTTTTAAAAGCTGATACTTCTTAAATTTTTCTTATTCTAATAGTTTTGTATTTATTTCTAGATTTTTCAAATCTTCTTAAAATAAAATTTAGTTGATTTAGAATTCTTATACTAATGGAAAAAATATCAGTTATCATTAATTTTGATGACTTCTAATAAGGAAAGATTTTACCATATATATATTTAATTAATTTTCAACTCTTAAATTAGGAAAAAAATATTGAAATTCTAATGACTACTTATATGAAAAGATTTTATCATAAATATACTTAATTGATTTTTAACTCTTAAATATTAGGAAAAATAGTGAAAAGATGATTATGTCTAAAGCAGGGACTTTTAATAAAGGATAAAACGTTCAAACAATATTTCTAAGGCCCTTCACACTTTTAATATATTATAGATTATAGATTATAGATTATAGATAGATTATAGATTATATATATATCATATAATAATTATTCCTTATATGATAATATTTTAATTGCAATTAATTATATTTTAAAAGTGTATTGCAAATAAAAAACAATAAATAAATCATCTAGAGCCCGTTTGGATAGGATTAAAAAATTACTTTTTAGATTAAGTGTTTTTAAATTAAATAGATAAGTGTTTGGATAGAAGTGCTGAAACTGAAAAAAAATATGTTGATGTGTTTGGTAAACAAGTGTTGTCAATCACTTTTTTGTTGTCAAAATCACTTTTTTATCCTTAAAGTTGTTAACATATAACGTGAATTATTTATGTTTTTTAATTCTAATACTTCAAAAATAATTTTTATTTAAATACACTTTCAACGTAAAGTGATTATGCCAGGGCAATTTATAAATATAAGTTATTTTTTTATTTTTAAATATTAAAAAATAAAAATTTTAAGATATTTTTTATATAAATATAGTATTATATTATAATATTTCAAGCTTGTAAACAACATAAAATTTTTAGGAATGAAACAAACTATTAAAAAGAATCAATTTTTAAAATTTAAATAACATGCAGAGATTCTATATGAACGGATAGAGAAAAACTTACCACAAGCTCGGTTTGACGATAAATTTTTTGAGTGTTTTCTTATGTAATGATGGATTCTCTTAAAATAAAGGAGAAAGATGAAGAGAAAACTGAAGGGAAAAGATGAAAAAAAGCGGCAAAAAGAAAAGGAAAGAAAAATCAATAAGGGCTACAAAGTTTAGGGTATTGTTGGAATTAGAAAAAAATATAAGGGATAAAAAGGTAAATGTTTTGGTCAAACCTAAAAAAAAATTAATCTAAAAAGTAAAAAGCTGGGGTATCCAGCTTCTCAATTTTTGCTTTTTTTAATCCACTTTTAGATTTTTTTAAATTCTTTTTAATTTTACTAAATATCTAAAAAAACTAAAAAAAATGATTAAAATCTAGTTTGACCAGATTTTAATCCTATCCAAACACCCTCCTAATAGTGCCAAGTGACTTGTTTTCAATACATCATTTGATGTAATATCAAATTGACTATCCTCATTTTAATTTAACATAGACAATCCAAATTTAGTATTATTATATTATGTAATAAATTTGTTTACTTGAACTTGTCTAGTATTTAATTTTCTGAAAATAATGATGTTTGATAACGAACAAAATAATTACGGAAATGTCTCTTCCTTACAAATGACTTACACTTCTGCATATGCTGTTGCATAATTCAATTATATTGTTCTAAAAGTGGATAGTACTATTACCCTTTTTAAGGAAAAAATGTAATGTGTTCATTTAAGAAAAAAAACGTACACATACTTTAAGAAAAATGTAATGAGTAATGCGTTCAATTAAAGAAAAAGACATTCAATTTAAGAAAAAAAAATTATTGTGCTCAATTTAAGAAAAAGACATTTAATTTAAGAAAAAAACTTAATGTATTCAATTATATTAATTTACTAAACATTTTAGGAGATGTGGTCAAATAAGAATTGTTATGGAGATTTGGCTCTGAGAAGAACCTTAACACTACAGCACAAGACATTCTCCCAGACTTGCAAGTTAGTTACCAACCTTTTGTTCCCTCTATACAGATAGCTAACATTCTCATAGACTTGCAAGTTTAATTTATTCATTAAAATATAACTAATCTCTCAATAATGAAGCTAAATTTTGCAACCCTGCTTATTGGGACACTTGTTCTTACTTCTTTCTTCATTTCAGCTATTATTGTTGGTTCAGATATCCATCTTATCTTTTATTAATATCCCTCTTCGGTCCTTTTAATATGACACTTACCAAAAATATTATTTATTGTTTAAATTAAAAAATGTGTTAATTTTTTAAATAATGATAATACCCTTACTATTCCAATTAGCAAGGCCGGCTATACCGTAAAGCCGCTAAAGCAATGACTTGGGGGTCCAAACTTTTTTGGAGCCCCCATTTTTAAGTTAGAAGATTCACAATGGTAGTATATCACACATAAATTTTAACGATAATATCTATTTGATTCTAAAATACTTTTACTAACTGTCAACAAAATGCATGTATGACACACAAAATGCATATAAGATGCACGTACTTCGCACGATATGCACGTACGTCACACAAGGTGCACACAAAAGCTAATTTTATTGAATATATCTGAAACTTTTTATTAAGAATTGGCTTTAGGCCACCAAATTTGTTGAACCGCCCTGCCAATTAGATGGAATATAATTATTAATTACACATTTAAGGAAGAGATATATAGTTGTAATTTGGTCAAGATACCCCATATTTTCAATATTTCCTAGTATGCATCAAAATCTTAAACGAACATTTAAGGAGAGTAGCGAGTACTATACATGTTTACTCTAAATAACATAACTTTCCCTACTAGAAAATATGAAACTAGCTACTGAATTTATAGGTAATTCCTAGCTAATTAAGTTTTTAAATAATTTATTGCTAAATGAGATTAGCATGAAATTTATATTGTTTAGCTATAACATTTTGCTAGTCGCAAATTTCTTGTTTTATAATGTTTGATGGTATTATAATTAATGACTTGGCATTGTGTTTTTTTGAAGCTTTCTGTGATTCAAAGTGCAACTTTAGATGTTCAAAGGCGTCAGCACATGATAGATGCTTGAAGTATTGTGGGATATGTTGTGGTGAGTGTAATTGTGTACCTTCTGGAACTTTTGGGAACAAAGACGAATGCCCTTGCTCCAGAGACAAGAAGTACTCTAAGGGAGGCCCTAAATGTCCTTGATTTTACTGTTCCCCCAATTGTTGTTCACAGAGTATTAATTATTTTAATCCTTCCATGTGGCATGTTTGTCGTGAAATAAGGATGATAAATAAAAATAAGTGAACAAATGAGGGTTTTTTGTACATTTTATTTATCTCATCGTTGAATAAAATGAGCTTTTACGGTTTGTTTGGATAGTTGTTACTTATTGTATTGTATCAATGGTGTTCATGTTTTAAGTATAATTGGTTTCTAGGCACGTGTATCACATATTAATCCGTACAAAATATTAAAATGATACTATAAAAATAATTTTATAATGAGAAAAGATATTATTTCTCCTTGAACTTGTCTGTTCAACTTACTTTAACACTTAAACTAAACTTTCATTTATTGACTCCCCTTAACATCTTTAAAGTGAATTTATTTCACCCCCTATGCTGACATGGCATTTTCAAGAAAAAATAGGCACGTTTATTTTATATAAAAATAATAATATTACTAAAATAGAATAGAATTTAAAAAAAAAAAAAAAAATGGACACCTTTTTCTTCTTTTCTTCTCCAAAACATCAATAACAACAACACTCAAATTCCTCCATTAACAACCTCAAATCCATTCTCCACAAGCACTCTCCTTCATTTTTTTTCATTTTCCTCCATTAACACCACCAAAGAACAAACATGAAAATACTAAATTAAAAAAAATTCTCCATTGAACACCATCTCAACCTTCAATCCAACTCCCTCAAATTTGAACAAAAATTGAATTAAATTGATGATTTTGTCTTTGAACCACTTATCATCAATGAGATTTCTTTTAATTTTTCTTGTTAATAAGATAATTTTTGAATAGTAGAACAAATGAAAAAATTAATTTTAACTTGATGAAGGTATTTTTGTATTTGAACAAAAAAGAAGGGGAGGGGGGGATGGAAGGGAGAAAGAGCGAGGGGGCAAGGGAATCTGTTTGCAGGGGTGAGGGCTGGAAGAGGAGGGGGTATTTTTGTGTTTGAACAAGAAAGGAGGGAGGGGGAAGAGGAGAAAGAACATGGGGTGGGGGCTGGAAGAGGGGGAGGGGGGGACCTGTTTGCAGTGGTAGGGTTGCGGAAGGCTGGAAGAGGGGGGAGGGGGGGTCTGAAGAAGAAGGAAAATGAGGTGGGGGCATTTTTTATTCAGTATATATATATATATATAATATAGATATATAGATATATTTAGCTTTTTAAAACAAAAATACATAAAAATAGTATGTGGGGGGGATTACTTTTTAAAAAAAAAAAATATAATTTCTTACGTGGCAGTGACGTGACACTAATTTGGCACTGACATGGTGCGTGTGTAGTACACTCTGCATTGTGAGACTGGAATTGTGATTTTAAGGGTGAAATCAATTCACTTTAAAGATGTTAAGGGAGGTAAATAATAAAAGTTTAGTTTAAGTGCTAAAGTAAGTTGAGCGGACAAGTTTGGGGGGAGGGAAGGGGGGGGAGGATCATGTCTTTTCTCTTTTATAATAGTATGAAACTTGAGAAAATTGAAGGAAAATTTTAAGTCTTGAATGAAGGATTGGTGACATTGACCAACTTAAGGGGTCAAACATAATTAGAAAACTTGATTAAGTTAATTGTGGACTTGATTAATATTTTTAAAACTTTCTAATCTTTTCAAAAATACAAATCAATCCACACCCCTCTCCTCTCCAAATCATCGACCATCTCTCTCCTCTCTCTCTCAACAGCTTCTCTCAAATCTCTCCCAACCAATAGTTCTGCAAAATTTCTCCCTTTAATTCCGTCAACTTCAACCTCCAGCGATAAATAGTCGGGCGAGTTTCTTTTCGACTTTCAACCGTCAATCGACGTGAAAAATTCTCCGGTAATAATAACTTTGAGTTCTTCTTCGTCCCATTTCTTCTTTCACAAGTAAAAGCTTATGTCTTTTTAGTTATGAAGAAACAGAGGAACTTGAGCCAACTTCTCTTCTAATATTGGTTAACAATTTCAATATTTCTTGCTTAAATTTAAAATGTGGACTGAATAAAACTCTAATTACTGGTATTTCTTCTCTACTCTTTCCAGTATAAAATATAATTTTTTGTTGTTATTATAGTTCTTATTGTCGAACTGTTGATTTGATTTGTATGTAATTTTTTGTCACCGTTGATGTTATTAGTGTGTATGTGTTGTGTTGGTGTTGTTGGATTGATTTGTTGTTTGTCCTGATAAAAATGGTGTTGCAACAGGTGAACTATCTGATGCAACAGATTAAACATCTGATGCAACAATAAAAATCTGATGCAACAGATGAATAATCTAACAGATCATTCATCTGTTGCGACAGACAACTCTTCTATTTGGAGGAAATCTAAACAATATTGATCTAAGAGATAACTCATTTTGCAACATATGAGTCATCTGTTTCAACAGATGAATCATATGTTTCAACAGATAAGTGATCAATTTTTATTGTTTCCAACGGATTACTCATCCGCTGCAACAAGTTGCTTATATGTTAGAAAAATAACCTTCCTATTTCAACATATGAGTGATTTATTTTTATTGTTTCTAATGGATTACTCATCTTCTACAACAGGTTGCTTATATGTTGCAACAGATAACCTTCCTGGTGCAACAGATGAGTGATCTGTATTTATTATTTACAACAGATTGCTCATCCGCTGCAATAGGTTGGTTATATGCTGCAATAGATATCCTACCTAGTGAAACAGATAAGTGATCTATTTTTATTATTTCCAATGGATTACTTATATGTTGCAATAGGTTGGTTATATGTTGCTACAGATAACCTTTCCGGTGCAAAAGATGAGTGATCTATTTTTATTATTTCTAACGAATTACTCATCAGTTGTAATAAGTTGGTTATATGTTGCAATAGATAAACTACCTAGTGCAATAGATTATTGATCTGTTTTTATTGTTTCCAACGGTTTACTCATCCGTTGTAATAGGTCGGTTATATATTGCCATAGATAACTTACCTGGTGCAACAGATGTGTGATCTGTTGGAACTGTTATTTTATTGTTGTGCATGTTAGATTTATTGTTATCTTTTTTTAACGATGCATTAATTAATTATAATCTATTTTATGTTCCTATTAATTTAAGATAGTATGACTCCCAAAAGAAACCAAATCAAGTCCAAGTAAAGGAACAAGTGAAGCAACTAGGCTACATCCACCACTCTATGAGCTTGTTTTACAAGCGGTATCTTAATCAGGAGCAGAAGATAATGAACACGGGGGGAGGAATATTTCAAAAGAGATGATTTAAATTCTAATAGCCTTTCCACCGAAGAGTTGATAAAAACCTTCAGCATTGATCATTATCCAGTGAGAATATAGTGCGATGATGCCATAGATTTAACGAATGATTTCTTGATTAAGGAAGCCATTGGAAAAATTTTCGCCGCCTTCAGAAAAATACTTCGAGAACAAAAATTGGTTTCTTATTTCAGGGAGAGCTGTTTTGAGCAATATCTTGATTTGTCGGAGGACAACAATGCTCGTTTTCAGATGAAAATGGTATATGATCTTCTCAAGTTTAGGTTTATGTATGAAAACAAAGTAAGATGGATGAGGTGTGGATAAATTATTGTGGCATGCCTATTTGTTTTGGTTGGAAGGAGTTTGCCATAGTTACTGGACTAAAATGTTATCCTCCTCCTCCTTCTCAAGTTATACATACTCTAACCCAAAAAAAGTACCTCGCACACCCAAAAAAGGCAAAGGCAAGTCGAGAGATCGTGATGACCTGGTGTCCATTATTGGTCCAAGCTTCAAAACCAAAAATTTGATAGAAGTATTGAAAGGTAAAGGACTTTCAAAGAAGCACAAGCAATCACAAGCAATCATTGTGCTTGGTTTGGTTTGTACATAATATTTTTTGGGTGAGAGATGTTAACAACAATATAAGCCTCGGTTTAATAAATCTCTCTGAGAATCTTAAGACATTTAACAGCTATCCTTGGGTTATGAAAGCTTCAAAATAACTATCAAATATTTGTTGACTCCATTAACGCTAAAAACAGTCAACTTATGTGGCTTTCCATGGACTTTCATGGTAAATATTTCTTTTATTATGATATGATTTATTTTTTTTATTAAATAATTCTTTTGATTTATTTGTGTTATGCTATAGGCTTGGGCATTTGAATCCATTCCTTATTTGAGACAACAAGTGAACTACCAGGAAGAAGTTTCATGTCCAAGAATCCTAAGATGGTTGTCAGCCAAAACTGATAAAAATGCAAAATTTCTTGATCTTTACAATCTCTCAAGGAAGCAGTAAGTCTAATTCTAATCAAGTTTTTATTTTGTTAATGATTATTTTAAATGATTTCATCATCATTCTAATATATGTACTGATTTATTTTAGATTATTCATCCATGGCTTGTTCCGATCAATCGAAAGTTGAAGATGTTATTTTTTCTTACTTTACGATCTGTGCAAACTTTATCGGACCCTAAGGTCGTTGATAGAATAAAAATGGAATTGTTTGGAGCAACAACCATCATAAGAAAAATAATTTTGTAGGGTGGACTTGTTGTTGTTAATGATGAGTGGTAGTGGTAGTGGTGCTGCTGTTGGGGCTAATTATGCTCCTCTTACAGTTTTTGAAATAACAAGTTATTATGATTATGATCATATTAGTAATCCAGATTTTTCTCCAGATTTTACCACATCTAGCGAATATTCTGCATGCAAATGTTAAGACTACAAGGCGAAACACGATGGAGTGATTATGTTATTAATGATATCTAAGAGGGGTGTCATTCCATCAAAGAGGATTTCATATCCATACACTCCACTAGAGATCAAGGTGGCTAAGAGGAGAAAGAAAGATATTTTCAAGGCATCATCAAGCATCGAAAAAACAAAATTGCAATGCCTCTGTCTTTGTTTTACACTATTGTTCAATGTATAAGGGCCACAGAAAAGCAGCATGAGCTGAAGAAGGTGAGTGTATATCATCTGTTCCAATAAACAAACAAGCGCATATCTGTTTCAACAGATGATACATCTGCTGAAAATTATCAAACAGATATATACATTTTTTGCAACTGTTATCTAACCTTTTGCATCAGATACATTATCTGTTGCAACATATGTCCGTTTGTTTAAGCAAATCAAATAGGTTTTCGTACTATTTTAATTTCTTCCAACAGATGAGTCTTATGTTGCAATAGATGGGTCATCTATTTGAAATTATCGTACTGCTCTATTTTACCTGTTCGAATTTTTCCTAACAGATGATCCATCTGTTGCAACATAAAACTCAGTTGTTGCAACAGATAGACAATCTGTTGTATATCTATAATTATCATTGATAATTCTGGCTTTTCAGGTGGATGTCAAAGTAGAACCTACTACTGAAGATTATAATATCACAGTTGATAATCCATCAACTGCTTCCAAAGAAGAAGAAAAAGTGGAGCCTGTCAGATCGGGAGAACAGAAGAATTACTCGTTTGAATGGTTCAACATCTCCGATGAGGCTCCAAAAAACTAACAAAGTTGATCAATGACTATTTAGAATGGATTATCGATGGTCTGTTAAAGCATCATGCTAGAAGTTACATAAATCAATTTTAAAGATATTGATTTATATAATTCTTGTTGTAAGAACATGTCATAAACACATATAAATCATCATGTAAAAAATAAAATGACGAACACTAGAAAGTAAATGAATCGATTTTTGTTTTTGATATGTTCGACTATGTTGTTGCACATCCCGAAATGAAGAATTAGTTCTATTTGATGTCACAGCCTCAAACTTGCTGGAATGATGAGGTTTAAATGTCATACATATTACTATTAATTAATACTTTATTTAATTGCATCTGCATATTAATTTTTCATCGTGTAATCTGAAATGTTTGATAATATATGCAGCACATCGATGTCATTTTTTACTACCTTTAAAAAAAGACCAAGTTGCAAACACAAGAACAATATAGATACATGACAGGTAATTGTTTGAAAAAAGTTTACATCAATAATTCCTACGTAGATATTGTCAACAATGGCCAAAAGTTTTCCTAAATGAGGAATGCTTAATCAACATCATCAAAGGTTTTAACTGTACCACCGCGCATTTTTAAGCTAGAAATCAAACCGTCGTTCTTACGTGTGTAAACTCTAATTCCATGGTTTATATTTAAATTCATGTGACATGATCTTTCTCCTAGTATATTAAGTGATTATGAGGTGAAAAGTGTTCATAGAAATTGCTTAAAGCAAAGTTGAGCTAAGAAACCTTCATTCGTCCAAAGTTTGATAATCGATTCTACAAGGGTCCACTTTGAATGTATATAACTTTGGATACAAGTAGAAATTTGTAGCTCAAGACCCACCAAATTATATACAATTGAATTAGCTTTCCAACGATATCAATTTTGCCTAAATTCGATATCCGAGCGAAAAGTTATGGTATTTTTCGTGTAAGGAAGTAAGCTGAAGCGATCTTGACGCATCGCGTTGACTACGCCCCGACACAAAACCTGACGCAAATCTAAAGTTATTTTATGCGTTATTTAAATCCTAAAGGGTCTAGGGGCACTTTAGTCATATTCCCCCACCCAAATTCCATCCCTAATCATCCTTAAATAAAATTAAGCTTATCAATAACGTTTTAACTCTTTTAAGATCCCTAATTCATCTTTCAAGAACACAAGAGGAGAAAACAACTAGGGTTTGGGAAATCAAGCTTAAAGGTCAAATCTTTTCGAAATTTCTTCATGATTTCTTTGCAATTAAGGTACGTGGGGTTTTCCTAAACTACATGAGCTTGTTGAAAATATTTTGTATAAGGTTTAAATTTTTAAAAATAATGAATTTATAAAGGGATTTTGGAATTTACGTTTACAATTGTGCATTATGAATTCTTTAATGATATTATTATTTTGGTCTTGAGGCCTTCCCTTGAAATTGATCTTTTACTTATATATATATATATATACATATTCACTTGATGAGTTTGAATGTTCAATTGAGAGCATCAATTATTAGAAATCCCTCTCTTATTTAAAAGCTTTTTGTTTTCGTAAGTTATGATTTATTCAAATGCATCTTGACAAGTATGATACAAATGCCTTTATGGTTGTTAAGACTTGATTATGGTTTGGCATTGAAGAAGGGGTATTGTACTTGGTGTTAAAGGTTAAATATGCTTATTAAGAAAATTGCATGTTTTGTCACAAATTTCATGACCACCACATGTTTGCTGAAATACTGAAAACAGTGATCTTTATATAATTTGACAAATGTTTTGAAGTATGAATCTTCTTGAATTGTTTGAAGTATGGTGGTCCAAACTTTATGTTTTGAAAGAAGATACTATAACATGATATTTTATGGCTCAAAAATATGACTTGCAAGTCTTGGTATGACGACACCAATTTAGATAATGCCATAGTAACATAGAATAGAACAGAATACAGATTTTCTTTTAGATTTTCATATTTTGAGCTTAGAATGATACATGTTTATAAAAGGATAAAATTGAGCTTAAAGAGAGTTAGGTAGTTACCCGAAGAAGGCACGAGTTCAGAAAACTCATTGCCGAAAACCATGTTTTGTCGATACGGGTTATTATGTTCCCAAAGAGGAATTATACGCTGGCCCAGTGCCCTGTGGTGTATCAGAACAAAAACTCCAACCCTTGCGGCAAACTTAAGTTGGGGGCTTAGCTGCTGAGTCAAGGGCGGATTCCATATAGCCTGTGGACTGTAGAATTGTAAGGTGTACCACCTAGCTCAGAAGTAAAACAAAGAAAAGAATTGTATCTATAGAATTGTTTTAAGATCATTTGAGATTGCCCATGTGTTTTAAATTATTTCTTGCATAACGTTTTTATGAAATTCTCTCATCTATGTTATATATAAAAGTACATTATTTTGGATATCTCTGCATACCAGTACATCTGTATTGACCCCCTATATTTCAGGATTCTGAGACACCAATCCCGGGGTCCCGCTAAGCCACAGATTGATTAGTAAGATGTTGAAAGTTGGTGATCCTCCCTTATTCCGGAAGGCCTAATGTATAAGTCATTGTTATTTTATTTTGATTTATGGTCCGACTGGGGGCCTTGTCCCAGTCTTCAGACAGAGGTTATTTTCAGTTAGTAGAGATTTCGCAGACTAGTGTTAGATGTTCTTGATCTTTATGAACTCATTGCATTATTGGGTAGTTTTAAATGAAAGTTGACCTGATTCTATTTTGTTATGTATTTCTGCATTTCCTCCTTGTATATGAATGGTGTATGTAATTGCAAGTTAGAAGGTCTCCCGGGCCTTCATGATTCAGGATGCCCGTCATGGCCAGGGCCTCGATTCACGTCATGAAAAATTTGGTATCAGAGCAGGGTTCATAGTCCCAGGGTGTCTGCAAAATCATGTCTAGTAGAGACGTGTTTATGGGTGTATTGTGCACCACACTTATAATCAGGAGGCTATCGGGCATTTAGGAGTTGTTTCCCATTCTTTCATACTCTAGTTCGTGTTATAAAGTCGTTCATAAGAAAGTTATCCAAGTTCATTCCTCGTTCTAATTTCATAGGTCATGCCTCATTGTCGAGGCGATACAAGTCTAAGAGTCTAGCTCCCCCAGTGATATGGTTCTCTCTGATTGAGTTGTCCATAAAGTTATGAATTTGCACAAGGACTTGAGAGGAGTCCATGATTACTTTAAAGTGTGCTTATTTAAGCATATACCCCTATCTGCATCAGTCGTGCGGTTGAGCCTGAGGTATGAAGTGTATTCAGTCTCCTTTAATAAATTCTTGTTGCGGATGTCATGTTTGAGGATAATGATGTGTAGAAGAATGTTGGAACTGTAGTTCCACTCGAGTAGTAGTGTATGTTAAAGTGTCATGACCTATTGGTAGTGAAATGGTCTAGAAGTTGGTGACATGAAATCACAAGGTTAGCAGTCAGAGTGAGGGTGACATTTGCGTAAATAAATAGTTTTAGTTGTATAATTGTGGATTGGGAAGTGGGTTGCCATTGTATAGTGATAGACTAATATGGTAGAAATATTTGTCTATTGTGTGGTAATCTGTGAAGAAAGTGGATGGTTATGATTGTTATCTATTTGAATTAGAAAAGGAGCCTAAAGTGGATAGTTATGGTGGTTATAGAAATCAGTTATAGGTTGTGAATGGAAAGGGGGTAGGTTTGTTAATAAGTTGTAGGTAGAGACTCATTAGTGTTTATTGAATTTTGAAGACCATTGTGATGTATGATTAGGTAAGTAAGTATGATGTGAAAAATCAGAATATGTTGATAAGATTGAAATGAGTTATATTATAAGATTAAGATCGACTAATATTATCATGTAACTTTAACCCTTTGATGGTCTTTTCTTTAGTAGTAGTAAACTGTTACTTCATGTGAGAAGGTATGTAGTAGATTTTGAGTTGTAATAGTGAGGTTATGGCAAGGTTGTGATTGTAGGAAGTAGCTAAGAGAAATGAAGTATTTTGGGTTGATTTCCCAATTTGATGGATTAGTATAGCATGTGGCATGCTTCGTTGGTGGTACATGATTGACGTTAGACTATAGGCTTGAACGTTAGGTGTGAAGTGTGGTGGCAAGAGTAGCAGCTTAAGATTAATGATGCATGTTTTGATGGAATTAATTAGCAGTCTTGATGTAATGTGTGAAATGAACTAGGTTGATAATTTATGAAAAGTTTTGGTGGTAATCATGAGGTATATGTGTACATGAGGACTAGTGTTAAAACGATGAATTTTGTTTGAATCGTTAAATGGATGAGAATGTGGGTATAAAATAAGTTGAACCCCAAGTAGCAGGTTGTTAGATAAAGTTTTATATGTATAAGTGTTTGGTGTACCTAGTCTGTGTTTTTTAAATTTATAGTATGGAGACGTCTGGGAAAGACTAAGGAGTTGTTGTATGGTGTTCTTTATAGCGGAATTGAGAAAATATAGGTAGGAAATATGTGCCTTTTGTATAGTTTCGCAAATTTTGTTAAGTTGTAAGTTGTGTGATTAGAGGTGTGAAGCTAGCATTCTAAGAAATTGAAAATAGAGTGTTAAGTGTTTAGAAACGTGGGTGTCTATGCCTATGATGATGGTAGTCATAAGTTAATCACCTTGGGGGTTGGAGAAAATTACTATGTAGTCTCCCTACAAGGGAGAGGTTCTATAAAGAATTTAGTATCTTTATATATTTATTAAGGGGAGTGTGTTCATATGTATATTGATACCCCTTTGTGATAAGGAGTGTGGATGCATACGCTCATGAGAGTGGGAGTTGTAGAGTGATGGCTATAGAGGTTAGCGAAAGTTAAAAATATCTTTTTCTTTTTTTTTGGAAAGCAAGGCCTTCGAAGTATAGTTCTTCAGGGAGAGTTTAGAGTTTAAGTATGTGGTGATGTCTCTTTTATGTTGAGAGTTGTGGCTATAGATTTGATAAGGGGATATGTCCATAAGTCTAGGATTGTAACTTTGATCTAAGGGGGAGATGGTGAATTAAGGGAGTTCCCGAATGTTCTCAGTATGGCAAGTTTCAGGGGAGGAACCATGATAAACCTAATTCTACTCAAGCATAATCCTCCTACTTTAATGTAGGAGAGTATCCTTCTAATGTCTTACGTCATCTGTTCAATTCATGCTTATGCCTATGGTTCGATTTCTAAATAGACTTATGTTTATGATCTGACCTCTAAACTAGAAGCAATTATGTCTCTCAGTAATTCAGTCTTTCATGTATTCAAGCGGTATGTTATGTTGTTCGTGATCCATGAAAATCTATGTCCCTCAGCATGTTTGGTCCTAAGAAGATATGTTTCTATATGTCACTGACTCATTCTTTGTCGAGTTTAGCCAAAGTTATAAAGTTTATGCAAATACATGGCCAATCTCAGTTCCTTAAATGAGGAGCAGCCGCTTCAAGTGGCAATCTTTGTCTTAGTTGTAATGTGACTCCCCATAGCGTTCTTGACTCAATACCACTCTTGGTTGCATGTGTAGAGATCTAACAACCTAAAAAACTTTCTAATTGTTAAAAGACTTAGTCATATTTATGAGCTTTTACCTTTCAGGATTTTCAAATTGATCTTACCAACTCCAAAACGTAGAGTTTTGAGTTGATTCATGATCAGGGGTGTAAAGAGGGTGTCTCTGGAAAGTTTCAGATTTTTCAGACGATGTTTAAGGCATGTTTGGATGATCAAAATAGTGGGCCAACGCGATATCGATGCGTCGCACTAGGAATTGCGTCGGTAGGGACCGACGCGGCGCGTCTCTTAATACGTCAGGTGCCCAGTTCGTCTTATTGATTTCTGAGTCCAGGAGGGTAATTCTTTATTTTTCCCTCATTTTGTATTGATATGTACACCAATGTTTTCTCACTGTGCTCTATCCTAAGAATTTATGTTGTATTGTATTTCTTACAAACGACTCTCTACTTATGATCCCGACACTTGATATGTGGAGCACTTTGTGTTTATTTTATCGTATCTTCATTTCAAGTCCCTCCTTGAGTAGTGCATAAGTATAAGTTATGGTCTAATAGTGCTACTTCCATTCATGACTTTTATGCGCAGGTCCCTTAATGACCCTCCGTATGATAGTATGATAGTGGTTGTGGAAGCGTGATGATATTTTAGGTAGAGGAGTACATGTTCTTGAAGGTGAAAATTTTTATGTGATTCTTGAGCTAAGGTTATAGGTGAAAGGAAAAAGGAAGAAGAGGAGTTTTGTTGTGTGAATTAGTTAAGGAGAAATGTGGAGAAAATAATTGTGAGAGTAATAGAAATTGTTGATCTTGGTTGGCAGATCCATGAAGTTGGTGTAGTAATGATTAGGCTTGAACGTTGTGATTGATGAAAACACAAACCTATGTGCTATGTGGTTAGTACCCTCTTAATTAAAACCCAAGGGTGTTTAATGATATTGATAAGGTGAAGAAATATTCTTAAGGGGATGTATAGTACAGAGTTATCACTTTCCTCAGCTTCATTTTTTACTGACTGAGATTGTTCAGGAAGTTCCTCCGAATCTATCTGTTCTCTAGCCTTTTTTGTTGGGTGGTCAGAAGTTGATCCACTTCCAGTTTCTTTTCTTTTGGGAGACATCTTTTAACTACAAACAATAGAAAAACAAAAAATATATTGCATTTGATGTCTGCATAATTTTTTTAAAAAAGGTAAGACAAATTTCAATAAATTATTCTACACCACATTACAAAAAAAATACTCCAACGGATAACCCATCAGTTGGAACAGCTGGGGAATCTGTTTGAAGACCTATTTAATATCTCCCAACAGATCTTCCACCTGTTGCACCAGATGGACCACCAAGACCACTACCAACACCACACCCAATGCTACCACCAATACCACCATGACCACCACCAATGCCACCAATACCAACACCAAGACCACCGACACCACCACCATAACCACAAATACCGACACCACCACCAACAGTAGCCTAAAACACCACAAAAACCATCCAATAATACCACAACAGTCAACAAAACACTGAGACAAAACTAGGGTTTTCTCGAGTGCTTCCTACTTTTTTAGCATAAAACTCAAAATTATTAACCCATTCTCGAAGATAATACAATGAAAAGTCTTCTTTTTCATGATTAACTAAAAAGCCCTAATTTTTAGAATAAAGAACGAATGTAAAAATCTTCTCAAACTCTGTTATCTATGAAGATAGAGAAAAAGATGGATACAAACGAAAATGAAGTCGAAAATAACAACTATGTGGTTGGAAATGGGAAGAAAATTGATCTGTTTTGAAGGGTTGAGCAATATGTTGAGTAGTTGTTGTATGTATTATTGATAAAGAGAGAGAAAAGAGCGAGAACTAGAGATTTGAAATGAGGAAAAGTTTTTTACGCAAATGGATGATTTGTATGGATTGATTTGTAATTTTGGAAAAGAATGACAAGTTTTGAAATTGTTAGTTTAGTACGAATTGATCTTAATTAATTTTTAAAATTTTAAAAGATATAGTTTTTAAAATATTAAGTTAATGAGAATCTTTTCAAATCAGAATGATCGATTGATGACTCAGGTCGGAATGAACGCAATACCAATACCATGCAATTGCAAAGACTCAATTGGAGCTGTAGTTGATCCTATGAACTCATTCATCCTGAGTTACACCTAAATTAGTTTAGGTACAAGCTTAACATTAAGTTAATGAGAATATTTTCAACTCAGAGTGATTGATCGACAACTTGGGTTTGGATAAACGCAATACTAACACCATGCAATTGCAAAAACTCAATTGAAGTTGTAGTTGAACCTATGAACTTATTCATCTCTAGTTCCACCTAAATCAGTCTAGGACTAGCTTAACATTATATTAATGAGAATATTTTCAACCCAGAGAGATCGATCAACGACTTGGATCGAGGTGAACGTAATACCAACACCATGCAATTTCAAAGACTCAATTGAAGTTGTAGTTGACCCTATGAACTCATTCATCCCTAGTTCCACCTAAATTAGTTTAGGTACTATCTTAACATTAAGTTAATGAGAATTTTTTCAACTCAGAGTGATCGATCGACGACTCGGGTCGGGATGAATGCAATAACAACACCATGCAATTGCAAAGACCCAATTAAAGTTGTAGTTGACCCAATTAACTCATTCATCCATAGTTCCACCTAAAACAATTAAGTTACTAGATTAACATTAATTTAATAAGAATCTTTTTAACTCAGAGAGATCGATCGACGACTCGGGTCGGGATGAATGCAATACCAACACCATGTAATTGCAAAGACTCAATTGAAGTTATAGTTGACCCTATGAACTCATTCATCCCTAGTTATACCTAAATTATTTTTGGTACTATCATAATATTAAGTTAATGAGAATCTTTTCAACTCAGAGTGATCGGTCTACGACTTAGGTCGGGATGAATGCAATACCAACACCATCCAATTACAAAGACTCAATTGAAGTTGAAGTTGACCTTATGAACTCATTCATCTCTAGTTCCACCTAAATTAATTTAGGTAAAAGTATTAAATTAAGTTAATGAGAATTTTTTTAACTCAGAGTGATCAATCAATGACTCGGGTCGGGATGAACGGAATACCAACACCATGCAATTGCAAAGACTCAATTGAAGTTGTAGTTGACCCTATGAACTCATTCATCCTTAGTTCCACCTAAATCAATTAAGGTACTAGCTAAACATTAGGTTAATGAGAATCTTTTCAACTCATAGTGATCGATCAATGACTTGGATCGAGATGAACGCAATACCAATACCATGCAATTACATAGACTCAATTGAAGTTATAGTTGACCCTATGAACTCATTCATCCTTAGTTACACCTAAATTAATTTAGGTACTAGCTTAACCTTAAGTTAATAAGAATCTTTTTAACTCAGAGTAATCGATCGATGACTCGGGTCGGGATTAACATAATATCAACACCATGCAATTGCAAAGACTCAATTGAAGTTGTAGTTGACCCTATGAACTCATTCATCCCTAGTTCCACCTAAATCAATTGTAATAAAATCTGTTGCAACAAATGACTGAGTTGTTGGAAATTTTTAAACAGATATTCATATATGTTGCAACAGATGACATTTCTAATTTAATTATCAGAAAGACATTTGCATCTGTTGTGATAGATGACTGAGCTGTTGGAAATTTTCAAACAAATATTGATATTTGTTGTAACAAATGACATATCTGATTTAATTATCAAACAGACATTTACATTTTTGTTACATATGACTGAGCTATTGGGATTTTTCAAACAGATATTTCTATCTGTTGCAACAGATGACATATCTGTTTGAATTTTATTTTTTAATTTTAAAGCATCTTTCTATCCGCATAGATAAAGTTGTACTACTAAAGGCAGTAAAAAATGTTTCTTGGATAACTCAAAAATCTCATTGAGTAGTCTTATCTAGTCTTTTCAATGTCACTCATCTTCCTCGTGCCCCTCAAATTATTAATGAATATTGAAACCCACATCTACATACATCTAGAATTATCTCATCTCTCCTTCAGTCCTAAATTTATTTTATTCATCTCTCATTTATTTTTCTCTTCTCTTTAAGGGTTATCACAACCTTTTTACTCTTTTTTCTCTTCTCTTTCTCATAAAGATACTTTCAGATCTAAATCGATCCATATATTTCCTTGACTAAAATTATTGTTTTGATCCTCTTTTGTGTAACACCCCAATTCGCTGAAACAGAATGCTACATGGTGCTCATGACCCCGAAGGACCACAAGCTAACCCATAACTGATATCTGTACCTGTAACTGCATAATATTCATATAAAATGTGGAAACATGAACAAGAGGGTGTAAGGTTCAATCTTGAATAATAAGAGATCTAAAATAAGGTGGTATCACAGTACCAAAACAAAACTGAAAATACTAAAGTCTAAAGCTGAAAACTCTATAATCGTCTGAAAGCCTCTAAACTGTCTGAATAAGGAGTTGAAGGAACATGTCTCCAACTAACTCCCTAAACTGAGAATAAACTAAAATACTGGAATAATAAATGTAACGATCATGTCCTTGAAAGATGAGGACTCACTGCTTACTGAACTACTACTGCTGACCTGGAATTTACACCTAAGAACCTATGGTGTAACATATAAAGAAAGCACCATAGCGCAAATGCGTCAGTACAACTAAAGTACTGAGTATACTTGGGGGTAGGCTAAATGCATGGGGTTTATATGCATGAACATGCTAACTAATATGAACG
The DNA here is from genome assembly GCA_030864215.1 of Capsicum pubescens. NCBI lineage: Eukaryota > Viridiplantae > Streptophyta > Magnoliopsida > Solanales > Solanaceae > Capsicum > Capsicum pubescens. The sequence continues at coordinate 36,837,046 of CM061542.1, read as the reverse complement.
TGAGAATACATACATACATACATACATACAAAACTGCTACAGAACTCGTGGAGATACTGACTACTTGAGTTTGAACTCTGACAATGTGAGTTTTGTGATACTGAGATACTGAATGACTGATGACATGGATGACTATATCTAACAGTCCTAATTCTGAGGAAAACTATCTGAGTTCCAAACTATAGCTAAACATCTAAGTCTGAGATCAGTCCTAGCTGACGAGTAATCTCTGAAACTGATAATGAGAATACTCGACTGAATCTGAGACTGAGATCAAGCATGTCTGCCTGGTGACCTCTAGATATAATAATAAGCATCTGAATATGGGACCAAGACTATCTGACGGGATGGTCAAAGAATCAATGGAACTATCTGAGTTACTTACTGAGATCGATGACTGTATCTGACAGTCTTGATTCCTAATTTCTACTCTGAAGACTGATACTGAAACTGTAATTGTAACTGTAGGAGGTAGTAACCTAACCGACATGCCCCACTACTGTACTGGTGGGGTCCAATCTTTGCCCTGACTAGAAGGGTGTCAATATCATGCCACAGGTAGAGACCTCTGCTATGGTCAAGCCTCTCTAACGGGTGACCCTGAACAGGAAATCAAGCCTAAGGCAATATAATAATCAAGTTTAGCCTTAATCTGATGGGTGACTCCTGTCCTGTGCTGGCTATGCAGTTCTGGAGTACAGGGATTGGTGCTAACGGTTCTACCTCTCTAACGGGGAAACCACCATCCCCATACTCGCTCGGTGCTAGTTCTAACTCCCAACTGAAAGACACTGAACAAATTAACTGAGCTGAACTGACTAACTGAACTGAACTGATTCTGAGTTTACTGAGTTCCTTGGACTGACGGAACACTACTAATATCTGATATCTAGCTAAGTCATGAGATTGCCGATCTTACTGAGTACTGAGTTTTCATGAGATTTCTGAGTCTTTCCTGAGTCACATGACTAACTACAATCTATGGAACATAGCTTGACTGAGGATGTCTTGAAACATGACACTAGCTCTAGGCACACAGATATAGTTTTTGGGTACAAGTACCCTCAGGACTCGATGGAAGGAAACTGACACACATGACTGACTTGATCGCAAGATTTGAGTCCACAATTCACAATATCATAAGTAAGGATTTCATAATAAGAATGATTCTCAACAAACTATCACATGATCGGGAATGCACACAACATCTATATACTTGCATGGCTTCAATAACATGGTCATTCCATATCACAACAATATCATGAGCATCTTATACAACATCTTCAATTCAAGACAATAGCATGGGTATCACATTGAACATAAACTTAGAACATGGAATAATAACTTAGGACTTATTATGTCATAAAAGCATGATTTCTATTCCCTTAGGTATTTTCACAAACAACTTACATACACATCTTAGGCATAGGTGGATTCATCAAGATTTCAAACATTCAACCACCAATTTCACATATTTATACGTTAAATACCACCATATCCTCACATAAAACATACAAAGGCCCCATCTTAGGCATCATCAAACTCCAACCACATGAACATCAATCATCAATAACATAAACATCATAATACATAATTTAGAAGATGGTTCTTGAGCTTCATGGATGAAAGGAGTCCATCATGAAGCAACTCACGCATACCTTAGAAGGAAGATTCTTCATGATTGACGGAGGAATTTCCTTGAAATTGGATCTTCAAGCTTAGTTATGCAACCCTAGTTGTTTTTCTCTTTTAGTGATCTTGGATGATGAGATTTGAGATGATAATAGGGTTGTAATATGTTTAAAAGCTATATATTTCGTAGGGTTAAGTTTAGGGACGTGTAAGGAGTGTTAAAAGACTTAATTACCCCTAAAATAACTCAAAATGGAGTGTTTTTGGCACCTGGAACTGACTTAGGCGGAGCCCAAGTGATTGCCTAAGCTAGGTTGGGCGGCGCCTAACTAATCGCCTATGCTTGGGTTGGGAGGCGCCTAACCAATCGCCTATGCTTACTATCTCTCACGAAAATAGGCATAACTTTTCGCTCGGGTATTGGATTAAGGCGAAATTGGTATCGTTGGAAAGCTAATTCAATTATATACAATTTGGTGGGTATAAATCAGCCAAAATACCACATTAACATAGAGTTATACTCGTTCAAAGATGACCCTTGCAAAATCAAACTCTAAAAATTGATGGTTTCAAAAAGTCTTAGCTTGTATTACCTTAAGTGACTCATATAAACATGCTTAATGCATCATAAGCTATCCTATCACTAGGATACTCATTGTAAGTCATGTACTCAAGTATGAATCACAGTATAGGAGATTTCATATGTAAGAATACTTATTCACTTCCTAGCTTAGAAATATGTGGGGTATTACAATATCTCCCCCTTGGGAACATTCATCCTCGAATGAGAATTTACTGAGGTGGGAGAGATGATAAGATGAAGTACGTACAAGATATACACTACTAAAACATGGATTCATGATTGAAAGCGGAGCACAATATCTGAACATGCATATCTGATGCATGGGAAGTTGATTCATGAATATAAGACTGAGGACTCTAATAAAATGAGTTTTCTCAAAATGAGAATGCATTTCTGATGCACAACTGAAAGACTGAATCCATCCATATCTGATGCATGATTACATGACTGACATGATATGTAAATGTATTAGTGAAGTTACTAATAAATAGTCTTTTCTCTACTGAACACGTATATCTAATGCCTGAATATCTGACTGAGCTGACTCTTGAAAGCCTTACTGATTATGCCATGGCACTTGATAACTAATTTATAACGAGGACATGAAAGCATCAATAAAAGGGTGAGGTATCTCCCCCTTGGGACACTATGTCCCTCTAGAAATGTTTACCTTGCTGAGATACTGGGGTGATGCACAGGGCATCTACAAACTAGATTATAACTAACCATTGGAGAGCTGAGACTAATGCATAATGTATGAACCGAACTAGACCTGCTAATGTTACTGACTAATTCATGTGTAAACATAAGCTCAAACGAGCGCAAGATATCTAACAATGCATACAATGATCATGAAAAACTTGTAACGTACCCGAATCTAGGTTGGGGAAACTTTCTGGATCATAGTGAGTCTGGAGTGAATAGAGTCGATTCTAACGCTGACCACTATTGGTACTGGGATTTACGGCCTGCTCACATGAATCTCTACCTTTCTGAGCTAACACTCTACACTCCCGCACTCGGTGGCCTGGCTTACCGTACCCAAAACATACCTGACTATTAGCTCTGCGTGCACCTAGATGATTCTTGCCACACTCTCCACAAAGCGGATAAGTACGCTCACTTCTAACACTACTCTGGGCTTTGGAAACTGGCTCCCCACTATGACTAACATATCCAAAGTTAGATGTGGGTACACTAGCTGAAGATGGAACAGGGGCTGAATTTTTCTGACTATGGTGAGAACGATTACCTCCCTGTGACCCAGCTGGAGAAAAGTTGTAACTACCTGCTCTGAATCTCTTATTAGATCTCTCCCTCTCCTTAGACTTATCTGTCTCTATCTGCTGAGCATGTGACATTAACCTAGCAAGGTCTATGTCCTTATTGAGCATAGCTGTTCTACACTCTTTTAATACCAACCCGTACACACCAGTCATAAACTTACTCATACTCGCTCTGGGGTCAGCTATCAAGTCAGGAGCATACTTAGATAACTGGTTAAACTTAAGACAATACTCTTTCACTGTCATGGAGCCTTGTCTCAGGTTCATAAACTCTTCTACCTTAGCTTCTCTCATCTCTAATGGGAAAAACTTATCTAAGAAGGCATCCTGAAATATCTTCCAAGTCATGGGAGTTGCATCTTCCCCTCTACTCTTCTTCCACAACACTACCCAATCATGAGCAATATCTTTCATCCTATAGAACGATAATTCCACACTCTCCTCCTCTGACGCATGCATGATTTGGGTGATCTTCTTTACCTCTTCTAGGTACAGCTGTGGGTCCTCACCAGTTACTGACCCAAAAAATTCTGGATGGTTCATTCTCATAAAATTTATGATTCTAGCTGCAGCTGAATCCCCATCTTACTGGGGTAGGGCTGCAGTCTGTCGGTTGCCCTGAACACTAGTGGTCATATCCTGGGTTAGCGCCTGAAAAGCTGCCCGAATTTCTGCATGTGACATATTCCCATTCAAAGAATCTGCGGGTTGCGGGGCTGACCGATTCCCTGTTCTCTTCTCAGGAGGCATGTTCTGCAAATAGAAGAGGAACAAGGAGTAAACTGAGAGTTCAACTTGAGCTTTTGCTTACTGGCACGATATGAGTATTGAAAGAAGGGAAACTATTCCTAAAACATCTTATAGCCTCCTATACATAAATGTGGCGCGCAACACACCCATGTACAAGATTCTATTAGATGCGGCTTTCAGACTTCCTAGGACTCTATTGAACCTTAGGCTTTGATACCAAGTTTATAACACCCCAATTCGCTGAACCGGAATACTCCACAGTGCTCATGACCCTGAAGGACCACAGGCTAACCCATGACTGATATCTGTACCTGTGACTGCATAATATTTATATAAAATGTGGAAACATGAACAAGAGGACGTAAGGTTCAATCTTGAATAATAAGAGATCTGAAATAAGGTGGTATCACAGTACCAAAACAAAACTAAAAATACTAAAGTCTAAATCTGAAAACTCTATAATTGTCTGAAAGCCTCTAAACTGTCTGAATAAGGAGTTGAAGGAACATGTCTCCAACTAACTCCCTAAACTAAGAATAAACTGAAATACTAGAATAATAAATGTAACGATCATGTCCTTGAAAGATGAGGACTCACTGCTTACTGAACTGCTACTGCTGACTTGGAATCTACACCTAAGAACCTATGGTGTAACATAGAAAGAAAGCACCATAGCGCAAATGCGTCAGTACAACTAAAGTACTGAGTATACGTGGGGGTAGGCTAAATGCATGGGGATTATATGCATGAACTTTCTGACTAATATAAATGTGAGAATACATACATACATACATACATACATACGAAACTACTACAGAACTCGTGGAGATACTGACTATTTATGTTTGAACTCTGACAACGTGAGTTTCGTGATACTGAGATACTAAATGATTGATGACATGGATAACTGTATCTAACAGTCCTAATTCTGAGGAAAACTATCTGAGTTCCAAATAGTAGCTAAACATCTAAGTCTGAGATCAGTCCTAGCTGACGAGTGATCTCTGAAACTGATAATGAGAATACTCAACTGAATCTGAGATTGAGATTAAGCCTGTCTGCCGGGTGACCTCTAGATATAATAATAAGCATCTGAATATGGGACCAAGCCTATCTGTGTAACACCCCAATTTTCTGAACCAGAATGCTACACGGTGCTCATGAATCCGAAGGACCACAAGCTAACCCATGACTGATATCTGTACCTGTAAACTGTATAATATCTCATAAAATATGCGGAAACATGAATTGTAAGGCCATAAGGTTCAATACTGATACATATTTGAAAAATATGGTATAACAATACCAAAAAGGAACATAAATACTAAAGTCTGAACATCTAATCTGATATCTAGTCTGAAAGCCTCTAACTGAACTGAATAAGGAGTTGATGGGACTTGTCCCCAACTAACTCCAACTACTGAAATAAACTGAAAACTGAAATAGAAATGAAATCATTATGTCCTCGAAGGATGAGGACTCACGTCTAACTCTGACTGCTAATCCTAGAATCTACTGCTGATTTGGAGCTTATGCCTCTGAACCTATGGTATAACATAAGAGAAATCACCATAGCGCAAATGCGTCAATACGTTTAAATGTACTGAGTATACGAGTGAGGTTGGCTAAATGCAAAGGGTTATATGCATGAAAAATACTGATTGTTATAAACGTGAGAGTACATACATGCATACGTAACTGTAACTGAACTCGTGGAGATACTGACCACTTAGTCTGAATACTGATAATATGAGTGTACTGATAATGAGATTCTGAAAGACTGAGTTTACTGATATTGATATGTAAATCACTAATAAGTGATGGATCTGATATTGTATTACTGAATAGTAAGAGAATGATATTGCATTACTGATAAATGAATGATTGTTTCTGACAGTTCAAATTATGAAGAACTGGTCTGATTAACTATATCTGACAGTCCTGAAGTTGAGTACTGATAGCATGAGTTTTGATAACTTTTGTAATTGATAGCATAAGTGATTGTATTTGACAGTCCATAAATCTAAAGGAAACTATCTGAGTTTCATTCTATTTCTAAGTTGACTATATCTGACAGTCCTGATATACTGAAATTTGAAGAACTATCTAAGTTCTTTACCGAGACTGGGTAGCTATAGCTGACAGTCCTAAAATCTGAAATTGAAACTGTGGGAAGTAGTTATCTAAACGACATGCCCCAAATATGCTATAATAGCTAAGCTGGGGTCCAATCTCTGCCCCAACTGGAGGGGTGTCAATACCGCGCCACTGGTAAGGATAGCTATGAGAACCCTATACTGGAAGGTACTCAAATAAGAATGGTGGGAACCCTAAACTGACGGGTTAATCCACCTCATCAACCCTAAGCTAACGGGTTAAGATGTCTCAACCTACGCTGGCTACGTAGTTCTGGAACACAAGGATTGCTACTAAGAATCACACCCTGAATTGGCGGGTGAGTTCCCATCCTTGGGTTCACTCGGTGCTAACCTCTACTCCCATCTGAAGGACACTGAACTGAATAACTAAGCTAAAACTGAATAACTGAACTAAACTGATTAGCTGAACTGATACTGATTAACTGGACTAATACTAGTGGTATTGTTTAGCAGAGCTAAACTAAGTTTACTGGATTTCAATGACTGATGGAATGTACTGAGTTCTGAGGACTGTTTGAGAGTACTAAAGTTACTGATATTGACTGTGAATACTGAAGTTGCTGAAGTTATTGAGCACTGAGATTACTTAGATTACTGGACTACTGAGATTACTGAGATTGACTGTGACTACTGAGGTTGCTGAAGTTACTGAGCACTGAGATTACTGAGTTTTCTTGAGTCACATGACTGACTGAATTCTATAGATCATGTCTTGACTGAGAGTATCGTGAAAACATGACATATTTCTAGGCACACAGTTATATTTTTCGGGTACAAGTGCCCCCAGGACTCGATGGAAGGAAACTGACACATATAATTGACTTGATCATAAGAGTAGAGTCCATAATTTATAATATCATAAGTAGGGATCTCATACTGATGAGTTGATCACGCATATCTGATGTGTGAATTCATGTATAAACTTACTCATGAACATGCAATGGTAAAGGTATCAAGTTTGAACTGAAAACTGAGCATGGAACTAAATACCAAGTTTGGTACTGAAATATGAACATGAGAATGAGTAAGTTTAAGGAAAACTGTTACCTTGAACTGAAAATACCGATAAGTTTGATTTTAATTACTCCATATGCATGATCGGAAACATGAGAACATAATTGAGTCTAGGACGTGGTAGATAAACTGAATATCATGACCTGAACTGAATCTTGAAAACATGGCATACGACTGAAGTTGGAGTTTGAGAGTTAACTTATGAGTACCCCTTCTCCAAACTGGAGTCATCGAAAGAAAAGAGAGCAGCATGTTTACGTCATGAAAGTTTGGGGATATGATGTATCTCCCCCTTAGGACACTATGTCCCTCAAAGAATACTGACTTGGATGAGCTACTGAGGGAAATTGAGGCGATGCGCAAGACACCTAGGAACTGAGTCATGACTGAATAGCTACGATCTGAAACTAAGACATGATACATGAACTGAGCTGAACACGGGTGCATAAATACACTAACTTATCTAATTAACTGAATAACTAATAGTTGAATATTGGATATGCAAAGCTAAACTGTACTTAGTCTGAATAGTTGGGCTGAGATTTTTGAGTTTTATGCATAGAAGATAAGGACTAATGGAGTAGAATGAGGTATCTGAGCATGGATTCATGAATTCTGTATTATTTGCAAATGCGAGACCAAGCATACGACATAGCTCTGAGGTATTCTATAAACTGGGGTACTGAAACACTGATAACTAAGTACTGACAACCTGAATGCTATGGTCAAGCATGTCTGGAACTGAACTGAGTTTCAAATCCGGTTAGTGAACTGAAGATGACATTATAACTAAACCTATAGCTAGTACAGAAGTACTGAATTCAAGGACTGAACACTGATCACTGAGTGTTGGATACTGAAACTATGATTGAGTTGGCAACTGAGTTTTTGATGGCTACATGCTGGGGACTGACATAAGTCAAGGATCTAAATGTACACTTACACTTTGTACTTTCCCGACTTCTAAATACAACCCCTTGCTAGACGTTTACTTGCACATTTATCATGACATTCAAGCCTATCTTCACAACTACACCCTCGTGCAAAGTAAGCATGCAACAATCTTCTCTTATCTAAACAACTGCTCATCACTACACTGTTCCATAAGGAGAGCTTACTGAAGGAGTAAATCATGAGGACCTAAAACATGAATAGATACAAACTAAACTTGACACATGACTGAAACTTGAGGAATAAAATATCAACAACATGGATTTACCACCAAGGTCTGAACTGAGGATATACACGACGTAGTCTAAATGTATCTGATCTGTAGGGGAATAGCATGAGTCATGGAAGCTAAGTATACTAAAAAGCATGATATGCGTATATGAGTCATGAGCTACATGACCTAAGTCTAGAGTTTTCTGTACTCGTAGGACATGATCCGAATACTGAGGGAGCTGGAACTGAACCCCTTATACTGGGAACTGAAGGTGCACATAATCCCATGGAAAGTGTGTGAAAGTAGATTGTTCTCATGTAACATGACTAGTACTGTGGAGTAAAAGGGACTCCTTATGCTGGAAATTGAATTCATACATGATTATAGTTCGTGACCATAGAGTTGGTATGCAATGCCTAAGTTGGTTTCGTGATAGCTGAAGTGAAAAACTCTGCACTGAGATGAGCATGGGTCTGGAATTGTCTTCCCTTACTGCTTTCTATACATACTGGCTCTACTACTGAAATCTGAGGGCCTGGCTTAGGTACTTGATCTACCATCACATACCTATATTATGTTCAACACCTGTCTGTCTTACTAGACACATCATCTGATTCTGTTTCCTTATATACTGCAAATATCACATTCACACCTTCATGCTAAATTTTGAGTCAATAAGCTTAAGTGTTTAGCTCGTACTGTTCAAGCCTACTGATCTAATCCCCATGAATACATAATCTGATCAAATAGAATAATACTATCCCAACTCTACTACTACGAAACTTCTGGGTTCAAGAATGAGTTCTCATGATCATGAATAAAATTTGTACGACCTTAGAACAATAATGAACTGATGGGATACTATTTGAGTCTGTGGCTAATCCCATAACTGACTGTAGGGACTGTCTGAGAAAGCCCTATCTTTAGGACTTGAGCTTCACTGATTCTGTTACCTTGAAAGTAAGGTAAGGTTGACATGAGGGGTGCATGATATGAATCTACATGGGTTCCTTAGAGAAACTTGTCATAGAAAGATCTTGAGACATGAAAGAAGGAAAATTGTTCCTAAAACATCTCATAGCCTCCTGCACATAAGTGTGGTGCACAACACGCCCATGTACAAGACTCTACTTGATGCAGCTTTCAGACTTCCTAGGACACTGTTGAACCTTAGGCTCTGATACCAAGTTTGTAACAACCCGATTTTCTAAACCGGAATGCTACATGGTGCTCATGACCCCGAAGAACCACAAGCTAACCCATGACTGATTCTGTACCTGTAAACTGCATAATATCTCATAAAATATACGAAAACATGAACTATAAGGCCATAAGGTTCAATACTGATACATATTTGAAAAACATGGTATAACAATACCAAAAAGGAACATAAATACTGAAGTCTGAACATCTAATCTGATATCTGTTCTGAAAGCCTCGAACTGAACTGAATAAGGAGTTGATGGGACATGTCCCCAACTAACTCCAACTACTGAAATAAACTGAAAACTAAAATAGAAATAAAATCATCATGTCCTCGAAGGATGAGGACTCACGTCTAACTCTGACTGCTGATCTTGGAATCTACTGCTGATTTGGAGCTCATGCCTCTGAACCTATGGTATAACATAAGAGAAAGCACCATAGCACAAATGCGTCAGTACGTTTGAATGTACTAAGTATACGAGTGAGGTAGGATAAATGCAAAGGGTTATATGCATGAAAAATACTGACTGATATAAACATAAGATACTGACTGATATAAACGTAAGAGTACATACATGCATACGTAACTATAACTGAACTCGTGGAGATACTGACTACTTAGTCTGAATACTGACAACATGAGTGTACTGATAATGAGATTCTAAAAGACTGAGTTTACTGATATTGATATGTAAATCACTAATAAGTGATGGATCTAATACTATATTACTGAATACTAAGAGACTGATATTGCATTACAGATAAATGAATGATTGTTTCTGACAGTTCAAATTATAAAAACTGGTCTGATTCACTGTATCTGACAGTCCTGAAGCTGAGTACTGATAGCATGAGTTTTGATAAATTTTGTAATTGATAGCATAAGTGACTGTATCTGACAGTCCATAAATCTGAAGGAAACTATCTGAGTTTCATTCTATTTCTAAGTTGACTGTATCTGACAGTCCTGATATACTGAAATTTGAAGAACTATCTAAGTTCTTTACTGAGACTGGGTAGCTATAGCTGACAGTCCTAAAATTTGAAATTGAAACTGTGGGAAGTAGTTATCTAACCGACATGCCCCAAATATGCTATAATAGCTAAGCTGGGGTCCAATCTCTGCCCCGACTGGAGGGGTGTCAATACCGCGCCACTGGTAAGGATAGCTGTGAGAACCCTATACTGGCAGGTACTCAAATGAGAATGGTGGGAACCCTAAACTGACGGGTTAATCCACCTCATCAACCCTAAGCTGATGGGTTAAGATGTCTCAACCTATGCTGGCTACATAGTTCTGGAACACAAGGATTGCTACTAAGAATCACACCCTGAATTGGCGGGTGAGTTCCCATTCTTGGGTTCACTCGGTGCTAACCTCTACTCCCATCTGAAGGACACTGAACTGAATAACTAAGCTAAAACTGAATAACTGAACTAAACTGATTAGCTGAACTGATACTGATTAACTGGACTAATACTAGTGGTATTGTTTAGCAGAGCTAAACTAAGTTTACTGGATTCCAATGACTGATGGAATGTACTGAGTTCTGAGGACTGGTTGAGAGTACTAAAGTTACTGAGATTGACTGTGAATACTGAAGTTGCTGAAGTTATTGAGCACTGAGATTACTTAGATTACTGGACTACTGAGATTACTGAGATTGACTGTGACTACTGAGGTTGCTGAAGTTACTGAGCACTGAGATTACTGAGTTTTCTTGAGTCACATGACTGACTGAATTCTATAGATCATGTCTTGACTGAGAGTATCATGAAAACATGACATGTTTCTAGGTACACAGCTATATTTTTCGGGTACAAGTGCCCCCAGGACCCGATGGAAGGAAACTGACACACATGATTGAATTGATCATAAGAGTAGAGTCCATAATTTATAATATCATAAGTAGGGATCTCATACTAAGCATGGTTATCAACAATGTATTTCATGGAAAGGATTTCATATCACATGGAAGTACTTGCACAATCTTAATATCATGTTCGTTGCATAATCATATTGGCAACACATGCTAATAGCATGGAAATTCATGTGGATTGCATGGTTATCATACATCTTGTTCATAAGTCATAAGTAGGATTTGCAAGTAAACATAGAATAATCTCATAAGAATAGTTCATGAGTATTCCAACAACATTTACAAGGCACATTAACAACATAGAAGTCATTGGAACGTAAGGGCATATCATGAATCCTTCACTTAGTCACAATTTAGATATATTGCATGATTTCTAGTTCCTTAGGCATTTTATCAAACACCTTACATGCACATCTTAAGCATAGGTGAATTCATCAAATTATACATCATGAACAACCAAATTTACATGTTTCCAACTCATATGATATCATGAATTCACAAAAACATATAAAGATTCCATCTAGGGAATCACCCAATATCAACAACATGATCATCAACACCCAACAATATAGAAATCATACTTTATAATGAAAAAGAGGAAAACAATCAAGCATCAACATGGGTATGATCATATCACCACAATCAACCAAGCTTTTGTATTTTAAAGATTGATTCTTGAACTATATGAACGAATTGAATCCATAGATGAACACTACGCATACCTTGGAAGGGAGGTTCTTGATGATTGACGGAGGAATTTCTTTGAAATTTGATCTTCAAGCTTTATTGTGCAACCCTAGTTGTTTTTCTCCTATGGTTCTCTTGGATGATGAGCTTTGAGATGTTAATAGGGTTGTAATGTGTTTAGAAGCTATATATTTTGTAGGGTTAAGTTTAGGGACGTATAAGGAGTATTTAAAGACATAATTACCCTCAAAATAACTCAAAACTGAGTGTTTTTGGCATTGAAACTGACTTAGGCGGCACCTAACCAATCGTCTATGCTTGGGTTGGGCGGCGCCTAACCAATCGCCTATGCTTACTGTCTCTCACGAAAATGGGCATAACTTTTCACCCAGGTATTGGATTAAGGCAAAATTGGTATCGTTGGAAAGATAATTCGATTATATACAATTTGGTGGGTCTAAATTAGCCAAAATACCACATTAACATCGAGTTATACTCGTTCAAATATGACCCTTGCAAAATAGAACACTAAAAATTGATGGATTCAAAAACTCTTAGCTTGTATTACCTTAAGTGACTCATATGAACATGCTTAATGCATCATAAGCTATATTATATATAGGATACTCATTGTAAGTCATGAACTAAAATTCTACTCACAGGATAGGAGGTTTCATACGTAGAAAAATAGGTTCGTCTCCTAGCTTAGAAACATACGGGGTATTACAATCTAATGGGATGATCCAGGAATCAATGGAACTATTTGAGTTCCTTACTGAGATCGATGATTGTATCTGACAGTCCTGATTCTTGATTTCTACTCTGAAGACTGATACTGAAACTGTAACTGTAACTGTGGGAGGTAGTAACCTAACCGACATGCCCCACTACTGTACTGGTGGGGTCCAATCTTTGCCCTGACTGGAAGGGTGTCAATACCATGCCACAGGTAGAGACCTCTACTATGGTCAAGCCTCTCTAACGGGTGAACCTGAACAGGAAATCAAGCCTAAGGCAATATAATAATAAAGTTTAGCCTTAATCTGACGGGTGACTCCTGTCCTGCGCTGGCTACGTAGTTCTGGAGTATAGTGATTGCTGCTAACGGTTCTACCTCTCTAACGGGGAAACCGCCATCCCCATACTCGCTCGGTGCTAGTTCCAACTCCCAACTAAAAGACACTAAACAGATTAACTGAGCTGAACTGACTAACTGAACTAAACTGATTCTGAGTTTACTGAGTTCTTTGGACTGATAGAACACTACTAACATCTGATATCTAGCTAAGTCATGAGATTGCCGATCTTACTGAGTACTGAGTTTTCATGAGATTTCTGAGTCTTTCCTGAGTCACATGACTAACTGCAATCTATGGAACATAGCTTGACTGAGGATGTCTTGAAATATGACACTAGCTCTAGGCACACAGATATAGTTTTTGGGTACAAGTACCCTCAGGACTCGATGGAAGGAAACTGACACACATGACTGACTTGATCACATGATTTGAGTCCACAATTCACAATAGCATAAGTAAGGATTTCATAATAAGAATGATTCTCAACAAACTATCACATGATCGGGAATGCACACAACATCTATATACTTGTATGGCTTCAATAACATGGTCATTCCATATCACAACAATATCATGAGCATCTTATACAACATCTTCAATTCAAGACAATAGATGGGGATCACATTGAACATAAACTTAGAACATGGAATAGTCACTTAGAACTTATTATGTTATAAAAGCATGATTTCTATTCCCTTAGGTATTTTCACAAACACCTTACATGCACATCTTAGGCATAGGTGGATTCATCAAGATTTCAAACATTCAACCACCAATTTCACATGTTTATACGTTAAATACCACCATATCCTCACATAAAACATACAAAGTCCCCATCTTAGGCATCATCAAACTCCAACCACATGAACATCAACCATCAACAACGTAAACATCATAATACATAATTTAGAAGATGGTTCTTGAGCTTCATGGATGAAAGGAGTCCATGAATCAACTCACACATACCTTAGAAGAAAGATTCTTGATGATTGACGGAGGAATTTCCTTGAAATCGGATCTTCAATCTTAGTTATGCAACCCTAGTTGTTTTTTTCTCTTTTAGTGCTCTTGGATGATGAGCTTTGAGGTGATAATAGGGTTGTAATGTGTTTAGAAGCTATATATTTTGTAGGGTTCAGTTTAGGGACGTGTAAGGAGTGTTAAAAGACTTAATTACCCTTAAAATAACTCAAAACGGAGTGTTTTTGGCACCTGAAACTAACTTAGGCGGCGCCCAAGTGATTGCCTAATCTAGGTTGGGCGGCGTCTAACCAATCGCCTATGCTTACTATCTCTCACGAAAATGGGCATAACTTTTCGCTCGGGTATTGGATTAAGGAAAATTTGGTATCGTTGGAAAGCTAATTCAATTATCTAAAATTTGGTGGGTCTAAATCGGCCAAAATACCATATTACAATCGAGTTATACTCGTACAAAGATGACCCTTGCAAAATCAAACACTAAAAATTGATGGATTCAAAAACTCTTAGCTTGTATTACCTTAAGTGACTCATATGAACATGATTAATACATCATAAGCTATATTATCACTAGGATATTCATTGTAAGTCATGTACTCAAGTATGAATCACAGGATAGGAGATTTCATACGTAAGAATACTTATTCACTTCCTAGCTTAGAAACATGTGGGGTATTACATTTTGACATTAAGGTATGGTTCACTATTGCTCTTTCATTCTCGTCTTCTTCTTTGCAAGTTATTTACATATATTTTTTTATTTAATTATCATTTACCCATATCATATTTATTTATAAAATTTGAAGGAACTTTTAAGTGATTAATAAATGAACCGAGGATTTTTATTATAATATGCAAAAAAAGTTATCTGTTGAGTAAAGTTTAAAAGCCTTGTTGGTAGTATCATTTTTTTGTATGTATTTTATTTGTTTCTTTGTTGTTGATGTTGTTATTGATGTTGGTGGTGTGTTGGCATTGTTGGAACTTATGGTGTGGTATTGTTGATGGAGTTGGAACAAAGGATGTTGCTTCTTTGTTATTGATTATGTTGTTGATGGTATTGGAACAAATAATGTTGTTTCTTTGTTGTTGATGTTTTTTATTTGTTGTTTATTTATAGTTTATGTTGTTGTTGATGTTGGAACAGATGGAGCAACTATTGGAACAAATCAAACCACCAGCAAGGCTGGTTTGATGTATTCCAATAGACTCCACATCTGTTGCAACAGACTCCACATTTATTGCAATAGACTCCACATTTGATGCAACAGGCTCCACATCTAATGCAACAGACTCCACAGCTGTTGCAACAGACTCCACATATCTTGTAACAAATGGATAATATTCTTTCTATGAAATTAATTTTTCCTCTTCTTTGTAGATATAAGAAACTAAAAATTGATCAACTTTTACCTGACCAACACAAGAGGCTGCCATAAAGATGGGTTCGGAAGAATAAGATGCTTGCAAATAGAACCATTCATATATGGGAGGTATGTATTACTGATAGTGTTATCGTGGAAACACACATAGAGTACACTAATTTTGTGAATGTTATTTTATCGACTAGTTTTGGTGGCATTGTAAGGAGATTCAACAGCAATTGGACTAACTTTTAGGGTGTATTGGACCCTGAGAAGGCCTTCGAAGCCTCCCACTGCTTCAACTAAAAATAAAATCAATATAGTTATTGCCCTAGCCCAAATTTATATGGTTGGGTTGCTCGGGGTGATGATTATATGCCAGAAGGTGAGGTAGGAGAATGCCTTTGAGGGAAAATGGGTGGTTGATAAAAGACTATATTATCTGAGAGCTAATTGAACAGGATACATAGGGTAGAAAGTAACGTTTAGCGAATCTGACTGATGAAACTATCTTAGAACATTAGAAATCTATATCAAGTGCAAATATGAAATTGTATCCGGTAATCAAAAATCCGTCTGTTGTTTCTATAAAAGAAAATAGTGCAGATGGTCTCTTTGCTGGGGAGCTGCATCTAGGTAGCATGGTCGGGATTATCACCTAGATTTTAGAAAATAGTAGAAGACCAAGAAAGTAGCCTTACAGGCATCGTGGGTTAAAATGATGTACAGTAAATTAAGAAAACTTACGCTAATAGCAACTGTAGTTAAAATAAGAAATCTAAGCGAAGGCTACAATTTCTGAATTTTAAATTGCATCCCATGCCTTCTTATTTGTGGTTTTGATTAGGTCCACTGTTGTTGACCTTGTCGGAACCATAAAAGAGATTGAAAGACAGTTTGAGTGTCACTACTTCCTTAGCAATATGGATATAATTGATTGTATTTTCTAGCTTTAGCATGCTTTCAACATATCTTGGAAAAGATTAGAGGCTTGCTATAGTATGTGAATTTCGATAATTTTCAAGATTGCCTCCAGTTTGTTGATTTGGCATTCAAGCTTGTCGTTTCCATCTTTGAAGTTGGTATAAAGTTCTTGATCTTTTATGAGCTCGATCAGGAACACTATCTTCGAAGTTGTGGCATTCTATAAGCCCTTCAAAATACTTTCTTCAAAAGCCTTAAAGGATATATGTAGGGTTGATGTGTATGTTTTTAGGTTAAAATATGTTGATGCACAGTCAAAATGTGGTCCCAATAGTTGAATAAATCACGTTTATCTAGTGTTGCTCAATGCATCGTGCTCAACCAACCTTCAAGAGATTTGATAAATTAATAACCAATGAATTACGTAACGTTTGATCTAAACTGACTCTACCAAGCCTATCAAACGTTATGTAAATCCAGGATCATTACCCTATCAAAAAAGTTGGCCCGAGTTACTGTACAAATCAAATGAGCTCAATCTCTCAACCTTTCTGATGATTGTTCTTCTCTCATATAGAGGACAAGATATCCGTCATGCAAAAGTCTACACCATCGCTAGAAATTCTTGCCAGAGCAGAAGTCTTCAGAAGGTATCAATAGGAATTTCTGCTGATGAAAATATATCCACCATGTAAAAGTCTACACCGTTTGTAGAAAATCTTGCCAGAGCGAAAGTCTTCAGAAGGCATGACTAGTAATCTCTTAATATCACTTGATATTGAGAGATTACTATTGATGACTTCTGAAGACTTTTGCTCTGTCAAGAAACTTTACCGATGGTGTAGACTTTTGTATGGAGGATATCTTGTCATCTATATTAGATAAGAATGATCAGCAGAAAAGGCTGAGAGATTGAGCTCATTTAATTTTTCCACTAATTCGGGCAAAGTTTTTTGATAGGGTAATAAGCCTGGAGTTACGTAACGTTTGATTGGCTTGGTAGAGTCAGTTTAGATCAAAAATTACATAACTTCTTGCTTATTAATTTATCAAATTCCTTGAAGGTTGGTTGAGCAAGATGCATTTAGCAACACTCGATAAAAGTGAGTTATTCAACTGTTGGGGCCGCATCTTAACTGTGCTCAACATATTTTGACCTAAAACAAACACAGCGACCCTTCATGTATCCTTTAATGCTTCTAAAGAAAGTGTTCTAAAGTCCTTCTATAATGCCACAACTTCGAAGGATAAAGTGTTCCTGATCGATCTCACAAGAGATCAGGAACTTTGTACCAACTTCAAAGACGGCAATGACAAGCTTGGATACCAAATTGGCAAGCTGGAGGCAAGCTTGAAAATTATCGAAGTTCACATACTACAGCAAGCCTCTGATCTTCTCCAAGAAATATTGAAAGCATACTAAGGAAAGAAAACATAATCAATTAATCCATATTGCTAAGGAAGTAACGATACTCAATCTGTCTTTCAATCTTGTTTGTGGTTTCGATCAGGTCAACATTAGTGGACCTAATCAAAACCACAAACAAGAAGGAATGGGATGCAATTTAAAATTCAGAAATTACCGCCTTCTCTTAGATTCCTTATTTTAACTACGGTTGCTATTGGCGTAAGTTTTCTAGACTTACTGTACATCATTTCAACCCCCGATGCCCGTAAAACTTCTTTCTTAGCCTTCTGCTACTCTTTATCTAGGTGATAATCCTGACTAAGCTAGCTAGTCGCAGCTCCCTAGCAAAGTGTCCATCTGCATTATTTTTCTTTTGGAGAAACAACAGATGAATTTACATTATCGGATACACTTTTATATTTGCACTTGATTCAGATTTCTTATGTTTTAAGATAATTTTATCGTCCAGATTCACTTGAAGTTTCTTTTTACCCTATGTTTCCTCTTCAATTAGCTCTTAAATGATATAGTCTTTCATCAACTCCCCTTTCCCTCACAGGCATTCTCTTTCGGCTCCTTCTGGCGTATAATCATCTTCTCGAACAATCATTCCATATAAATTTGGGCCAGGGGAATTTCTATTGGTTTTTTGTTCTTATTTGATGCAGTACGAGGCTTCGAAGGCCTTCTCAGAGTCCAATGCACACTTAAAGTTAAGTTCAATCGCTATTGGATCTCTGTAATGACACCAAATATTGATCCCTTCTCAAAACTTGACACGCATAAACAAGAGCACCAACTGTCAGTAATTCATAACATGGTGTTTGCACCATCTTCATGGGTCCCTCGGCCTTATCAATTCTAACCTATCAAACTTAACTGTATAATGCAGGATCTTGTTTGAGTGATCAGTGCCTAATCAGTTAAAAACTGCTTTCACAAAAACATTGTACTTTGTGTGTGTTGTCTCAATAACCTTATTAGTAATACTTAACTCCCACATATGATAGTGGATCCATCCATCTGCACGCACCTTATTCTTCCTAGACCATCTATGGCTTAAATTGAATAAACAGATGACTAACAAATTGCAATAGATGCCACATCTGTTTAAATTATCAAACAATTACAGATATCTGTTATGACAGATGTTTGATATGTTGCAACATAGGACTTATCTGCTGGAAATATCAAACAATTATATGCATCTAATGCAACAGTTTTAATATGTTATAAATTATCAAACAAATAGAATGTATTTTGCAACAGATTACCCATCTATTAGATTTATTTTAAAGCATTTTTTTCTTTTCGAAATACAATAAAAGATAAAATATTGTATTTAGATCCATTTTTTAATTTACATATTCGAAAAGTCACCAATTTTATTTGACTAACCCTTTCAAATTCAATCATTTACCCATCTGAACAGTCGTGGCTTTTTGACTAACCCCTTCAAATTCTCAATCATTTATAAATAGGCCCCTCCTTACTCGTTTATTTCATTCTACTAAACTTACAGATATGGATGATCCAGATTTATACAAGAAGATTCATATCGAGTCCCTACGGGAACTCTAAAGGCAGTTTAATGAACTCCAGAGGGATTTGGCCGACTTCGGAGAAAGGCTAAGGAGAACGGTTCTGACATGACAGATGGATCATATGTTGCAACAGGTGGTTATTAATAAAAAAAGGATTATTGTTGTTATTGAGAGGGTGAAAAGTCATGATTCTCCGATTATTTAATATGAAAATGGTTCATAAATAAATAATAAAGAACTAAATGATAAACACAATTTATAATCGTAAAAAAAAGGTTATTTAATAAAAAAAAAGTCACAACATTGGATTAATTAAGTTATATGATGATTGATAAGAAAAAGGTGAATAGTCGTGACTGTGACTTTTTGTCTAAACAAATTCAACAAACAATGTTGTTGATGCATCAAATTCCCTATCTGTTGCAACTGATGAATCAGCTGTAAAAAGAAATCAAAAAAACTCCTAAAACAAACGGTCGATTCGTTGCAACAGATGGGTTATATGATGCAACAGATATACAATCTGTTGCCATAACTCAATAAAAATGGTTATTATTTTATTAAAGAAACGGTTATTGAAAAGGTGTCTTCGATTTTTAAATTGAGAAAAAGGTTATTTAAATTTAAGAACTAATTAATAATTATAAGCTAAAAAGTCATGACTTGTCACAATAATAAAAAAACTCACCAGCTTGATTTAATTAAGTCATTTCTTTTCACAGAAAACAATAAGAAAATAAATGATAAACATAATTTATAACCGTAAAAAATGGTTATTTAATCTGAATAATTGACGTTAATATTAAATAGGTGTCATTTCTTTTCACAGAAAATATTTTTGTTTTTAAATCTATTTTATTAATTTATATAATAAAAAAGTCAGCAAATTTGGATTAATGATATGATGATAACTTAAAAAAAAGATAGATTATATGTTGCAACAGATAGATTATCTGATGCAACAAGTTGTCTATTTGTCGCAACGGATGATATATCTGGTGTCACAGATAAGTTATCTAATGCAACAGATATAGAATATGTTGTCACAACTCAATAAAAACAGTTCTTGGAAAGAACTAATTAATAATAATAAGCTGAAAAGTTATGACTTAATTAAGCAATATTGTGATAATTTAAAAATCGCGAAGAGAAACAAAACAACAACGAATGAGGAGAGAGAAAAATGCACTTTTTTACCTTCATTTCCCGTTATATTAACTAATATTTGGATCAAAGTGTAAAATTAAAAATTTGTGGGTTATTTTGAAATTTCTCCAACTTTCTTAATCCTTAATAAAGTAATTGTCACCTCCACTCAATTATTAAGACTTGTGTCACCTACACTTCATTTTAAAACTCTTTTGTCCCCTACAGCTCAAAGCCCCATGAAACCTTTGAATTATAGGGAGAAAAGGAAGATCAAATTACATGTGAATGATTAATTTATTCAACAATATTTATTTCTAGTGCAAAACATAAATTATTAGAAATATGATATATTTGAAAATATTTATTTATCAATTATCAAAATTATTAATTATAATATTTTAATTCCATGAATTTAGATTTTTACAAAACATATACCTATAGTTTATAATATTTTCATACTAAAAATATCTATTTAAATTCATATTTATATTTCATTTTCACTTTGCAAAAAAATAAAAAAAAATTAAGAGACAAAATCAAATAGAAATCGGACACATTCAAATTATTTACATGATTACAATCCTCATTAAAGTTATCCTAAATCAATACATTAAACAAATTATATGTTTTCAATTTTGTGTAGTCTTCGTTTGTAACAACACTTAGCTCGATTTTTTAAATTTTTACGCTTTGAACATTTTACCTCTCCCCATAGTTATATTGTGGTATTTTTGGGTTGCGGGAGTGGATGGCATGATTCTCCAAACATTTGGTATGGAATTAAGTTTTTCTTTTTTTAGAAAAGACATTGTCACCACCTTGAACGATAACGAAAGTTGTTGAGACATATTCCAACTTAAAGGAAGCCCTACTACGCCCTAAATTATTTTAAAGTGTAATAAAAACACCATTCAATGCCGATAATGTGGCACAAAGAGTGTGTTCACTCTTTTAGAAGCAAGTGAGAGACGAAAAATAAGGCAAAAATCTGATCAATAATGAGCACATGCCCATTTTTAATTGGACATTTTATAATTAGTAAGTAGAGAAAATTGAAGGAAAGGTGTCATTTAAGTCTTGAATGAAGGATTGCTGACATTGACCAACTTAAAGGGTCAAACATAATTAGAAAACTTGATTAAGTTAATTGTGGACTTGATTAATATTTTCAAAACTTTCTAATCTTTTCAAAATACAAATCAACCCACACTCTTGTCCTCTCCAAATCATCAACCGTCTCTCTCCTCTCTCAATTTCTCCCAACCAACAGTTCTGTAAATTTCTCTTTTCAATCCCCGATGACTTCAACCTCCGGCGACAAATAGTTGGACTTCGAATTTCTTTTCGACTTTCAACCATCAATCGATGTGACAGCCTTGCTCTCCGGCCCCAACAGCTTCGAGTTCTTCATCGTCTCTTTTCTTCTTTCACAGGTAAAAAATTATGGTCTTTTTAGTTTTGAAGAAAAAGAGTAACTTGAGCCAACTTCTCTTCTAGTATTGGTTGACAATTTTAATATTTGTTGCTTTAATTTGAAATACAGTCTGAATAAAATTTTAATTTCTGGTATTTCTTCTCTTTTCTTTTCGGAGTGACATATGATTTTTTGTTGTTTGTTAAATTTTTTGAAGTTTGATTTTCATTGTTTGTGTTTGTACAAACAAAACAACGATGTTGGTATTTTTGGTGTTGCACCTGTTGCTGGGTTGATTTGTTTTTGCTCTTGATAAAATGGTGATATTATTGTTATTTTGTTGAACAAAATTATGCTACTATTTTTTTCTGCAATAGATTAACCATCTGATACAACAGATTAACCATCTAATGCAACAGATTAACCATATGACGCAAAAGATTAACCATCTGATGCAACATATTAAACATTTGTTGCAATAGATTTACCATCATATGCAACAGAGGAACCAACTGATTTATAATCCAATGTAACAGATTAACCTTTCAATGCAATAGATCAACCATCTGATGCGACAGAGGGACCATCGAATTAAAAATCTAATGCAACAGATCAATTATCTGATACAATAGATGGACCTTCTGATGTTTAAAATCCTATCACCTATTCCAATAGTACATGTCCAAGACTTGATTTTTCCAACTAATCATTCATCTATTGCGATAGACGACTCTTATGTTGAAAGAAATCTAAACAATATTGATTGTTGATAACAGCTCCAACAGATCTCTCATATGTTGTAATAGATGTATGATCTGTTGCACAGATCAGTCATTTCTTTCAACAGATGAGTGATCTATTTTTATTGTTGCAACAGATTACTCATCCATTTCAATAGGTTAGTTATATGTTCCAACAGATTACCTACGTAGTGCAACAGATATGTGATCTACTGGAACTATTATTTTACTATTGTACATGTTAGATATACTGTTATCCTTTTTTTTAATGATGAATTATCTAATTATAATCTATTTTATGTTTCTGTTATTTTTAGATTATATGGCTCCCAAAAGTCCAAGTAAAGGAACAAGTGAACAAGCAAAGCTATATCCACCACTCTATGAGCTTTCTTTACAAATGTTATCTCAATCAGGAGCAAAATATGATGAACATGGGGAGGAGGAATATTTCAAAAGAGATGATCCAAATTCTAGTAGCCCTTCCACCAAAGAATCGGTCAAAACCTTCAACACTGATTGTTATCCAGTGAGAATACAGAGCGATGGTGTCACAGATTTAACAGGTGATTTCGTGGTTAAGTCAGCCATGGAAAAATCTTTTGACGCCTTCAGAAAAATACTTCGATAACAAAAATTGGATGCATATTTTAGGGACAGCTGCTTTGGGTAATATCTTGAGTTGTCGGATGAAAATAGTGCTTATTTCCAAATGAAAATGGTATATAAATTTCTCAAGTGTAGGTTTATGTATAAAAACAAAGATAAGATGGATGAAGTGTGGATAAATTACTGTGACATGCCTATTTGTTTTGGTTGGAAGGAGTTTGCCATAGTTACTAGACTAAAATATTATCCTCCTTCATACCTATTCTAACCCAAAAAAGTACCCCGTACATCCAAAAAAGGCAAAGACAAGTCGAGTGATCATGATAACCTGGTGTCCATTGTTGGTCCAAGCTTTAAAAATAAAATTTGATAGAAGCATTGAAAGGTAAAGGAATTTCAAAGAAGCACAAGTAATCATTGTGCTTGATTTGGTTTGTACATAATATTCTTTGGACAAGAGACATTAACAACAACAAAGCATTGGTTTAATAAAGCTCTTAGGATCTTGAGGCATTTAACAACTATCCTTGGGGTTACGAAAGCTTCAAAATGACTGTCAAATATTTGTTGACTCCGTTAACACCAAAGACAGTCAACTTATATGGCTCTCCATAGGCTTTCATGGTAAATGTTTATTTTATTATGATATGATTTTTTTTTTATTCAATAATAGTTTTGATTTATTGGCGTTATTTTGTAGGTTTGGGTGTTTGAAGTCATTCCTTATTTGAGACAACAAGTGAACTACCAAGAAGAAGTTTCATGTCTAAAAATCTTGAGATGGGTGTCGGCCAAAACTAATAAAAATGTAAAACTTCTTGATCTCTTCAACCCCCCGAAGGATGCAGTAAGTATAATTATAATTAAATTTTTATTTTAATTAATGATTTTTTTGAATGATCTAATCCTCATTCTAATATATGTAATGATTTATGTTAGATTGTGCATCCGTCGCTTGTTTCGACCAATCGAGAGTTGAAGATGTCATTTTTTCTTACTTTATGATCTATGCAAACTTTATCGGACCCTAAGGTCATTGACAGAATAAAAATGGAATTATTTGAAACAACAACCATCAGAAGAAAAATAATTTTAGAAGGTGGGCTTGTTGTTTTGATGATGGTAGTAGAGCTTTTGGTGGTGGTAGTGGTGCTATTGTTGGGGATAATGATACTCCTCTTACAGTTTTTAAAACATACCATTATAAGTATGATCATACTGGTTATACAGATTTTTCCTCTCCTAGCGAATGTTTTATATGCAAATATCAAGACTACAAAGAAAAAAATGATGTAGTGATTAATGCTATTAACGCATTAACTGGTTCTATAAAGGAATTGACATCTAAGAGGGGTGTCATTTCATCAAAGAGGATTTTATATTCATTTACTCCATTGGAGATTAAGGTTAAGAGAAGAAGGAAAGTAATTTCCAAGGCATTATCAAGCATCCAAAAAAGCAAAATTGCAACTCCTCTGTCCGTGTGTTGCACTATGGAGCAATGTATAAAGGCCACGGGAGAGAAGCACGAGTTAAAGAAGGTGAATATATATCTTTCATTCCAACTAACAAACAGACACATATCTATTTCAACAGATGACACATCTACTGAAAATTATCAAACAGAGATATACATTTATTGCAACAGTTGACTAACCTATTGCATTAGATACAGTATTTGTTGCAACGTATGTCTCATTTATTTTAGAATTGACAATATGCTACTCTTTTTATGGAAATACGGGGAAGCAAAAATGCAGAACCCATACGCAAGCGACATTAAAGATCCACGACGACCAAAGTCAAATTTCATAGCACTGGATGAAGAACAACTTATCCATATTGAGTAGATCTTTATAGCTTGAGTCTGTCAAAGTAATAATCTCACCCCTCCTTAGGAAGTGTTAGCATCAAAACTTAAATTGTTGATTTATTTATTGAGATCTGTACCTATAACAATTTTTTACATTTCATTTATTTGTTGATTTATTCATGTAATTTCTGAAGGCTTTGATTTATTTTATTTTGTCCATGAATTTTATTTTATCCTTAGATTTGAACTTATTGATTGAAATGGAATTCTAAATTCAAATATTACAACAGATAAGATTTTTATTGCAACAGACAACATATCTGTTGAAAAATATCAAATAGATTTAGACATATGTTGCAACATGTAGGTAATTTGTTGGAAATTATCAAACAGGTCTTCCCACTCTTGCAACAGATAGACTTAGATAGAAACATTAACATTATGCAACAGATGCCCAACCTATTGCAACAGATAAACTATCTGTCAGAACAGGTAGAATATTTGTTACAACACAATCTATTTCATTATAAAAAATCAACTTTCATTATACATAAAAAATTATCACTACATGTAAAGTGAAGTAACTTGAAATAAAAAAGGTGGAACCCATCGACAAGCACCTAAAGTTGCAGTGACATTTCACTTTGGAACCTTAAGTAGAAAATATTTATTTAAACACCTAAAATAGGCATCAAATGTATCAGTTTGACACTTCAGTCAAGGCTCGTTAAACCCCCATTTTTGCTGACTTGGCGTCTGATTTGGCCCCCAACGGTTTTTTTTCCATTGTCTTATATATTCATCTTCATCCTAAAATACCCTAAATTTCTAAATCTACTTCTTCTTTATCTTTTTTTCTCTATCCGAATTCTTCAAATTATTTGTATTTGGTTTTTTCGCATAATTTTTTTCATTTTTTTCAACTAAGCTTATCAATGTTGAGCTCAACTTCCACTATTTTTTGTGATAAAGATTTTCGATATTGTAAGTGTGGTCATGGATCTCTATTAAAGACTTCTTGGACTCAACAAAATTCAGGTCGTAGGTTTTTTAATTGTAAGATTTCAAAGGTAATAGTTTTTTATTTAATTAATTGATTAATTATTGACTTGTAATTATTTTGTAATTGTGGTCTTGTTTCTATAGAAGTTGGGTGGATGTGATTACTTTGATTGGTATGAAGAACGACACTCTTCACAAGAAAATCGTGTAATCTGGGGTTTGTTGAAGAAAGTCAAGTGTTTTGAAGAGAAATAAAATTGAGCAAGAAGATACTACATTGTTGGCGTTATTCCTACTGGTTTGGTGTTGTTGGGCACATGGATATTTAAGTCTAACTGCTAAAATTTTCATGGTGGTGCATTTGTATTTGCTACTGGTTTGGTGTTGTTGAGCACATGGATATTCAAGCATAATTATTGGAAAATATCAAACAGATTTAGACATATGTTGCAACATGTAGGTCATCTGTTGGAAATTATAGAGCAGGTCTTCCCACTATTACAACAAATAAGACTTAGATAGAAACATTGACATAATACAATAAATGACCAATCTATTGCAACAGATTAACTATCTGTTAGAACAAATAGAATATATTTTACAACAGATAGACAATCTGTTGCATTATAAAAAAATCAACTCTCATCAAAAAAAAAATTGCCACTACATGTAAAGTATGTAAAGTGAAGTGACTTGAAATAAAAAATAATTATTTAACAGACTCTTCTTTGTACACAGGCTCCAAGCGTCCAGTTAGTACCCCATAAGACCTGACCTCTTGCATGTTTTCAACAGCATTGTCGCACAGAAAGGTCGTTGGCTCGACCATTTTTGTGCCGGTCAACAAATATTTGATGTGTGCAAGCGCGTACCACCCACACACGACACTGGTTTTATTTTTTGGAAGGTCCATGTCCTTATTTTGACCTTCAAAATCCCATGGTTTCTTCATCAACACTCCTGCTGGCAAATTATCCATCAGTTTACTCTACCTCAACAAGATGGGGAACAAATCCAACAGTGGTTGAATATGGGTAAAAAATATTGTCCTCGTCCAAGGCAGGTAAGTTGCAGTCATAAACTTTGATCTTTTCCTCCTCGAGTAGTATCTCAACAGCCCAATAATGTATGACGTCTATATTTATGACTCCAAAATTTCTTTTTTCCTCGGTTCATCTCTTGATATGTGGATTTGGACTCTCCCCTCTAACATATTTTAACATTTTTTCATCCCATAAGAACCCAAAAACTAACAAATCAAATCCCGCGCCACTAGGAGTTGACGCTAGCTTACTGAGATCATCGTACCTATCCTTAAATTGTTTTAGAAGTCGAGGTCCATTATCCTATCAGCATCATCATAAGCTTCTGGGTACGTTAATTTCCTGCCCCTCATGAGGCAGAGAATTTGTTCAATATACTGTGATATAAGAAGTTAATTTTTAAATAGGTTAGTAATTGTAAAAAATAAAAACATAATGGAAAGATACAACCAATGGTCCATCTGTTGTAGAGGTTTCTCTGAATCTATTCACAAATTACCCATCTAACACAACTTATTCAAGATATGGATAATATGTTGCAATAGAACCACCACAATTTTCACCAGAATACACAACTGTTGCAACAGATAACACATCTATTGCGTAGCTTCTTCTTCATGGAGTAGATTAGAAGGATAAGTTAGGAAAAGTAAACTTACCCTGTCCACGTACTGCATATGCATATCTGTCATACTCTTGAAGTTTTGGGTGGAAAAGGTATGGATGAGGTAATCTTCTGCGCCTTGCTTGCAATTCTTGGCCCGTCGCAGATCCCTTTTCTATTTGGCGCCAAGTTTTGTGTATATGTACACCTTATTGAATAACCCCTGAACTTCAATAACTTTTGGAGAGGGAGGATTTGTAATTTTTTTATTTTTAATTGAAGAGTACTTGGCTAATTGCTATTTTCTTCCTCCCAACCGCCACTATAGGAGTGTATGCATCCCTCACCTTTTTGGATGGTATGATACCCCTCTTGGATTTAATTCCTCAACATATTTAGCGATAGACTCTACATTTTCAAAGAGTTTATCCTGTTGTCCTTGCACCCTTCGCATTTGGAATAAGAACATGAGAGTGAAGAGAGGTAAGAGGAATCGGTGTAAGGGTGAGAGGGACTTGTGTAAGGGTGAGAGGGACCTGTGAATGGGGTATTTTCAAACATATTTATTTTTTATTGAGAATCACATGCTCATCACATAACTGGAAACAACATCAGCATGCCTACCACCAACATCAACAACTCCACCGCAACACATCCAGAAGAAGCATCAGGATCTATTGCAGTAAGTTGATCATAAAGAGCCTCCACATTAGGCTGACTATGCCTAACTTCTCTTCTTATGGTTGTTGCTCCATCCAATTCCTTCTTTATTAACTCCGCCATTGGGTATGCTATTGTATCAACAAGACCTAGAGTGATGAAAGAAGTCATCTCCAACTCTTGCTTAGTAGGCATGATCCATGGATGCACAACATATAAAAAAGACAGATACATTTAAATTATATAATAATTTTTAGTCAGTTGGGTTACATGTTACCACAAATAACTTAGGCAATAGATGATCTTTCTATCGCAATAGCTGATCTTTTTGTCGCAATAGATTAATAATATGTTGCATTAGATTATCGATCTATTGAATAATTTGTAGTAGATGGGTAATCTGTTGAGTCGGGTTCATAGAACCAAAGCAATAGATGGGTAATCAAATGTGAAATATGAATCATCTATCGCAATAAATTACCCATTTATTATACCAGTTGCGGTGGACAGATAATTTGTTGCAACAGATAACCCATCTGTCGCAACAGATGGCACATCTGTTTTAATATATTTATTTGAGTCAATTTATTTTACTTGAAAGAAGACATACTATATCATCTAGAGGGTTAAAGAGATCAGCCTCCTTAATTCTTATGTTTCTCTTTGCGGCCAACCACCTAAGGATCCTTGGATGAGAAACCTCATTCGGGTAATCCTTGACCTACTTTTGGAGGTGAGAAATGGCTTCAAATTCCCAAGCCTAAAAAATGTAAACAGGAGGCAAGCAAAAAAAAGATAATAATAATTATTCAATATAAATCAATGGATGAGTAAGCAAATAGTGATTAAATTTACCATGAAAGCCCAAGGAAAACCGTATATTGTGATCATCTTTAGGGATAGCTTTGTCAGTAAATATTTGATAGTCAAGTAGTAGCTGTCATATCCCTAGGGATAATTGTTGAATTTCTCAAAATCCTCAGCAAGCTTCAATAAATCATCTTCTATGACTTTGTTGACGTCTCTTGCCAATATAACGAAATGGGCAAACCAAACTAAGCCCAATTTCTCCTTGGACTTCTTTGATATGGTTTTATCCTTAAGATGTTCTATTAACTTATTGTCTTTGTACCCATGTCCAGCAATGTCCAACCCATCTATTTTTTCCTTGTGTTTGTTGGTTTTGGTGGGTAGTCAGTAGGATAATGCCTTCTCTATATTTGATGGTGGTGGTTTTCCTGTTCTTCTTGCCTTGGACCTCTTGCGCCGTGTTTCCCTGGTGAGAGGTTCTTCTGGACGATCGCATCTTAAGCCCTTCACTATGGAAAACTTCTTCAAGCCAAAATAAACTGCTAGGCCACAATAGTTGGTCAAGATTTCATCCATCTCCCCCTCCCCTCCTTTGAATCTTTATCATCCCCCACGTACTTGATCTTGTGCTTAAGAAGACCATATACCATGCTTATTTGGAAATGGGAAATGTGGTCCTCAGTCAACTCAAGAAAGTGTCCAAAGCAGTTCTTCTTAAAAAGTCTGTCTATATTTTCATTCTTCATAGTTTTCCTAAATTCATCAAAAGGTTTCCCAACCGACATTTAAGTACAAGATCACAAGTTCGTTTTGCAGGGTTATTTATCGGCATCGCAACTTGAAACCTGTCAATACTAATAGTTTTGACAGGATTATGCTGGGATTTTGATATTAATTCATGCCCCATTGGTGATGCATTATCATCATATTAATGATTATCCTCTTTCTCACTTTCTACTTCCTCCTCTTCTTATTTATACATCCTCTTCTTGTTTACCTCCTTCTTTTTCCTCCTCACTTTCATTTTCCTAATCATCATCTACAGACCCTTATCCACCTCCCTCAACGTCGTTTTTATATCTTTCCTCAGCTTCACTTTTCCCTGACTGAGATTGTCTAGGAAGCTCATCTGAATCCCTCTGTACTATATCCTTTTTTGTTAGGTGGTCAAAATTTGATCCACTTTCACTTTCTTTTCTTTTGGGAGACATGTTTTTCCTACAAACAACAGAAAAATAAAAATTACATTATAATTGATGTATGCATAAATTTTAAAAAATACATAACAAACACCACCATACCGACACCACCAACAGCTACCACAAACACCACCAACCAATGTCACCCACAGCCACCATAAACACCACCAGTGCTAGAACGACGATAACCAACACCACCACCACCACCACCACCAATACCACAAACACCATACAACAATACCACGATAGTCAATGAAAAACTGCAACAAAAACTAGGGTTTTCTCAAGTTCTTCCTATGATTATACGATCAAAACTCAAAATTGTAAACCCATTCTCGAAGATAATACAACTAAAAGTCTTTTTCATCATTAACTTAAAAGCCCTAATTTTTAGAAAAAAT
This sequence comes from Capsicum pubescens, assembly GCA_030864215.1. Lineage (NCBI taxonomy): Eukaryota > Viridiplantae > Streptophyta > Magnoliopsida > Solanales > Solanaceae > Capsicum > Capsicum pubescens. The sequence continues at coordinate 36,805,940 of CM061542.1, read as the reverse complement.
AACAAATATAGAACTCTTCTCAAACTCTATTACCTATGAAAGCAGAGAAAATGACAGATACAAGCAAGAATAAAGTTGAAAATAACACCTATGTCATTAAAAATAGAAAGAAAATAGTTCGGTTGTGAATGGTTGAGCAATTTGTTGAGTAGTTGTTGTCTATATTATTGAGAGAGAAAGAAAAGAGCGAGAACTAGAGATTTAAAATAATGAAATATTTTTTCTGCAAATAGATGATTTGTATGGGTTGATTTGTATTTTGAAAAAAAAAACGACAAGTTTTGAAACTGTTAATTTGGTCTGAACTGATCTTAATTATCTTTTTAAATTTTAAAAGATATAAGTAATTTTTAACCATCTCATCATAATAAAGTGTATTTAGTTCAACTGGAACACTGATGAATTTTAGGTAATAACTTGATAATGAGGTAATAAGAATTATTTCAACTAAGAGTGATCGATCGACGACTAAGGTCAGGAGAAACGTAATACCAACATCATTTAATTTCCAAAGACTTAATTGAAGTTGTAGTTGACCCAATGAACTCGCCCCTAGTTCTAGCTATATCAATTTAGGTATAAGCTTGATAATGTGGTAATAAGAATCATTTCAACTAAGAGTGATCGATTGACGACTCAGGTCGGGAGAAACACAATACCAACACTATACAATTGTCAAAGACTCAATTAAAGTTGTAGTTAACCCTATGAACTTACCCCTAGTTCTAGCTAAATCAATTTAGGTATTCGATTGATAATGAGGTAATAAGAATCGTTCAACTTACAGTGATCGATCGACAGCTCAGGAGGGGAGGAATGCAATACCAACATCATGCAATTGCCAAAGACTCAATTGAAGTTGTAGTTGACCCTATGAACTCACCCCTAGTTCTAGCTAAATCAATTTAGGTATTAGATTGATAATGAGGTAATAAGAATCATTTCGACTCAGATTGATTGATTGATGAATCAGGTCGAGAGGAACGCAATACCAATATCATGTAATTTTCAAAGACTCAATTAAAGTTGTAGTTGACCCTATGAACTCACCCCTAGTTCTAGCTGAATTAATTTAGGTATTAGCTTGATAATGAGATAGTAAGAATTGCTCAACTCAAAGTGATCGATCGACGACTCAGGTCGAGAGGAATGTAATACCACCATCATACAATTTCTAAAGACTTAATTGAATTTGTAGTTGACCCTATGAACTCACTTCTGGTTCTAGCTAAATTAATTTAGGTATTAGCTTGATAATGAGGTAATAAGAATAATTTTAACTCAGAGTGATTGATCGACGACTTAGGTCAATAGGAACGCAATACCAACATCATGCAATTACCAAAGACTCAATTAAAGATGTAGTTACCCCCTATGAACTCACCCCTAGTTCAAGGTAAATCAATTGAAGTTGTAGTTGAATATATGAACTCAATTGAAATTTTATAAAAACAAATGTTCAACTTGTTGCAACATATGACTTATCTGTTGGAATTTATCAAATAGATTATGTCATCTATTGCTACAAATTAACTATTCTATTGTAAATTATCAAATAGGCATTGCCATCTGTTGCGACAAATGATTGAACCATTGGAAATTTTCAAACAGAAATTGTCATCTATTGCAACAAATGACTTATATTTTTAAGATCTTTTTTTATTTTAAAGTAATTTCCTAATTTCCTATCTGAGATAAAAAAGATAAAATACTAAGTCAGTAAAAAATATTACTTGGATAACTCAAAAATCTCCTCCTTGAGTAGTCTTATCTTATCTTTTCAATGTCACCGTCTCCTCGTGCCCCTCAAAGTTATTAATGAATATTTAAGACTCATCTCTAGAATTATCTCTCCTTCAACCACAAATTAACTCAACTCATCTCTCTTCTCTTCTTTATTCAGAATTTTCTTTCTCTCATCATTAGGTTAATCAAACCGTCTCTTTTCTCTCCTCTTTCACATGAGGATCTTTTTGAATCTTAATCGATTAATATCTTTTCTCAACTAAAATGGGTGTTTTGATCCCTTTGCTTTTTTGACATTGTAGGTATGGTTTACTATTGCTCTTTTCTTCTTGTTTTCTTCTTTGTATATTATTTAAATTAGATATTTACATCTGTTTTTATTATTGATTTACCCATTACCAGTTTTCTATTTATTGAGAAAATTAAAGGAAAGGTGACTTTTAAGTCTTGAATGAATGAACCATTGTTTTTATTAAAATAAGCAAAAAAAAGTCATCTGTAGGGAGAACTTAAAAAGCCTTATTGTTAGTATCGTTTGCTTTATGTCTTATGTTTATTACTTTGGAGGTGTTGTCATTAGGGGTGTTGGTGTTGTTGGAACATGTGGTATTTGTGTTGTTGATGGTGTTGGAACATATGGTATTGTTTCTTTGTTTTTGATAATGTTGTTGATGTTGGTGGTGGTGTTGCAATAGTTTACTTAACTATTGTAACTGATGAATCAACCGTTGGAACAGATGGAGCAATTGTCGGAAGAAATCAAACCAGTAGCAAGGTTGGTTTGACTTATGCCAACAGATGATCCATCTGTTACAACATGTCATACATTTGTTGCCACAAATGTATCGCCTGTTGGAACAGATGACTCATCTGTTAAACAGATGGGGAATCTGTTGCATCAAATGGATCACCTGTTGATTTATTCAATTTTGTGTTACTCTTTTGGAATGTTCTGTTTGTTCTTCTCTTGTTTGACATCAAATGTTTTTCTATTATTTGTAGATAAAAGAAAGTGAAACTGGATCAACTTTTGCTCGACCAGCATTAAAGGCTAGAGTAAAGATGGGTTTGGAGGAATAAGCTCCTTGCAGATGAAACCACTTTATATGTAGGAGGTATGTATTACTGATCAACCTATCGTGAAAACACACATCCAGTACACTGATTGTGTGAATGTTGGTTCTTTACATATTAGGTGTTAATCTTTCAAACAAGATATGGAATTTTACAGTTAAGATTGTTAGGTTTGAACTGGTAAGGTTGATAGACCAAATAGGTGGTGTTGATACCCTATAACGATTTAACAAAGATTTTGAATCAAATTCCCCATATGTTGCAACTGATGAATCAGCTAGTAGAAGAAATCAAAATATCTCCTCCAACAGATGGTCCATCTATCGCAACAGATAATCCATATATTGCAACAGATGTCTCATCTGTTGCACATAGAGACTATCTGTTGCAACAGATGGTAAATATATTGCGATAATGGGTTATCTATTGTGACAGAGGGATGATCTGTTGCAACACCTCAATAATAACAGTTGTTATTAAGTATTAAACCATTTTAAAAATGTGAGAAGTTTGAATGTAAAAGAAAAAGTCGCAACTTTTTACAGAAAACAAAAAACCAGCAGTTTGAATGTAATTAATACAATGGAGTTGAACAGTCGTGCCTTTTTGCCTAACACATTTAGATTCAATCCTCTATAAATAGGTCTCTCCTTAATCTTCATTCTACTCCACTTTTATTTATTTCTTACATTACATTTTGTCTTTTCGTATTACATCTTCAACCACTTCTATTCAAAGAGCATATTCCTTTCTCGTTGAGGTATGTTTTTTTCTGTGTAAATCTACCAGTTGGTAGTATACGTTGTATTACATTTGGACTCTTTTCTTTACTTTTGTTTTTAAGTTTTTTGTTAATTCATGAGTGTTCTGGATATGGCTGATCCTGTTGGGACATTGTTATTCTGCGCAATACCATGCGGGAACTTCAGAGGCAGGTTAATGACTTACAGAGGGAGTTGGTCTCCGTGAGAGCAAGAATGTTTAGAGAGATGCAGAGGCTGATAAGGGCCATGCTACTGCTGGTTGACGATTGATCGACTGGCAATAATAATGATGATGATGTTGATAATAATAATTAAAATGTGTTTTTTCTTTTAGTGTTTGTATTTTAATTTTTCTATATCGGATCTATACCTAATGTATTTTATTTTTCATTTAATAAAAAATTATTTTTTATCGACTTTGGCTTTATAATTCTTATTTAATTATCATTCTGTCTATTTCTTCTTCTAAACATATTAACATGTCGACAGTTGGAGGTAAGAAGCAATTTTGAATCTAGTAGCAATAGCAATTTTGGGTCTGTTGCAATAGAGGTAAGGAGCAATAGATTTTTACCCTGTTGCAATAGATAACTAGTCGGTTGTAATAAACTGGTCATAAGTTGTAACAGATGACCTATCTGTTAGATTCATATTACGGAACTATAGAACCTTAAATATAAATCCAACATATGAGTCTTTTGTTGCAACAGATGGTTCATCTGTCACAACAGATGATTGATCTGTTTAAACAGATGGCTCTTATATTACATTCATGTTTGTGTGCTATCTATTGTTTAAAAAATAGCACAATAGCAGTTACACAGATGACAAATTCAACTAAAAATCATAATTTGACTTACCAAAGTCTCTATGAAGTAATGCCAAAGTGGAAAGTGATGTACGAAACAAAATTTGACCTAAGAAATTGGTCAAATAGCAGCAGTAGCGGTAACAACAACATCAATGGTCAATAAGAAGAAGATAAAGATGATAATGAAACAGAAGATGATGAATAAAGCAGCAGCAATAATGAACAACAAAAATCGCTAAGAGAGAGAAAACAACAACGGATGGAAAGATAGAGAAATGCATATTTTTTTCCTCAGTTTCCTGTTATATTATGTAAACATTTGGATCAAAGTTTAATTTAAGAACTTATGGGTTATTCTCAAACTTACCCTACTTTCTTAATCCATAATAAAGTAATTATCACCTCCACTCAATTATTAAGATTTGAGTCACCTACACCTCATTTTCAAACTCTTTTGTCACTTTTAGCTCAAAGCCCCAAGTAAGTACACATAATTATAAATATTAAACTTATATATATTTAATTAGTTTTCTTTATTTATTTTTGGAAATTATCTCCCTCCTCATTTTTAAACTTTATATTTTTTTATTTTCCTATTTCATTAATTTCTTATATTTTCAATTTTAACAAATTAGAAAAATTACGTTTTTGAAAAGAAAACAACAAAATAAAAAAAAGTTTCCTTTGTTTTAACATTTTTTAAATGATTTTCTTCACATATTTTCTAGTATCTGTACGAAGTTAGCTTATTTTAAATATAAAGGATTGAAATGAAATTGGAAATTAAATTCAAAGGAAAGGTAAAGAAAATAAACAAAAAGTAACAGAAATAATAAGAAGGTCAAAAATTAAAAAAAATATGTGCAACTTGAGAAAGATTAAAATACAACAAAAAAGGAAGGACAGTGAAAATAAAAAAAATGTATGTATTTGAGATTATTAATACAACAAAAAAATAAGATGACAAGAAAAAATTAAAAATTGTGTGTATTTGTGAAAAATATTTAATACAAGGCAAAGAGAAATAAAAAAAAGTACATGTATTTGAGAGTTTTAAATACAAGGCAAAGAACTAGAAAAAATTATGTGTATTGACTTATTTTAAATATAAGACAAAAAAATTAGAATAAATAACTAAAAAATATTTATACACGTGATGGCACGTGTATTATACCGCTTCTAACTGAATTGGGTTGTGGTGTCATGTGGCACTGAAGGACGTATTTATTATATTTAAAAATAGTTCAGGGAGTAATAGGACCTCCTTTAAGTTGGGGAGTGCCTCGCAACTTTCGCTCTAGTTCAAGGGGGTAACAGTGTCTTTTCTCTTTTTTTCTAAAAAGCTTTTAAAAGTTGAAATAATTGACTTTGGTGAACATTTAGGAATCAAAGTATCAGACGGGAATTCCATTAGCGCCATTAGCTCTGAAATGTCAAAATTAGGTGGGTAGCATAGTTTCTTCAGTTTTGGGGGCTTTCAATGTGATTTTAAGTATTTCAATAAAAAATTGTTAATTTAGGCCTAAAGGTTGACTTTGATCAACGTTCAATGTTACGGACCTCCCTGAGAAAATTTTATTGCATCGTTGAATTTGAAATGTCAGTTTTAATTTAGAAGCATAGTCAGATTACTTTTGTAGTGTTCCGAACTCATTTCGAGGGTCCAATAAAAGATTTTTTAGCTTGAATTTTCTGTTATTGTAGAAGATCTACTGCAAGTAAAAAATGGCATTCGTGTTCGTGAGCCCTTCATCGTGCTCACGACAAGGGCTTCGCAATTGCAATGAGCAATTCTTGATGAAGGTAGGTCAATGGTTCTTTGTATTTGCAGAGACCTGGTTGCATTCGCGATGAACCCGAATTGATTAAGTCATATTGGAGATTGGTCTTTCGCATTTCCTAAGAGGAATCGCAACCTGAAAGACTTTAAAAAAAACCTTTGTCATAAAATCTCATTTTCACCAAAAATAGACCTAAAGACCACAATTTGGGTGATTTCAAAGAGATTCTTGAGATTCGCCTTTGGAGTAAGTTCTAAATCTTGATTTCATCTTTTCCCCTTGACTTTGAAGTTAGGGGTTTTAATAGTAAAGCTAAAATGTGATATTTTAATGATTTCAAACTTGATTTTTAACCCTATTTTGTATGGAATTTAAGATTTAAACTCCCTAAATTATGGATGACCAAATTATTAATAAAATTTTCTATTCTACCCTCTTGGATCCAAGGTTACTTTTTGGGTTGAATTTTGAACCTGAAATAGAAGTGGGTTAATATGGGTATCGTTAGCTTTGTCTTCTTACCTAAATCTCATATTTAAATAGATTGAGCTCGTTCGGAGGAGACTCAGAAGGGAAAAGCTTTGGTTTGATTCTTCAAGCTTCCTTAAGGCAACTTGGGGCTTTCTTTTGGCTCTCTTTCAATGCTTATGTGATAGATGCTTGTAATGGGAGTAATAGAGAATGGGAGCCTTATATAAGTTAAGTGGAGAACATTTATACGAGTACTAGTGTGATGTGAAGCACTAAAAATGGTTATTGACTTATCTGGATTTTTTTCATCTACTTGTTAATATAATCCATGTAAATTGTGGTTATAGAGTAAACAGTTGGATAAGCTAGTTACAGATAATACTTTTTTGATTAGACATTAGAGTTGTGAATTGATATCTATGTTTCCTTATGATATGAGATTATACCATTGATATGGGATCAGAGTGACAATCCAACACATCATACATTGTATCATTGGAATTGGAGTGCACGCATGCATATATACATATATTATTAGGGTTGAATTTGGGTTAGTAGCGAGGTTGGTTTGATTTCAAGACATCTATATCTCGTTTTGATTCTTCATTTGAAAAATAGTAAAAAGGGGTCTCAAGGGTTAATTACATGAAAACAACCTTTTTTTTAAAATCAATCATTGCTATTAAGTTCAGAACATCGAAAATAGCCTAGTAGCATAGTTCATTTGCGTTCACATGATTTTGAACAAATTCCAAGGGGTCGATCGGAAACTTTCCAACATAGAAAAGTTGTTGGTGCAGCCGCTTTAGAGACCAAAGTATAGCTTTAGCAGTGGCCACTTAAGCAGCGAAGCACCACTTTAGTGGTCTTAGTGGACAGTTACCTACCACTAGCACGGGCACTTGACCGCTTTAGCGGAAGGGGACCGCTTTAGTGTTCTAGATTCAAGGGCCTAACCTCTTTAGTGGTAACCCATAGCTTCAGTGATCATTTACTACTTAAGTGGTCAAACCTAAATCAGTATATTTTGGACATTTGAACTTCAGGTTTGTGCGATTCTTAAGGATTTTTTCACCATTTGAGCTTGGGTAAGATGCACAACATTAGTCCCATTATTTTTCACTGATTATATCATCAAAAATATCTTAAAATCATGATTTTAAAATGAAAAACTGGGGGTTTTACCGATAAAGTTTAAAAACTATTTCTCTCTTCTTTGGACATCATTTTTAATCTATTTTCATGTGGGTTTTCTCTTGTAGACACCTATAACCTTGGGGAATGTATTTATAAAATAAAATTTTAATTTTACCTCTTTTGTTTTCAAACTCATTTTTCAAATTCGTTTTGGACTTTGTCTGAATATGGGAAATATGGATATTGTTAGTTTTCTCTTGATATGTAGTTCTTATATTTCATTTTTGTAGTTGATTTTGAGATCGTGCGTAAAGGTAAGACTCTGATTTGAACCATATTAGACTGGGATTTCATTATTTTGAGGTAAGTTATGACTTAACTTCTTTCAGATTTAGTTGGGTAGTTAATATTTAAGTAAATCATGCTATGTGTCGGGAAAAATAACTATGGAGTTTATAATTCAAGATTATTAATACTATTGTGTGCATGAGTAGGGGCTGATATTATGTTGTTATGGATTTGTGATATTGATATTGAGTGTTGCCCGGAAAAGGGATGTATTTGACATCATTGGTCTTATCTGTGCATTTAAATGCTTTTATTCTAAAATTGATGCCCGTACGGGGACTTAGTTTGCTTATATTGGCCTTATTTGAGCATTAATTGCCTTTGTTATAATAAAAACACCTAAGTTAGAAGTTGATATGATATGAATGATGGCTTACATGCATATTTATTCTTATGGTGCTTACTTGTGGACATATTGAGCTAATTTTTGGACTCACTTATGGTTGAATGGATTAGATATCATCACAGAGAGTTGATTGTGAGCATTACATCCTCATTCCAAACATATACATTCATGAGACACTGGTATTATTGAAAAATACTATTTTGAAAAAAAAAAAAGATTTTATGTAAACCCTCTCTCCATGAACACAAGTTGGAGAGGAGAGCTGAGATTAAGATTAAGATATGAGATATGAGATACAGTATATGGGTTGCAAATCCCTCATAGGTCTGTAATACCCCGTATTTTCGTGCTAGAATTCTAATCGTCGTTCCTGCGCGTCTAAGCTATAATACAAGTGATTCTCACATGAATACAAGTTGCATGATCACTATCCTAGTCTATGGAGTAGTTTAGAGGTGGAAAATATTTATAGCAATGACCTAGAACAAGGTTGAGCTAAGACCAATTGATTCATCCAAAGTTTGATATTCGATTCTACAAGGGTCAACTTCAAACGTGAATATCTCTTAATATACATGGAATTTTTCATCCCAAGACCTATCAAATTGTAGATAATTGAATTAGCTTTTCAACGATATCAATTTTGCAAAAATACGATACCCGAACGAAGAGTTATGCCCATTTTTGTGAGAGGCAGTAAGGGTGTGCGATGGGCAATACGCCGCCCAATCAAATGTGTGCGATTGGGAGTGCGAGGCACACTTAAATGTCTGCCATAAGGTGTACGACGCACACCTTAAGGTCTGCCATGGGTTGTGCGCCGCATACGTCACTTTCAAGTGCCAAAAATACCCCTATATATGTCTATAACACGGGATTAAACTCCCATAACACCAAAATAAGTTTACTCTCTCTCAAAATCACCAAGAACATTCATTAGGGCTTCAACCTAAAAATTCAAATATCTTAAGACTCAAGCGTGAGAATTCTATAATTTTTAGATATTCGGAATCTCCGTTACGAAGGCTACGAGGGACACCCAAAAGTTCGTGAATAGCATTACGTCATTCGGAAAGTCATTTAAAGCTTCAAGTTTAAGGTATGTGGGGGTTTTCAACAAGAACACCCTTTCGTTCTTGTGCCCAAAAATATTTTTCTTTTACGAAGTTATAGATTTTTACATGTTCTATCATGAATTTGAAGCATAAATTTATACTCTACATTGATTCTCATGAGACTATGATACTTTTGATATTTTAGAAGTGGAATTATATGAGAATGATGATATTATTGTACAAAAAGCTGAAATTTCCAGATTTTAAAGTAATTTATATATGTTTATGATGACAAGCATGATTCTTGAGAGATTTTATCGTGATATTAATATATGGGTCTTCGAACCCCCTTTGAAATTGTACTTTGAGAAATTATGTGCTATAAGCACAATGAGATTTGAATCCCAAAGTTAATTTTCTTTACAAAGATGTATGATTTGATATGTTTTACTACGAACTTGAATATATGAATTTTATACCTTACGATGTTTCATGAGAATGTTGATATGGTTACCTATAAAGCTGAAAATTTAAGTTTTACGTGATTGTTTTTATGCTTATGTCATAAAGTATGAAACTTTAGAAGGTTTTATGGTGATATTGATGTATGGGTTTTTGGAACCCTATTTGAGTTTATTATTTTGAGAAATCATATGTTATAACTACCTTGAAAATTAAATTAGTTGAAATGATGAAGAAGCTTTGATCTTTCGGTCGTAAAAAGGGGTGTTTTTGAACCCGAGATGAGAAAAGAAATCCACTTTTATTGATTATTATAAAAAGGGTAGCATGATGACTCCCGTTATGAATTGTTGAAATGTTTGTTAGTGGATTTTATTTTGAAAAGATCTGAGCTAAGTCCGGGAGTAGTCTTTAGCACCGAGCGGGAGGTATAGCAGGATTTGGTACTTCCCTAGAACTATGTGCCCCATAGGATATGAGCCAGAGGCTGATTTATATAGTGATCACTAGTGTTTGGATTGGTGATTTAAGGTCCTACTTCGATGGCAAGGATAGGACTGCTCTCCCTAATGTGGGTAAGACGTTGGACTCCATGTAGCTCACATGGTTTATGTCGGTTGTAAGAGACTCCCAGTGTGTGTGTGTATTCTTCTATCTGAGATGAAAATATAATTGCTTAAAAGATTGAGTTTGAGAAAGTCATTGTTTTCGAAAGATTTAAAGACTATATGTTCTAAAGAGATTTGTCATGAGATTTGATTGCTTTGATGAATTGGAATTGAGATGAAAGTGAATTGAGATTTATTATGATGACTCACATGTTTTACCCGATATATTTTACTCTCTTATGATTATGATGATTTTAATTCGAGCTAAGTGAGTCATTTATATCAGCATGCATAATTTTATAAATTGTGATGATATTAAGATGTTATTTTATATATGCATTGCACCCCATATGCTCGGTAGTTTCCATGGTACTGACCCATATATTCATATGTGGGCTACATTTTCTCGGAATGTAGGTACAAGGTATAGTGTACATCTTCAGATCCAGTCAGTTCGCGGCATCCAGTCAGCAGGTGATGAGTCCTTTTGATTCAAGGGCTTGAGTTAGTTATACAGTTCGAGAAGTGATGTATTTTCTTTATCCAGCCATATTGAATTAGGATAGTCGGAAGTCATGAACCAGCTACCTATAGTCAGTACTAGTAGAGGCTTCATAGACAGTCAGTAGAAGTTGATGTATTTCGTTTCAGTTTTGGTTGTAAAAGCAAAGTTGTAATCTTATAAATTTAGTTTTGTATCTATCATATTCAGAAAAGAGTTATTTTCCGCAGATTTGTATAGATTTATACTTTTTGTTCAATTTCTTATGAGTTATGCCAGTAGAAGGGTTAGCTTGGGGTCACTTGTGATCCTAAGCACCGTATGACGTCTCGGGACCCGATTTTGGGGCGTTACAAACTTGGTATCAGAGCACAGTGTTCAAGTGTCCTAGGGTGTCTAGGAAGCCATGTCTAGTAGAGTCTTGCAGAATGGTACGGAGACGTCTGTACTTTTCTTTGAGAGGCTACAGTGCATTTAGAAAATGACTCCATTCTTTCAAGTCTTAAATCGTGCTATAGAAAAGTTCTCCAAGAAACTTATACAGATTCTTATCTTACTCTAGTCAGGCCATCTCTGCCTTATTTCCAAGGTATCAGAAACAGTTGAGCTTAATTCTCCATATATAGTTATGGAATTGTAAGAGAGCTACAAAAGTATCCTATCGGTACTTTTGAGTTCCGAAAACTGAAGTGCTTTATCAGGCCTGTAGAAATCGTGCACTAAGCCTGAGTCAGATATGCTTTCAAATTTCTCCTTAGAATCCATAATGATAATCTATACTTCTCTATCTATGTACTGTTCTTGAGGTAACATGTTCGGCAAGTTCCAATTTTCTCTCCAGATAATGCTCTTATATTTGTTGGCAGAAGTTTCAGAAGTTTCATAAAGTGGCTTGAGAGGAGCCTTCTAGTGTGTTATAAGTCCTTCAAATTTAAGCTATGCCCTCGTTCTTATGAGTTATTTAATTAAGACAGAGTAAGGTGTATTCTTAGATCATTGAATGTTGTGTGTCAAGTTTCTATCTCTTGTATTATGTAATCTTGTTATCATTATGTTTGTGAAAAATCAAAGTCTAGTGAAGCCGTGTGAGGTCTATTTCGATTCACTAGCATAGTTTCTTTGTTATTCATATAATTTTCTTAATCAAAATACAAAACCAAAGTCTAGTGAAGCCATGTGAGGCCTATTTCAATTCACTAGCAACTTGTTGTTTATCTTGTTGTTCTGGTGTTAGTTGAAAGTGTGGGTTTCTGTGTAGTGACAGAAGTAGTAATGTTTAGTTGAAAGTCTTGTGTTAGTTGAACTTGTGGGTTTAGATGTGTAGTGGCAAGAATGGTGGTAAGGGCGATTTATTGAATATGTATAGCTGAATTTTTGCTTATGATTGAATTAGCAATTAAGTGATATACCCCTGTTTGTTAGTTTAGTGAAGTTAGAGAAGGAGATTATTAGTTAAGGTGGGTTGTTGTTTGCTTGAAGTATGAAAAGAGTTATTGATGGTATTTGTTGTCCTAGGAAAGTATAGGTTTTGATGGAAGTACTTGGTGGTTGAGTATTGTTTATTTAGGCTTTCCTGAGATTGCAAGAGGAAGTTTAGTTGAAATTTATAGAGCTATGAAAGTAATTTAGGTGTGAAGATGGATAAATAGTAATGATATGAAGAAGGAGAATGTGTTAACGGATTATGAATAAGATAGGCCATATGATTATGATCGATTGTCATTGTGTACTAGTTTTTCTTAATGTTGTCTGTTATAGTTTTGAAGTGAGAATTGTGTGTGAGATTGGGTTGTAAAACATGTTTAGCACTAGACATTAAGTTTGAACAGTTAATGGTTCGGTTGTTGATGCTAGTTATATGGAGGTGATCTAGTAGGCCTGAACAGTGTATGCAAGAGTGTAAGATCATGCGTTCGTAATTAAGTATGGTGTAGAGGTGTGCCCAAGGTGCTATGGGGCTGCATTATTTTTCAAGGATTATTGCATATTGTGGGGTTAGTAGTAACGTTGAGTTTCTAGGTGGAGAAAGACTAGTTAGATAATTTATGATGTTCTTGATAGCTAAGTTAAGGAGTTATGATTGAAGATGTTGAGCCTTTTTAGTATGATTATTATTCTCATAGTTTGGAAAAAAATATAAGAATAGAGGTGTGATCTTGGTAGGTTATGATTATGTGATTAGAGATGTAGGTATGGTCGCAAATGAGAGTGTAAGTCTTTGATGATGATTATTGAAGCTAGAAAGTTAAGGATGGCATATGGATGGGTTGTTCAAGAATGAAGTTGGTAAGTTCAAAATTAGTTTATTCTTGTAAGTTTAGAATTTATGTATAGATAATAGAATGATGAAATTATGGCTTAATCTCGAGGATATGGAGTAGACCATCATACTTAGAATACCATCTTTGACCTAAGGGGGAGATGGTTAGTGAAGAATCAACCGAGTTTTGAGAATTAGATTGTGATACATGTCAATAATGAGTTATGAAGAGATAGGGATCCCTTCGTACTCTAGAGTATTCCTTGGATTTCAGTCATTACAACACCAAATCCATCACTTGCTTGACAAATCCATTCCACAGGCCTATGCTTATACCTATCATGTGTGCTCAAGCCCATTCTCAGCTTCTAGAAAGCATGTAACAGCTTCACTCTATGATTCGAGTTATCTCTTATGAATCTATGAACTCCAGTCTTATGTTGAATAGCTCATGATAAGTATAAACTCATGATTCAGAGTATGACCAGTTTTTAAACCCATGATACTCGTGAAGTTCGCATTATATCATGCATGTCCTCAGCTTAGATTTCTTTAATGAATCCATACCTTTGATATTTTATTCCTCAGGACAAAGATAAGTGTTAATGTTATGTATTGTAGTTTTCGTGCTTTTGGTTCATATGTGTTAGCCCTTCGGTGACCTCTTCCTATGTTAAGATAGTGGTGATGATAGTCGATAAGCAATGGTTTAGATGTGAGAGAGATGATGACCCTCATTAAGAAAGATTATTTATGATTTTCTATCTAAGGCTAAAGTGTGAAGTAAGATTGAGGCCAAATCTTTGACACATGTCATGGTTAGTTAGAAATTGTGTGTATGTTTTTAAGAATGGTGCAAGAAAATTGTGGTTGATAAAAGTTTAGAGAATATGCGAATTATGCCTTTAGGGGTATTTTCCTTAAAGTAATATGTGATTTTTAATGATAGGCTTGAATGTCATGTTGGGCGTAAGATGATGAATGCAATATGCGCTAGTGAATCCAAATCAAGAGTTTTGAATTAGTCATTGAAGTGGCAAGGCATGTTATGCTTAGGGTGTGAGCTCTAAGAAGATATAGAATATTGAACCTTGTGGTTTAGACTAGTATTGTGGTTTGGCATGTTGTATTTTGTGATTTAGTGTTAGGCTTGATCATGGTGAGAGAACTTAGTTTAGTTTAGACCTTAGTAGAAAGATTTCGCAGTGCCAATATGAGAATTATAAGTTGAATCAAATGAGTATGGTATTTAAGGGGAATAGTATAGTTGAGAGAGCATTTGAGAAGTGATGCTAAGCTTGAAAGTGAGAAGTTGTGTTGCCTACGGCCTATCAATCCTATCCTAGTTTATGAGTTATATAATTATATTCCATGCTATAGAGTTATATCAATGTTGTAATTCCTTAGTCAAATGTCTTGTTCAGAGCATGCCCAAAGTTCTTTGCTCCCTAATGTCAATAGAATTTCGTAGAAAAGTGCTAAAGAAATACTCCATTTGAGTATGGGTAGTCCGTATGATCCAGTCCATATAGCCTGTAATCTAGTTTAGCAAGCAAGGAGATAAGCTCCTATAGATTCTTAATTTTCCAGCTAGTCTTACTATCCGCAGCCTTATACGTATGTACATTCCAAGAGGCAATGTGTTTGTCTCCAATTAAATTATGAATTCAGCTCAGTTCATGCATCAGTTTCAGTTTCAGATATTAAGTCATGATTCAGTTCGTAAGTATCATGTGTAGTATCACAGTCTCTTTCTAGTATTTTCATAAAATTATTATCATTCGGGGACGAACGATCCCAAGAGGGAGATGTTGTAATACCCCGAGTTTTCATGTCATAAACCTCTCATCCTTTCTCATGAGATCAGGTCCAGTGCAAAGTAATGGTTACTCATAAGTTGACACTCCCGTTTCTATCTTAGCCATATAGTTATTTTTCTTGAGGATTCATGCACTTGCAGACCAATTCAGTAGCTCATTATTATTGAGATCCAGTGATTCAGTTTTATCAGTTACACATGATAGCTTGAAGACTAATATCCCTCTGTGTTTCAGGTTAATTATCCACATTCGAGGACGAATGTTCCCAAGGGGGAGAAAATGTAATACCCCGTATTTTTGTGCTAGAATTCTAACCATCGTTCCTACGCGTCTAAGCTCTAATCCAAGTGATTCTCACATGAATACAAGTTGCATGATCATTATCCTAGTCAATGGAGTAGTTTAGAGATGGAAAATGTTTATAGCAATGACCTAGAACAAGGTTGAGCTAAGACCAATTGATTCATCCAAAGTTTGACATTCGATTCTACAAGGGTCAACTTCAAACATGAATATCTATTAATATACATGGAATTTTTCATCCCAAGATCTATCAAATTGTACATACTTGAATTATCTTTCCAACGATACCAATTATACAAAAATCTGATACCCGAGCGAAGAGTTAAGCCATTTTTGTGAGAGGCAGTAAGGGTGTGCGATGGGCAATGCGCCGCCCAATCAAATGTGTGCGATTGGGAGTGCGAGGCACACTTAAATGTCTGCCATAAGATGTGCGACGCACACCTTAAGGTCTGCCATGGGTTGTGCGCCGCATACCTCACTTCCAAGTGCCAAAAGCACCCCTATATATGTCTATAACACGGGATTAAACTCCCATAACACCAAAATAAGTTTACTCTCTCTCAAAATCACCAAGAACATTCATTAGGATTTCAACCTAAAAATTCAAATATCTCAAGACTCAACCGTGAGAATTCTATAATTTTTACATAATCGAAATCCCCATTACGAAGTCTGCGAGGGACACCCAAAAGTTTGTGAATAGCATTACGTCATTTGGAAAGTCATTCAAAGCTTCAAGTTTAAGGTATGTAGGGTTTTTCAACAAGAACACCCTTTCGTTCTTGTGCCCAAAAATATTTTTCTTTTATGAATTTATGGATTTTTACATGTTCTATCATGAATTTGAATCATAAATTTATACTCTACATTGATTCTCATGAGACTATGATACTTTTGATATTTTAGAAGTGGAATTATATGAGAATGATAATATTATTGTACAAAAAGCTGAAATTTCCAGATTTTAAAGTAATTTATATATGTTTATGATGACAAGCATGATTCTTGAGAGATTTTATCGTGATATTGATATATGGGTCTTCGAACCCCCTTTGAAATTGTACTTTGAGAAATTATGTGCTATAAGCACAATGAGATTTGAATCCCAAAGTTAATTTTCTTTAAAAAGATGTATGATTTGATATGCTTTACAACGAACTTGAATATATGAATTTTATACCTTACGATGTTTCATGAGAATGTTGATATGGTTACCTATAAAGCTGAAAATTTAAGTTTTACGTGATTATTTTTATGCTTATGTCATAAAGTATGAAACTTTGGAAGGTTTTATGGTGATATTGATGTATGGGTTTTTGGAACCCTATTTGAGTTTATTATTTTGTGAAATCATATGTTATAACTACCTTGAAAATTAAATTAGTTGAAATGATGAAGAAGCTTTGACCTTTCGGTCGTAAAAAGGGGTGTTTTTGAACCCGAGATGAGAAAAGAAATCCACTTTTATTGATTATTATAAAAAGGGTAGCATGATGATTCCCGTTGTGAATTGTTGAAATGTTTGTTAGTGGATTTTATTTTGAAAAAATCTGAGCTAAGTCCGGAAGTAGTCTTTAGCATCGAGCGGGAGGTATAGCAGGATTTGGTACTTTCCTAGAACTACGTGCCCCGTAGGATGTGAGCCAGGGGCTGATTTATATAGTGATCACTAGTGTTTTGATTGACGATTTAAAGTCCTACTCCGATGGCAAGGATAGGACAGCTCTCCCCAACATGGGTAAGACGTTGGACTCCATGTAGCTCACATGGTTTATGTCGATTGTAAGAGACTCCCAGTGTGTGTATGTATTCTTCTATCTGAGATAAAAATATAATTGCTTAAAAGATTGAGTTTGAGAAAGTCATTATTTTCGAAAGATTTAAAGACTATATATTCTAAAGAGATTTGTCATGAGATTTGATTGCTTTGATGAATTGGAATTGAGATGAAAGTGAATTGAGATTTATTATGATGACTCACATGTTTGACCCGATATATTTTACTCTCTTATGATTATGATGATTTTAATTCGAGCTAAGTGAGTCATGTATATCAGTATGCATAATTTTATAAACTGTGATGATATTAAGATGTTATTTTATATATGCATTGCACCCCCATATGCTCGGTACGTTTCCATGGTACTGACCCACATATTTGTATGTGGGCTACAATTTCTCGGAATGTAGGTACAAGGTATAGTGTATATCTTCAGATCCAGTCAGTTCGCGGCATCCAGTCAGCAGGTGATGAGTCCTTTTGATTCAAGGGCTTGAGTTAGTTATACAGTGCGAGAAGTGATGTATTTCCTTTATCCAGCCATATTTAGTTAGGATAGTCGTAAGTCATGACCCAACTACCTATAGTCAGTACTAGTAGAGGCTTCATAGACAGTCAGTAGAAGTTGATGTATTTCGTTTCAGTTTTGGTTGTAAAAGCAGAGTTGTAATCTTGTAAATTTAGTTTTGTATCTATCATATTCAGAAAAGAGTTATTTTCCGCAGATTTGTATAGATTTATACTTTTTGTTCAGTTGCTTATGAGTTATGGCAGTAGAAGGGTTAGCTTGGGGTCACTTGTGATCTTAAGCACCGTGTGACGTCTCGGGACCCGATTTTGGGGCGTTACAAGGTCCTACCTAGTTTCTGTGATCTTGGTGGGTGTATATGAAAAGTCATGTAATGGTTTTCATCATTCACCCCATTCTCCTTGCATTGCATTGTATTTGCATATGCTTCTTGCTTGATTTTCCCTAGTTTCCTTGACTTTTGCTTGGTTTTTGTGTACTTATATATATGTTGTTTCCATTTTTATGTATTCATATATTAGATCTTTTAGTGGAGATGGTATGAGCTATCGTTTGGGAATTTTCTGCTAGCAGGTGACATTCTTATAGTATAATTTACTTATCTTATTTTCTGTTTTCTCCGTTTGGAATATGACACCTACTATGTACAAGTGGAGCATACTCACTCCTATTGTGCCCTTACGATGCAGATCCTAGTAGGAGCACCTCTCATGGTAACTAATTTCATGTGGAAACTTTTAGATTTTGAGGTATTGATCTGCTTCAGCGTTTGAGGTCAATTCAGACCTCATATATACTCATTTGTATTTATTTTGAATGTTAGAGACAGATATATATTTTAAGTTTTGGATATCGTGTTTAATGCTCTTTAACTATAACACCAGATTTTAAGAATTTATGAGATTTCTATTGGGTTTTCGCTTTTACTTATGATTTTAGGCCTGACTTTGTTTTATAAGTTTCACCATGGTGTATGTTATTGTAATTTTACTTTTCCTTTATCAGTCAAGGTGATTGGATTACCTATCATAGCTGAGTCACGATAAGTGTCATCATGACCTATTTTTGGATCATGACAAATTTATATCGGAGCAGCCAAGTTTATCGGTCTCAAATTGTAAGAGCAGGATGTCTAGAAGATTCTCACAAATCAGCACATATATATTCGTATCTATCTTCGAGAGGCTATAAGAAATACTTAGAAAAATTTCTCTATTTTGATTACAAAGTCATGCGGGTTGTTCTTACCCAATGTTTTAAGTTGTGTTTCACTCTTTTCTGTGTAGATGGTAAGGACTAGATATCGTGAGGTTAGGTATGTTGATCCAGTACCTAAGGATAGAACTTTGTCTAAAGGGAGAGAAAGGAATCATGGACGACCCAGAGGTAGAGAACGGGCACAAAGAGTTGCCCTTATTAGAGGTAGTACTAGGGGATCATCCCCCGAGCCTAAAGTTGAGCGTTAAGGTGATATGGGGTCATCTCATATTTTAAATAGTACTACTACCCTAGTTCGGGGAGGGGGGTCTGTTGGTTTGGTTATTGACTCATTTGTAGGGTGTTCCCTTGAGTGAACATGGTGTTTCTTCGGTTTTGATTATTATATCACCATCCGCACTGGGGTCTGTATATGGTATTCCTCTAATATAGAGTATGGTTTCTCCATCTATACCATCATCTACTTATCACATTCCTTAGACTTTGAGTAGTGCTCTACCTTATGTGCCAGAATATGATTATGATATTCCTGATTCAAGGGTATAGCTTTCATATAAGGTACCCCCACATGTGGATTCATTTCTAGCCAAACTTACTATTTCTCTAGTTACTTTGGGTACAGTTATGTCTTTTGATGACCTATAGAGGCTTAAGAGGTTTATTTACTTGGGTCCGCACAAGTTGAGTGGTGTTATTGGTGAGGATATCTATGAGTTTTAGACTAGTTATCAGGAGAAGTTAGATAATCTTGAATCGTCTGAGTCTCACAAAGTTGCTTATACTACCTATTAGTTGATGGATATGGCTAGGAATTACTGGAGGTCGTCCGCTAGTTTTAGACTTTTGGGTTTGCTTTCTATAACTTGGACTTTGTTTTTTAGGTCTTTTTGGAGAAATTTGTATTATATAGCTTTAGGGATTAGATGTGTGATGATTTTGATTACTTAGAGTAGGGTTCTATGACTACTATTAAGTACGAGGCTCATTTTCATACTTTATCTAGGTATTCATCTGCTAGCATCTCTACCGAGTCTGAAAGAATTTAGAAGTTTGTAACAGGGTTAGATGGCATTTATCAGCTGGACACAACTTAGATGGTAGTTTTAGAGGTTTCTTTTTAGAGTATTCTTGAGCCTTCTAAGGTGACTGAATCTATTATCCAAGCGACTTAGAAAGGCACCAAAAAGGTGTGTCATCATGGTGAGTTTAGTGGACACGCCTCCCAAGGTAGATATTTATCTAGTAGAGGTTTCCTTGGTTATTATGATAGGTTGGTTTAGGCTACTTTGCAGGGATCAGATGGTAGAACTTCAGGTTCAATGACTTTAGGTAGTCGAACATTGGGTCGGGGTGGTCGTTCTAGTTCAGTCGCACCTTTTTGGATTGAGTCAGGTCGTAGAAGTTGATTTGTATGTGATAGTTTTTCCATATGGCCAAAGATTATACTCGTCATATTTTCAGACCTAATCCTATATTAGTAGTGAGAGGTGTTTCACGGAGTGGTAAGGATGTTGCTAAAGGTGCTTGAGGTAGAGGTAGAGGAGCTCGTTATAGTGGTCATGGGGTTACTAAGTCTGGTAGGGGACATGGTTAGTGTAATGCTATAACTTCTAGACCCAAGGTAGAATCCGTTGATATCGTTATTATAGGTATCATCCGAATTTACTATAGATCTGCTTCTATATTATTTGACCCTGGGTCGACTTTCTTCTATGTGTCTACATAATTTGCTTTTGGTTTTAGAGTTGCCTGTGATCCCCTTCATATTTTTATCCTCATAGGAGATTTTTTAGTGGTGGATCAGGTGTACCGATCTTGTGTGGTTATCTTTGCGGGCTGTGAGACTTTGGTAGATTTGATTGTTCTAAACATGGTTGATTTTGATGTTAACTTGAGTATGAATTGGTTACAACCTTATCATTCTATTTTGGACAGTTATGCCAAGAACGAGACCTTAGCAATGCCGAGTATGTCGAGATTAGCTTGGAAGGGCATGCTTAATTTGGGTCCGAGGGGTGTTATATCTTTTTTGCATGCTTGTTGGATAATAGAGAAAGGATATTTATCTTATTTAGCTTATATCTATGATACTAGTGTTGCCTCCCATCTCTTATTGATTCGATTTGAGTTGTTAACGAGTTCATGGATGGGTTTTCTATGGATTTTCTAGGAATGGCGCTGGATTATAATATTGATTTTGCTATTGATATGGAGCCTGGCACCAAGCTTATTTATACTCCTCCCTATAGGATGGCCCAAACTGAGTTGAAGGAAAAGTTGCAAGATTTGTTGAGTAAGGGGTTCATTAGACCCAGTGTATCTCTTTGGGGTGTGCCCGTTTTATTTGTGAATAAGAAGGATGGTTCTATGCATATGTGTATCAATAATAGGCAGTTGAATAAAGTGATAGTTAAGAACAAGTATCATCTTCCTCGCATTGATGATCGATTTGACCAGCTTTAGGGAGCTTCGATGTTTTCCAAGAATGATTTGAGATTCGAGTATCACCATTTGAAGAGTAGAGCTTCGGCTATCCTAAAAATGACTTTTTAGACTTAATACGCTCATTATGAGTTCTTGGTCATATCTTTTAGATTGACCAGTGCCCAAACAATGTTCATGGAGTTTATGAACAGGGTATTTTGATCATATCTTGGCTCCCTTGTAATTGTATTTACAGATGACTTTTTGTTTTATTCGAAGAGTGATGCTGACCATGTGAAGCATTTGAGGATTGTACTTCAGAGGTTGCGTGATGAGAAGTTGTATGCTAAATTTTCTAAGCGCAAGTTTTTGTTGTATTCCATATCTTTTTTGGATCATGTGGTAACTAAGGATTGTCTTATGGTTGATCCGACCAAGATAGCGAGTTTTCATTATTAGGCTAGACCTATTTCTCCTATCAAAATTTATAGTTTCATTGGTTTAGCAGGTTATTATCGGCGTTTTATATAGGATTTCTCATCTATTGCAACCTTTTTAACCAAGATAACTTGGAAAAAGGTGATGTTCCAATGATCGAATATGTGTGAGAAAGCCTTCAAAAGCCTAAAGAGCTGTTGACTTTGGATCCTATCTTGACTTCGCCCAAGGAGGGTGTAAGTTTTATCGTGTTTTGTAATGCTTCTGGTATTGGTTTTGATGTGGCACTGATGCATAAGAGTAAGGTGATTGCTTATGCCTCGTGTCAGTTGAAGCCTCATGAGAGAAACTACCCCACCCAGGATTTGGAGTTTGTAATCGTATGTTGAAGTTGTTATATCATTATTGTTATGGAGTTCCTTGCAAGATTTTCCAGACTATTATAGCCTTTAATATTTCTTCAAACAGCGAGATCTTAATGTGAGGCAGTGGCTTGGCTTGAGTTACTTAAGGATTATGATCTCAATAATTTGTATAATCCAGGAAAGACTAATGTGGTTACAGATGCCTTGAGTCAAAAAATGACTAGTATGTAGAGTTTAGCTTAGCTCTTGATCCAAGTAGCCTTTAGCCATGGAGATTTATTCTTTAGCTGACTAAATAGTTAGACTTGATACTTTGACACCTAGTGTGTTTTAGACGTTGTTGGTGTTAGATCTTCCTTGATTGGGTAGATTTGATCTCGCCAGTTTGATAATGATAGTTTGATATGACTCGACATAAGGTGTTGAGTGGCGAGTCTAAAGAGCCTCTCTTGATTTTGATGGTGAGTTGAGGATTAGTGGTCGAGTTTGTGCAATGAGAGTCGGATATTGGGTGAAATTAATTTTGGAGGAGGCATATTTTTCCAAATTTTTTATCCGTCCAAGTGTGACTGTTTTGTGATATTAAGCAACTTTACTGGTAGGGTGATATGAAGAAGGATGTGATGGATTTTATAGCTTGTTGCCTGTGTTGTCGGCAGGTGAAGGCCGAGCATTAGAGATCAGGTGGTTTGCTTCAAAGGTTACCTATTTTTGAGTGGAAGTAGGAACGGATCACTATGGACTTCATGACTGAGTTGCCTCGTACTTATCATGATTCTAATAGTATTTGGGTAATCATTGATCAATTGATCAAATCTGCCAATTCATACCTATTCAAATTTCCTTCAGTGTCGAGAGGTTGGCCCGTATCTACGTTGAGATAGTTGTTCCTTACAGGCTACCCGTGTCTATTATATCAGACAGAAGCTCAATGTTCACTTTTATCTTCTGGAGGACTTTCCATGAGGATTTGGGAACTCAGGTTGACCTTAGTACTACTTCCATCCCAGACTGATGGCCAATCGGAGTAAACTATTCAGGTTTAAAGGATATGCTTTGTGTATGTGTTATGGACTTCGAAGTCCAGTGAGAGCACCATTTGGATTTGGCGGAGTTCACTTATAATAATAGATACCATTTAAGCATTGAGATGGCCCCTTTTGAGGCATTGTATGGTAGGTTTTGTTGATCTCCTATTGGTTGGTTTGAGACTTTAGAAGTTAAACCTCGAGGTACCGACTTGTTTTGTGAGATTTTGGGAAAAGTTTGGGTGATTTTGGATAGGCTTCGAGCAGCCAAGAGTAGGCAAAAGAGTTATGCAAATCGTAGGCTTTGTGACTTAAAGTTTGAGATTGGTGATCGGGTATTTCTTAATGTATCATCCATGAAGGGCATAATGAGATTGAGAAAGAGAGGCAAGCTTAGCCCGAGGTATATTAGAACATTTGAGATTCTTTAGCTTTTGGATACATTGCTTATGATTTGACCTTACCTCCAAATTATTCAGTCCTTCATCTAATTTTTCATGAATCTATGCTCTGATGTTATATTCTAGATGAGTCTCATGTGCTTCGTTGGGACAAGGTGCGGTTAGATGAAAGGTTGTCCTTTATTGAGGAGTCAATATCCATATTAGTCAGGGAAGTTACGCTCGAGAGATATTCATATGGTTAAGATTCAATGGAGACATTGAGTAGAGCAGGCTACTTGGGAGGCTGATTCTGACATATATAGTAGTTACCCCCAACTTTTCAATGACTCGGGTATATCCTTGCCTTTTAGTTCAAGGAGGGGCTAGGTTTTTCGTTGTGAATATTGTAAGGACCTGAATTTAGGTGATTTTTGTATGTGTTTTAATCATTTTACCCATCTTCGTAGTTGCTACCTATTGAATTTGGGGTTTAGGGAAGGTTAGCACGGTTTTTGATGCAATCAAAAATAATTTGTGCGAGTTTGTGGCTTTTAAAGGCTTAAGAACCCACATAGTTTGGTAAATATTTGATGATTCGAGTGTTGAATGGAAAATGGACTACATCAGCAGATTTAGAAGGTCGAATTTTGATTAGTAGCGAGGTTGGTTCAGTTTTGAGAAATTTATATCTCATTTTGGTCCTTTGTTTGGAAAATAGTACAGATGGATCTCATGGGTTAATTTTATGAAAAACAACCTTTTTTTGAAAATTCGACGCCGCTATTGAGTCCGGAGTGTCAAAAATAGCCTGGTATCATAGTTCGTTTGGTTCACGAATTTTCAAATGAACTATCGGCAACTTTTCATCTTAGCAAAGTTGTTGGTGCAGCCGCCTTAGCGGCCAAAGTACTGCTATAAGGGTGGTCGTTTTAGCGATCTTAGTGGATCAATTGCCTACCGCTAAAGCGGGCACTTGACCACTTTAGCGGGTGCCTTTTTATCAGCCTAGCTACATGGGTCGGACCGCTTTAGAGGTCACCTATTGTTTAAGTGATGACCGCTTAAGCGTCCAAAGCTAAATCAGTATATAAACTCTTTTTCATGTTTTTCCTCAACGTTTGGCCTTTGAGCTTTGGTTTGGGAGATTCTTGAGAATTTCTTCATCGTTGACCTTGGATAATCTGCAAAACCTTATTCCCGTTATTTTTCATTGATTATATCATCAAAAACACCTTTAAATCATGAATTCTAAATGAAAAATTAGAGTTTTTACCTGTAAAGATTAAAACGGATTTTTCTTCAATTTGGACCTCATTTTTAACTTATTTTTGTATGGGTTTTCTCCGATAGACTCCTATAACCTTGAAAAATGTGGTTTTAGAATAAAATTTTGATTTTAGCCCTTTTGTTTTCAAACTCATTTTTCGAATTCATTTTGGACCCAACCTAAATATGTGCAATATAGGTATTGTTAGCTTTCTTTTGACGCGTAGTTGATATATTTGAATATTGTAGTTGATTCTGAGATCGTTCATTAAGGTAAGGCTTCGAGTTAAAGCACCTTTGATCAAGATTTCATCGTTTTGAGGTAGGTTAAGGCTTAACTTCTTTCAGACTGAGTTGGTAATTAATATTTAAGTAAATCATGCTATGAGTCGGGAAAAATAACTATGGGATTTATAATTCGATATTATTAATATTGTTTTGTGTTCGAGTGGGGCTTATATTATGTTGTTATGGATTTTTAATATCTGATATTGTGTATTGCCTGTGTGGGGGTTGTAATTGACATCAAAGGCTTATTTGTGCATTTAAATACCTTTATTCTAGATGTGATGTCCATATGGTGGCCATTTTTGCTAATATACACCTTATTTGAGAAATGATTGACTTCGTTATGATAAAAATACCTGAGTTATGGGGTTGATATGATATTAATGATGTCTTACATTTATACTTTTTCTTATGGTGCCTAATTAGAGTTGATGATCATAGATTATGGACATGTTGAGTTGACATCACATACATCCTCATTGAGTTGATTGTGAGCATTATATCCTCATTCCATACATATTCACTTATGAGACACTGGTATCATTGGGAAACACTGTGTTTAGAAAAAATGAGACACTTGTATAAAAAATTTCTCCATGAACACGAGCTGGAGAGAAGAGTTAAGACTAAGATTGAGATATGAGATATGAGATATAACATAGGGGTTGTGAAACCCCCATAGGTAATACCTAGTAGTTGCAATCTCGGTTGGTGTATAAGGAAAGTCGTGTGACTGTTTTCATCATTCATCCTATCCATATTGCATTGCACTATATTTGCATACGCATCTTGCTTA
Organism: Capsicum pubescens; assembly: GCA_030864215.1. Taxonomy (NCBI): domain Eukaryota; kingdom Viridiplantae; phylum Streptophyta; class Magnoliopsida; order Solanales; family Solanaceae; genus Capsicum; species Capsicum pubescens. Next base: position 36,779,934 of record CM061542.1, on the reverse strand, counting down.
TTTTTTCTAGTTTCTTCGACTTTTCCTTAGTTTTTGTGTACTCTTGTATAAATATCTGTGTTGTTTTTATTTTGATGTATTTATATATTAAAACTGTTAGTGAGGACGGTGTGGGCTACCATTTGGGACTTTTCTTCTTGCAGGTGACGTGCTCATAATATAATTTACTTATCTTATTTTTCTGCTTTACTTAGTCGGCCTATGATACCTACTAAGTACAAGTTGATCGTATTCACTCCTGTTGTGCCCTTTCGGTGCGGATCCTAGTACAAGTATCTTATGTGGATACTAATTTCATGTGGAGACTTCCAGATTTTGAGGTACTGGTCCTCTTTATTTTTTGGGACTGATTCAGATCTCATCTATCCTCATTTATCTTTATTTTGATTATTAGAGATAGATGTATATTTTTAATTATTCTGATATTGTATTAGATGATACCAAATTCTGAGGATTTATGAGATTTCTTTCAAATTTTCGCTTTTACTTATGTTTTTAGGGCCTGACTTCGTTGTATAAGTCTCGTCTTGTTGTAGGTTACTGTAGATTTTTCTTTTCCTTTATCAGTTTGAGTGAATGGCTTACTTATTAAGGCTGAGTCGCAATAGTGTCATCATGATCCACTTTTGGATCGTAATAGTAGTATTCCTAGTAGGGTAATATTTTAATTGCAGGCAGTCTAATTTCTATATAGTGAAGGTAGTAGTATTCCAGGTATGGAATAGTATTATTATAAGTATTATTTTTCATATAATAGCTTGCTTTGTAAGATAATATTTTAATTACAGATATTCTAATTTCTTTTTAAAGAAATTCATATAATACTATTTCTTATATGGCAATATTTGAACTGCAATTTTATATATATTCTTTATCATATAATTATTATTGGAAAAAATCATCATTTTTACTTCAAACTAAACACTAAAAGTCTAAGTCACACCTAAACTATAGTAGTGACCTATTACACGCCTAAACTATAAAAAAAGTAGAACTATTACCTCCCCGCGACACCCATGCCCAAGTTCAATGAGTGCAGTGTACTCCACTCGCTCCATGTCACTTTCTAGATCACTTTCCTCATCAAAAACAATTTTAAACATTATTTTTAAATAAAAATTTATAAGTCATCTTCCTTACCTCAGTCATCTCTCCCATTACCTCTAAAAGGGAGCTTCACCAACAAACGAATACAGTAACAGAGTATCAAGCAAATTAAGATTCAAAGGCTTCTCAATAAGGATGAGTCGTGAGATAGATAGCGGTAAAGAAAAAAGTAAAGGTCGTCGGAATTTTATTTTCGGACGAATGTAAAAGTTTTCAATCGATACTTTTAGATCTTAGGATGAAATTACAAGGATCTTCATAAGCTTATTCTCATTTATCACTTTTCTTCCTTCCAAATTGCTTCAAATTTTTCAATTTGACTAACCATTAATATTTCAATATCCAACTACAGTTACCAATTTCTTCATTGAATTTGTGAAGATTAATCGATCTGATTTTCTAAAAATCTCATTCAAGACTGAATCTTTTTATATTCCCAGGTACAATCTTGAACTTTTCAACCCAAACGATCTGTTTACATACCTCAATTCCTCTGAAAGACCCCAAAATCAAGAATTCAACTAGCCCCTTTTTCTTTATAGATAATTTAAAAAAAAAAAAAAAGAATCTTGATAAGTGTTTGCTGCTATTTGTATGATTTTTCCTTTAAATTTGCTTTGAAAGTTTGCAACTTGGTCTGTTTAATCTTATTGTGTAGGAAAAGAGTAAATTTGATTGTGCCCTAAATAATGGTTTTACATATCTTAAACACACAATAGTACTAAGTAATAAAAAAGGAAGGGAATGAAAGAAAAATGAAGAATTTTGTATATATCTGGGCTGGACAAGTTCACAAGAACTATTCCTTTTGGTTTTGTAGGAGAATTATGGCTGAATTTTTTCTTCAGATGATCATATGTTTAGGCTAGACTTTTGTGGTCATTGAATTAAAGGCTCCTATATTTAAGAATTTATTTTATTCTTAAAATTATTGTGGTGAAGATTTGAGTTTGATGATGATGGTGTCAATGGTGGTGTTTTAATGGTAATTTTGGTGAATGAGAAGCAATTGAAGAAGGCGGGATCCATATATTAAAATGAATAAATAAATAAAATAATTTTATTAATATTTTTTCAATTGAAGAAATAAAAAAAAAATTCATTAACATTTAGTTACCAATTCTTCAAACAAATGATCTTCAATTTTGATTTTGAAAGACAAATTTGGGAACTAGGGTTCTTAGTTTGGAGCCCCAAATTAGCTTAAATAGGAATTAGGGTTCAATAGATCCATTGAAAATTAAAAGTGTTGTACTTTTAATGTTTTTAGCCGTTTATTTTTATTATTTAAATGGTTGGACGCGCCTAAAACGAGTATAAGAAACGCGCCTTAGAATGGGCGTCGCGGTAAGGTAATAGTTCCACTTTTATAGTTTAGGTGTGTAATAGGTCACTACGATAGTTTAGGTGTGACCTAGATTTTTCGTGTTTAGTTTGGAATGGAAACGATGACTTTTTTCATTATTATTCCTTGTATGATAATATTTTAATTGAATTTTTTTTTTTTTTAAGTTTATTACAAATAAAAACCAATAAATAGATCATCTAATAGTGCCAAATGACTTGTTCTCAATACATCATTTGATGCAATATCAAACTTGACTATCCTCCTTTTAATATTTCATTATTATTATATTATATGTAATAAATTATGAAAATGTCTCTATCTTATTAATGACTACACTTCTGCATATGTGGTTGCACAATTCAATTATATTGTTCCAAAACTGGATAGTACTATTACCCTTTTTATAGAAAAAATGTAATGTGTTCATTTAAGATTAAGAAAAAACATACACACATTAAGAAAAATGTAATGTGTAATGCTTTTAATTTTAGAAAAAGACATTCAATTTAAGAAAAAGACATTCAATTTATGAAAAAAAAAATAATGTGTTCAATTATATTAATTTATTAAACATTTTAGGTGATGTGGTCAAGTAAGAATTGTTATGTAGATTTGTATCTGAGGTGTACAACCTTAACCCTATATATAGAGTGCAAAAGCAAAAGACATTCTCCCAGACTTGCAAGTTGGTTACCAATCTTTTGTTCCCAATATATAGAGAGACAACATTTTCCTAGACTTGCAAGTTTGATTTATTCAATTTAAATATAATTAATCTCTCAATTATGAAGCTAAATTTTGCAACCTTACTTCTCGTGACACTTGTTCTTACTTCGTTCTTCATTCCAGCTACTATCGCTAATTCAGGTAGCGGTCTTATTTTTTAATAATATCCCCTCTTTGGTCCTTTTAATATGACACTTACCAAAAATATTCTTTATTTTTTAAATTAAAGAATGAGCTAATTTTTTTAAAAAATGATTATACCCTTACTATTCCATAATTTCTTGTTTTACAGTGTTTGATGGTCTTGTAATTAATGAGTTGGGATTGTGTTTTTTGAAGATTTCTGTGATTCAAAGTGCAATGCTAGGTGTTCAAAGGCGTCACTACATGATAGATGCTTGAAGTATTGTGGGATATGTTGTGCTGAGTGTAATTGTGTTCCTTCTGGAACTTTTGGGAACAAAGACGAATGCCCTTGCTACAGAGACAAGAAGAACTCTAAGGGAGGCCCTAAATGTCCTTGATTTTACTCTTTCCCCCAATTATTTAAATCCTTCATGTGCCATGTTTGTTGTGAAATAAGGATGATAAACAAAAATAAGTGAACAAATGAGGGTTTTTTTTGTACATTTAATTTATGTTGTCGTTGAATAAAATGAGCTTTTACGGTTTGTTTGGATAGTTGTTTCTTGTTGTATTGTATCAATGGTGTTACTGTTTTAAGTATAATTGGTTCCTAGACACTTTCTTTGCACGTGCATCCCATATTAATCAGTAAAAACATATTAAAATTATGTCATACAAATAATTTTATGATAGCATAAAAAAATCTAATTTTAGAGATCAGAAAAGGACGATCAAACTACATGTGAATGATTAATTTATTCGCCGATATTTATTTGGAGATCTTTCAGAAATAGCGGCATTTTGCTATAAAATCCTTTTTTCATAGTAATATTTTACATAATTACCATTTATAGCCGTTGTATTCGATTTTCAGTTGTTGTATTCACTTTTACTCAATGTTCCGTATTCATAAAAACATAAATACACTACATATTTAGTCTCGCCAAAAAACACTACCATTATTTTTTTTATTTTTTTTTGAGTTTTCCCTTTTCTTCTTCTTTTTTCTATTTTTCCTATTATTATTATTTTTTTATTTTTTTTTCGTTTTTTTCTCTCTTTAATCTCTAACTTCTATTTCTCTTTGTTCTTTGATTTCTTTTTATTTTCTTTTTGTACTTATTTTCTTTATTATTTTTTTGTTCTATTTTATAATTTTTGTATTTTCAAAAAATATGACTAGTCGAGCACAAGTCATGGATGATAACGTAAATACTACAATTATTTATCGTATTTGTAGTCACACCGTCATTTATATTTTTGTATTCATTGATATAACTGTATTTGTATTTGGATGATAACGTAAACACTACAATTGCTTATCGTATTTGTAGTCACACCGTCATTTATATTTTTGTATTCATTGATACAACTGTATTTGTATTTGTATTTTAAAGTTCGCACTTGTATTTATATCTTATAGTTCTCATTTGTATTTTATAGTTCGCACTTGTATTTGTATTTGTTAGTTTGTACCATCATTTATATTTTATATAATTCGCACTTGTATTTTAAAGAACTGTTTTGTATTTGTATTTTATAATTGACTGCATATTATATTGGATTATGTTTATATTATGATTTTATACTTGTATTTGTATTCTATTTTCGTCGATACCTTTTTATTTTTGATGAATTATTTTGCATTTGTAGTTGTAAGCTGATTGCATATTGTATTTAGCCGTGACTATGTACAATTTATCATTTGTATTTGTATATAAACAAGTAAATGCATTAATTGTACTTTCTTGATTCTAAAATATATAAATATGTAATGTATCATTTGATAAAAATGTACCGTTTTTTATTTGTATATCAATATTATCATTCATATTTGTAAATAAACAAATATCACTTGATGCAAATATAATTACAAACAAATGAAACAAATGATTTTAGAAATACAATATGTATTTGTATATATTGTATTTGTATAGAAATTTGAATTGTATTTATTTGTATCAATAAATACAACTTGTATTAATAAATACAAACAAGTATTCGTAGAAAGAAAATCAATCGTTCCTTTTCGATAATTAAAAAATACAAATGATAGTTCACACTTATATTTATATGTTATAGTTCGCATTTGTATTTGTATTTTATAGTTCATACTTGTATTTGTATATTATAGTTCGCATTTATATTTGTACTAGTTTAGGTGTACGCGCGGGTACCTTATTTTATTGAGTTCAAACGTTACACTAAATAGGATTTTTGTTTAAATAATAAAGATTAATACAATAATTAAATTCAACATCTTTTGAAGAATTTGTTTAATTAAACTTAATCTTTACCAAAACAAATTCTCAAAGACGATGATAGAGACATCAAAACAATATAATTAAATCTAACCTTTTACACAAAAATTTCCTCAAAGTCGTCCGACACTCATCTACCACGTGTAAACTCTAACAAAATAATACGACAATAGAGATATCTAAATAATACAACTAAACTTTACCTTTACACAAAAAAATCTCAAAATTGAGATATAAAACTAATACAATTAAACCTAATCTTTACCTAAAAAAAATTCTCAAAGCCGACCGGCATTCATCTACCACCTGTAAATTCATCTACGACCTATAAACTACAATAAAATAATACAATAGTGATCATAAAACTTCAGTTTTGATGAAAATAATTCTTGTCTGGGCAAAAATTTTGACACTAAAGAATGACTTGACTGAAAACAAAGAAGATATATATATACACACACACGTTGAATTCTATTATGTTGACAAAAAATAGTGAAGAAATTGAGGGTTAGAAAATTAAGCATCCACCAATCTAGACATGCAACCGAATCAAGTTATATGAGTATCAATCATATTTTTCCAATAAATAAATCAGTTTCTTCTCAATCTTTATAGAAGTATTTCCTTAATAGAGTCCTATTTTTGGAGTATTTTTCTATTCTATTTTAGGAGTATTTTTCTAATTGATCCGTACAAAGAAAAATAATAATTGATTCTCTTTCCTTATATTTTAGGAGCCTAGTTAATATAATAAAAATAATTAAATAATAAATTAAAGAAAATTGTGAAAAGATAATTTTGTTTAAAGGAGTCTTTTAGTGAAGGACAAAAAGTTTAAATCACTTTTCTAAGAGTGTTCACACTTTTAATAGATTATAGATTATAGATTATAGATAATGTAAAATAGATTTTTGAATGAAGCTATTTTAGAAATCCTAAATAATCAACATTAGTATCCTGTATTAATAAAATGTTACGAAAAGTTTATACGACAGTGAAGAAAACATATCAATTAGACATCAAAAGCAAAAAATAAAAACATGTATGAGCCTAAAACTACTACCGACACAATTCTCCCCGACTCCCACCAAATGAGAAGCAAGTCAAAACATAACTGAATACTAACCTTGTACCCTAATTTGGAACATTCATACCATCTTATCTAATGCACAAACAAATATACCACATGTATGGAACAATATTAGAACTAAATTGCATATATAAGCTACCAGCATTATAAAAAACATTAGTCATAAATCAAAATGAATTTAACCTTCTGCCCTAATTTATTACCTCCTTACCCTCCAATCTAATGCACCTGTATAAAGAATCACAAATTTCTTAAAAACAAATATACTACGGCATGCAACAATATTAGAAGTTGCACATAAAATCTACGATATTACAATAAGTATGATTCATAAATAAAAAATTAACCTTCTGTCTAATATGAAACCTCTATACACTCTTATCTAATGCACTTGCATAAGAAAAATCACAAATTTCTGAAAACAAATATATTGCAAGCAAGCAACAATATTAGAATAAAACAGCACATAAAAGCAACAACAATACAAAAAACATGATTCACACGTACACAAAAAGAATTTAACCTTTTACCTTATTTTGCAACTTCAACACTCTTGTATCTAATGCACCTGTATAAAAAAAATCATAAAATTCTTAAAACAAATAGACTATGGACATGTAACCATGTATGTTTCTATAAAATTTAATCAAACTGTTACTTTAAATAGAATCATAGATTTTTTTATAAATAAAGTAAATTTCTATGATTTATAGGTGTTAAATGTTAATATTTAACACAAAAAGGGACTCATAAATCCAAAAGATAGGAGTTTTATTTCTAACTTATCCTTTTTTTTACTAAATTAATAAAAAAAACAAAAATATTGATTTTTTTTCTAACTACATTAATAAAACAAGTTAACTGATTATAAACGTGTACTTCTTTTTTAGCTGAGAAAAATTGTGTGTTTATTTTCCAATTTTCCTCCTCTTTTTATCATATATTTTGATTTATTTATTTTACTTTTTGTCAAAGAAGTAAAAGTGAAAAAATGAAAACACTTTTCAAAATACAATCTGAAATTGTATTTGAAATTTATGGTCGAACATTACATCTTTTACTAAAGTGAAATACTTTTTAAAAAAGAAAAAAAAAATCTTATGACCAAACAACACAAAAATAAGAAGAAAACGCTCACCCAAAAATCGTGAAGACGTTTCAATCACATGTTGTACATGAATTTTTCTTCACCTACATATCATGCGGAATGCAACAATAAATAAAACTATATTAAAGAAACATAATATTTTAAAAAAATAAAACTAAAAACACAAAATCTATCTATTGAAAGAATAATTTTCTATTCAAATGTCATTTGGGACAAAAGAATACCCAATATATAGAAATCCAAAAAAAAAACTTATCATGAAAGAATTGGTCAAACATGAAAAAAAACTTTTCTAATATGGAAAGGATCCTTAATTTAAAATTCATACTTATCTTTCCAATTTGGAGGTGTACAACTACAACTTCTTATTTTCCCTTTTTTCTTGGTATACTACTACAAGCCTCCGTTACCCTATATTTATAGGGTTTTTAAGACTCTTTATTTATTATTATACTTACACAAGGAAAGAAAACCTATTAAAATTAAGAAAAAAATACATAAAGTAGCATACGTAAGTATTAAATTATAAAAAATAGCAACACTTTTATCAAATTACATTTTGTAGCATATGTATTTGTATGTATTTGTATTTTTTGTAGCAACAGTTTGCAAAAATATAAAATATATATCGATCATAAGGGCAGTAAAAATCATATGTATTTGTATTTTTGTAGCAACAGTTTGCAAAAATATAAAATACAACTTTTGTTATATTATGTAATTATGAAACTGTTGCTATGAAACTCATAATTAAAGGGATAATATGCTATTTCTAAATTTTGCCCAAACAATTAGCTATATATTTACCTCTTACCATATAGTTTAGGACTCTTTAATTTTTTAATATTATAATTAATATTATAAAGTTAATTACATAAAATTAGAGAAAAAGGATGAAAAGACAATTTTGTCTATTGTGAAGTCTTTTAATGAAGGGCAAAAATTTCAAATCACTTTTTAAGGAGCTTCACACTTTTAATATATTATAGATATAGATATAGATATAGATATAGATATAGATATAGATATAGATATAGATATAGATATAGATTTTATAGTTCACACTTGTATTTGTATGTTATAGTTCGCATTGTTTGTATTTATAATTCGCACTTGTATTTGTGTTTGCTAGTTTGCACAAATAAAAAGGAGAAAAAATGAAAAGAAAAGGAGAAAAAAGGAGAAAAAAGGAGAGAAAAGGAAGGAGAAAAAATACAAAAAACAAGGAGAGTAATAGAAAATAGAGAAAAAATACAAAAAAGAAAAAGAAAAAGAAAAAAAAAGAGGAGAAAAATGAAAAGGAAAAAAAAAAGATGAAAAAAAATGAAAAAGAAAAAAAAATAGAAAACAACAAAAAAAGGAGAAGAAAAGATGAAGAAAAAAAAAAGGAGAATAATACAAAATAGAAAAAGAGACAAAATATATGAGAGATGCTATGAATTGTAATTAAAAATAATTAATAGGCAGGAGGGGGTTATGAATTGTAATTAATTGAAACTTAGGCTAAATAGAGTAATTATGAGTCTATGTTTGCTAAGATATGTAGTTATCCCTATTTATTTCTATTGTAAACATAAATTATTAGAAATATGATATGTTTTAAAATATTTATATATCAGTTATCAAAATTATTAATTATCATATTTTAATTCATGAATATTGATGTTTACAATACATACATAGTTTATAAGATTTTCATATTAAAAATATCTATTTAAACTCATATTTATATTTCATTTTCACTTTGCAAAAAGAAAGGCTTAAGGGACAAAATCAAAAAGAAAGTGGACACATTCAATTAGTAATCTACGTGATCACATCCACATTAAAGTTATCCTAAATCAACACATTAAACAAATTATATGTTCTCAATTTTGTTTAGTCTTCTTTTGTAACAACGCTTAGCTTGGTTTTATTAATTTTCTAGGTTTTGAATATTTTACCCTTCCACGTACTTATGTTATGATGTTTGTGGGTTGAGGGAGTAGATGGAATTAAGTGTATTTTTTAAAAAAGCTTTTAAGTTGAAATAATTAACTTTGATGAATATTTAGGAATCAGAGTATCAAATGAAAATTTTGTTAGCGGCATCAGCTCTGAATGTCTAAATTAGTTGGGTAGCATGGTTGTTTCGGTTCCAGAGTTCCTGTGTGATTTTAAGTATTTAGATGAAAAGTTGATAATTTAGGTTTAAGGGTTGACTTTGGTCAACATTCAACATTAAAGGACCTCCGTGGAAAAGTTTTATTGCATTGTTGAGTTTGAAGTATCAAATTTGATTTAATAGCATAGTCGGATTATTTTCGTGGTGTTTCAAACGTATTTTGAGGGTCCGATCAAATAGTTTTTAGCTTGATTTTCTGTTGTTTTGGCAGACCTATTGAAGGGAAAAAATGTCCTTCGCGTTCGTGAGCCCTTCATCGTGTTCACGATAAGGGAATCGCGATAGCAATGAGCAATTCCCTATTAGAGTAGGTCAATGGTTCTTTGCGTTTGCGGAGACCTGGTCGCATTCGCAGTAAAACAGAATCGGTTTAGTCGTATTCACAATCGATCTTTCACATTTTCGAAGAGGGATCGCGACCTGAAAAACTTAAAAACCCTTTTTACCTTAAAATTCAATTTTCACCAAAAATGGACCTACAAACCACAATTTTGGGCGATTTCAAAAATATTTTTGAGATTCGCTTTTGAAGTAAGTTCTAAATCTTGATTTCATCTTTTCCCCTTGATGTTAACTTCAAATCTTTGTATTTTAACTTTGAATTTAGAGGTTTTAATGGTAAAGATAAGATATGATATTTTAACTATTTCAAACTTGATTTTAACCCCATCTTTTATGGGATTTTATATTTAAACTCCCTAGACTATGGATGATGTGATCTTTTAATAAAATTTCAGTTTCACCATCTTGGATCCAAGGTCACTTTTTGGATTGAATTCTGAACCAGAAATAGAAATGGGTTAATATGGGTATCGTTAGCTTCGTCTTCTTACCTAGAGCTCATATTTGAATAGATTGGACTCGTTAGGAGGAGACACGAAAGAGCAAAGCTTTGGTTTGATTCTTCAGACTTCTTAAGGCAACTTGAGTCTTTCTCTTGGCTCTCTTTCAAAGTGCTTATGTGATAGATGCTTGTAATAAAAGTAATGGGGAATGGGGTCTTGTATAAGTTAAGTGAGGAACAGTTATACGAGTGTTATGTGAAGCATTAAAAATGACTATTGACTTGTCTGGATTGTATTCCATCTACTTGTTAACATGATCCATATAAATTGTGGTATAGAGTAAACTGTTGGATGAGCTACTTGGAGATGATACTTGTTTGATTAGATATGCGGGTTGTGAATTGATATCTATGTTTCCTTGTGATATGAGATTATACCACCGATATGGGATCAGAGTGACAATCCAACACATCAAACATTGTATTTCATTGGAACTAGAGTGCACACCTGCATATATATATATATATATATATATATATATATATATATATATTATTAGGATCGTAGTACATGCTACACGATTCGTGCTAGCATCAGGCAAGCAATTTCAAGAAATCGTCGCATGGCTGGTTCCCTTATTCGCCTTCACTTTCATGATTGCTTTGTTCAGGTTGGTTGAAAGAGTATATATCTCTCGTGCTTTTTCTGAATTGTTCATATATTTTTTAAGCCAATTAATCAATGGTTGAAATGGTATGCTATTTTGGTCATCAATTTAGGGTTGTGACGCTTCAAACTTACTTGATGAGGCCCCTTCCATCGATAGTGAAAAGAATGTCTTTCCAAATCTTGGGTCAGCAAGAGGTTTTGGAATCATAGAAGATGCAAAGAGAGGTGGAAAAGATTTGTCCCGGGGTGGTTTCTTGTGTTGACATACTTGTTTCAGCTCGAGATGTATCAATTACTGTAAGTTCACATAATTTGTTTCTCAGTATTTTTTGGACTATAATAAACAAAACAAGATATTTCTCAACACTGCACTCGTTAAATTTACATGTATGTTATACAATGCTACTAATTATTTATATGTATGTTATACAATGCTATAAAAATGCTACTAATTATTTATATGTATGTTATACAATGCTATGTTATCAGCTTTGCAAACACTTGAAGACGTCAATGTCCTCAAGAAGGAGAAAATGGAAACCTTGCACCTCTTTGGTCACACCAAATCAATTCGAAAACAACTACTTCAAGAACCTCATCGATAAGATAGGTCTTCTTCACCAGATCAAATTCTTTTCAGTACAGGATCAACAAATGGCATTGGTTCTGAATATGGTAACAGCTCTTGACCTTTCTCATTTGACTCTGTTGTTGCTATGATCAAAATGGGAGATATCAGTCCTCTAACTGGTCAAAACGAAATCATAAGAAAAGTTTGTGGAAGTGTGAACCACTTCTTCCAATATGTATTACTTTATCTCTCTTAATTATTCCAAGAATAAGTTAGATTTTATATGATTACAGAACTATATATTTGTATGTTTATGTATTGAAGAGTAATCCCGTTTATTCTTTTTTTTAATTTTTTTTTATTATGTAAAAATTTGTATGTTTATGTACGGAAAAGTAATCTCGTTTATTATTTTTTTTGTTTTGGTTATGTAAGAATGATGTACTTTTTCTAATGCAAATAAAATTAAAGTTATTATGCCATGTTGGTGCAATGGGTACAACTTCATGTTACATGACTCAAAATTTTTCATTCTACTTTTGAACACTGTTTCTGCTCCATATGCAGAGCTATTTTTACTATTTGTCAAGGCCAATGCTTCCTTCAAACTCAAAGAGAATGAAATGCTTAGCTGAGTTGATACAAAAGGAACCGACATGGACCCGGTGAAACTGAATCCGTCGTGAAGATGTGGAGGTTCAGCGGCTAGACCGTAAGGCTAGACCGTAAGACCCCATGCACCTTAACTCTAGCTTATTTGCAGTGACAATCTTAATCGAATGGGTAGGATATACGAGAATTACAGCCTGAAAAGTAACAACCCCGGTTTTTCTTAGCACATGTCACTGAATTTGAGACCAATTAATGTCTTAACGTACCCGCTATAATAACAAAAATAATCAAAATGAAAAGGAACACGAATAAATGATAACAGATAAGAGTGCACCAACCTTTTATCGCCCATGTTTTTGAAGCTGGACAAGCGAAACAGCAATTCTAGCACCGACACTGGCATTATTTTTCACAAGGGCAATGTCTTAAACTTCATTAAAGAAACTCGAAACTGAAGGCATTGATTTAATTCAGGTGGCATTGCGGAAATGATTAATAATAATGTTAATGAATGATGTGCAAACTAAACATCATATAGCAACATCAGATAAAGGATACTTGAAGCCAGAGATGCTCCACCAGTAAGTTCATTGACCCTTGCAAGCAAGAATGGAGTTTCAGCATTGCCAATAATCTTCTTCTCTCTGAGTTAGCAATTCCATCCCAACATTAATATGTTAAAATTATGTGGAAATAGATAATGAGTTGCAAGGACCACGTACTTCCGCAAATACGAGGATTCACCAGGATACTTACCGTGCTTCTTGGAGAGCTTGTTGTATTGCCGACTCAATCAAACTTCCAGAAGCAGCATGCTCCCTTGGAATGGGGACTGCTATCAAGATTCCACTCTTCCGCTCAAGTCTTATGGTTGCATCTACAGTCAAAGTTGGAGAATACAAGTAAAAATGATATGTTTAACAAGTAAATGGATGAAGGGTGAAATAGGTATAGGGCTGCTTACCAATAACTCGAGCGCAATGTTCTGGTGATTCTACTCGAGCAGGTGCCTAGTTTTATGACAAAAGATAGACAATGTAGAAAACATGATGTAATGAGACTGCTCGCAAGTTATAAACATAATAACGAATAAAATGATCTTGGGTTAACTGAAATTATATGAGACTGCTCACAAATTATCCAAACATTCCAAAGAAGAGTAATCTATTCATCTACCCTATCATTTTCTTCTGAACTACCCATCATTCCCAATAGTCAAGGGAATAAAAGTTTTTGAAAAATAAGAAGAGAAGAGCCCACATTTTGACTATGTTAATGTTTGGTGTTGACGAGCAGCACATTTCAGCATGTAACAATGTTCTATCCTATTTCCTGTACCTTCTTTCACGGTTTAGTATAGCAATCTACTTTTCCCTTCCATTTTATAAGTCGGTGTTCAGCAGGTACGGTGTTTAAGAAGTAAAGGAAGACTTTTGATGCATAAACTGAATATATATATCACACGAAAGGCAATCTTACAACTTGTGGTCTTAAATATGCAATAACATTCCAATGGGCTACGGCTGTAAGAGTCCGTCATTAGGGTAAAATGAGAAGTTCAAACTTTTAAGAGTTTTCAAATATAGAAATGTATCATTCTTTTGAGTGACATAAAATGAAAGGATGGCATACTACATAAGAAACTAAAAGTCAAAATAATTCCATCCCCGGCATAAGTTGGTCTAGTTTTCATATTTTGGGAGGGTTTCTATGACTGATTGATTTAATAGTCTAATTTGTTTGAAACATATAACAGGAGCTAATTATAGGACTAATGACAAAACGTGAACCTTGCAGCCACTGGTTTGTGTGAAGAAAGCAGGGAACTCATCGGTTTTATAAGCTGCAACAGTAACTCTTTGAGTTTCCTGTAGGTCAAGATAGGAAAAAAAAAAGAATGAATTCCAAGTCATCTATTATCAAATATCAATTTATTGTAAATGAAAGATCTGAAGTTAAATAACAAAGTTGGTACAAACCAAATATTCAAGTGTTCGAGGAATATCTAGTATCGATTTTATACCAGCAGAAATCACAGCCACAGGAGTATTTCCAAGCTCAGTAAGATCAGAAGAAATATCCATTGCTGCAAAAATAAATGCGTAAGAACTACTCAAGCATAATAAATAAGAAATAAATGCAAATAAGAGAAGAAAAGTTGAAACCCAAGGAATTTGCTTATTTCATTACGAAAAATTTGCTACCTTGAACCAAAAAGGCTTTACGAGATGCTCTAAATGACAATCATGTAGTGAACGAGTTTATGGAAGTGGCCTAATAATCCACCTTGTTAAGAAAATGGACTGTCAGGCTAACTCATGAGGTGAGTTCTATCCAAGACAATATAAGGTGACAATAGTCAACTCCCTCAACCAATGTTGGAAGCTCTAATTCCCTACATGTCCTGGACATCTGAAGTGTGGACAGCATAATATGGGGCCAACACTGGATAACCAAGAATAGGGGTGGATCTAACTTTAATACCATGTGAGAAACAAAGACACGTGAAAAATGAATAACATTAAGAAAATGATATCTTAGGTCTAAACCTCAAAAGCTAGCGGAGTTAATAGTCATTCCCTAAACCTGCGTGGGACACTATTACACCCCTATCTGCACGCCCATGTCTGGAAATTTGGACCGCAGACAACAGGTAAACTAAGAATAGAGATGGCACCGACTCTGATATCATGATAAGAAAATGGATGTTATTTTCACACTACCTTAAAAGCTAGCTCATAAGGCATGGATCGCACAAGACCATTTAAGGAGAAGACAGTCCATAGTGATGGAGACACTCTAAGCAGCCCATAACAGTGTTTTGGACGGCGAAAGTCGCAAAAGGTGACAAGGGTCTGCCTTAACACAAGGCTTGGCGAGCAGCGAGGGCTCACCTTTTTGAAGTGTGGCGCCAATTAATACCAAAAAATTAAAATATTTAATTGCATATATAAATAATAAAAATCTCAATAGCAATAACATATTCGCAAATATTTCAATTAGTATATCATATAACTAAACTAGAAAAAAGTTTTAACAGTGCAAGTGTGCAAATTTGGAAAGAAAGGCCTAAATTAACCTTTTATCTTTTAAAACCCTAATTTCAAAAAAAATACAAACGCCTTTCTCGCCTCTCGCTTTTGTTGCCATTGTAGCCAAGGCGTCGCCTTTTGAAAATGGCATCGTCATGAAGCTAATAGGCGATGAAGGGTCGCCTCGCCTCTCGCCATTGGCAACGAGGCAATCGCCTTTCACAACACAAGCTCATATTAGCCAGGGCTGTAGATCAAGAACTTAGACCATTTACAGAAGTTGAAAATCATTATTGAGCTAATATTTGGAACTGATCAGTAAGATAATCAGCAGAAGAAACTCCATATTGCTCCTGGTAACAGGTTGGAGTTGGACATCCTAATTTAGTTTCATTTCTGCTTAATTCATATTGATGATACCACTGATCACGTACCACCGTAAATGAAAATGTCCTTCACATGCATCTAGTTCTCTATGACTCCAATCTTGATTTTATTTATAAATCAAATATTTATTTGCCAGTTATTGTCACAAAATGCTCAACGAAATTTGGCAAACTGTGGCCGAGCTGTGCCAGGAAAAAGAATAGAAGAAGCATCTGAATACTTCATGCATGCTCCACTTGCATTCTAATTAAAAGATCAGATGCTACCAAGCAAAATGCGTCATTCTAGCATCCCCATAGAGATAAAATACCAACGCACATCTATAACTGTTGATTCACTTACTGTTCTCTCCATGTCTATGCACTCCTCCAATACCACCAGTGACAAATACTGGAATACCAACCTACAAGATAAAGAAGATTTTTGCAAAAGATTCAGATGAAATACAGGAAAAACAAGATTTTTTGCAAAAGATTCAGATGAAATACAGCAAAAACAAGATAGTTACTAGAGAAATCCTGTATGAATGCAGTCATCACCTTCGAAGCAAGATACATTGTTGCAGAGACAGTAGTTGCCCCATTCTCCCTGCCTGCCATCTAGGGAAAAAAATGCAAACAATAACTTAGAGAAAAGTTAATTTGATAGCTTTCAGGCGATTCCATAAGAATATTTGGTAGGAGCCTGACAGATATCCAATCATATGTGATAAAGAAATGACCTTGGGCCCAACTCAACCACAAAAGCTAGCTCATGAGGGGAGGATTGTCCAAGTCCATATAAGGAGACCAATTATCCATCCCTTTTCTGATGTGGGATACTTAACACTCCCCGTCAAGCTGGTGCATACAAATCATATGTACCGAGCTTGTTACAAATGTAATTAATACGAGGACCGGTGAGGGACTTGGTGAAGATATCTGCAAGTTGATCATTTGACTTAACAAATTTTGTAACAATATCTCCCGAGAGTATGTTTTCTCTGACAAAGTGACAATCAATCTCTACGTGTTTAGTCCTCTCATGAAACACTGGGTTTGATGCGATATGAAGGGCTGCTTGATTATCACACACAAGTTCCATCTTACCGGTTTATCCAAATTTTAATTCTCTTAGCAACTGTTTGATCCAAACTAGAACACAAGTTGCTACAGCCATTGCTCGATATTCTGCTTCTGCACTAGATCGAGCAACCACACTTTGTTTCTTACACTTTCAAGACACCACATTACCTCCTACTAAAACACAATATCCGGAGGTAGAACGTCTATCAGAGGGTGATCCTGCCCAATCAGCATCTGTGTAACCAATGATATGCTCGTGACCTCGATCCTCAAAGAGTAGTCCTTTATCTAGAACTGACTTTATATATCGCAGAATACGAACAACTGCATCCCAATGACTATGACTACCACAGGGGGAAGTCATAAACTGACTTACAACACTCACAGGAAAGGATATGTCAGGTCTAGTCACGGTGAGTTAATTCAACTTTCCAACCAACCGCCTATACCTTTCAGGATCACTGAGTGGTTCCCCCTGTCCTGGTAGAAGTTTGGCATTTGGATCCATAGGAGTGTCAATGGGTCTACATCCCATCATTCCCGTCTCCTCAAGAATGTCTAAAGAATACTTGCGTTGAGAAATAACAATACCTGATCTGGACTGAGCAACCTCAATACCTAGAAAATATTTCAGTCTGTCGAGGTCTTTGGTCTGAAAATGCTGAAAGAGATGTTGCTTCAATTTAGAGATACCATCTTCATCATCGCCGGTGATAACAATATCATCAACATAAACCACCAGATAAATACACAAATTTGGTTGAGAATGTCGATAAAACACTGAGTGATCAGCTCCACTATGAATCATGCCAAACTGTTGAATTACTGTGCTGAATTTTCCAAACCAAGCTCGAGGAGACTGTTTCAGACCATAGAGTGACCTGCGCAATCGACATACAAGGCGACTAGACTCCCCTCTTGGCCTCTTTATCAGTTGGATATTAAGAATGCTTTTCTGCATGGTGATCTTGAGGAAGAAGTCTATATGGAGCAACCACCTGATTTTTGTTTCCGATGTTGGGCCCCCCGTCTTATATTGTCCACGCTCCAGATGTCCAGCCCTGGGCGTGCGGGGGGTGTTGGAGTCCCACATCGGTGGGTTAAAGGGTCCTTGGTCTCCTTATATGGTCTTGGGCAATTCTCCCCTCATGAGCTAGCTTTTGAGGTTGAGTTAGGCCCCACGTCCATTTCTTTATCACTATGTTTCAGACCTTTCGAAAGGGGAATTTTAAAGATGGAGCATATACCTTGCTTCTATAGCTTAAAACACATGAATAACAGCAGATGTCAGTAAGAGACACAAGATAAATCCAAATATAAGAATGTCCAGAAGATTCACGTCAAATACTATCATTTATACGCGAAAGGCTACCATTCAACAGTTATGTCCAAAAAGAGGAAAAGAACCAAAGAAGATAGAATATTGCCATCGGTAAAGCGAAAACAGTCTTTGACAACAGCAACTGAGAAACCAGATACGCTTGTTTTTTTAAAAAGGAAGAACGAAAGATTTGTCTGAACTCTGACCCAATCAGATGTGAAGAAGCCATGAAGCGAGAAGATAGTCATCTCTTTGTTAGTAACTAGAAACTTTCGATGAAGTAGACAAAATCCACTATGATCTTTAGGTTGTCTAATGTCTCTTCTTATGACTCACCTCCATTCCCTATTGTGATACCTCACCTACAAGCTAGTGCAGTCAGCCAGTTACATAGGCATGTTGAATACAGGAAATAAGTAAAAGCCTGAATATAGTTTTTTAATAAATAGTGGAATTCGGGACAGATTATCTATACCTCAATTATATTACTGGGTACTTGCTAACTCCCATCAGTATAGATACCGAGCAACTTTTCCACTAAAGCTTGTGCAGATGGGATAAAGTCACCTAAGCTTCTATGACTGGATTGAGCTTTGAACCCATCTGGCATGGTTTTCATCGCACTTCATTCACCACAAGGTCACACCTTTGATGCTTAATAATAGACTCCAATAGTGCAAAATCAAGAAAGTGTGTGGCATTCCCATGTGTTCTTGGTTCTTACTATCCTACTAATTATAATTTTTAGCAACAGTAATGGCCATCACATTCCATTCCAATTAAACTACCCTTTCTTTAAACTGGTAACTTTAAGATACCAGCACAGTATTATTCTTTCACTCTTTAAACAAAACCAAGAGTATCATAACCCCCATCAAGCGATGGAAGTTTATGAGATTCATTAAAGTGGTTTGTTCATAAATTGTGATTACAATCATGTTCATTGATGCGATTAGCTACTGATAAATTCCTTGTAGGCTTATATGACAAAAGAAGTAAGTTTTTAGCGCACACAGACACAGACAGCCACACACACACACATTCCTCAAGCTAGTGAAATTTAAGTTCCAGCAGTCAAAACAAATATTTTAACAAATATGATAGAGGCAAACAAGATATAACTGCCCAGATTAAGTCACGTAGTCTGCAACTGACTTACAACAATTGCAATATCTCTACTAGCAGTTTTCCGAGCTTTGTTACCAAGACGAGCTAGAGTCTCTAGTTCTTCTGTAGTCAAGCCTACCACAAAGAATAAAACTCGTGGTTAAAACATTTTACATGCTACTATGATTTCCCTAGTTAAAAGAAAGCTACAAAAGTATGGGAACTCAGAAATAACCTAAGGTCATGCAAGTATTTTAAGTTTTATCATTCCAGAAGTTCATAGACGTTGAGCCAAGAGTATCAATCAGATAAAGTTTGACAAGCAGATGATGCAGTCCTAAGGGCTATTAGTTATTAAGGATAGCAATATCCGGGACTCGTATTCTCAGTTTTCACATTTCCTAATGAAGTGTAAGTTTACCAAATAATTTAGCAAAGATTCAAAGCTGTTGTAGAACATGATGTTGTAGAATTAATAAAATACAAGATGGAAATGGCTCACAGCAGATAAGCATAGATGCTTTCAGAAAGGTTACTTTCCGCGCCAAATTTCTCATCTTCACATTCCATTTCAAAAAAAAAATCTTACTCCGTTTCTCATCTTCATATTGATCACTCATAGAAACTGCCCAAGTAAATTGAAAGGTCAACACTTTCAGAGAACCATCAGAAACTCACAGAATATGCATCAGCCATGTGCCGATGCTAGAATATGATTGAGTGTAGAAGTCAATGTACATTATCTACCAGTTTATACTTTGAAGGAACACTAGTACATTGTGAAAAAATTCCATCTCTTTCATGAGAGAAAGATGTAGATGTTAGAGTTAAAGCACTCATCAACCTAAGTGAGCTACCAAAAATCGAAAGTTAGCATGAGTAAGGAGTAAATACCTAAAAAGATATGATGTAGACTACTGGTCCTACTGATAGTTAAGATGCATATTAAGAAGCCAAGAACAAAGAAGTTGATGTTATTGCAGATTACTCTTAATCGTGCACAAAGAGAGCGCCATGAGTTCTTTGGACACTTTAAGTCAGAAGAGACATGATGAACTTAAGAATCCTAGAAATCACCCCCACTTTCCTGCCAAGGTACCTCCAACCAAGAAATGAGAAAAGAGATAAGAATGGAATAAAGAAAAAAGAGGAAACGAAGTCTCAGATAAACACCTATGCATGGTACACCATCAAGAATAGCGATAGTGGCAGGTACAGCTCCATTCTCCTTCACAATGACCTCCAACTCTTTCGCTGTCTCGAAATTCTGGGGATACGGCATTCCTAGAAACAGCAAAAATAGCCATAGTTAAAACTACTATCAATAGGACATAAATGAGAAAGTAACTTCATCTCCTTAAGACTAACTTAATACATGTAAGGCTAAGTAAGACCAACTACTGAAATGCCTTGTCGCAGTGTCTAAGTCTTTGTTTCAGTCTACAGTATTTTTGATGCACAATAAGCGCCCATGATTGATGAGGTAACACATTGATCATTCAAGTAACACGTTTTTTGCGCAATAAATGTAAAGCAGAAGTCTCCATCTTTTAGTTTTTCTATTTTATTCGGAAGGACGGGGTATGGAAAGGAGGAACGGATATCAGAGGCACCTACTGCACAAACAACCGGTTCACCAGACTCACAGTTTTCAGCTCCAAATTTACACATGAAAATCCATTAAAGTTGGCAAATATTAAGAGAACTGAACGATGGAGCAGTGGATACACATACATTTGCTCCTCAAGCAAGTTAGGACTTCGAACCCATTGACAATTCATCCCACAACTGCCCCTCACGGAGATCAAGTAAATTGTTTTCTGATAACCCGAGATCACGTAAATTTTATTACTAAAATTTAGCTTAACAAACATCATTTCTCAAGCATATTTCCTTTACATTCTGCTTTCAACTTCCTCGCAAGGAACAAAATTATCTTCAGGAATACATGCTTTGGATTAGTGCATAATGTTTTATTTTTTATAACCGAGAAATTCCCTATTTCAAGTGGCACACAATTTGAAATTCAGTGGATAATGGTCCCGCCCCTGTACTTTTCTCCATTATGGCTAGTGGCACAGAGTTTAAAACTCGATGAATAATGTGTGCGCCCCTCTACTCTTCTCCAGGAAGTCTAGTGGCACACAGTTTGAAACTCAATAAGTAATGGATCCGGCCTTCTTCTCTTCTCCATGATGGCTAGTGGCACCAGTCTGAACCTCATAAGACAAGGGGTCTACCTCTCTACTCTTATCCAGTTAATATAAGGCTTTTGCCTTCAGCGGGATTCAAACCCATAAATTGTGCGTAATTTAGACATCACAAGTTGCAGTCTTTCTTTTACTAACCGTGGTGCTCGGGCCAGCTTTCCGCACCTCGACTAATTTCATAGGATATGGTCACCTCGCACTTTGGGGTCGGCGGGGCCGTTTGGGTGGTCAAACGGGCAAAACAGCACGAACAGGCCGTTTTTGAGCCAAATCGGTGAGCTATAGCCCATGGATCCGGTGGTGAGCCTGGGGATCGGGCGTGTTTTGGGCCGAAAATCGACTGGGGGCTCCCAAGCAGGCTGAGAAGTGGGAGAGTGTGCGCCTTTGGGGTCGGCGGGGCCGTTTGGGTGGTCAAACGGGTGAAACGGTGAGAACGGGCCGTTTTTGGGACAAATCAGTGTGCTATAGCACACGGTTCCGGGGGTGGGCCTGGGGCCCAACTGTGTTTTGGGCCGAAAATCGACCGGGGGCTCCCAGGCAAACTGAGGAGCAGGGGAGCAGGTAACACTATCCACAAAAGCTTATGAAAAGAAATCACCTAGTATTTTTCTCTATATTGAAATTAGAACATGAGACCTCATGGCTCATAACTCACTTCATTAATCACTAGACCACAACCTTGGTATCACAGGTTGCAGTATCACTAAATAGTAGTACATGATTTTCTTTCCGTTATACTAATAAGACATAGACAAACAATAACAATTGAACAACGAAGTCCAAAACTTCTCACCATGAGATATTATGGTGGATTCCAATGCAACAATCGGGCTACCACATTTTAGTGCTCCTGAAACCTCCGGAGACATCTTAATCCACCCCAAATTTTGACCATGAGATCCGGCCTATAAAGAACGGGAGAAAAAAATAACCATGAGACTAATGAAGCAACGAAAAAGGATGAACATGTAAGTCATTGTCATTCACAATAAACAGAACTTCAATATGAAAAATAATAGTACTTTTCCATAACTGAAATCGAACAAAATTACTTCAAAACTAAGGCATTTGTAACTTCATTAGTAGTACACAATCTCAAACCCTACTTTTTTAGCTCCCATTTGCCAAAGATTTTGAAGTTAAAAACTTGAAAAAATGATTTTTGTAAGTGGTTTTGGAATTTGATGTTGTGTTTGGACGTGCATTTTACATGAAAAAAATAGCTTTGTGATTGGAAGTCAAAAAACAAGCCTGAGCCAAATTTTGAAAATTTGAAAAGATTTTCGAAATATGAACAAATTTCATAGCGAAACAAAATTTAAAAACAGATTTCAAGACTATACTCCGAAAATATATGTCCAGTTACTATAAAAATTTGAGTTTTAAGTGATTTTGGAATTTGAAGATGTGTATGAACGTGCATTTTACTTGAAAAAAATTGAAGTTTTGTGATTGGAAGTCGAAAAACAAGCCTTAGAGGCAGTTTTTTGGGAATTTGAAGTTGTGTCTATACATGCATTTTACTTGGGAAGAAAAATTGAGATTTTGCGATTTGAAGTCGAAAAACAAGCCTTCGAGGCAGTTTTTGGGGAATTTGAAGTTGTGTCTAGACGTGCATTTTACTTGGAAAGAAGAATTGAAATTTTGTGATTACAACAACAACAACAACATAACCAGTGTATTCCCATAAAGTGGAGTCTGGAGGTAAAGAGTACGCAGTTCATACCACTACCTCAGACGAAGTAAAGAGGTTGTTTCCGATAGACCTCCGGCTCAGGACAGATAACAGTATGATAAACAAAAAACATAAAAGCAAAAAACAGAAAGGGATATCACACCGATAGATAATAAAGGAAACAAGACACCCACAAGGTAATTCAATAAACTAGCTACACGATATCATAGACATCACCAAAACACCACGAACAAAAGACTACAAGAAACTACAGGCACAAATACAAACAAAGCACTCTTCCCTACTATTACGAACGTACTCCTATCTACTAACTCTCTACCCTAATCTGCGTCCTCCGCACCTTCCTATCAAGGGTCATGTCTTCCGTAAGCTGTAACTGCTTCATGTCATGCCTAATCACCTCCCTTCAATATTTCTTCGGCCTACCTCTACCTCGCCTAAAACTATCCATAGTCAGTCTCTCACACCTCCGCACTAGAGCATTCGTGCCCCTCCTCATCACATGCCCGAACCATCGCAACCTCACTTCCCGCATCTTGTCCTCCACCAAAGCCACTCCCACCTTCTCCCGAATATTCTCATTTCTAATCCTATCCCTCCTGGTAACTTCACGCATCTATCGCAACATCCTCATCTCTGTCACCTTCAATTTTGGATGTGGGAGTTCTTAACTGGCCAACACTCCGCTCCATACAACATAGCAGGTCCGACTGCCACTCTGTAAAACTTTTAAGCTTAGGAGGCACCTTCTTATCATACAAGACTCCAAAAGGGAGAAGCCATTTCAACCACCCTGCACCAATATAGTGCATGACATCCTCGTCAATCTCACCATTCCCCTGAATCATAGACCCAAGATACTTGAAACTCTCCCTCTTCTGAATGGCCCGAGAATCTAGTTTCACTACCACATCAGCCTTATGCGACAAATCACCAACTTACATTCCAAGTACTCCGTCTTGGTCCTGCTCAACCTACATCCTTTAAATTCAACGGTCTGTCTCCAAACTTCCAACTTATCATTAACTCCTCCCGAGTCTCGTCAACCAGTCAACATCAGCAGCAGATAACATACTCCAAGGCACCTCCCCTTAACTACGCCGAATCAAAACATCTATCACCAAGGCAAATAAAAACGGGCTAAGAGTTGAACCCTAGTGCAAACCTATCATCACAGGAAAGTGCTCCGAATCTCCTCCTACTGTCCTCACACGAGTCTTCGCGCTGTCATACATTCCCTGAATCAACCTAATATACTCCACGGGCACCTCTCTAGCGTCAAAGCACCTCCACAAAATCTCCCAAGAGACTTTGTCATACGCATTCTCAAGAACAATGAACACCATGTGCAAGTCCTTCTTCCTCTCCCTAAACTGCTCCACTAATCTCCTCACAATATGAATGGCCTCAGTAGTCGAGCGACCTGGCATGAAACCGAACTGATTCTCGAAAATAGTCACAATCCTCCTCGGCCTCAACTCTACCACCCTCTCCCAAACCTTCATAGTATAACTCAACAACATAATACCCTTATAGTTGTTGCAACTATGAATGTCCCCCTTGTTCTTATATAACAGAATCATCGTACTCCATCTCCAAGCTTCGGGCATCAGTTGGAAAACAAGCCTCAGAGGTAATTTTTTGGAAATTTGAAATTGTGTCGAAACATGCATTTTACTTGGGAAGAAAAAATGAAATTCTGTGATTAGGAATCGAAAAACAAACTTCAGAAGCAGTTTTCTTGGGGAGTTGAAAGTTGTGTTTGGACGTGCATTTTACTTGAAAAAGACTTGAAGTTTGTGATTGGAAGTCAAAAAACAAGCCTCCGAGGTAGTATTTTGGAAAGTTGAAAGTTGTATTTAGACATGCATTATAGTTGGAAAAAAAATATAAGTTTTGTGATTGAAAGTCGAAAAACAAGCCTCCGAGGCAGTTTTGGGTATTTATAGAAATTTTTAAAAGGGAAAACAACATAAATCCCGATATTTTGGAGCTTAATTACAAAAAATCTCAACATTTTACATAATTACTGAAAATCCCGATTTTGGGTCTGTTGAGATACATATTTAGCTCCCGATACATCCAACGAAGATACATTTTTTTTCTTTGTAAAGATACATAATTAGCTTCCAATATATTTTTTTCGATTTTGTGTCTGTTGAGATACATAATACATCAACGAAGATACATTTTTTTCCTTTGTAAAGATAAATAATTAGCTCCCGATATATTTTTTTTATTTTGGTTCTATCGAAATACATAATTACCTTCCGATACATGCAACGAAGATACAAAATTAGTTGAGATTTTTGTAATTATTATATAAGTGTGGGGATTTGTGTAAATATGGTAAGTTAAAGGTGTATGTTTATGTTATTTTTGCTTTTTAAAATATAATTGCATTTCATAATGAAACAACAACAACATGCTCAATGAAATCCCACAAGTGAGGTACCCTCGGGGGAGGATTGAATAAGGAATTGATTTCTCTAAATCGAAAAAGGAGGTCTAACGAGAGTAGAGAGTAAGCAGACACAAAAATTTGAAAATAAATCTTAAATTTATACTCCCAAAACGTACAGGCAAATGCTATGAAAATAGAAGAAAGGGGTAATGAGTAGTAAGATAGTTTACCTTAGAGGAAGAAGTTGCTGATGCTGAAGTCAAGTGTCGCGTAAGGATTGATAGTCTAGAATTAGCCGAAGAAGCCATTAATTATCAATAAAACCATTTGATTTCGCAAATTCAGATCTTCAAATCGCCGCCGCCGGCTTCTAACTTTTTTTTTGGTGCGTGGGCGGGTTGTATTTTTTGGTTTTTTTTTAAGTATTTTTAAATTTTTGAATGTGTTTGTAAAGACACAAAAGTATTTTATTTTGAGGTTAAAAGTAAAAATAAGAAAAGTTAAAAGTTGATTGTTGTCGTAAATGTATTTACACTATAGCAAAGTCTATTAAAATTTATTTGATATTATGATATAAAATCTGTTTTTAGAGAGAAACTAGGAGAATTTCTCCGGTAACTAAAAGGATTTTCTTCATTATAAAAAAAAAAATTATTTAATATCTATTAGGATATGAAATCTGTTTTTAGAGAAACTAGAAAAAATTTCTCTATAAATAAAAGGATTTTAATCATTGTGAAAGACTCAAAGAAAATCTTCAAGAGAATTAAGAATTACTTTTTTTCTCTCTCTACTCTTGTTTTCTCTACTTTATTTTTCATAATATGTTATCAGCACGAGACTCTGCCGACCAAGGTATGATTATAAATCTAAAAGTAATTTTAAAGTTATTAAATCCTTATATTATTTGTCGTTTGCTACTAATGATATAGTTATTATTGTATTTAGGAAAAAATAATTGGTTTGAGTCGTTTGGTTGGAAAAAAGTTATCCAGAATAATTAATCCAGAAATTAGTTATCCACCATATATATAGGATAACTTATCCCATCATTATGGTGTAAATGGTGGGATAAATAATTTTGATACAAGCTAATACCTCACATCAAACATGGAATAAAATAATCCTTCATTTTATCTCGGGACTATTTATCCTTATACCTTACACCAAACGATCCTTAAATTTGTTCATGAATAACAATATTGTTAAAAGATACATCTCATTAAGAGGGTAAGACATTAGGTTAAAAGTTTTAATGCACCATAATGATAAAATATTGGGTTCAAGTCCCATCGAGTTATAGCCTAAGACGCCTTTATATGGATAAGATATTGGATATTATAATGGTTAAGGCAAAATCATGGTGTTTGGTGAAAAGCATGAAACATATCCATTGATAAGCTCTATTCCATGAAGTAAATATTGTAGCAATAGATAATTAATCTAAAAGTTGACAACTTGCTCCCTTCTTAAAGGGAATGTAGTAGCAATGCATAATATGTCTGAAAGAAGACAAGTGATAAATGCACAAATATAAGTGTGGAGAGACAATATTATAATAATCATCAAAAGTGATATTCCCTCTGTTTCAAAAAGAATGACCTAGTTTGACTTGACACGGAGTTTAAGAAAATAAAGAAGACTCTTAAATCTTGTGGTCTTAAATTAAAGATATGTCAAATGTACCAAAATGTCTTTAAATCCTATGGTCTAAAACATGTCATATGGAAAATTAAAATTAAAAAGTTACTAAAAAAAAAAAGGGATCATTCTTTTTAAACGGACTAAAAAGAAAAGTAAGTCATTCTTTTTTAAACAAAGGGAGTAATATTTTCACACGCTTATTATGATTATAAGATATGTTAGAAAAAAATTCTCTACATTATATGTTCACCTCGATTTGCTCTAGAATTAGCAATATTTTGAAAGAGGTTATAAGCTATCATACGATAAGCTTAAGACACCACTATATTTCATTCTTGAGAATGAGAATTTTAATTGTTATAATCTATAAGCACAAATCTATTTCCTAGGTGAATGTGATAATATGTAGTAAAGCTTATTAATAAATGTGCACTTGATTGTGATGGTACCACAACTCAACTCTGAAAAAGGTAGAATAAATGAGAAGAAATATTCTTCAATTTGCTCAGAAGTAGTAAATATTTTGTTTATTCATGTAATAATAAATCTGAAATTTACTAAAGAAAAAAGTAGATGTCATGGTAAACTTGAAATTTACTAGTACAAATAAGTTCATAAATTGACATGAACGATTATGACATCTCAAAGATATGCATAGTGATTATTAAGCATATATTGAAGAACTAGAAAATTCTTTATGAACTTTTAATGTTGCTTGTTCTCGTGATAAGTTGGTTGGACCAACTAATATTGGGATTTGTTTCCTCAAAATTTGAAAAACATAAAAGGTGAATATTGACTTGTTCACCAGTCATGTGATCTATTAAGATACATCGATATAAGATGATCACTTGTACGTTTATTGTCAACCTGCAGTTTGACATTCATAAAGTTGTTGCTCAATAAAATTGAGTTAAGAGAATAATTTTCAGATTGTGTAATCAAGACAATTCATCTTGATAATGTCGGTTTGGCATTGAATGCCTTTGATAAATAGCTAAACCATTGCTAATGAGAACAAAAGTTTCATGTATTGATTTGAAATATTATATACAAAAGTACTTGTATGCATCAAACTAATAAATTATGATTAATTTTCCCTCAAAGCTGGTTCTGAGTCAGGAACCACACGTTATCCATCTAATAATTTTAATGTGCGGCATACGATTAATAAATATGCCATGACGCACAAAGATGGATTCCTCAAAAAAGATGGAGGATGTATGTTAGTTTTCCTAACATAAGGGAGAGATTATAAACAGCTATGAAGTATGTTAGGAATTATCATCAGATCCCCATTCAAAAGATAATTCAAGTCAAATGCTGAAAGCATCCCATATTTAAGCTGCAAGTGCTTCTATTTTGTCCTTAAAGGACAAATTCTATGTATGCGTGAGACGTGATAGACCAATCGATTTTAAATAAAATAATCCTTGAAAAGGATAAGGAGCAAATAATCATAATTAGAAGGCAATGTGCTCTTGAAGAGCCTACGACATAACACTTCATTATATATTATGAGAGGTTCGGGTACCTGAAAATAATGAAGTAATGAGATCTCAAAATGTTATGTCACACTGTGAACAAATATGAAACGATATATCATCAATATTTTTAATACAATATTGGCGCAATATTGTGAAAGATTACAAGGATCTGAATTCTACGTTTATTTAAGCATGCTATCGTAGCAACATTTATCAAGTGAAGTGAAATGATACATCTAGGTAAGCATAAAACTTATTTGATTTGCAGTCCAGATACTTGAAGATGTCACTCATGAAATGTTGAATATTGTCACTTGACAAAATTTATATGAAAACTTTTTAACGATTCAAAATGTTTGAAGGATGTAAAAGTTTCTTGAAAACTTATTTATAATCCTTATATTGTATAAGCTTATAGCTTGAAAATTATTGAAACTCTTGGAGAGCTTTCAAAAGCAATGAATTATTTCCTGAAATGAGAAATATACTGAATTAGATTGGACCTGAAGTACCATATCTTAGTGCAATTGATGCACTAATGTGTCTTGCAAATACTACAAGGCTTGATATAGTCTTTTTCGATTAATTTGTTAGCAAGATATAGTTCTGCTCTCCTACTGAGACATCGAAATGGGATCAAACACATAATCTTATTTTATTGTAAAGATTGTAGTACTGATCTTGTTCATTATGCTGATGCTGGGTATTTATTTAATGTGCATAAATCTCGATCTCAAACATGCAATGTGTTCACATGAAGGGATATTGTCATATCTTGGAGATATATAAAGCAGTCTATAGTAGCCACCTCATCGAACCATGTTGAGATAATAAATATTCATAAAGCAAGCCGAGAATGTGTATGGTTGAGGTTCATGATACTTCTCATTCGAGAAAAATATGGTTTGAACTATGACAAAGTACCCACGATTTTATATAAAGATAATGCAGCATACATAGCACAACTTAAGGAAGGATTCATAAAAGGAGATAGAACGAAGCACACTTCGTTAAAACTATTCTATACACATGAGTTCAAAAAGAAGGGTGATATTAACGTGCAACAGATTCGTTCAAGTGACAATATGACTGATTTATTCACCAAGTCTCTTTCAACTGCAACTTTCAAGAAGATGATGCACAAGATCATGATGCAAAGGTTCAAGGATGTTCTCATTAGGGGAACTAATACGTGTTGTACTCTTTTTTTCTTACGAGGTTTTGTCCCACTGAATTTTCCTTGTAAGGTTTTTAATGAGACAGTCTATATGTGTATTGTTAGAGATGTGTACTCTTTTTCTTTCACTAGATTTTTTCCCACTGAATTTTTTCTAGTAACGTTTTTAACGAGACACATTATCTATTAATTAGACATTCAAGGGAGAGTGTTATAAATGTATTTACATTATAGTGAATGTCTATAAAAAAAAATATAGATAAGATCTATTTGATATCTATTAGGATATGAAATATATATTTTTTAGAGAGAAATTGGAGTAATTCGCCCTATAAATAGAAGGGTTTTCTTCATTGTAAAAGACCCAAGAAAATCCCTTAAGAGAAATAATAATTACCTTATCTTCTCTCTACTCTTGTTCTTCTCTGTTTTATTTTTCATAACAGTTGCTAACTTTTTTTACTTTTAACTTAAAAATAACTTTTTTTTTAAAAACTAATTCAAACACTTCTAAGATTATAAAAGTGCCCCTTTCAATTGGTTTTGGGTCATTTTTCTTTTACATTCATCACAATAAATCATAAATAAAAAAGTAATTTTATTAATTTACCTCTTGAAAATATTTTGAATGAAATACTTTTATAAAAATTAATTACAAGAATAATATAAAAAAATTAATTAATATTTTTTTAATTTAATAAAGTGATCAATTAAATATGAGATAATTTTTTTTACTAAATGACTAACTATGAAACGAAGAGAATAGTGTAGGTGTTTGATTATAAAAATTACAAAATTTTGGAGTTGAGTTGTGTTTGGCTTGAAATATAAATTGATGTTGTTTTTTGACTTTTTGTGAATGGAGTGGAAGTGAAAAAATTGAAAACAAGTGATTTTACTTTTTCAAATAGAGAGAAGCATGCATTATCCCTGAACTAGTCGAGTTTTATTCATGGTACACCTAAACTTTGGCTTGTCCTAAGTATCTCCGAACTTGTTGTTTTAGTTAGTCTCAAGGCCCTTTTTTGCTGACTGTCCAATGCGTGTACACGACGCTCGTACACGTGAAAAAAAGTGCTAACGTGGCTGTCCATGTGGATAAAACCATCCACTTCCCTTATATTTATCCTATATTAAAAAATAACTCACTTCTATCCTTAATTATCCGATTTCTCTCTAAAAAAATTATATTTTTTAGTTTTCCTCTACTCCAAAATAGTAAAAGGTTGAATTTTCGTCGATCAAGTAAGCTATTATCTAAAAATTTATATTTTTTGGTGTCTATTAAAAATATGAAATTATTTTTTTCCGATTAGTGTTTCATAGTAGTTTTTGATTAGTGTTTTGATTAGGATTTTGAGGAGACTCACATGCACAAATACGCTTCTTATTATAATTAACGGGATAAGAAATTGCAATTTAAGTTAGGGGCGTACAAAATCAAACCGATAAAAATGTTATTGATTCATCGTTATAGGGTTAATGATTTTTTTAAAAAAATTATTGGATCATTGATTCGATTTTAATTTTTTTTATTGGGTTATTGGGTAGGCCGATAACCCAATAAGTTTATGCTAAATTATTATTTTACACCCCATATATATATATATATATATATATATATATATATATATATATATATATATATATATACCCAATAAGTAGGATTTTGATTGCGACTAAGATTCGGTTTCTTTTCATGTTAGTTACTACTTTTAATATTTTCTATTTTATGAGTATTTTCTTATTGGTTAAATCGAAAATCAAATCATTAGGGACTAAAAATCGATAATCGATATAACTACATTCTCTTTATTATAAGTATGTGTCTTAATTTCTTTAGTATTTATTTTGTTATTATTTTTTAAAATATCTGCTTCGATATTTAGTACATTTTTTTAGTTACAATAACTCATAGAGAAAATACCCTATTTCACCCTTGAATTATACCCAAAACGACTGAGACACACCTCAACTTAATGGGGGTTCTAGTACTCCCCTAAACTAATTAAAAGTGTAATTTTGACACTCTTAGTGCCAACGTGGCACATACGTGGCACACACGTGTGCTTATGTGGACCCTTCAATGTGTTGTGCCACGTATGTGCCACATAGGCACTAAGGGTGTCAAAATTACACTTTTAATTAGTTTAGGGGGTAATAAGACCCCCTTTAAGTTGAGGTGTGTCTCAGCCGTTTTGGGTATAGTTCAAGGGTGAAATAGAGCATTTTCTCTAACTCATATGATATGTATAATTAAGATTACAAAATTGAAAGAGTTTCATAGGAATGGAAATTGAAATTTTAGATTGGATTAATAAATGGATGAATTTATTTTTAGATTAATAAACGGAATTTTTACAGAATTAATAAACGGATGGAATGTTTATTTCATAAACTAATTAATAAACTGAAGTTTTACAAAATTAATAAATGGATGAAATTATTTTTAGTGAAAGTAATGGAGGAAGAGGGATAATAAATAGGGAGAGGGATAATTAATTTTTTTGAAAAAATTAAAGAAAAATGGATTTTTTTTTATTTTTTAATCATGAAAAATGCTGATTTGGCCCAAAAAAATACTCTATCACGCGCGTGATGGAGTGTGACTACAAATATTTTGCCACATCAGCAAAAAAGGACCATGCGACTTTCTAAAACAACAAGTTCGGGGGGTACTTAAGACAAGTCAAAGTTCAGGTGTACCATGAATAAAACTCGATAAGTTCACGGGGGTAATAGATACTTCTCTCTTTTCAAATACACTACTTTTGAAATAAACTGGAAAAAAATTTCTAAAAAAGTTAAAAAATTCTTATGCCAAACGAGGTCTTAACTGTTTATAAGTACTTTTTAATTTACCCAAACATATTACAAATGCTTTAAAGCACCTAAAAGAAGTCAATTCAAACAAAATTTAAATCAAACTTCCCTTTGAATAAAACGATCTTTTGATTTTTCATTTTTTTTTTCGTTTTCATATTGAATAAGAATGAGAGGTGTTAAAGCTTTTTATCATCCTGGCGTCGAGCTATTTTTCCGCAAGACCTCCCCTATAGTATCGTCACCGCAGCAAAGTTTAACCACCAAGTTTGGAATGGATTGATGTGGTTCCTCTACGTCTAGGACACCAGAATATCGAACCATGAATGAAGAAGGCAGTCGTCTTTTTTTAATTAAATTAGTGCAGCGCATGTGAATTAAGCTCTCACTAATAATGTAAAATTTTATCTAATCAACCAAATAAACTCATAAAATTATTCACGTGACTTAATTAATTAATTTATGTCTTTAAAAATAATAATAATAATAAAAATAAAAATAATTTATATATGTCTGTGTTTTGAAAAATTTTAATTTATGCTCACGCATTATATAATATTATTTTGCGAAAATTACGTTAAATGGACAGCTTCAGAGTTCATTATGAGTTTCTAGCCATTACTTAAAAAGTATAGAGATTAAAAATAGCTACATGTTAATAGCTAAGTAAAACTCATAAGAATAATCTAACTTAAAACATGAAATGATTTAGAAAAAATTGAACTCTATAGACAGTATCTTGGTTTTAAACTTATAAATCATAAATTATTCTTCAATTTTGTCATAGGTAATTCAAATCCAAAGGGAAAACACTTTCCCAATTCCAAGCATGGTTATTAACACATACAATTGCGTCCCAAATATGACAAGAAAACTAAAGACAACTGCTGGGCTACTTAGGCAAAGGAAAATTTGCAGGAAAACCTCATTAAGAAAAAGACGAGATAAGCATCCAGAATTCCCTCGAACAATGGCCAAAGTTGCTACGACACACTCCAACTTCACATGGGTCCTACTACCCCCCTTGAACTCAATTTTAGCGTATTTTTGTTACCCTTTTGTGCTGATATGGCACCTTGATTACATAAAAACGAGGCTTACATCAAAGATACCACATCAGCTAAAAAGAGTGACAAAAATACACTAAAATTGAGTTCGATGGGTAATAGAACCCTTGTGAAGTTGGAGTGTGTCGTAGCAAATTTGATTAGAGTTCAGGAGTACCAGATGTTTTACTCAAAAGACAATGATGATAACTTCCATGCATATAGCATGCTTTTAAAAATAACACTAATAAACTAAAAGAATTTTTACACTGCATAGCCATCCATCCACCAAAATAATAGCAGAGAAACTGTATAATTTTTGTATGTGTCCATATACGTAATTTATGCATATAACTAAAGAATTTATGCTAACACTACAGAAACAATAAAGCTTAGGCCATGATCACATTCGAACGCCTCGATCATTTAATTTATGTCACAGCTATTCTGCATTATGGATTTTCTTGGAAGTGTTCTCTTCATTTGCCCCTAATTTTGACTTGCAGAACCCATTGGACCTTACCTTCCGGCATAGGAATGGATCTCGGCATCCGCAGTGGTATTTCAAACTCACCCATCACGTCCAGAGGTGTATCCAGAACCAAATGTTCAGGTTCAATATGAACAGAGATCTGTCTCGCCACCTGATAAAGAAGAAAAAGTTTTGGCATCACAAAACTAGCATTTATTTGAGCATTACCATAATATGATTGAGTAGCAAAAAATTAGAAATTTCATCCTAGAATTAACAAGAAAACCCAAGAAGTACCTTTGAATCAAAAACACAATGTATCTTCGATTGTACATTTCTGTACCTTAGTCAATCGTATGGTGGAATTAAAAGAGAATAGACATTAAGCTCCCCCTCCTAATAAAGGTTTTGCATAAGAAAAGGGAACCCATTATGAGGTGACATGTCAAATTCTCTTCTCCTTTCCTTTTCTTTGGTGAGGAAAGAGGAGAAATGTCAATCATATATCACATTCTCCTATCCGGTACCATTTCAAGGTCATCATGGAGATAGTATTTACAGAAACCAACAGCAATATTGTCAAGTTGTTATCATTAAGATACTAAACAAAGTCAGGTATCTCAAGGTCAAAAAAGGAGGTAGATTTCATCCAGTAGATAGTGATTTATCGCAGAAATACTTGCTCTTGTTCTCCTACAAGGAAATAATGCCGATATCCAAACCATAACATCCCTAGCACAGATGTGATATTCTCCATAAGTTTCAAAACTACTCGAACCAGCTCTTCATGACATTACATGTTGCAGTCTTGCAGAAAAAAGTCCAAAATTTGCAGGACACAAATTATGCCCCTTACCAACCACCAATAGAAGGATATCGACCAATGAATTGGAGGTGCAAATCAAATAAAGATTTGACTTGTATATATAACTAAAAATAACATCCAAATACCTTCTATTTAAGAAGTAAGTTGTTTCATTAGAAAGCATCAAGTAGATGCATAATTACAGGATCGAATTGCCAAATCATTGCCTTCATATCTTTCAGGATCAAACCAATGTTTGGATACCACTTGTTGGAACGTTAGTTGGACCCTTGATAATATCATAGGGCAAAGACTCCACACTTCCATAATATCATTACAAAGAGGGCTTATATATGTAAGTGTCTTCTAGACTCACACTTACTAAGTGATTTTACACACACTTGAATCTAGCCAAATTGATACCACGAAAGTCACCCAGATAATGCAAATAATCATGTACCTAGGATAACTAAAAGACATGTGAATCTAGACACTTAAACATTTAAGTTCACTATTTTCAACAATTTAAGCTGCGGATTACAAGCTTTTTAAGGGGGATTTATCAGGGACCTTTGAGGTAATAATTTCACAACCTTATTTGATTAAAATATACAATTAACCACGAACTCTAAGATCGAAACTAAGGATTTCAAGTATTCTAGGGGGTACATTCACATATCTTGATCTAAATGACAATTTCAATGATGTAACTAAGTATATTGGATCAAGACTAGATTTTAATAAATATTTGGATTGTTAGCTGATGGGTAATGCGTCCACATAATTTATTTCGAACTTCAACCTGTTAACCCGAGGGGTAAATTTGAGTTGACCAAGTACTGACTTTGACCTCAGGGCATTCCAAAATTATGAGACCAGTTCTCCAAGACTAATTGGACCCATTGTTCATGTTTTTGAATAGATTGAGGCCATCGGAGTTCATTTTACTTGATTTGGGCGAATTAAGTGAAGTAAAGTTGTCGTATTCAAGTCAAGTGATACTTTAATTCTTAGTTTCCTTTTAATAAATATTTGGATTCGTTAGCTGATGGGTAATGCGTCCACGTAATTTATTTCGAACTTCAACCTGTTAACCCGAGGGGTAAATTTGAGTTGACCAAGTACTGACTTTGACCTCAGGGAATTCCAAAATTATGAGACCTGTTCTCCAAGAGTAATTGGACCCATTGTTCATGTTTTTGAATAGATTGAGGCCATCGGAGTTGATTTGGGCGATTTAAGTGAAGTAAATTTGTCGTATTCAAGTCAAGTGATACTTTAACTCTTAGTTTCCTTGGTTAACATTAGAAACATGATTTGTGTCACTTATGCGTAATTTAAACTATCTAGTTCATGTGCGGGCAAGCATGAACTAGGTCAGTCAGTTTAAAGTAAAAAGCATATACCGCAAGGGTCTTAACATATGTATCTACGTATTGTTGATACTTTCAGGAGTTAATATATTTTTTGTGATATCTGTTTAGCTATTTAGCATGCATTATCACAGTGTTAATATCACCCACAGTCTGGGCATGATGATATCACAAGGCCGGCCAGTAGATTGAGTAGTACCAAGTAAGACATGTGTTGATGCACTGTGCCAGGCGGGTCAGACCAGCACCAACACACCGAAGAGGCGCAGATGGGTAAGGCATGTGGTTGATGCAGAATGTTAAGTGGGTCAGACAAGCAACCTATGTCCCATAGTGGTTCATTAGCAGTTTTAGTAATTTAGTAGCATTAAGTAGGATCATGATTATCCTGTGTGATTATCTAAGTTGCTCGGACTCGGGTGCGGGTATCCGAGACGGGTGCGGATCCGAGAGTCGAATTCGTCAAAATATAAGTTTTAAGATTCGGGGGTGCGGATCTGAGTATGGATACGGGTGCGGGGATTCGGTTCCAAAATAATCAAATGTTATAAATATAGAGTAATAGTATTAGTATTAGAAACTTTTTCCAAAATTATAACTCACATATATTTACCAAAAAAATAAAAAATTAAGTACAATTAAAATTTTAACCGACACATTGTTGTCAAAGTAAGTATACTGTTGTCAAAGTACATCAGTGCTGTCAAAGTAAGCATACACCGATTGTTTTTATTTTTTATTAAATATATATATATATATATTAATATTAGTATGTACTCCATATAACAAAAACAAACAAAACATCGGCTGAACTGACACAACGCCAACGCCGACTGAGATGGGAAGAAACGGATGATTGACGACGATGACGACGACGGCGGTGGCACATCGACAACGTCATCTCTGTTTCACCCATTTCGGTGGTTGTTGGTCGGATTTTTTTAGGTAAGTCGCCGATTAATTTGGTCAATGTCTCCGAAATCGTTTGACCGAATCGGAGACGACGGAAGCACCTGCACCCGCCTCAGTCTCGTGTCGAGACGGGTTCGGCGGCAAAACAGCCGAGTCCGAGCAACATAGGTGATTATGGTCATGATCTCTATTCTTATTGGCATACCTGTATACGATTTTATACATGTTATGCCTTGATTACTATTTATGCACTATCAGTAGTGTTCCAAAGTCGTCCAGGGGTGAGCTGAGGGGGCAGGTCTATACACTTGTTGGATCTCTCGACCCACGCTTGTTATTTTGGCGCAGCGCCTGTTGAGGGAGGTCCAGTGGTCAACCTGTGATATTCAGTCTATTTCAACCATATCTAGCTGAAACAAGCCGCCACTGCCCTTTTCAATCATCATCTTTTACAACAACAACAACAGGCCCAGTGTATTCCCACAAAGTGAGGTCTGGGGAGGGTAAGATGTACGCAGTTCATACCACTACATCCGAAGAAGTAGAGAGACTGTTTCCGATAGACCCCCGGCTCAAGATGGAGAATAGTACACCAAGATCGTAGAGAAACACGTAACAAGAAAAGATGGCATACATAAACAAGACATAATAGAGATAATTATCAGAGAAGTACGAAAAAGAGAAGTACGAGCAATTCGAAATAAGAAATAAGCACTAGGACACCACCTAGTAGAAACCTACATTCACAAACCAGAGGCTCCTCATCAAGGACACAGTCTTAGTAACATACACTCACCCACCCCACCCAAACTCCCCTGGCTAAAGGCCCCTACTCAAGGACACAGGCCTAGGATTACTGCCCGGCTACCCAATCGGTCTCCTAAAACCTTGCCACAATCCACACACTCACCCTAACCTTTTACCCTAATTCGCGACCTCCACACCTTCCTGTCTAGGGTCATGTCCTCAGTAAGCTGCAGTTGCTCCATGTCATGTCTAATCACCTCCCTCCAGTACTTCTTCGACCTACCTCTACTCCTCCTAAAGCCATCCAAAGCTAGCCTCTCACACCTCCGAACCGGGGCATCCGTGCCCCTCCTCATCACATGCCCAAACCATCTCAACCTTGTGCCCCTCCTCATCACATGCCCAAACCATCTCAACCTTCCTTCTCGCATTTTATCCTCCACCGAAGCTCAGTCATTATCTTTTATTATGTTGTATTATCTTTACTTTCAAGCTACACCTCGAACCTTGTACTCAGATGTTAATAGCTCCATGACTTAGTTATATCAAGGTGAGGTGAGACGCCACAGCCCTTTTCAGTCACTATGATTTATTATTTTGTATTATCTTTCCTTCCGAGCTACATTTCGTACCTTGTACTCAGATATTAATAGCTCCATGACCTAGTCTTTTATTTGGGTATTATGGGCTATACTTTATATCGGATACTGTCTTCGCTTCCACATTTATATTATATCAAACTACTGAAGTATCTCTTTTGTCTTATTTACTTTACCTTTATAAGCATGCTAGCAAAGAGGGTTTGCCTGGCAAGGGTTGTGCCCTGTCACAACCTAGGTGCCAGATTTGGGTTGTGACGAGAATATTTCAAAGCGGAAGAGATTTCAAGGAAACAAAAATACAAATGTACTTGGCTCAAGAATGGAGATAAAAACATTAGTTGTTTCCACAAAATAGCCCAATGCACACACGCGCCTTAATCATATTAACAACTTCTGGTGAATAAGGAAGTAGTTCAACACACACAAACTGCTCGTGGTGCATTCCTAAGTTTTTTGAAAATTTATACTCAAAGACGGAACAATATAAGTCATAGGCCTTTTCGTTAACAACTTTCTAGAGAGAATGAGTGGTTGCAAAGGGAATTTGATGAAGATGAAGTTTTAGGAGTCATTCAGCAGTACGCAACAACAGCAACATACCCAGTATATTCCCACCAAGTGGGGTCTGGGGAGAGTAAGTGTACGCACACAGTCGATACCACTAACTCAAATGTGAGGTGGAGAAGTTGTTTTTGATAGACCCCGGCTCAAAATAAAACAATCTAAGATAAGGAATAGTAATAGTAGGAATAGTAAAAGAACAAGATACAGTAGAAATTAGCATATTCAATAATACCATAAACAAGATACTCCAAGTAACACACCAAAAGATACAAAATCATTCAGCAGTACACAAGTGATAAGAATATCAGGTCAGAAGATTTCATGCTGGATTCTACGAAAATAATAGAATATGATCAGAACACACTTGATGAAGGTAATACACAATTTTTATTAGACATGCCAATTTGGAAAAAGTTCCAACCAGCGAGCCGAAGAAGTTACGAGGACCACATACATATTAGTTTGATAGGAAGCTTTTAGAAGATTGTATCCAAGCTACTGTCGGAAAAATGGAAGAAAGTCATTGATAAATTTGTTGGCAACTCTCAAATGGCATTCATAAAGGTCTGGATGTCAGTGTTGATAAATGGTTCTGTAAAGGATTTTCTTTCCGATGCACAGGGCAATAAAGCAGGAAAATCCTCTTTTCCCTTCCGTAAGCGTTGAAGAAGGTATAAGCAACATCTTCAATTTGGAATGGAACAAAGTTGCATTAGACGTTTCTCAGCACGGAAGATGCCAGGAAAGGCTTGCCATCTCCCACATTCTTTTTGCAGACGATACTTGAATATACACTATAACTCAGGCTTATCTTGTTGTTGTTTGAGGCTGTTGATCTTGGGCGTATTTATACGTCCAAGTGCCAATATATATATTTTTTTATAATCGTGGTGTCTGGGCCAGCTTGCGTCCAAGTGCCAATATTTATCCATATTAGGATTTGTTCTATGAGCTAAAACATGTTATTTTGATTGTGTTTGAGCTATGTATTCTCTAATGGATATGACTGGCTGATGCAGGGCTCGATTTTGATGAGATTGGACGTAATTTAATGCTTTAACGTGAAGCTAATGGTGAATGGAAGCATTGGGAGTGATTTGTTGAGCATGAGGATACTAGGAATGGGTTCAGCAAGCATGAAACTAAAGACATGAGCAAGGAAATATGCAAGGAGCTGCAAAGGAAGGAGAATGGCAAGTTCCGTGTCGCAGACCTCAGTCCCTGCAATAGGCGTCGCGACGCGCTAAGGGATTCATAGCAGATGGCAATTTCCAGTAAGCCTCCGCGATTTCCCCGTGTCGCGGAGACTGAATTCTTTCTCATGTCACATTCCAGTGAGGGTCCGCGATAGCCCCGAGATGAGCTCCGCGACGCGGTGAGATTAATTTTCGCTCAAATATGTCCTACTGTAAAAGGAACACTTCAAATCAATTGGGTATACTCTTGACATACGTACAGATAAGGCAAAAACAATTACAATACTTCTCTTAGGGTTCTTTGAACTTTCGTCTTTTAACATTAATTTTTGGTATGATTAATTATATTTCTGTGATGTGGATTTCGAACATGAGTGGCTAAACACCCTTGTTCTGGGGTTGAGGCCAAGAACATGATTATAGTTTAATATTCTTAGAGTGGTTAGCATTGATTTATCATATGGGTTATTCTTATTATCTTGTACTTACTATTTTGATGAATGACCATCATTAAAATACATCTATAATCATTTGTGAACCGAGAGGAGAATCATTAGGATAGATCGAAAAGTTTAAGGAGCAAGTTCTTATTCTTTTACAGAATAAAGGATTTGAATTAGCGGCTAGGATAGAGATATACCTAGAAGTCTATTTTGGTTCACTTGCATGACGATATCTTAATACATCTAAATCGATTATTGCATCCCCGCTCAACGAT
Source organism: Capsicum pubescens (assembly GCA_030864215.1). Lineage (NCBI taxonomy): Eukaryota > Viridiplantae > Streptophyta > Magnoliopsida > Solanales > Solanaceae > Capsicum > Capsicum pubescens. The sequence goes on along the minus strand of CM061542.1, from coordinate 36,738,580 downwards.
GTAGTTGTAATGTCCCTTTAGGTAGAAGATTAGAGGACCGAGAGACTATGATCGTAATCTAAACCCTGCGAATCAATAACCCAATAATCAACACGACCACAATAAGGATAGAGATTTATAAGATTGTTAATAGTGCCTCAACCCTGGAATCCTCACTTGTATTGTTTACAACCTTGCTTACGTTGCTATTGACACACTATGTTATTTATTTACTTAGTAGATTATTAATTAAATTATCACAATCATCTTGATACTCTGAAACACTTGAATACTTTATTGTCGAAACTAAAGTTGATTAAATTACTAATCTAGTAGTCCTCGTGGTTACGATATGCGATTTTTTGAGTCACTATATTACTTGTACGATCACGTGCACTTGCGTATGCTATAGACCGCAACAAGTTTTTGACGCGTTGACGAGTACTCAAATAATTACTAATTTTCCAAACTTTTGGCTTTGATAATAAATTTTTAGTGTTAACAATTTGATCTTAGCAGCTGACTTTTGCAGGAAAAGCTAAGTATCGAACTGGCAAGAGTGAAATAATTAGTTGATCCTTATTCGGAACTAAAACAAGTATTTCATCAAAGGCAAAGAGCAGCAACACTTCAATATCTAATTCAGCAAGTTTCAATAGGAGATCAGAGGGATCCAGATCCTAATGCTCAAATTGCTCCAGCTCTTGTACCACCAGCTCTGGTAGTTCCAACTGCTCCTGCTCGAGCAAAAGCTAGACCCGTTCGCGAAGTGGCAATCCCACTTACGAACAATGCTACTAATAGCATCCGCAAGACAGATGCGGGTGGTCGATTTGAATTGAAGCAGAATATGGTGCAACTCTTGCACTCGAGTGGGCAGTTCACAAGTTTATCTCACGAGGACCCACAACAACATACAAAACTTTCTAGAGATCAGTGATACCTACATTCCTGCTGGGGTATCTACTGATTATGTCAGACTGACTCTCTTCCCCTTTTCTCTGTTGGGGGAAGCAAAGAGGTGGTTATATGCTGAACCACCAAACTCCATCAGTTCCTGGGATGATCTGGCTTGGAAATTCCTTATTCGATTCTTTCCATCTGGGAAGATAGCAGGTTTGAGAAGTGAGATTCTGAGTTTCAGGCAAAAAGATGAAGAGAATCTTTACCAAGCCTAGGAAAGATTCAAGGCTTCGTAAAGATTCAAGGTTATGCTCCGGAATTGCCCTCACCATCATCAGTCTAATGATGTGTTGGTACATACTTTCATAGAGGGTCTTGAGCCAAACACCAAGATTTTCCTGGATTCAGCAGCAGGCAAACAGGCACTAGAGAAAACATATGATGAATTATATACGCTGTTGAATCAAATTTCATCGGTGAATCCTGAGTGGCATGTTGACGCAATAATTGCTCCAAAGAAGGTTGCAGGTGTGTTGGAGGTTGATCAATTCACTGCTATATCAACCCAGATTACTACACTACAGAATTAGCTAACTACGCAACTCGGCAATATTAGTTTAGGGGTCACACGGCCCACACCAGCAACAACAAATGCAGTTCATCAGACTCATAATTGGTGTGAGGTGTGCAAAAGCAGTGATCATGCAACAAAGGTTTGTGCGGCTAATCCAGAGTCTGTTAATTGTGTGGGTAATGCTAATCGTCAAGGACAACAGAACTTTGGTAACACTTACAACCCTAACTGGCGAAATCATCCCAATTTCTCATAGGGTGGAAATAAAGCACAGAACACCAGTCAATACAGAGGGCTAGTACAACAGAATCAGCAGCAGCATGTTCAGGGTAATCAAGCCACTACTCAGACAAGGAACATTGAAGAAATGCTAAAACAGATTATGGCTACACAAGAACAGTTGGTAGCATGTGTAAAAAGTCAGCAGATGATTACAAAGAACTTGGAGGTTCAAATGGGTCAGATTGCATGGGCTCAGAACACTAGACCTCAAGGGGGTCTACCTAGTGATACTGAGCCAAGTCCAAAACAGGTGAATCCAGTCACTACTTGAAGTGGGTTGCAGCTGACAGAGTCAGAACCTAAGAAGGTGAATCACAGACATACTAAGGGTGAAACAGCAAGGGAAGAAGAGAAAGCTAAAAGCAAGGAAACCAAGGAGGAAAATGTGATGCCACCTCCACCATTCCCATAAAGGCTGCGGAAACACCAAGAAGTTTATTGATATTTTGAAACAGGTTCATATTCATCTTCCTGTCGTTGATATTTTGCAGTGTGTTCCAAAGTATGTGAAGGACATTGTGGCAAACAAGAATTGTTTGACTGAATATGCTACAATAGCACTTACTGAGGAATGCATATCCTTATATCCAGAATAAATTGCCCATAAAGCTGAAAGATCCAGGAAGTTTCACTCTGTAGATCACAATCGGACAATCCATCAGTGCTTATGTGACCTTGGGGCAAGCATAAACCTTATTCCCAAATCCTGGTTCAGAAAGATGGGTTTAGGCAGCCCTAGACCCACCACAGTCATTCTGCAGTTGGCTGACTGGTCACTTGCTAGCCTGATGAAATCATTGAAGATGTATTGGTGAGTAGGATCGCTTATTGTTCCAGTGGACTTCATTATTCTTGATTTTGATGCTGATCCGGAAGTCCCATTTGTTTTGGGACGTCCCTTTTTAGCAACTGGGCGCTCATTAATTGAACAGATGACTATGAGAGCTCATGAAAAGGTCGAGGTTTTCGACGTGTATAAGGCAATGAAGTTGCCTGCAATATATGAAGAATTGTCTGCTATTACAGTCATAGACCTTGAGTCTGAGCTCCACCTTCTATTGTCTAATGACCCACTTGTGCGAGTGTTGATGGGATATGATCTTTTTGGTGATGTTGAAGCACTTGAAATGGTACAGATTATGGATTTGGAAAGCATTATTACCTAGAGGATTGAATTTGAGCCATTGAATAGGCCAATTGGTCCCTTTCCAAAGGCATCTGTAGAGGAAGCACCAAAGCTAGAGCTCAAAGCTTTACCCTCTCATTTGAAATATGCTTTCCTTGGTGGGGATGATACTTTGCCTATGATTTTGTCTGATGTGCAGGTGAAAGAGGCATTGACAGTGTTGAAGAGAAGGAAGAAAGCAATCGAATAGCAAATGTCGGATATCACAGGAATCAATCCTGCTTTCTGTATGTACAAAATATATATGGAAGAGGGATATAAAGCAAGTGTGCAACACCAGCGAAGATTGAATCCTATGATAAAAGAAGTAGTCAGAAAAAAAGTCATCAAGTGGCTTGATGCTGGGATGGTTTATCCCACATCTGATAGTAAATGGGTCAACCCTATGCATTGTGTTCCAAAGAAAGAAAGGATAACTGTTGTGACTAATGAAGATAATGAGTTGATTCCAACTCGTACAGTGACTAGGTGGAGGATCTGCATAGATTACAGGAAGTTGAATGATACCACTAGGAAAGATCACTATTCCATTCCTTTTATTGACCAGATATTGGACAAATTGGTGGGACATGAATATTACTGCTTGCTGGACGGTTATTCAGGCTATAATCATATTACAATAGCACCAGAAGAAGACCACATTGCTATTGGTCTTCTTCAAATTACAATATCCTATTCCGTTTGACCCCATATACTCAAACATAAAGCAAAAATGTTGAAAGAAACTGTACCTTATTTTTATAGGTGAGCATTTAGAACTTTTAGGGGTCGTTTGGTAGAGTGTATAAGAATAATACAAAATATGGTGTATTAGTAATGCTTGTATTAGCAATGCTTGTGTTAGTTATGCTTGTATTTTTCCTATGCAGTGTTTGGTAAACATTAGTTATGCTTGTATTTTTCCTATGCAGTATTTGGTTCGATGTATTAAAAATAACATGAATTATGCAATTTCTAAAAGAAAAAAAAAATTACATAATACCCTCAATATATATGTTGGAAAGGATGCGGAAAATTTTTTAAGGGATAATAGTGTCTTTAAGCATGTTAATGCATGCATTAGATCCATTGTATTACTAATGCTATGGATTTTGAGGTGTTAGTAATACACACCTCAATACACAATAGAGTGTATAGTTAATGCAAGCATTAGTTATACATAGGGTAAAAAGATATACCAAACAAGGTACTATTAATACACATTAATCTAATGCATCATTAACTTTCCAATACACTCAACCAAACGACCCCTTAGTGTACTACTGAATTTAAAATCATTGCCAATCAGAGTTCGAAAATCAGTGAGGAAAATAATCTAGCTTGTCCACTAAGCTACTTTAATATCCTAGAGAAATCCAGCTATTTATTTTTGGGATAACAAAGAAATCCCTGAGGGCCAATGGCGCACAGTTCAAAGCTCAGTGGTTGATGCACCTGCCCCTCTACCCTTCTCCACATAAATATCAGGCTTTTGTATGGTTAGAAAAGCCTGGTTTGAACCCCTGACTTGAGCCTAATCCACACATCACAAGTTTCGTTGTTACCACTTAGACCAAAGTCATCGAGACTGAAACCCAGCGATTATGTACAGACACATTAATCTATGTTCAGGACAGATAAAAATTACCAACTGATATGACTCGGGAGGAGGGGGGAATTGTATAGATTTTTGTTCCCCAAAGGCAGAATATTGCACAAGTACCGATGAACTTGAATTTTATAAAAGTTATCATCACAAAAAGAAAAAGAGTAAAAATACATAAAGAACGACAATATATACCTTTCAGAAGACAAAAACAAGAAGGATTTTTAAAAAATCAACTTTGCTTCATAGCTGCCTCTAAAACAAAGCAAGATTCACAAGTATGAACTTTCGTAAATTTCTCTACTCCGAGCACACCACTTTTTGGCAAAGGTTTGACGGGATTTCCTAAAGAAATGTAAAAAGAGTACAAAGACAACAAGTGAGAAGCAAAGTATTACCTCAGCCACAATTTCATCTTTTCCAACAGGTTGCTGAACGAAAGTCCTACCACTGTCATCTTTCGTCAACGGTTTCTTCACGAGCTTTCTTAGGACCTGAATGAAATTTGCAGTTCAGATAAAAGATATAGAAGCGGATAGCTACGATAGTGGAATTATCAAAGGGTGTCTGAGACAGTTTAAAAGAACCAAGGGATGACTCTTGAATCTTGAAAACACTATCAGTATAGCAATATCCTCTCACTGTTACAAAAACTTTATACCAGTTGTGTTAGGTTGACAATATCAACAGTTTGTGTGAGCTTGAAGATGATCAGACAGCTTTACTTTCTTCTTCTGTATTCTCTTGCAGAAGGACGGGCAGTAAAAAGTTCATAATGAATTAACGAGAGGCATGATATAAGACTACTGATAATCATTAATGGAGACTGTGTCAAAATTTCAAAGAGCTTTAGCATAAGATACTGACCAACATTGTTTTATCTAGGCGGTTTGCCGCCATCTGGTATTCTTTCATCTTATCTTCCTTGGTCACTGGAACTATTTTAACCTCTTCAACTTCCTCACGTTGGTAAATCTAGCAGAGAGGCAGCATATTTGAAATGCTAAGCAGATGAATGTATCATTTCACAAGAATGTGATCAATATACAAAAATAAATCATGGAGAAAACTAATGTCATTTTACTTTATTCACAAATGGCACCACTTATAATGTGAAAAATGTGAAGGCCAAAGAGCCAAATGAATAGAATATATCGTTGAACGTAAAACATGCCAGGGTATACCACACGCTCAGCACAGGAAAATTAACATATTCGTGTCCCAACATACTCGGCCTTTTAAATGTAGGTACACTAAGATATTTGTTTATTCTGTGAAATAAAAAGTGAAAAATATGCAGATGAAGAAAGAAAACAATCCACTTCCTTTCCTTACCATGGTGTGCCCTAAAATAAAAGTGCAACACATCAAATTATCAGTGACCACTTACATAATATATGTGAGCCTCATGTGGATGATTCATTATTCTTTTGAGAAGAAAGAATAGACCACATTAAAAATCTATGGAAGGTCTTCAAAAATTAAGGAAACACTACTTGAAGATGAAGCTGAAAAAAGGTGCATTAGCGATCAGGCGGCGGTCATAAGTCATTAGAGCATAGCATAGCTATTTTTGACCCAACCCCTATTACTTAAGCCTACTCTTTCTTCAAGAACCAAACGAGCAGCAGAAAATTCCTACTAGATATGATTTCACAACAAAGAGTGCTTTATCTGTTTGTAGATGGGAACTTGTACTGTTATGCTAACATCAGTGTTATCTAAAGCAAAAAGCACTAAAAATCTCTGAGGTCCATTGGGGCTTTAAGCGCAAAACGCAAATGAAGCGTGGGCTTTAATGAAAAAAGAACAAATGGAGAAAAAATACAAATATATATGTTTAGTCCAAGACTAATAACTATAAGTAGGAAAAACAAATATATGAACAAAGAAATTGAAAAAATATTGCGACAAAGTGAAAAGTCAATTATTTAGTGCCGTCTCTTCGGGAGAGGCTCATTGCCAAGGAAAAGTACATCTTAGATACTTGATGACGAGACTGAAGTGCACAATGTGTGAGGCGAAGCACTAAGCACATTTTTACCTGCATTGCAATCGTACTTCAAAGAAAAGATGCGGATAAACTAAAACAAGTTCCAAGGCTACTAGATTCAGGAAACTTCTGTATGCTCACCAAGGGATGCAACCGTACTTCAAAGACGCAGATGAACTAGAACAAGTTCCAAGGCTACTAGATTCAGGAAACTTCTGTATGTTCATAAAGGGATATACCAAATTCCTCTCTCAGTCTCAGGTACATTAATATCTCATATACTCAAATATTCAATCAGCATTCAAGTTCAGGACAGGAGAATAAAAGAACCAACGTCTCAAATTCTTGCATTTACATAATCATATTCAGAGCATTGTCAATATTTACAAACAAACACTGACAATACAAATGGAAGTGTAAGGAAGAAAACCTTCCTCTGATCTTCCATGAGATGCCTGTACTTGTCAATATTAGGTACAGCCAGCAATTTCGGCATAAGGTGATTGCGAAAATATCCGGGTGCTACTCTCACAGTTTCCCCTGCTTTTCCAAGCTTGTCTATACTCTGCTTAGCAAAACAATATTGAAGAAGAAAGCGAAAGAATCAGGTCGCAATTGTAAAAGGATCAGACAGAATTGTTAAAACTGCTAAAGGATGAGGTCAAAATGGATCAATTTAATAGTAAAGGGGATAATAATCGATAAACAAAGAGTGAAGGGTCAAAAACAGACTTAAAGTATCCCCATTTTCTTGAATTTCATACCCGAATTATTAGGTCTATGAGTTTTTTAGCTGAGCTATCACCATCTATCAAAACACACCTCAAATATCAATTATTCCCTTTGCCTACCTGAACGATGGTGATATTACAGATAGAAAACTCGTACACTTGATAGTTGAGGTGTATTTTGATTAATAGTTGGTGATAGCTACGCTAAAAAACTTACAAACACAATACTTCGAGTATAAAACTCGCACACCTGATATTTCAGTTAGGAAACTCGCACACTTGATAGTTGAGGCGTATTTTGACAAATAGTTGGAGATAGCTACGTTAAAAAAACTCACAAACACAATACTTCGAGTATGAAACTCGCACACCTGATATTTCAGGTAGGAAACTCGCACACTTGATAGTTAAGGTGTATATTGACAAATAGTTGGTGATAGCTATGCTAAAAAAATCACAAACACAATACTTCGAGTATGAAACTCACACACCTGATATTTCAGGTAGGAAACTCGCATACTTGATAGTTGAGGTGTATTTTGACAAATAGTTGATGATAGCTACTTTAAAAAAACTCACAAACATAATACTTCGGTAGGAAACTCGCACAACTGATAGTTCAGCTATGAAACTCAAAAACTAAGATACTTTAGGTGGTTTTTTTCCATTAACTCATAAAGAAGAGAGAGAATCCGGACGCCATTGGTACATTGTCTGAGAAAATTGTAGTAAAGGGTGAAGATTCCGGCATATAAATAGGGTTAGTGACAATTGGATGAATGAATTAGGAAAAGTACTTACAGTAGTGAGAATGACTTGTAATTTTCTGTATCGAACACCTTGGGCAGCGTAAAATAGTGGATGGTGCAAATGTACGTCTCCACCCTTGCAATTCTCAAAGATAGCTGACGAGGTTTTCACATTCTTCAGCTGTTGCCGGAGAGTATTCCTACTGTATTGCAGGCAAGCCATTTCTTGGTGACGGCGGACGGCGAACGGCGAACTTCACGGCTGCTTAAAGGGTTTATAGTTTAAACCCTAATTCAGTATGGATTGACTTAAATAGCCCTGATTGTTTTGCGTAATTACGAAAATGGATCCTTTGACCCATCCGACCCCAGGCAATTTGAAATGACCCGTTAATAATTTGGGCAAAATTGGCTATAATAGCTTTTTATATATCAATTGTTATGAAATATAAAGTAAAAACAAAAGAATTGAGACAGAAAAAAGGAGTCTTGTTTATTTTTCATGACGAATTCTTGAGGGGTTAATTATAATGAAGGAAACCCTTTATTTATGGGAAAAAATTAATCTTGCATTTCTAACTTTTCTACGTTTACTTTATATGATGAAGTAAATATTCATTATATATGTAGTAATATATTTATAAAACTCCCCCTTGAATGTCTAATTGATAGATAATGTGCAAAAAAATCTAGGAGAGGAAAAATAATACACATCTCTAACAATATGCATATAGGTTGCCTCATTAAAAACCTTGCAAGGAAAACTCAGTGGGATAAAACCTCGTAAGAAAAAAAAAGTACAACGCGTATTAACTCTCTTAATGAGAACATCCTTGAACATTTGCATCCTAATCTTGTGCACAATCTTCTTAGAAGTTACAATTTGAGGAGACTTGGTGAATAAATCAGCGACATTGTCACTTGAACGAATTTGTTGTACGTTAATATCGTCATTCCTTTGTAGCTCGTGTGTATAGAAAAGTTTTGGCAAAATATACTTCGTTCTATCTCCTTGAGTCCTCCCTTAAGTTGTGTTGTGCATGTTGCATTGTCCTTATAAAAAAACATGAGACTTTATCACATTTCAAATCATATTTTTTGCGAATGAGATATATCGTGGACCTCAACCACACACTCTCGTCTTTATGAATAGCTGTTATCTTAACATGGTTCAATGGAGTGGCTATGATAGATTGTTTTGTATATCTCCAAGATATGGCAGTAGCCCCACATATGAACACATAACTTATTTAAGATCGAGCTATATAAGGGTCAGATAAGTACCCAACATCAGCATAACCAACAAGATCAGGGCTGCCATATTTAGAATAATATAAGCTCATATTGGTAGTCTCTTTAGGTACCGTGTATGTGTTTGATCTCATTCTGATGTCTCCTAGTAGGAGCAGAACTTTACATTGCTAACAAATTAACCGAAAAGGCTATAGGCCTTGTAGTATTTGGAAGATACACAAGTGCACTAATTGTACTGAGATATGGTACTTCATGACCAATTCAAATCGGTATATTTCTCATTTTATCAAATAATCTATTTTTTTAATACTCTCCAAGAGTTCCAATAATTTTCAAGCTATAAGCTTATACAATATAAAGATTATAAATAAGTTTCCAGGAATTTTAAAATGCTTCAAACATTTTGAATCCTTAAAATTTTCATATAAATTTTTTCAAGTGACAATATTCAGTATTTCATATGTGACATCTTCAAGTGACTGGACTGCAAATCAAATAAGTGGTATGCTTACCAGTTACCAAGCTACATCCTTTTATGTCACTTGATGAATATTTCTATGCCAGCATGCTTAAATAAACATGGAATTTTGATACTCGTAATCTTTTACAATATTGCGTCAATAATGTATCAAAGATATTAATGATATTTCATTTCATCTCACAGTGTGACATAACATTTTGAGATCTCATCACTTCATTATTTTCAGGTACCTGTACCTCTTATAAGATTTCATGAAGTGTTATGTTAAAGTTTTCAATTGAATTATCTTTTGAATGAGAAACTGGTGATAATTCTTAACATATTTCACAGCTGCTTATAATCTCCCCCTTATGTTAGGAAAACTAACATACATCCTCCATCTTTTTTGAGGAGTCCATCTTTATACATTGTGGTGTATTAATTAATTGTATATCGCATATTAAAATTATTAGATGAACAATGTGTGGTTCCTAACTCAGAACCAACTTTGAGGGGGAATTAATCATAATTAATTAATTTGATGTATACAAATACTTTTGTATACAATCTATTATATTTTAAACCAACACATGAAATTTTGTTCTCATTAGTAATAGTTCAACTATTTATCAAAGGCATTCAATGTCAAACCATCATCATCAAGATGAATTGTCTTGATTACACAATCTGAAAGTTATGCTCTTAAATTAATTTTATTGAGCAACTTTATGAATGTCAAACTGCAGGTTGACAATAAATGTACAAGTGATCATCATATATCGATGCATCTTAATAAACCACATGATTGGTGAACGAGCTCATATTCACGTTTTATATTTTTCAGATTTCGAGGAATCAAATTTCAACATTAGTTGGTCCAATCAATTTATCACTAGAACAAGCAAAATTATAAGTCCATGAAGAATTTTGTAGTTCTTCAATATACAATACTCACTATGCACATCTTTAAAATGTCGCAATTGTTCATATTAATTTATAAACTTTTATTCTACCAAACTTCAAAGTTATCATGACATGTACCTTTTACTTTAGTAATTTCAAATTTACTATTTCAGAAGTAGATTTAAAAATAATTCTTCTCAATTATTTGATCTCTTTCGGAGGTGAATTGTGATATCATCACAATCAAGTGCGTATTAATAAATTTTTCTAGATATTATCACATTCTCCCTGGGAATGGATCTATACTTATACCAATCAAAATTTCCATTCATCGAAAATGAAATATAATTGTGTTTAAGTCTATTAAATTTTGATAGTTTATAACTTATTTCATGATATTGCTACTTCATGAGCCATAGACATCTAATTTTGTTCCTCCCAAAATCAAATTCATTCATTTTTCATCTCACGTTATCGTACACTCTTACCTATGCGATTATACCCCATAAAAATATATAAAAAAATAAAAATTTCAATAAATCCTTAATATTCTCTTATCATAACAAACTTTATCCGAACCAATTCACCGACCTACCTCCACATACCCCACGTACCCTACCCCTACCCTACCCTACCCACGTGGTCCCCACCTCCCTAACAAACCCACCATTTTCTCACAGTATATCAATACACACAAAACAGACCCACGGAGGAGACTCCCCAATTTACTCTCCATTTTTTCTTTCACTCCACAGTACATATACACATGACGAAAGGGAGAAATTTCCATTGAATCCACAGGCAGCAGCACACAACTCATACCTCACAATGAACGCACACACTCACATTCACGGAAAAGGACCACTATATACGCACAATACACACGGAGAGAGAGGCGTACAAAACTTCACCGGAAAAAGAGTGGCTCACCGAAAAATCGAGGCAGCTTCACAATACACATACACTACACACACACTGGGTGAGGAGAGAATCGAGAGAGGGAGAGATTGGAGCAAAAAACAGAGAGAGATCGGGAAAATTGAACAAAACCGGTGCGATTCCGGCTAGGTTTGACTTTTCCGGTGAAAATTCGCCGGAGTCGGCTTCAGTTTTGCATAATCGACTTAACCCAGTCCCCCTTCGAGCTTTTCCGGCGACATTTGCGCCGGAATCGGTTTCTGTCATCAGTTCAGTCAAATCAGTTCCAAAAGTCGCCGGAATCCCTTTGATTTCTGGACGTCTTAGTCGGAAAAGGCGAGAATCACCGGAATAGTGGTTATTCGGTGATTTAGATCTGTCCTAATTGTTATTTCGTGATATCGAGTTGGAGTTCGGTTTGTCGTCGAGGTGTTCTATTTGGGATTCCAAATCCGAGTTTTCTTAAATATTAGTATTATCAACAAAAATTAATTATTCAAAGGTCCAATTTTATCTTTCTTATTTTATTTTATCATACGTGTTTGATTTATGTGAGACATGATTGAATATTGGGTGATATTGATTTGTTTTGTTTAATTTCGTTGAAAAAATGATTGTGGATTGTTGAAATAGTGATCTTGAATTGCGGAAATTTGGTGTTAAAAAGGAATTTGGGGTTGGATAGTAGGAATTGATAAAAAATGAATATTGTTTAGTCCTGATTTATTATCGTTGGTTATTTTGGAACAAATATGAATGTTAAACGCGATAGTATCATGATTAGGCCATCGAATGAATAGATAAAATTTTAGGTTCGGGTAGGTGAATTTTAGGAACGATGTTTTGTTGAATGTTTGAATGTGCATGTGAATAGTTCTTTCACTTTATCACACAAAATTTGAAGATATATTCATTCGCAGGAGAATGTCCCGAGGTTATATTTATATTATACTTATTCACCGGGGAATGCCCCAAAGTATTTTGTACTTGGAGAACGTTCGTGACGATAACTCGAGGCATCGGGTAAAACATTGGAACGCAGTTTAAGATTAGTGTAGGCTAGAATAGGATTTATATTTTCGCATTTTTCTACTTTGGACTGTATAATTGGATTGGACACTATATTTTGAATTTGTTTTGTTTTTATGTGTTTGATTGATTGTTCTATGTGTTTTTGTGAGGTTTATACATTCGTAATGTTAAATTAGTCGATACGCTCCATCAAGCGACCGTGGTCGAACCACAGGACTGAGGGGTGCTTAACACTTTCCCCTCGGTCAACAAAATTCTTCAGCCGAAATTTCTATTCGCAAATCAGTTTTCAGAGTCAAATCGTTTTGAAAAGGATTTCCAAATGTGACTTGGCATACCCGATCTATGCCAAGTGACGACTCTGAATATAATTGTGAAATGAATTTTTTTCGAAACAAATCTTCATTTTGTCATTTTAATAATAAAAATCATTTCAAAATTTAAAATGAATCTTTTGATTAAAAAAAGGGTGTGACATGAGTAAATCGAGACATACATATAATGTAGAGAAGTTTTCTCTAACATATCTTATAGTCATAATCAGTGGCGGATCTAGGAATTTTCTTCAGGGGGGTCGAAAAAACAAAAACATAAATGTGTGAATACGTCAATAAAATATAATTACAATACCACTCGACGAGGTTTCATTGCTTGAAAAGACAAAATAATATCATCAGTTGAAATGTTATTAAACAGATCTTTTTCAACAAAAGGAACCATTCAACCACTCAAAAAGTCATCGTTTATTCTACTCCGCAACTCATTCTTAATAAACTTCATTGCTGAAAAGGCTCTTTCAACAGATACAGTGGCAACTGGCAGAAGCAACGCAAATTTCACCAAACAAAATACAAGAGGAGAACAAGAATGCTTTTTTGTTTGAACCAATTGTTTTGAAAGATCACAAAGTCCATTTAAATTGGAGAACCTTTTATCGATGTCACGAACATCAATAATGTAATTTGCAAGCGGATTCTTAAGTGCACACATATTAAGTTCATCAAAGTCATCAGGATATAATTCAGTCATTCTCATTATTTTCTGGATGTCAAAACTTGAAAATGAGTTTATCGGCTTCAAACAAGCAACACCATGAAGCAACTCAGTTGCCACCTCATTAAAACGATCATTAAGTTCTTGCAATTGCCAATCAATTATTTTGCAAAAGACTTCAATATGATAATGATGAAAGACAGTATAGTCAGCAGGTTTATGCCGTGATCTTCCAGAGTTAACATACAACTCATCAAAAGCAGGTACCACAATGTTATGCTTGTTACAAAATGTAGACACCTCAAAAACAAACAAATCTCATTTATTATTTTCCCTCAACTCGTGCAACCTTCTCTTGGCTACATCAACAAGTAGCATAGCATTTGCAATATCTTGCTTTTTTTTTTTTCTGTAAACATGTACTAAGATCGTTCGTAATTCCTAAAATTTCTCTCATCAAATGTAATATGAATGCAACCTCATACGTTTGAGCAACTCTAATATATCCTGTAACCCTAGATCTTTCATCCAAAGAATGTGCAGTTTCAACAATATTATCAAGTATATCCATAATTGTATCAAACTTAAGAATAAAACAATTAAAAGATTTGAAGTGAGATCCCCAACGAGTATCACAGGCCCTAGAAATACCAAGTTCTTGATGTAAGCCCTTACCTGTTTTAAGTTTCACCCATATCAAAACCCTCCTGGATTTTTGTTTTTTGAGATTCTCTATACTCATCCATAGATTTATAAGAAGATCCCAACACATTAAAAATATCTGAAATCAAGTGCACAAGTTCTCCTACTTGAAGACATCTTTTAGAAACACCAACAAGAGTCAATTGAAGTTGATGAGCAAAATAATGAATAGAATAAGCCGATTTACTTTCTTTCTTAATCAACATCTTAAGACCGTTGATATCACCTTGCATATTGCTTGCTCCATCGTAGCACTGTCCACGCACATAAGATAAACTCAAGAAATTTTGAGAAAGTAAAATTGACAATTGCATCTTTAGAGATAAAACACTAGTATTTTTTACATGAACAACATCGGAAAGTTTCTCCATCACAAATATTTTATCATCAACATATCGTAAAACAACGGCCATTTGCTCCTTGCGTGAGATATCAAAAGATTCATCAACCAATAAAGAAAAATAGCCACCATTTATTTCCTTTATGATACCCTTAACTGTTTCAATCTTGCAAGCAATCACAATTTCTTTTTGAATTCTTGGACAAGTCATTTGATCATTTTGAGGAGTCTTTTCCAACACAGATTTATGAATTTCATCACACTTTTGAGCATAAAATGAAAGAATTTCAAGAAAATTACCTCTGTTAAATGATGACTTAGATTCATCATGATCCCGAAATGCCAATCCTTGTCTCACGAGAAGCCTTGCTACATCAATCGAAGCTGTCAATCGAATGCGATATCCATGCTTATCTTTACTAGATTGTTTCTCAAATGAAGCACGAGTAGATTGTTCTTGCCGCATTAGATCCTCACATTTTCTTTTTGCCTGATTATGGATGCTATTAATCCCACCAACATGTGTTTCCAGGCTAACTTTTTTGTTCCAACTCCTAAAACTCATACTCGAAAATACTTCACCTCCACCTTGACGATTGTTATTTCCTTTGAATAAATAACAATACAAACAATAAGCTGCATCTTTACTTACACTGTACTCTAACCAGCCAGAAAATTCGTCATACCATTTACGATTAAAACGTCGCATATCTCCACAAATCTCCGTTTGAGAAAACTCTTGTAGTTGAGGTTGAGAAGTTTTTTTCAGAAGATACTCTCTTCTAACCGTGTCACGATCATTTGGATGAAATTCTAAAATTGGAGTTCTTTCACCCGGATCAACCTTTAAAGTATTTAAGTCAAATTCTTGAGAAGAATGCGATGATACTCCTAACTTA
Source organism: Capsicum pubescens (assembly GCA_030864215.1). Taxonomy (NCBI): domain Eukaryota; kingdom Viridiplantae; phylum Streptophyta; class Magnoliopsida; order Solanales; family Solanaceae; genus Capsicum; species Capsicum pubescens. The sequence continues at coordinate 36,723,097 of CM061542.1, read as the reverse complement.
TTCTTATTTTCTTCCCGATTAGGTTGACTATGTGCGACAGAACTTGAATTTGAGATTTCAGAAAAATATCTCTTCATTACTCTTAAATAGAAAACAACAACCGTCAAGAACTGATTTGAAGCTACAAAGCTACTGAAATGGAGATACTCAGTTACTTACAGTTACTGGGAATCAACAAACAACTGACAGAATTATAGGATCAGGCTAATAATTAACTATCCGCAACGATAGCCTCACAAATCATCGAACCAGCAGTATAGCAGCCCTCAAATTCTGCTGAAGTTGGGAAATTTTAACGGAATTGAAAAGAGCAAAATGATTTAGGAAAACCTATTGTTCTTATTTATATGTATTAAGAATTGGGTATGGGCCATAACTAAGCATCCGGTCACTATTTTATTTGGATAAGATTGGGCCCAATGCATCTAATAGTATTCAACTTTTATTGATTAATAAAGTCCACATTAAATTAAAAGAAAAACAGTTGGAATGTGCGTCTTTTTTTTAATTATAGCTGTAAGGACAACTATTAAAGCATGTTACAAAACAGATACTAAAAAATAAGCAACCCGCGCCCTTAGTGAGAATCGAACCCACGACGCGAGGGCCGAAGGAGTGACCCAAGAAGTGGACTTAGAACCACTGAGCTATCCCACAACCTTGTTTCAAGTGGTTCAAATTTAATATATGTACATAAATACTGATTTTCTACCTTATATATACAAGGTAATTTTTTGCCGAGGGGGTTCAGGTGAACCCCCTGACTACACCGTGGGTCCGCCCCTGGTCATAATAAGCATATGAAAATATATCACTTTTGATGATTATTGTCATATTGTCCCTTCACGCTTATATTTGTACATTCAATCACTTGTCTCCTTTCAGACATATTATGTACTGCTACCATATTCACTTTAGAGAATGAAGCATATTCAGTGGGACATGTCTCATGACTTTTCACAAACACCCATTATTTTACCTTAACCATCATAATATCATTAATATAATGTATCAAGATTCAAACTCTATCTTGTCCATATAAAAAGGCGTTTTGGGCTATAACTCGTTGGGACTTAAACCCAACATTTTATCATCATGGTGCATTGGAATTTTTAATCAAATGTCTTACCCTTTTAATGAGATGAGATTTAAATTCATCGCCATATCTTTTAACAGTATTGTTCTTCATGAACAAATTTAAAGTATAATTGGTTCCAAATCATTTTTTTTTTTCAAATCCAACAATAATTATATCATTAGTAACAAAAGACAAATATAACATAAGAAATCACTAATCTTGAAATTATCTTTAAATTTATAATCTCACCTTGTTGGTAAAGTCTCGTGTTGATAACGTGTTATGAAATATAAAGTAACAAGAAGAACTGAGAGAGAAAGGATGAGACTTTTTATTTCTCATGAGGAATTCTTGAGGGGTTAATTACAATAAAAAAAATCCTTTTATTTATAGGAAAAAAATTATCCTGGGTTTCTAACTTTTTTATAAATAGACATTTACGATATATGATAAAGTAGATATTCATTATATATGATAATGTATTTATAACACCAATCAGAATTTGGCTAGTATCGCCAAATTAGTTACTCCTTCTGGCAACACTATTTAAGTAGCTGTTTGGCCATGAAAACTAAAAATTTTCGGAGTTGGAGTTGAAGTTGGAGTTGAAATTAAAGTTGGAGTTGTGTTTGGCCATGTCTTTTTTGAATTTTATTTTTTTTGACTTTTGAAAAAACCTTTTTAAATATGATTTTATGCCCTAACTTTTACAAACTATCAAAATCACCCAACTAAAATTTATCTACTAATGGAAAAAGAACACAATTAGCCACTATTATAAAAATAATTACATATACATGACCATATTTAATGAATTTCAATTATGACATATATAATATTTACATTAATATCCGTTTTCTCATATTTGAAAATTTTAAATATGGATGTTATATTAACAGATCACTGCTTCCTGTTTTTTAGGTAACAAGTATTATCTTTCAAACAAATTTATTTTTTTAGGAATTTATTTAATTTATTTCCTTCATTTTCCGTTCCTAAAAAATAGGAAATGATGAGTTGTTATTAAATTTTAGGTTGCCGCTAATTTATTTCTTTAATTTTCTTATACATGAAAGATTTTACTGTGTGTGAATAAATTATTTCTATGTAAAGCATGCTTTGCATATTTATAATATATTATATCATATACCATAAATATATAAATATGCTTAGTATGTTTCTTTATACTTTGTATTTTTATATATGCGTGTGTATGGTATATACATGGTATAAACTTCATATATAACATACTTTGTATATTTATATTATAAATATGCTTAGTATGTTTCTTAATACTTTGTATATTTATATATGTGTATATGGTATATACATGGTATAAACTTTATATATAACATATTTTGTATATATCTATTATAAATATAATACTTTATATATTTATGAGTATAAATATAAATTAACAGTAAAATAATGTCTTAAATAAGGGAGAAAATTAAATAAGGGATAAAAATAATGATGAGAGAGAAAAAGAGATATATATTAATTAGGATAACATTAAGTTTGAAATTATAATTATCTTATTCTTTAAAACTGCTATACACGTAATATTGAAAAAGTAATGTTATAAGGAGAGTTTTATGTAAAAATTTAAAAGATTGGGGTTATATGTAATGATAATAAAAATTGGAATTGGAGTTGAAAAATTGTGAAAACAACAAAAACCTATTTTTCCTTTTCAGAAAAATTTTCCAAAATTATTTTTCGAATTTTCATGGCCAAACACCACAATTTCCCACTCCAAAATTTTTTTTTGGAAAAAAGAAAAAAAAATTCATGGCCAGCCGGGCCCTAATTTCGCATACATTTAAAGAAAAAAACTCTTCAAATTCATTGACTAATACACTTCTTAATCATTTATGTGCTACAAGTCAAAGTTAAAATTGATTTCAATTACAAAACAAAATGACGCATTTTTTTCGTATAACTTTTTTTCTTCTAAAAAAGGTGTCACGTAAAAATAATTATCTCTAACGTCTCCCATCATATACAAGGGAGACTCACAACTCTATAGGAACACCTCCACTCATATACACGAGTTGAAGTGTTTGATGTACACTCTCAAAATTAAAATGATATTAATCTAATTTGTTCGAGTTTAAAGTCTAAAGAACAATTTTTTTCATTCAAAATTCAACGACATATGAAAATTAAAAAAAATTGAAACGATATTTACCGTATCCATTAAAAATTAACGTCATTAGTTAGTTGGTAAAAAACAATTTATTAATCTACCTCTTAAAAAATATTTTGAATGAAAAATACTTTTAAAAAAATTAATTGCAAGAGTAACATGGAAAAACAAATTTAATTAATGTTTTCTTGATTTAGTAAGAAGACCAACTAAATATGAAATAACTAATATGAGATGAAAAGAATAGCTTGAAACTGAGTAGGTGTTTGGTCATCAAAATTTTAAAATTTTGGAGTTGAGTTGTGTTTTATCTGGAATATAAATTGAAGTTGTTTTTGACTTTTTGCGAGTGAAGTGGAAAGTGAAAAAACTAGGGCCGTTAATATGGGTCAGGCCCGGCGCAACCTGTAATTTGATAGGGCTGGGCTACAATTTTTACCGCCTGTTTAATAGCACGACCTGTATGAGACTGTTGGCTCATGGGGCTTGCGCAATATGGGCTGGACTGGCCCGTGGGCCAAATAAAAAATAGAATAGAGTACTAAGAATTAAACAATGAGTTCAAATCAAAGTTTATTTGAACCATCATAGATATTTAAATATTAAATATGTTTATAAGGTATATAAATAATTAAAATACTAAATTTTGTAGGAACCAAATATGTTTGATGAAGATAATGTGGCGATGTTGAACACGCTATAACTCATAAGTACCATGAGAAATTTTTTTTGAGTTCATTTTCACTTTTAATGGACTAAATATTGACATTTCTTTGTGTTTTATTGTGATCAATTAAAACAAAAATGGGTTAATATTATTATTTAGCTAGTTATATTATTACTTATTAACAACTTCAGTTGTTTTTCAACATCTCAATTTGGTTTGAATTGGGTGTCAAACATTATTTAATTTCACAGATTATTTGGATTTTTTTTGTAAATTTGAGACTTGATTAACAAGTAGTAACTTCATGTAATATTATATTGTACATATTTATGTAATTAGCAATTTAAAATTTAAATTAAGATTATAAAAATAATATATTTTAATAAGTGGGCTAGCCCGTGGAGGTTTGCAGCCTACCGTTTGATGGGTTGAGTTTGCTATTTTTTGGCTTGTCATGTTGATGGATCAGTCCAACTTGACCCGTCAAATTTCAAAGCCCGTGTGGACTAGTCCAAATAGGCTGGGTCAGCCTGTATTGACAACTATTAAAAAAACTGAAAACAAGTGTTTTTACTTTTCCATACACACTACTTTTGAAATAAAGTGAAAAAAAACACTAAAAACACACACTAAAAGATTCTTATGCCATAGGGTGGTTAAGTGTTTATAAATACTTTTTAATTTGCCCAAACACACTAAATATTCTTTAAAACACCTAAAATAACTCGATTCAAACAAGATGTAAATCAGACTTTTGTGTTACTGTCGTTTCTTTCTTTTTTTAAAATTAAATTAGTTCAAGACGTGTGAATTAAGCTCTCACTAATAATATAAAAATTCATTTAATCAATCAAATAACCTATTAAGATTATTCACGTGACTTAATTAACTAATTTATATATGTTGTTAAAAAGTTCATAAAATTTTAAAAAATAATTTATACATATTGTTTTGAAATCTTTTAATTTGTAGTATAAAAATTACGTTAAATGGTCAGCTTGAGAGTTCATTATGAGTTTTCAGTACATATTTAAACATTTACTACAAAAATCTGAACTCTGTAGACAGTCGCTTGGTTTTTGAACTTCAAAATATTCAAAAATCATAAATTATTCTTCAATTTTGAATCGTATAAATCATTTCTCGCTGACACCAATACTACAAAAAAAAGTTGAATGGTACACTTAATTAAAGGATGAGTTATTTACCTAGAAGTCTATGGACCAACTCTCACTAAGTAGAAGTTTGCAATTCTTTTTTATTGGTGCAATCATACTTGTTTTAGTCCTAGATTCGCCGGTTCCAAGAACCACAAGTTAAATGCCAGGTAAATAGCAACTGAAAGAAATGGCTCATGAGATGTGCTAAAATGATTCAAGGAGCTCATATTGTTCTCTATCTCCGAAGCTTTCTTAAACAGGAAATCAAGTTACAGCACTTAGAAGTAACAAATACGTTGATGCAGTAATTCCATTTTGTCTAATTCTGAACTTCAAACATTAAAACATAACAAGCTACTAACTCCAACAAAGTACTGCTGGTAATACAAAAACAAATAGAAAATTCTCATTGTTGTCCAATTTCGGCTTTTTTCTTCTGCCAGAGCCTATCAAGAGCACTATCGGCATCTCCCTGCAGAGAAAGGGTTCTCATGTCAATTGCAGCAGCACAAAAATTATGAATATTAAAGGCAAATGAGATAAACCATCACAAACAAACGCAACAACAACCTAGTGTAATCCCACAAGTGAGGTCTGAGGCGAGTAGAATGTATGCAGAGAGGGGTTGTTTCCGATAGACTCATGGCTTAAAATATAACTAAGATACAAGTGACATAGGCGTTTCTCTTTCTGTCATAAGCTTTTGACAAGGGAAGATGAACAACCAATATGAGCAGAGCCTTAACATTGCTACTGTAGTACACAAAAACTCGTTATCAATGATCAAATTTTCAGTTTAGATTTGGCTGAAAAAACCACCGGACAGGAAAAACAGACTTCCCCTGAGAACTTGATATCTAAGATGGAATGCAACAAGGAACTCAGACCAAAGAAGCATTGGAATGATATGTGCTCACAACCTAAGGCTAATGAGGAGTGTAATGGACAACCATTTATTCCCCAGAAAAAGGTATAGCATGCTTTTTATAATTCAAAGAGGCACAACGATGGTTCATTCTTAGAAAGATCAAGCAATTTGAAGACAGGAAAAGAACTGCTTGGCATGAATCAGAACAATCCGAAGATAAAATTCATTTAACATGATATTCAGAAGTAACTGAGAACATTACCTGGGCACGAATAAATCCACAGAGAGCATAAGTGGTGAATTGACCAGTGTATCGGCCAAACTCATCCAAATGCCCAACATTGAGCTGTACAGATGCATGATCCTTGGAAGTGATCAGCCTGTTAGTGGCAGAGCTGCACCCACATAACAAGTTAGTTATCTAGGATAACCTAATATACATCTTCTTAATATAGATAAACAGAGGAAGCCAAATCTAATCCAAAGTGTTAGGAAGTAAGAAATACATACCACTTCCTAGGGATGTAAAGGTCCATGTTTTGTCCCTCGTCGTTCTGCATCTTGGAAATTTCTTTACACAACTAGACTATTAGAAGTGGAGAGCTCCTGTGTTTAAAAGGAAATGAAAATTAAGGTGCAAGTCACTAACAAAAAATGCCCCTTTTTTCATGTGTTTCGAGCCTACATTAGGCCACTTACACTTTACCATAACAGATATTGTAATGTAGAATTATTCCAACAATTGCAAAGGCATCCACAAAAGTGAAAGTAATTAAACTTCAACCATCCAACTCCACACGACACAAATTTGAATCAAATGGATATATCAAGAGATTTCAAAAGTTTGACTCATTTGGAGGTTAAGAGATCAATAGATTGGACATATTATAGTTCTGGAAGTGTGAATACCATGTTGGCTTGATAACAAAATGATAACTTCATTTCTTAAATTTGAAGAATTGAAAACATAAAAAACACAATCATATACTGGGATGGGAGGAGGAATTCTATCATTTATCTTCATAAACAAAATTCCAAATTAGTAACTAATCAAAAAATGTTCCCCAAGTGTGAGCACAAAGATTCTCATCCACATTATGAATCATAATAGCTTTTCATTAAGAAGATCACTAACAACAGGGCATTATTGGACAGACATCATTCTCTACACTGCAAAGCATATTACTTTTATTATAACCATGGTGCCGAGCCAACTTGCTCACAGGTACCAGGATAGCTTGGGTAGATGTGAAGAAGTTACCTAGTAATTCTCAGACTCTATTGGATATTGAACTTGAGACCTCATGGATCTCATTATCCACTAAGCCCATGCAGGTGTTGTCAAAGGCACGCCTAAGCCCTAAAGCAAGACTCGAAACATGTTGACCGCTTCAGTCGCTTAAGGTGGAATCAATAAGCCTCTTCTGAAGTGGTGACACTAAACAACTAGTATTTCACTTTATCATAGTCTTTTTTTAATTTCATTGTTCATATGTTTTGTCATTCATGATTATAATTATTAGTATTGGACTAATCATATAAATTAACATTTTTCTCCCTTTAACCCAATTTATTGGTACTTGGCACTTAACGCTCCAACATACCTCGGAACTTCTGTGACACCCCAACTTAGAATAAGGAGTCCCACATCGGCAAAACACAGGAGGGATATTGGGTATATAAATAAACAAGCCTTTCACTCTAGCGACACGTTTTAAAACTAGATCTAGGCCCAGAGCAGACAATATCGCTAGTGGTCTGGACTGTTACAAATGGGTATATAAGTAAACAAACCTTTCACTCTAGTGACACGTTTTAAAGCCGTGCGGGTCTAGACCTAGAACGGACAATATCACTAGTGGGTTGGGTCATTACAACTTTTTTGCATTTTTTGTTTTTGATTACACTCAATCACTCACAACCTAAGGTGCTTCAAATAATACTAGTTTAACCCAGTCAAAACAAAGTTGAAGCACCCAAAAAGGATAAAAATAGTTACATCCTTAGGTGCTTCAAAGGATTCTACTTTTTTTTATAATCATGGTGTCCGAGTCAGCTTGCGTGCATCAAAACTAATTTCACAAAATGCTTCAACTTTGTTTTGATTGTGTTAAGCTAATATTGTTTGAAGCAACTTATGCCGAGCGTAATAAAAAACAAAAAATAGTCACATCCTTAGGTGCTTCAAAGGATACTACTTTTTTTTATAATCATAGTGTCCAAATCAGCTTGCGCGCATCTCAATTGATTTCACAGGATGTTTCAACTTTGTTTTGACGGTGTTAAACTAGTATGTTTGAAGCACCTTAGGCTGTGAGTGTAATCAAAAACAAAAAATAGTCACATCCTTATGTGCTTCAAAGGATACTACTTTTTTTAACCAAGTGTCTGGGTCAGCTTGCATGCATCAACTAATTTCACAGAATACCTGTCACCTCCCACCAGCAATGGGTACGCAATAGGTTGCTAGGATACATGGGATGAAATCACCTAGGATTTTTGTCTCTTCTCGGATTTTCAAATCATACTACTTTTAACACAATCAAAAAGTTTAAATCAATAAAAAGGATAGAAATCAATTACGCTAATACAAAGACCCACACAAATTTCACTTCCATCACATAGTTTATTCATTTATTTTACATGAAAATAAATCACAGATTTTTTTTTATCTATTATAGTTACATAGAAAGCATGGAAATACAATTAAATTACAAAAATTGGCAATGAAATTGGGTGAGAAGGAGATTGTACCTGGAAGGCAAATATAGAGCAAAAGCAACAAAAGGAGAATAGAAGTGCCAGCGCGGCTGCTTAAAGGGTTATAGCTAAAACCCTAATTCAGTAGGGATTGACTTAAATAGCCCTAATTGTTTTGCGTAATTACGAAAATGGATCCTTTGACTCATCCGACCCGATGCAATTTGAAAAGACCCGTTAAGAATTTGGCTATTACCTCCAAATTAGTTACTCCCTCTGGCAGCACTATTTAATTTCGCAAAAATTTAAAGAAAAATATTCTTAAAATTCATTGGCTAATACACTTCTTAATCATTTTTGTGTTATAAAACATTTCTATTGAGAAAAATTTAAAGTTATGTTAATTTTTAATTATAGAAAATAACATTTTTTTCATACAACTTAAAAAAATGTGACACATAAAAATAATTATCGTTTAACTCATTTCATTATACACAAGCGAGACTCACGATTCTATAGAAACACCCCCAATCATATGAACGAGTTGAAGTGTTTGATGCGCACTTTCAAAATTAAAATAATATTTGTCAAATTTATTCTCTCTTTTTGTTATGTTCTCCAAACTTAACATATATATTCAATCACGATGAATATTTAAATAAATTATATTTCCTCCGTTTCATTTTATCCGTCCCAAATTTCCTAATTTGGTGTCCCATTTTACTTGTCCTTTTAAACTTATCAAGACAAGACAATTTTTTTCCCATGTTTTACCCTTTGCATTAATTACTTTTTCTTTAAATTAAAATGTAAACATCATTTAATAGGGACACTATGATAAACTAGCCATGTTATTTATTATTTTTCTTAATAACTGTGTCATCTCAATTTGGGACAGGTAAAATGGAACGGAGGGAGTATATTCTATCCGTTTTAAAAAGAATGATTTATTTTCCTCTTAAATTCATTTTTAAAAAATCGACTTTTTTTTTTAATACTTTAACTTTAACCTTTTACATAGCATATCTAAGACAATAAAATTAAAGTATTTTGATATATTTAAAGTAATTTTAATTTAAAATTATAAGATGGGATGAAAAAAAATAATTTCCTTAAATTTCATGTCAAATCATTTTTTTTTTTTTTAAATGGAAGGAGTAAATTAATTGGACGACAAGGGAATACGTAGTAATTAGTTATTTAATCAACCCAAGTTATGTTTCTGAGTTAAATTCTCAAGCACTTGTTTCGTGAATTGAATTTACGCTGTTTCCAAATATTAACGCAACAATACAACTATAACCTTTCCATCTCAGGCTCCGTTTGGTTTCGCTTCGTGAAAGTTTGAATATAAATAATTCAAATTTTAAATCATTAAGTGCATTATTTTTTATTAAAATTTTGACTCTTAGTAGGTCTGAATAGGTCTTAATGATTCAGATCCGGAACAAAGACTTAATTATTAAGAGTTCATTTAGTAGAGTGTATTAGAAACTAATGCATGCGTTAGTTTAATGTGTATTATTAATACCTTGTTTGATATACTTTTGCATCCTATGGGGTCGTTTGGTAGAGTGTATTGAATAAAATAACGCATGCATTAATTAATGTGTATTGTTAGTATCTTGTTTGATATCTTTTTTAGCCTATGTATAACTAATGCTTGATGTATAACTAATACTTGCATTAGTTATATACTGTATTATTTATTGAGGTGTGTATTAGTAATACACACCATTTTCAATGTATTAGTAATACCAAGCTTCTAAACACATGTATTAACTTGATAAATGACATTATTGCCCCTCAAAATATTCCATCCTTATTACTCTCATCCCATTTTCCAGAAATAACATCAACACAACATCAACAAAGAATCCAATTCTTTCTTAGCTAATGTTTAGCTTATACAATTCGACGATTGTAGTGAATCTAAGAGTTGTTTTTTGATTGAGGAGTTGATCTCAACCAAATAGAATTACAAAGTTAAGATAAAATTTATGTTTATTAGAGTATATTATATCAAACATGGTCTGGTATCTGGTACTTTATTGTTGAGAAAAGTGAAGTTATTGTTTCTTCAACTGTTAAGAAAAGGTAATCTGGTCTCATCTGCCCTCTGTAGTTTTTTCACACAACAGCTTCCAATGACAGAAAACAGGAGAATTGTGAGAAAAAGAGAGTGATACGAAGAGAGATAAAGGGATAACAGATTTCACAGCCAAAAGAGTTTTGAGTTTTTCGATGAAGTCTCACCGAAAAATGCTGACCCCTCCGGTGAAGCAACCTCCATAAAAAAAATGCAAAATTAGCGATCAAAAAATCCACCCTTACCATCATCTCTCGAATTCCAACCAAACCCACCTCGAAACTTCAATAAAATTGACCCGACTAGCCCTCTCATTCCCTTCATTGCCTGAGCTCACCGAAGCACCAGCAAGGCAATGACCACAACTCAGTCACTCCGATTCTGATTGTACCATTGCTGAAAAATCGACCAAAACCCCTTTTAATTTTTGCGAAAAAAAATTAGGGAAAAAGTGAGTACATAAAAAATAAAAAAAATTAGTGTACAAAGAAGGAAAGGGTATTTTGATAAATAAATATTTTTATAAAAATTATAAAAATATATATTAGCTTTAATACATCAAATCAAATATTGTATAAAAAATAATGTCTGCATAACTAATCCCAACATTACTAATACTTGCATTAATAATACAAACATTACTAATACACCTTATTCAACATTACTTTTATACACTCTACCAAATGACCTCAATGTGTATTAAGCATTAGTTATACACTATATTGTGTATTAAGGTGTATATTATTAATACCTCATAATCTATGGTATTAACAATGCAATGGATCCAATACATGCATTAACATGATTAAATACACTATTATCCCTAAAAAAAAATTCACATCCTTTCTAACATATATATGGAGGATATTTTTGTAACTTTTTTTAAGAAATTATTTAATTCATGTTATTTTTAATACATCAAACCAAACACTGCATAAGAAAAATACAAGCATAACTAATGCAAGTATAGCTAATATAAGTATTACTAATACAAGTATTATTAACACACACACACACCATATTTTGAATTATTCTTATACGCTCTACCAAATGACTTCTAAGAAGTATTCTTGTGTTGTATAATATTCATCATCACTCGATCTATAATCACCAATCACCACCACTAACCACCTTTGCCACCACCATCATTGTCAACCACCTAGCCACCAACCACCACCACCACTAACCACCTCCACCATCACAACTATTATTCACAATCATAATTGCTACTAACCATTATTTTCAGTTGTTACCATATCTATCACCTTTATTATTTTAATAATATCCATTGCTATCACCACCATCAATGGCAATACCACCACCATCATCAACCACTATCGGTCAATCTCAATTACTAACAAACTCATTCATCACAACTAGTGCCACCGCTAACTACCACTAATATATCATCAATATCCATGCATTCTTCAGCCATCGCCATCACTATTATTATCAGTGTCGCTACCTCTACCGCCACTTCAACTAGCATCATCACTGCAGTATATCTCTACTGATAATTATCTCCACCATGCAACTAACAACATCTCCAACTACCATAACATTATCAACTATCATGCATTCTATCACAATCAACACCTCCAACTACTAACATCAACAAACTTTACCTCACTATCACCATCACTATCAATCGTCATCGTCATAACAATCACTGTAATACCAAATATCTCTACCATCACATCACCACCAACATTACTAATCACTAACATCAATTATTATCACCACTACCACCATTACAAACCATCTCCTCTATCACTAATAAATATAAATAAAATAAATTTTATATTTTAAATATTAAAAAATTAATAATTTTAACCATTAAGTTTTAAAGAAATGCACCCTTTCACACAAACTACACACCTAAGCTTAACACGCTGAACCACCCCAACACAAGTTGATTAACCACCGACTTATCATTCTCAATACTCCGTAACAATTCGCATCCGCTCATTAATCTTCTTCATTTTTGGCTCGCCGAGTTTCAAACACGAAAGCCTAAGATATAAACGAGATATGTTTTATATTTTTCGATAATTAAGTCAGAAAGTACGCACGTTAAATAATTCAAGATATGAAACAAAAAAATCAAAATTTATTTTACATTACAAATACTAAAATTCTTAACATCTCACGCGGAGAATCCAGCATATTATCATGCACAACAATAAACAACTACAACATCCAGCATATTATCATGCACAACAATAAACAACTACAACTTTTCCATATGATCGTACACACTTTTCTTTTCACTTGTGATTTTTGCCTCTGAGTTTAACACCAAGCACTTTCTCCATTTTCCCCAACACAAGTTGATTAGGCACCGCCTTACCATTCTCATACTCTGCAACAACCTGCGTTCGTTCATTAATCTGCTTCGCTAAATCAGCTTGACTCATCTTCTTCTCAATCCTCGCTTTCTGTATCGCTTGTCTCACATCCACAGGCACTTTCTCAAGCGCTGCTGGTTCCGCCGCCTCGTCCAGCTTCCTAGCATTAACAGCCGCCGTCTTCTTGTTCAAACCGGCGTCGAATTTCTTTACGGTTTGAACCGGTGCCCCGGTACGTAATGCTTGGTTTACCGCTTTTGGATTTTTCAGGTCTTGTGCCTTTGTTTTTGTTTTTTGGAGAACGATTGGTTCCCACTCTTGTTTCAGCCCTCCTGTTGGTCGCATCGGCATCTTCGTTGTGTTGATGGATTTGTTAATGGTTTTTGCTAGTTGGAAAGATTGAATGGTGAGAAGAAAGGGAAGAACAAGGTGTAATTATATATGGAGAACAATGGCAATCTGGAAGGTTCTAGTCAAATATGGATAACTGTTACACTTCTAGATTTTAATTTTTTTTTATGGATAAAATAATTGGAATGGTAAGAGTGTCTGGAAGGTTCTAGTCAGCTTAAGACTACATTTACGTGTTTTCCAAGGAAGTCAATTTTGGGTGGGGTATTATCACTTAGACCAATTTTCTTATGTCTTGGAGTCCACACAAGGTAGTTTCATAAAGGACTGTTTGTTCATAGATTTCTAAGTAAAATTTGGAAAAAAAATAAAAAATTGATAAGAAATGTTTGATTATATAATTATTATTATTTAATAATAATTTAAAATTTTTAATATTAAAATAAATTAATATTTGGGTCAATTTTCATTTTTTGATTTTTTTTTAAAATTAAAATTTTGCATCAATTTTTTATCTTTTATAAAAGGAAAAGGGATCAAATTTATCCTCTATTTTAAAAAGTTGAATAAATATATTTTTCATCATATTCTGATCAAATTTATTCTCGTCATTTTTTCACTTGCACTCTTTCTTTAATAGAAAAATATCAACGTTAAATGCCTTATTTTTTATAAATAAAACACATCATAATCCAACCTGTCTGATTTGACTCGAGCCACAAAAAAAACAACACAAATAGATATTTTTCTCAGTTCTATTGATCTAACTTTTTTCAATGAGATTAAATCACTAAATATTTATCAGTGCATATCTCATAAAAAATGAATCTGCATCACTGCAGACATATATATATCAATCATAATATCTCTTTATTCTTATGTCTTTATATGCAATATGAATCTACATAGATTTTTCATATGTCATTTGCTCACAAAATTTATCCGCTGATTCTGAAATCTAAATGTACATAGATTCCATATCAAATTTTAAAATTTGAACATAGCTAGAACAGGAACGGAACCTGTAATAAACATTTTGTCTAGTTTGCATTATCCCATTACATTTTATTTTTTTGTTCATTTGAAAACAACCTATCAATGCTGCACATTGAAAGAGAAGTATATTTGTTCGTTGGAAAATGACCAACAGAATTGAAGGAGTATAATTGTTGTGTTTTTTGCGGGTCGGATTGGACATATTGGATTAGGGTGCGTTTTATTTTTAAAAATGAGTCATATAACATTGATTTGAGATTTTCTGTCAAAGGAAGAGTACGTGTAAAAAGTTTCTTAACACTGAGGATAAATTTGACCCCAAAGTATGACATCGAGGGTGAATTTAATCTCATAGTATGACAAATGATACACTTAGCCAATTTTTCAAAGTAGATGGATAAATTGAGCAAGAGTAAATTTGAGTATGACGAAAAATATATTTAGTCAATTTTTTTAAAGTAGAAAAGTAAATTTAATCCTTTCCCCTTTATAAAAACACCTACTATTTATTGACTTCAACTAACGAGTGCATGCGCATTTGCATGTACATAACAATACAACTTATATTTTACTATTATATATAGATGGATATTGTATTAGTATCCTGAATACTTTACACATGTTATAAATGTATTTACATTATAGTGAATGTCTATCATATAATGAATATCTATTAAGATTTATTGAGTATCAAGATATAGTAATTAGGGACTTTGAGCTGTAGGTGACAAAAGAGTTTGAAAATGAGGTGTAGGTGACACAAGTCTTAATAATTGAGTATAGGTGACAATTATTTTATTATCGATTAAGAAAGTTGGGTAAGTTTGAGAATAATCCACAAGTTTTTAAATTTACACTTTGATCCAAATGTTTACATAATATAACGAGAGACGGATGAAAAAAAGACGCATTTCTCTCTCTTCTCATCCATTGTTGTTTTCTCTCTCCTCATCCATTGTTGTTTTCTCTCTCTTAGCGATTTTTGTTGTTCATTGTTGTTGCCGCTTTATTCATCATCTTCTACTTTATTTTCATTTTCATCTTCATCTTATTGACCATTATTGTTGTTGTTGTTACCGCTACTGCTGCTATCTGACCAATTTCTTAGATAAAATTTTATTTCATACTTACTTTCCACTTTGGCATTACTTCACAGGAGACTTTGGTAAGTTAAATTATGATTTTTAGTTGAATTTGTCATCTGCGTAACTGTTATTGTGCTGTTTTTTCAACTATAGATAGCACACGAATATGAATGCAACATAAGAGACATCTGTTTCAACGGAAGACTCATATGTTGGATTCATGTTTATGGTTCTATAGTGCCGTAACATGAATCAAACAGATGAGTCATCTGTTGCAACATATGACCCATCTGTTACAACAAATTAGTTATCTGGTGCTATATGATAAATATCTGTTACAATATATGACTCATCTGTTGTAACAGATTAGTTATTTGGTGTAACATAATAAATATCCATTGCAACAAATTAGTAACCTGTTGCAACAGAACCAAACTCGATTCCAACAAACGCGTTGTCTATTGCAACATGTCACTCATCTATTGGAATCAGCTTCAAAGGTGCCTTAGTACTGTAACATCTATCCCAACAGACGCTTTATCTGTTGCAACGTATATATAGTCTGTTTCTACATATGATTTACCTGTTACAACAGATGACTCGTCTGTTGAAATCAGCTTCAGGAGCGTAACATGAATCCCAACAGGTAAGTAATCTGTTGCTACTGATCACTTACCTGTTGCAACTTATTATTCACCTATTGCAATAGATTATACATCTGTTGGGATTTATGTACGTCACTATGAAATCACTATTAACTTTCTTTTTAACAAATGACTTTATTTAGGTACTACTAATGGAGGGATCAATAACAATAGGGGTGGATTGTCATGGTCAATGAATCGAGAAGAAGAATCTATATGTATGGCATTGGAAAGAGGGTAAAATGCTAGAGACGATAGCTATGACAGTCCAAAGTGATGTTTCGTATGATGATTTTGTAAACTTAATCATCAGCTATTGTGGACTGAATTATCAATCGAAAAAAGTCGTCATTAGCTACATGCACAACTCCTTTAAAAATCAGAGCCTACTACCTTTCAAGATAACCAATCAGGTTCAGTTGCGTGCTTATCTTAGTGATTCATCCAGGCCGGTGTAAGGGTGTACAAGGTTGAAAAGACGTAAGAGAATGAGAACCAAAATGTAGAAGAAGAATAACAACAAGACATCTTTGATGATAGGTTGGATGATCTAGACATGAATATTTCAAAGAATGATCAAACACCTATGCCTGTTGATGCAACCAATACGGTGGGCAGTTCTTTTCGATCGACACAGTCTGGCAATCTTCAAGATGACGAAACCAGCTTTTTCAATAGAATGTCATTCAAGGACAAGAAAGAACTATCTACCACTTTGTTTATTTCTTGCTTGAAAAAAGATTTCAGAATAAAGAAGGTGATTAATTTGAGCAGTGTTTTTTGCCACAAATATGCTAATTCGAACTGCAAGTGGTGGTTGAGAGCGGTGAAGTACGTAAGTTCTGACAGATTTGTCATTCATAAATATGAAAAGTATCACACATGTGGTTTGGAGCACATCTCGGGCCAAAATCCTCATGCTACGACAAAGGTGCTCGGTGAATATTTCAAGAATAGTTCCTCCGATGGCAAAGGCACTTCTAAAAGGGTTATGGACAATCAACTTCTTTCGGAATTGGGTGTCCTGGTCAGTTATTGAAATATATATACGACCATGAAAATTGCCAAGGACTTGGTTAGGGGGACACACGATCATGGGTATGCAGTCCTGGATGCCTACCATTACATGATTGAGTCCACAAATCCCGAAAGTAAGACGACATTGCATGTTGATGAAAACGGAAGGTTCAAGTACTTTTTTGTATCCTATGGTGCTTGGATTCAAGGTTTTTGACATTTGAGAAAAGGCATAGCTGTCGATGGTACCTTCTTGAGGAGCAAGTATAATGGAGTTCTGCTAGCGGTGGTGGCGCATGATGCGGAGAATCACATCTTTCCTGTCGCTTTTTGTGTAGTGGACAAGGAATGAGATGCCTCTTATGGATTTTTTTGAACAACTGCGAAGCTGCATCAAAGATACCGAAGTGTTGTGTTTTATTTCGGATAGACATCCAAGTATTCCAAAGATGGGTTCAATTTTCTTCACTTTAGCTTACTTTGATTGTTGCATCAGGTATCTTGGAGAGAACATTCGCACCAACTATCACAACGAAAGGGACGTGACCCTTTTTTATAGAGCAGCTAAAGCATATAGTAGAGAGGAATTTTTAGACCATTTAAATCAAATAACGGATGTGCATCCCAAGGCAACAGAACATCTTGTATGTGTCGGTTTTGAGAGATGGAGCCGGGCATTTTATCCGGCAGATAGGTATATTCTTATGAATTTAATGTCTTGTTTGAGTTACAAGTTTAGTATGATGTCGTACTAAGTGATTCTTTTGTCTAGGTGCCATATTATCACATTAAACATAGCTTAATAGGTGAATTCATTGTTTGGCGATAAAAGAGAATTTCCCATCAAGGCTCTGTTTGAAATAATTAACGAAAGGCGTGTGCAGTTCGAGGGCACAAGAAGAACCCCATTTGTTCTAAAAATAAAAAAAGTAATATCAACGAACATCAGTCTGGCGAATAGGTTATTATCTCATCAAATAGCGGATTACAAATTCAGTTATCAGTATCACCGGTCATGGTGATGTTGCCACAGTCGATCTTCAAACAAGATCTTGTACGTGCATCGTTTTTGACTTGGACAAAATACCCTATCCACATGCTATGATAGCGCTTCAAGCTTAATACGGTGCAAAATATGGACTTAAAATTTACGAGCATTCCTCTTCATATTATTTGGTGGGAAAATGTAAAATGGCATATAGTGGGCATATTACTCCGGTGCCTCGTGAAGAATCTTGGGTTGTTCCTACAGAGCTTTTGGGGAGATTAATACCTCCTCCATATATTGACCCAAACACTATAAAATCAGGAAGAAAGCCATATAAGAGGAGGCGTGGAGTCAGAGAATCATTTTCATCAAGAAGAAACAAGTGCTCTGTATGTAAGCAAGCTGGCCACAAAAGAACTACATGTCCGAATCGTAATCCACCATGATCGTTGTAATTACAAAAAATGTGTTGTTGTTTGTTGTGGACTTTTATATATTTAACTCATTGTTGTGAACGTAATTTTATCATTTATTATATATAAAATATCTTTTTAAATAACTTGTGCATCAAGTAAAAGAGGCAAAACATGAACTTAAATACAACAAACCACAATTATTTCCAACAGATTACCCATCTGTTGCAACAGATGGACATTAGCTGGAAGAACACAATACAGTTCATCAAACTGGAATGTTTTTCTCCAACAGATGACAAATGTGTCGCAACAGATGGATAATATGTTGACAGAAACCCAACCGATGACCAATCTGTTCCAACACATGGTGCATCTATTGAAAGAACTCAAAAGCCAAAATTGCTATTACTTTGCTACTGGATTCAAAATTGCTCCTTACCTCCAACCGTCGATATGTTAATATGTATGTTTAAAAGAAGAAATAGACAAAATGAAAATTGAATAAGAATTGAAAAGCCAGAGTCGACTAAAAATAAATTTTTCATTAAACGTAAAATAAAATATATTAGGTACAAATCCAATAGAAAAATTAAAATACATATGCTAAAAGAAAAACCACATTCTAATTATTATTATTATTATTATCATCATCAACACCATTATTATTGCCCGCCGGCCAATCTTCAACCGGCCGCAGCAGGGCTTTCTTCAGCCTGCGCATCTCTCAGAGCTTCCTTGCTCTCTCAGTGCCCAACTCCCACTGTAGGTCATTAACCTTCCTCTGAAGTTCCCGCACTGTGTCGCGCAGAATAACAATGTCCCAAACAGGATCAACCATATCTAGAACACGCATTGATTGACAAAAATATAGACACAAGAGTGAAGAAAATAGTCCGAATATAATACAACTATACTACCAACTGGTAAATTTACATAGGTAAAAAAATTTACCTTAATGAGAAAGGAATATGCTCTTTGAAGAGAAGTGATTGAAGATGCCATACAAAAAGAAAAAATATAAGAAATAAATAAAGTGGAGTAGAATGAATATTAAGGAGATACCTATTTATAGAGGATTGAATCTGAATGTGTCAGGCCGAAAGGCATGACTGTTCTGCTCGATTGTATTAATTACATTCAAACTGCTGGCATTTTGTTTTCTGTGAAAAATCCTAATATTTTCTTTTACATTCAAACTTCTCACCTTTTCAAAATGGTTTGAGACTTAATAAAAACTTAAGCTTTTGCAGCAGATCGTTCATCTGTCGTGACAAATAACCTACTGTCATAACAGATTTACTATCTGTTGCAATAAATGGTCTGTATGTGCAACAGATGAGACATCTGGTGTAACATATGAATTATCTGTTGTGACAGATGGACCATCTGTTGGGGGAGATATTTTGATTTCTTGTAACAGCTGATTCATCAGTTGCAACAGGTGGAGAATTTGATTCTTCATCAATTTTGAATATGTTAGATAAAAAGTCATGACTGTTCACCTATTTTTTAATAGTCATCACATGTGTGCAGATGAATAAACACTATCTGACATTGATAGGGTAGGAGGAATAAGGTGCGTGCAGATGAATGGATCCACTTTCATGCGTGAGAGTTATGTATTATTGATCAGGCTACCGTGACAGACACACATAAAGTACAATGATTTTGTGAATGCAGTTTTTTACCGATTAGACATTGATCCTTCAAACAAGATCCTGCATTTTATAGTTTAGTTTGATATGTGTGAACTGATAAGGACGAAGGGTTCCAAGACGGTGGTGTCGATACCCTGTTACAATTTAAAGATGGTTTATGCTCATGTTTTTGTGTCAAGTTTGGAGAAGAGTTCAAGTTTTTGGTGACAGTGTAAATATCTAATAATGATTGGACCGATTTTAATGGCGCAATGGACTTCTTGAAAGACCTTTGAAGCCTCACACTGCAGCAAACAACAATGGAGAACCAATAGCAATTCCCCTGGTTCAAATTTATATGAATGGGTTGCTCGAGGAGACTATTATACAACAGAAGGTGCTTGGGGGAATACCTGTGCAGGAAAGATGAGGTGGAGAAGACCATTTATCATCTCAGACTTTGTTTAAGAGGAAACACAGGAAAACAAGTAAGGAACTTCTAACGAATCTCACCAATAAAATTGACATGAAAAATGAAAAAATTAAATGAGCTTCAAAGGTGGAAGTGTATCCAAATATAAGAATCCATCAGTCGTTCTTGGAAAAGAAAAATGCTCAAGAGGACTGGAGCTGGTCACTTTTCTAGAGACTGCAACTAGCGAGCGCGGACTCAATAAAGTCTCGCAAAGTGCAGGACCAGAACTCTAAGGAAACATGTTCGTGGGCACAAAAGATTGGTAAGATTTCCAGTCAAGAATAAAACCTGAACCAACAACTCCAGAAGTAAAAATAAGGAAAGCCAAGGAATCAATTTCTGAAGTCTAACTTGCATCCCATGCCTTTTGTTTGTGGCTATGATCAGGTCAATGGCAATAGAAACAAAAAGTTCTAAAGTTGGGTAGAAACCCTATGCCTTGTTGTTTCCACTACCTTTGACCTGACCAGAGCATAAACAGGAGACACGGGATACAAGTTTAACTTGAGAAATTTCCACCTTGGCTTGATCCCTTATTTTTAATTCAGGAGTAGTTGGTTTAGGTTTCAATCTTGACCGACAATCTTACCACCTTCTGTGCTTGTGAAGCTAAAACTTTAGAGGTCTGGTCCTGCATTTTGTGGGTCTTCATTCAGGCCACACTAGCTAGTTGCAGTCCTCGAGCAAAGTGCACAGCTCCATCCCACTTGAGCATTTTTTTTTTTGCAAGAACGACTGATGGATTTTTATTTTTTGATACACTTTTACATTCACAACTCATTTAGTTTTTTTATTTTTCGTGTCAATTTCATCATCCAGTTTCGCAACACTTTCCTTTCTACCCTGTGTTTCTTTTTTAATAAGGTCTAAGTTGATATATGGTCTTCTCCACCTCTCCCTCTTCGTATAGGTATTCTTACAATAACCTTATCCTATATAATAGTCTCCTCGAGCAACCCATTCATATAAATTTGGACCATAGCAATAACTATATTCATTTCCATTCTTGTTTACAGCAGTGCGAGGCTCCGAAAGCCTTTCAAAAGTCCATTAAACCCTTAAAGTCAGTACAATCACTATTTAAATGTTTACACTTCCACCAAAAACCTTAACTCTTCTTCGAACTTGTAACATAAACATTAGCAAAATCTTCATTAAATCGTAACAGGGTATCTACACCACCTACTTGGTCCCTCAGCCTTACCAGTTCGAACCTAACAATCTTAACTGTAAAATGCCATATTTTGTTTGAATAATTAACGCCTAATAGGTAAAGAACCAAAATTCAGAAAATCATTGATTAGTAATACACACCTCTCACATATGAAGTGGTTTCATCTGCAAGCAGCTTATTTCTCCGAACCCATCTTTACTCTAGACTTTAATGCTGGTTGGACAAAAGTTGATCCAATTTCACTTTGTTTTATCTGCAAACAAGAGAAATACATTTGATATCAAACAAGAGAAGAACAAAAAGAACATTACAAAAGGGCAACACAAAATTGAATGAATCAACAGATGACCAATCTGATACAACAAATTCTCCATCTGTTCAACCGATGAGGCATCTATTGCAACAGATGGAGGACATGTTGCAACAGATGGTTCATCTATTGGAATAAATCAAACTAGCCTTGCTACTGTTTTGATTTCTTCAAACAGTTGCTCTGTCTGTTCCAACAGCTGATTCATCAGTTGCAACAGTTGAGAAAAATGTTGCAACACCACCACCAATAGCATCAATAACAAAGAAATAATACCATATGTTCCAACACCATCAACAACACAAACACCACATGTTCCAACCTCCCCAATAACAGCACTACCAAAGTAACAAACAAAATACATAAAGAAAACTATACTGACAACAAGGCCTTTTAAGTTCTCTTAACAAATGGCTTTTTTCGCATATTTTAATAAAAATAATGGTTCATTTATTCAAGACTTAAAAGTCACCTTTTCTTCAATTTTCTTAATAAATAAAAAACTGGTAATGGGTAAATCATTAATAAGATGTAAATATCTAATTTAAATAACATACAAAGAAGAAGACGAGAAGGAAGAAAAATAGTGAACCATACATGCAATGTCAATAAAGCAAAGGGATCAAAACATCTAGTTCAGTCGATAGAAGATATTGATCGGTTGAGATACAAAAGGATCCTTATCCGAAAGAAGAGAGAAAAGACAGGAAAAAAAGGAGAGAAAGAGAATTAAGAATAAAAAAGAGAGATGAGTTGAGTTAATTTATGGACGAAGGAGAGAGTATTCTATATATAGGTTTTAAATATTCATTAATAACTTTTGAGGGGCACGAGGAGATGGTGACATTGAAAAGACCAGATAAAACTACTCAATGAGGAGATTTTTGAGTTATCCAAGTAATATTTTTTACCGCCTTAGTATTATATCTTTTTTATTTTAGACAGGAGATACCTAAATTGCTCTAAAAGAAGATCTTAAATCATCTAAGTCATACTTTGCAACAGGTGACAATTTCTGTTTGAAAATTTCCAAAGCTCGATCATCTGTTGCAACAGATGGTAGCATCTATTTTTTGATTTACAATAGATGGGTAATCTGTTGCAATAGATGACTTAATCTGTTTGATTAATTCCAATAGATAAGTCATTTATTGCAATATATTGAACATTTGTTTTTATACAATTTCAATTGAGTTCATATGTTCAAATAATACCTAAATTGATTAATCTAGGATTAAGGGTGAGTTCTCATAGGGTCAACTACAACTTTAATTGAGTCTTTTGGTAATTGCATGATGAGACGATATTGCGTTTCTCCCGACCAGAATTGTCGATCAATCATCTGTTGCAACAGATGGTAGCATCTTTTTTTTGATTTATAATAGATGGGTAATCTGTTGCAACAAATGACTTAATTTGTTTGATTAATTCCAATAGATAAGTCATTTATTGCAATATATTGAACATTTGTTTTTATACAATTTCAATTGAGTTCATATGTTCAAATAATACCTAAATTGATTAATCTAGGATTAGGGGTGAGTTCTCATAGGGTCAACTACAACTTTAATTGAGTCTTTAGGTAATTGCATGATGAGATGATATTGCGTTTCTCCCGACCAGAGTTGTCGATCAATCACTCTGAGCTGAAGAAATTCTTATTTCCTATTATATTTAACTAATACTTTAATTAATTAATCAAGGACTATGGATGAGTTCTCATAGGGTCAACTACAACAGATGACAACGCTTATTTGATAATTTACAACAGATGGGTAATATGTTGCAACAGATGACTTAATCTATTTAATAATTTACATCAGATGGGTAATCTGTTGCAACAGATGACTTAATCTATTTGATAATTTACAATAGATGTATAATATATTGCAACAAATGACTTAATCTGTTTGATTAATTCCAACGGATAAGTCATATGTTATAACAGGTTGAACATTTATTTTTATACAATTTTAATTGAGTTCATATGTTCAACTAATACCTAAATTGATTAATCTAGGACTAGGGGTGATTTATCATATGGTCAACTACAACTTCAATTGAGTCTTTTGGCAATTGCATAATGAGACGGTATTGCGTTCCTCCCGACCAGAGTCGCCGATCGATCGCTCTAAGCTGAATCTATTCTTATTGCCTTATATGTTCAACTAATAGCTTAATTGATTAATCTAGAACTAGAGGTGAGTTCTCATAGGGTCAACTATCATTTCAATTGAGTTTTTTGGTAATTGCATGATGAGACGATATTGTGTTCCTCCCGAACAGAGTCGTCGATCGATATGAATCGATTCTTATTACCTTATATGATCAACTAATGCCTTAATTGATTAATATAGGACTAGGGATGAGTTCTCATAGGGTTAACTACAACTTTATTTGAGTCTTTATGCAATTACATGATGAGACGGTATTGCGTTTCTCCCGACCAGAGTCGTCGATCAATCACTCTGAGCTGAAGCAATTCTTATTACATATTATGTTCAACTAATACTTTAATTAATTAATCAATGACTATGGATGAGTTCTTATAGGGTCAACTATAACACATGGCAATGCCTATTTGATAATTTATAACAGATGGGTAATCTGTTGCAACAGATGATTTAATCTATTTGATAATTTACAACAGATGGGTAATTTATTGTAGTAAATGACTTAATCTATTTGATATTTTACAACTGATGGGTAATCTATTGCAACAAATGACTTAATCTATTTGATTAATTCTGACAGATAAGTCATATGTTGCAACATGTTGAACATGTGTTTTTATACAATTTCAATTGAGTTCATATGTTCAACTAATACCTAAATTGATTAATCTAGGACTAGATATGAGTTCTCATAGGGTGAGCTACAACTTTAAATAAGTATTTTTGGCAATTGCATGATGAGATGGTATTGCGTTTCTTTCGACCAGAGTCTGTCAATCGATCGCTCTGAGCTGAATCAGTTCTTATTATCTTATATGTTCAACTAATACCTTAATTGATTAATCCAGGACTAGGGGTGAGTTCTCATAGGGTTAACTACAACTTCAATTGAGTTTTTTGGCAATTGCATAATGAGACGGTATTGCATTCCTTCCGACCAGAGTCGTCGATCGATCACTCTGAGTTCAAACAATTTTTGTTACCTAATATGTTCAACTAATACCTTAATTAATTAATATAGGACTAGGAATGAGTTCTCATAGGGTCAACTACAACTCAATTGAGTCTTTTGGAAATTGCATAATGAGACGGTATTGCGTTTCTCCC
Source organism: Capsicum pubescens (assembly GCA_030864215.1). NCBI lineage: Eukaryota > Viridiplantae > Streptophyta > Magnoliopsida > Solanales > Solanaceae > Capsicum > Capsicum pubescens. The sequence continues at coordinate 36,697,664 of CM061542.1, read as the reverse complement.
AACCAAAGTCGTCGATCGATCACTCTGAGCTGAATCAATTCTTATTACATTATATGTTCAACTAATTCCTTAATTGATTAATCTAGGACTAGGGGTGAGTTCTCATAGGGTCAACTACAACTTCAATTAAGTCTTTTGACAATTGAATGATGAGACAGTATTGCGTTCCTCTTGACCAGAGTCATTGATCGATCACTCTGAGTTGAAGCAATTTTTATTACCTAATATGTTCAACTAATACCTTAACTGATTAATCTATCACTAGGGATGAGTTCTCATAGGGTCAACTACAACAGATGGCAGCGCTTATTTGATAATTTACAACAGATGGGTAATCTGTTGCAATAGATAACTTAATCTATTTGATAATTTACAATAGAAGGGTAATCTGTTGCAGCAAATAACTTAATCTGTTTGATTAATTCCAACAGATAAGTCATCTGTTGCAACAAGTTAAACATTTATTTCTATACAATTTCAATTGAGTTCATATGTTCAACTAATATCTAAATTGATTAATCTAGGACTAGGGGTGAGTTCATAGGGTCAACTAAAGCTTCAATTGAGTCTTTTGACAATTGCACGATGAGAGGATTAAAAATTATGCATATTTTTTATAATTTTAAAAAATTATTAAGATTAATTCAGACCAAATTAACATTTTCAAAACTTGTCATTCTTTTTCAAAATACAAATCAACCCATACAAATCATCCATCTGCGAGAAAAACCTTTCATCATTTCAAATCTCGAGTTCTCGCTCTTTTCTCTCTGTCAATAATACAGACAACAACTACTCAACAAATTGGTCAACCCTTCATAACAGATTAATTTTTTTCTTATTTTTGACCACATAGGTGTTATTTCAACTTCATTCTTGCTTGTATCAGTCATTTTCTTTGTCCTTATAGGTAACAGAGTTTGAGAAGATCTCTATATTTGTTATTTTTTCTAAAAAAATAAGGTCTTTTAAGTTTAATGATGTAAAAAGGACTTTTAGTTGTCTTATCTTTGAGAATGAGCTTACAATTTTGAGTTTTGATGGTAAAATTATAGGAAGAACTCGCGAAAACCCTTGTTTTTGTCGCCGTGTTCTGTTGACTGTTGTGGTATTGTTGGATGGTGTTTGTGGTATTGGTGGTTATGATGGTGGTGTTGGTGGTCGTCGTGATGGCACTGGTGGTATTTGTGACGGCTTTTGGTGGTATCGGTATCATGGTGTTTGTGGTCTTGGTTGGTGGTGTTTGTGGTGGTGGATGTTGGTGTGTCGGTATTGGTGGTGCTTGTAATGTATTTTTTTTAAAATTTATGCATACACCAATTGTAATGTAATTTTTGTTTTTCTGTTGTTTGTATGTAACCTAAAATAAAAGAAAGTGAAAGTGGATCAGCTTCTGACCACCCAACAAAAAAGGCTATAATATAGAGGGATTCAGAGGAGCTTCCTGAACAATCTCAGACAGGGAAAAGTGAAGCTGAGGAGAGATATGAAAACAATGTTAAGAGAGGTGGACAAGAGTCTGTAGATGGTAATAAAGAAAATAAAAGTGAGAAAGATGAGGAATTAAAGAGTGAGAAAGAGGATGATCATAAATATGATGATAATGGATCACCAATGGGGTGTGAATTAATATCGACATCCCAATATGATTCTATCAAAACTATTAGTATTGATAGGTTTCAAGTTGTGATACCGATAGATGACCCTGCAGAACTAACTGGTGAAATTGTACTTAAATGTCAGTTGGGGAATTTTTTAATTATTTTAGGAATATTATAACGAACAAAATCATAGATGGACTTTTTAAGAAGAGTTGCTTTGGACGCTTTCTTGAGCTTCCTGAGGACCACCCTGCCCATTTCCAAATGAGGATGGTATATGGACTTCTCAAGCGCAGGATCAAGTACATGGGAGATGATAAAGATTTGGAGGAAGGGGGCAAAAAGATGGATGAAATCTGGATCAACTAATGTGGCATGCTGGTTTGTTTTATCTTGCAAGATTTTTGATACGAGTACGACCTCGTAGATGGACATATTTTTGAGCTTGTTGAACTCAACCAAGAAGGTGCACACATTAAGTGTGATGGAGGCTCCAAAACCGTCTATAATGGGCACTACATAGGTGCCTAATGTTCACTTGGTCATTAAAGGGCATTTTTGTCTTTTCACCTTTTATTTGAGATGTAATATAAATATAACATTTTAGGTCTTTTTCTACTTAGTTGATCATATTTTGAGACTTGTAACATTTGCAACACTTTAGTTCTCTCTTAAGAGCTCCAATCGAAACTAGGGCTAGACAAGTGAAAATTCACTTGTGTTTGCATTGTTGTCTTGATACGTTGGTGTTTAGAGGAGGTAACTTCCCTCTTGTGTCAACGTTAGAGTTAGGTTTATGTCGTGGTCAATGTTAAGGGTCCAAAAGGGTAACAATTCTTGGGTTCTTAAGATTGTCCTTTCACTTGGTCTAACTATCTATCTTGTATTATTGTTGTAAGTTTTAGAATTCTTGTTGTTGTTTGTGTAACCCATGAGTTTCTTGTTGATGTAATATTGTTGTTCTCATATTGTGTTGATAATATAGTTTGTGGATCACTGGAAATTAGGTGTTAAACACCACAATACTTTGTGTTCTTGTTGTTGTTCTTGAATCCGAGAGGTGTCACTCAAAGGGTCCTTGGTTCTCTTGAACTTGTGGACTATTTTGGGTGTTTGTTTTGTGTGTTCTTTGTTGATATTGTATCATTTGGTATCAGAGCATGACTTGGTCTTGTTCCTACAAGATCAAAGCTTGGGTTTGCTTGTTAGAAAAATAAAAAAAAGTATTCTTGTTCTTAGCCGAATCTGGAATTTGTTGTTGTCTTGGCCGAAAACTTGTTTTTGTGTCTAGATCTAGTAGATTTTTGTTTGTATAGTGTGTTTCTTGTATTTGTTTCTTTCTCACTAACACAAAAGGTGTCTAGATCTAAAGTTGAGCTTATAATATTGACTAATGTTGTGGTGACTTGGAGATGGCTGTGTGTTGTGCCTTGTTGGTGACAATTGGTGGTATTGTGTTGTGTTCTTGAAGAAGTTGTTATTGTGTTCTTGAAGGTTGTTGTGGTGTTTATCTTGTTCTTCATCTATTCTTACAACTTAAGACAACAAAAAGTGTAAAAAAGATCCAAAAAGTTGTAAGAGAAAAGTTATAAAGTTGTTTGTGAGAAGACTTGCACACATCACTTCTTAGACTTGACATCAACTTTTCTAACTACTATCCTTAAATCAAGGAGCCTTGTTTGGTGAAACTAGTACAAGTCAAGATCATCTTTTGATATTAAACTTACAAAGGACTCAAGGACATGTATTTTTCCCTCCAAAAACCAATTGTTCTCTAATTCTAAATTGTGTGAAAATTAAAGATTTAAATTTGTGACTAAATTGTGTGGGCCCGAGACAAATTGCTTGCTGCCACATCACCACTTTCTACTGTTCATGTCAATAATTAAGCTCAAATTTGGATTTTCTAGTTTCTAATTGTTGATTCTTGGTTTCATTAGTTGATCCTAAAACTAATTAATAAACTAGTAAATTCCTACTAGATTGTCAATTAAGTCTTTGAATTCATTGTTCGTGTTTACGTTTCTTTTGTGCTTTTGTCATTTTTATAATCGTAGTGCTTCTTGGTTCAAGTTCGAACATTACTTACTTGAGTCGTCCAACAAAGAATCCATTCCGACTAAGGAGTAGACTTACTCTTCAACTCACCACAACTACAAACCGACTTGCAAACATTTGTGACATCAAATGTGTGTCCACGACGTGAGTGAGAGAATAGTGAGGTTGTTTGAACTAATGTGTGTTTTATTTTGTAGCTTTTGTGTTGTATTATTGTATGTGACATAGTGTACTGATTTGGTGACTTGTTGGACCGTAACTTGAAGGATTAATTCTGATACCATCACAATGGAACCCGAGGCTTCAAATGCTCAAACAATGGACAGTAATGCCATCAATCTCATTTTGGCTCGCCTTAAAACTATGTCCCGAGATGTGGCTAGGTTGAATGTGGGTCTTGAGAAACTAGATACAGATGTGGCATCAATGAATGGGAGATTAGAGCGTGTGGAAAGTCAAAGGAGTCGACCATACACCCCTAAAAAAATTTCCCCGACCACTACTCCCGAGGCCTTGCACCAAATGTTCCATCTATCGAGACAACCATCCAATGTCTCAAATTGAACTTTACTATACTCCCTCACCCGAGACCATGAGAGACAAATCCAACCACCACTACACCAAGTCCAACAAGAAGGACTTGGAACCCAAATGCTACCCCACAACCCGAGCCCTCCAAACCAAACTCCACTTGACCAAAGACCTTACTGTCCACCAAATCCAAACCCGCTACTACAAGATCCACTTAACCCAAATAGGCCTATCCAACATGAAGGGTATGGGCCGTTTGATGACGGCTAAATGAGGGGGGAAGTGGTACGGGGTATACATGTTGATCCAAGGGAGGTTCATGACCGAGAAAGAAGAGTTGGTCATTGGAACCAACAAGGAAACCAAAATCGAGAAGTAGGAATAAATACCATCAAAATGGGGCTTCTAATCTTTAAGGGTGAGAGTGATCCCGAAGGTTTCTTAAATGGTAATCCACATGTGAGAGGGTATTCCAAGTCAATGATCTTACCGAGGAGAAGAAGAGTTGCTACGCAATTGCTCACTTTGAGGGTTATGCTACTATATGGTGGGAGTATGTTAAGCGTTTTTGCAATGTTTTGGTAGAGAGGCATACCCCTCCTTGGTTTTGGATAAGGTACCTCATGAGACAAAGGTACCTACCTGAAAGATATTATCAAGAGCTCCTTGCCAAGTTGTATAACTTGAGGCAAGGAAACAAAAACGTCGTGTCTTACTACGATGAGTTCCAACAACTCATCTTGAAACTTAATCATAGAGGGGAAAAAGTAGGTCATGATATCATCCGATTCAAGGTAAGGTTGAAAAGATACATTGCTTCACATTTGATACTTCACAAGTTCGACACCCTTGATGCCATCTTCCAAGCCGCATTGGAAATTGAAAGAGAGTTGCGGGAGAAACCGGGGTTCAAGTTCAAAGTCCAATCACCCTTGGGTTGGCACCATGACAAGAATTATTCATCCAAAGTGGATAAACCCGAGGCTAAGGATACCCAAGCCGATAACAAGGATCACCAAAGGCACCCTCCGAGAAATGAAGGTAAATCACATTTCTTTCCTAGTTCCAAGGGATTTTAATATTTTAAATGCCAAGGTTGGGGACACAAGGCTAGTGAGTGTTTGAATAGGAGAAATGTAATTCTAAGGGAGGGGAAATTATATTTTCTTGGGGAGGAGGTGGGACTTGAACCGAAGGAGATTATGATCAATCTCAAGGTGGAGAGAGGGTAGAACCCGAGAAGCCAAAAGAAGGAGAGGAGGACGATGCTTGGACGTGTGATGGTAAGGTTGAAATGCCTTAATTTGTAGTGAGAAAGGTCATGATTAGTAAGGTTTTGGGTGATCCTAGTCAAAGGGAAAACCTTTTTAACATCAAATGCCTTATTAAAGGGGTTGTGTGTTCTATGCTTGTTGATGGAGGTAGTTGTGCCAATATTGCTAGTAGTACATTGGTTGATGTTTTTAGGCTGCCCACTATCCATCATTCCAGCCCATACAACCTTCAATGGTTAAATGAGTGTGGTGAGCTAAAGGTAAACCGACAAGTGGTGATACGGTTCAAGGTTGGCAACTACTTTGATGAGGTGTTGTGTGATGTTATTCCTATGCAAGTGTTCCAACTAGTGTTAGAGAGACCATGGAAATACGATAGAGCTACGTTGCCTGATGGACATACCAATAGCTACACTCTGGAGCTCCATGGCCGAAGGTATACGTTTCACCCTTTCTCACCGATACAAGTAGTCTAAGTTAGTCAACAAGTGAGAGAGTTGGAGGAAAAGAGAAAGAAGGAGAGAAAAGGAAAGGCTAAGAGTAGGAGTAGAGGAGAAGGGGAGGGAACCAAGGAGCAAAGAGATAAGGGTTCCTCACTTTTGAGACTTACCCTCTGGAATCCTTTACTTCTCACTAATGTAAGTACTAGCATTTTTCCTAGTACCGCCTTTTATTGTGTGCAGGTATATGATCATGTGCTTCTTAGGAGAGATACCAAGAAACTTTATCACCAATGCATGCTTGATGAACTTAAGGAGCCCTTGGCTAAGCCTCCAAGCTTCGACAAAAAATGAGAAGGTGATTCTATGGATGAGCCGTGAGGTTGATGAAGCTGTGAATTTGAGGTCACACTCCTTTCAAGGTGGAGAGGATGATAAGAGTATGACCTCGTAGATGGATATATTTTTGATCTTGTTGAACTCAACCGAGAAGGTGCACACGTTAAGTGTGATGGAGGCTCCAAAACCGTCCATAATGGGCACAACATAGGTGCCTAATGTTCACTTGGTCATTAAAAGGCATTTTTGTATTTTCACCTTTTATTTGAGATGTAATATAAATAGAATATTTTAGGTCTTTTTCTACTTAGTTGATCATATTTTGAGACTTGTAACATTTGCAACACTTTATTTCTCTCTTAAGAGCTCCAACCGAAACTAGGGCTAGACAAGTGAAGATTCACTTGTGTTTACATTGTTGGCTTGATACGTTGGTGTTTAGAGGAGGTAATGTCCCTCTTGTGTGAATATTAGAGTTAGGTTTGTGTCATGGGTAATGTTAAGGGTTCAAGAGGGTAATAGTTCTTGGGTTCTTAAGATTGTCCCTTCATTTGGTCTAACTATCTATCTTGTATTGTTGTTGTAAGTTTCGGATTTCTTGTTGTTGTTAGTGTAACCCGTGAGTTTCTTGTTGATGTAATATTGTTGTTCTCATATTGTGTTGATAATATAGTTTGTGGATCTCTGGAAATTAGGTGTTAAACATCACAATACTTTGTGTTCTTGTTGTTGTTCTTGAATCCGAGAGGGGTCACTCAAAAGGTCCTTGGTTCTCTTGAACATGTAGACTATTTTGGGTGTTTATTTTGTGTGTTCTTGGTTGATCTTGTATCAAGTTTGCCATAGTGACAGGCTTAATATGTGATTGTCTAGAAAAACCTATCGCCAAGGGAACACCCCGCAAAAGGTCTAAGGCAAGCAAGATAGCCAAACCACCATAAGAAAATAGAGGGAAGACATTGTCCCAGCGACCACCCAGCAAAACCAACAAATGCAAGGAAAAAATAAATGGGTTGTTGGACATTGCTTGACATGGCTACAAAACATCGGATTTGATGACAGATCTCAAGGATAAAACCATACCAAAGCAGTACAGGGAGCAATTGTTCTTAGTTTGGTTTGCCCATTCCATTATATTAGCAAGAGATGTCAACAAGGTCATAAAAGATGATTTGTTGGCGTATGCTGAGGATTTTGATAAAATCAACAATTATCCCTGGGGATATGACAACTTCTACTTGACTGTCAAATATTTACTGATAAAGCTATTCCCAGGGACGATCACATTATTCTGCTTTCCTTGGGCTTTCATGGTAAAATTAATCACTATTTTTACTTATCTAGTAATTTATCTTGAATATAGTTACTATGATTTTTTTTGCTTTCTTCCTATTTACATTTTTTAGGCTTGAGCATTTGAAGCCATTCCTCCCCTCCGAAAGCAGGTAATGGATTACCCTGATGAGGTTTATCATCCAAGGATGTTTAGGTGGTTGGATGTAAAAAACAACACAAGAATTAAGGAGCCTGATCTGTTTAACCCTCTGGATGATGTAGTTTGTCCTTTTTAAAGTAAAATAATTTGACTCAACGAAAGCTATTGAACAAATGTTATATTTGGTGCAACAGATGTTATATATGATGCACCAGATGGGACATTTATTGCGACAGATTACCCGTTCTATGCTAACTGGTGCAATAGATGGGTAATCTATCGCGATAAACGATTGATATTTTGCATCAGATTACCCATCTGTTGCTTTGGTTCTCTAAATCTGGCTCTTAACAAATTAACCATCTATTGCAAATTATGCAACAAATGGGTAATCCGATATAACACATTGTTAATCTATTGTGACATACAAATCATCTCTTGCACAATATGTAACCCAACAGATTACCCATCTTGTGCCAACTGGTGCAACATATTGGTAATCTGTTGCCACAGATAATTGATATTTTGCATCATACTATCCATCTTTGCTTTGGTTCTCTGAACCTGACTCAATTGGATTAACCATATACTGCAAATTGTGCAACAGATGGGTAATCTGATACAACATAATCTTAATATGTTGCGACATACAAATCATTTATTGCATAAGTTATCTGTGTTAACATGTAACCCAACTATGAAAATTATTATATTATATGATTTAAATTATCTATCTTTTTTATAGGTTGTGCATCCATGGATCGTGCCTACTGAGTAGGAGTTGGGTATGACTTCTTTTATTACTCTAGGTCATGTTGATACTATAGTAGACCCAACAGTGGAGTTAATAAAGAAGGAATTGGTTGGAGCAACAACCATAAGAAGATCAGTTAGGCAAGGTCAGCCTAGTGTTGAGGCTCTTCATGACCAAACTAGTACAACATATCCGGGTGATTCTTCTGGAGGTGTTGCTGGTGGAGTTGATGTTGGTGGCAGGCATGTTGATGCTACTCCCAGTCGCGATGTCGAGCATATTGATGCTTGAGAAAAATAAATATATTTAAAAATACACCTCTCACAGGTCCCTCTCCCCATTACACAGGTCCCTCTCACCCTTACACTGGTCCCTCTCACCCCACTTCACCCTCATGTTCTCATTGCAAATGTGAAGAGTGCAAGGACAACTAGGATAAACTCTTTGAAAAAGTAGAGGCTATCGCTAAAGCTGTTGAGGAATTGAAATCCAAGAGGGGTGTCATACCATCCAAGAAGGTTAGGGAGCCATACACTTCTATAGCGGCGGTTAGGAGAAAGGAAAGAGCAATTAGCCAAGTACTCTCCAATCAGAAATCCATAAAAATTGCAACTCCTCCCTCTCCAAAAGCTGTTGAAGTTCAGGGGCCATTTAAGAAGGTGGACATATACGCAGAACTTGGTGCCAAAGAGAAGAGGGATCTGAGATGGGCCAAGCAAGGTGCAAAATATTACCTCATCCATACCTTTTTCGTCTTCGCCGAAGACTTCAGAAGTATGATAGATATACGTACGCAGTACGTGGACACAGTAAGTTTACTTTTCCTAACCTAGCCTTCTAATCTACTTGTCATCTGCTGCAATATATGTGTATTCTGGTGCAACTTATGGTGGTTTTGTTGCAACATATTACCCATCTCTTGCATAAGTTGCGTTAGATAGGTAATCTGTGAATAAATTCAAAGAACCCTTTGCAATAGATGGACCATCCATTGTATCTTTCACTATGTTTTCCTTCTTTACAATTACTAACCTATATAAAAATTGACTTCTTATATCACAGTATGTTGAAGAAATTCTTTGCCTCATGAGTGGAAGGCAATTAGCCTACCCAGAAGCTTATGATGCTGCCGATAAGATAATGGACCTCGACTTCTACAGGAATCTCAAGGATAGGTACGATTATCTCAGTAACCTAGCATCAACTCCCCGTAGCGAGGAATTTCATTCATTACTTTATGGGTTTCAATGGGAGGAAGAAATAGTAAAATATGTTAGAGGTGAGAGGCCAAATCCACACGGTAAGAGCTGGACCGAGGCAAAGAGGATTTTTGGAGTCATGAACGTGGACGACGTATATTATCGGGTTGTTGAGATACTTCTCGAGGAGGAAAAGATAAGGTTTATGACTACAACTTACCTGCCTTGGACGAGGTCTATTTTTTTTACCTACATGTAACCACTGTTGGAGTTGTTCCCCATCTTATTGAGGTAGAGTAAACTGATGGATTGTTTGCCAATGAAAGTGTTGATGAAACAGTCATTGGATTTTGAAGGTCGAAACAAAGACATGGACCTTCCAAAAAATGAAATCGCTGCCGCATGCAGATCGCACGCTCTTGCACACATCAAATGTTTGTTGATCGGCATAGAAATGGCCGAGCCAATGACCTTTCTGTGCGATAACGCTGTGGTAAACATGTAAGAGGTCTGGGTTTATGGGGTACTAACTGGACGCTTGGAGCTTGTGTATAAAGAAGAGCCTGTGAAATAATAATTTTTTTATTTCAAGTCACTTTACTTTACATACTTTACATTACATTACATACATACATGTAGGGGCAATTTTTTTTTGTCTGCTGATAGTTGAATTTTTCATAATGCAACAGATTGTCCATCTGTTGTAAAATATATTCTATATTTTCTGACAAATAGTTTATTTGTTGCAATAGGTTGGTCCTTTGTTGCATTATGCTGATATAGTCTTAGCTGTTGAAATAGTGGAAATACCTGTTTGATAATTTCCAACAAATGACCTACATGTTGCAACATATGTCTAAATCTATTTGATATTTTCCAAAAATTACGCTTGAATATTCATGTTCTCAACAACATTAAACCAGTAGCAAATACAAATACACCACGATAAAAATTTCAGCAATTAGGCTTGAATATCCATGTGCCAACACCACCAAACCAGTAACAATAATGCCAACAATGTAGTATCTTCTTGCTCGATTTTGTTTCTCTTCAAAAGACTTGACTCTCTTCAACAAACCCCAGATTACATGATTTGCTTGTGAAGGGTGTTGTTCTTTATACCTATCAAAGTAATCACATCCACCCAACTTCTACAAAAACAAGACCACAATTACAAAACAATTACAAGTCAATAATTAATCAACTAATTAAATAAAAAAATATTACTTTTGAAATCTTATAAGTAAAAAACCTATGACCTGGATTTTGTTGAGTCCAAGAAGTCTTCAATAGAGCTTCATGATCACACTTATAATATCGAAAATCTTTGTCACAAAAAACAGTGGAAGATGAGCTCGACATTGTCAAGCTCAGTTGGAAAAAATAAAAAAATATGCAGAAAAAAATATAAATAATTTGAAGAATTTCAATAAAGAAAAAAAGATGAAGAAGAAAAAAAGATTTAGAAATTTAGGGTTAAATTTTATGAAGAAGATGAATATATAAGACAATGGGAGAAAAATAACCATTGGGGGCCAAATCAGACACCAAGTCAGTAAAAATGGGGGTTCAATGAGCCTTGGCTGCGTGAATTACACCCGAGTAGCCAACGAGGAAAAAAGTTACAAACTGACACATTTGATGCCTATTTTATTTTACGTGTTTAAAATGAACACTGTCTACTTGATACCTATTTTATTTTAGGTGTTTAAACTGGACACTGTCGATGGGTTTCACCTTTTTTATTTCAAGTCACTTTCACTTTTTTACATGTAGTGGCAATTTTTTATGTCTAATGAAAGTTGAATTTTTATAATGCAACAGATTGTCCATCTGTTGTAACAGATATTCTACCTATTCTGACATATAGTTTATTTGTTGCAATATGTTGGTCATCTGTTGCATTATGTCGATGTTTCTATCTAAGTCTATCTGTTGCAACAATGGAAAGACCTGTTTGATAATTTCCAATAGATTACCTACCTGTTGCAACATATGTCTAAATCTGTTTGATATTTTCCAACTGATGTGTCGTCTGTTGCAACAAATACATTATTTGTTGCAATATTTGAATCTAGTATTCCATTTCAATTAATAAGTTCAAATCTAAGGAAAAATAAAATTCATAGACAAAATAAAATAAATCGAAGCCTTCAGAAATTAGCTGAAATAAATCAACAAATAAATGAAATGTAAAAAAATTATTATGAGTACAACTCTCAATATATACATCAACAATTTAAGTATTGATACCAAGAATTCCTAAGGAGGGGTGAGGTTATTACTTTGATAGACTCAAGCTATAAATATCTACTCAATATGGACAAGTTGTTCTTCATCCGGTGCTATGGAATTTGGCTTTGATCACCGTGGATCTTTATTGTCGCTTACGTATGGTTTTTGCGCTTTCTGTTCTCCGTATTTCCATAAAAAGAGTAACATATTGTCAATGCTCTTCAACAGTAGATTTTACATTCACCTAAAAAGCCAGAATTGGTCAATGCTAATCACGGAGATACAACAAAATGGAAAAAGGATAACTCATCTGTTCTAGCAAATCAAACAGGTCTTGCTCCTATTTTAAATTATCCCAAACAGATTATATTTCTGTTGCAATAGATGAATCAACTGTTGGGATAAATTTCTACATGAGAAATACCTGTATGATAATTTCCAACGGATGAACCATCTGTTGCAACATATGACTCATCTGTTTGAAAAAACTGAAATGGTAGGAAGTCTTGATTTAATTTGTCCCAAAAGATGACCCATCCGTTGCAGCAGATAGGTCATCTGTTTGTAAAAATAAAAGCGGTACGAAGAGCTGTTTGATTTGATAAAATAGATGAGACATATATTGCAATAAATACTTTATCTGATGCAGTAAGTTAGTCAACTGTTGCAACAAATGTATATATCTGTTTGATAATTTTTAACAGATGTGTCATCTTTTGAAATAGATATATGTCTGTTTGTTAGTTGGAACAGACATATATATTCACCTTCTTTAGCTCGTGCTGCTCTCCTTTGGCCATTGTACATTGCTCAGTACAACACACGGACAGAGGAGTTGCAATTTTGCTTTTTTGGATGCTTGATAATACCTTGGAAATTGCTTTCTTTCTCCTCTTAGACTTAATCTATAATAGAGTCGATGGATATAAAATCCTCTTTGATGGAATGACACCCCTCTTAGATGTCAATTCCTTTATAAAAGCAGTTAATGCATTAATAACACTAATCGCTACATCTTGTTTCACCTTGTAGTCTTGACATTTGCATTCAGAATATTAGCTGGGAGAGGTAAAATCTGTATAACCAGTATGATCATACTCATAATGATTTATTTTAAATACTGTAAGAGAAGCATCATTAACACCAACTGCAGCACCATTACCACTACCACCAGCTCCATAAGAACTAAGACCATCAACAACAACAAACCTACCCTCCAAAATTGTTTTTCTTTTAATGGCTGTTGCTCCAAATAATTCCATTTTTATTCTGTAAATGACCTTAGGTTTTGATAAAATTTGCACAGACCGTAAAGTGATAAAAAATGACATCTTCAACTCTCGATTGGTCGGAACAAACGATGGATGCACAATCTAACATAAATCATTACATATATTAGAATGATGATTAGATCATTCAAAAAAATCATTAATTAAAATAAAAACTTAATTATAATTATACTTACTACATCCTTCGGGGGTTGAAGAGATCAAGAAATTTTTGATTTTTATTAGTTTGACCGACAACCATCTCAAGATTTTTGGACAAAAAGCTTCTTCCTGGTAGTTCACTTGTTGTCTCAAATAAGGAATGACTTCAAACGCCCAAGCCTATAAAATAACGCCAATAAATCAAAATCATTATTGAGTAAAAAAATGAATGATATCATAATAAAATAAAGAAATATTTACCATGAAAGCCCATGGAAAGCCATATAAATGGACTGTCTTTGGCACTTACGGAGTCAACAACTATTTGACAGTCATTTTGAAGCTTTCATAACTCCAAGGATAGCTGTTAAACGCCTTAAGATCCTCAGAGAGCTTTATTAAACTAACGCTTATGTTGTTGTTAACGTCTCTCACCCAAAGAATATTATGTACAAACCAAACCAAGCACAATGATTGCTTGTGCTTCTTTGAAATTCTTTTACCTTTCAACGCTTCTATCAAATTTTTATTTTTGAAGCTTGGACCACCAATGGACACCAGATCATCACGATCACACGACTTGCCTTTGCCTTTTTTGGGTGTGCGGGGTGCTTTTTTCTGGTTAGAATAGGTATAACATGAGAAGGAGAAGGAGGATAATATTTTAGTCCAGTAACTATGAAAAACTCCTTCCAACCAACACAAACAGGCATGCCACAATAATTTATCCACACCTTATCCATCTTATCTTTATTTTCATACATAAACCTGCGCTTGAGAAGTTCTTATACCTTTTTTATTTGGAAACGAGCACTCAAGATATTTTCCAAAGTAGCTGTCCCTGAAATAAGCATCCAATTTTTGTTCTCAAAGTATTTTTCTGAAGGAGTCGAAAGGTTTTTCCAAGGATGACTTAACCACGAAATCACCCGTTAAATCTGTGGCACCATCGCACTGCATTCTCATAGGATAACGATCAATGCTTAAGGTTTTGACCAACTCTTCGGTGGAAGGGCTATTAGCATTTGGATCATCTATTTTGAAACATTCCTCCTCCCCATGTTCATTATCTTCTGCTCCTGATTGAGATAACGCTTGTAAAGCAAACTCATAGAGTGGTGGATGTAGCCTAGCCGCTTCACTTGTTCCTTTACTTGGACTTAATTCGTTTTTTTTTCTTTTGGGAGCCATATTATATTAAATTAACAGGAATATAAAATAGATTATAATTGATTAATGCATCATTACAAAAGGATAACACTAAATCTAACATGCACAACATTAAAATAACAGTTCCAACAGACCACACATCTATTGCACCTAGTATGTTATCTGTTGCAACATATAACCGACTTATTGCAGTGGATGAGCAAACTATTGAAAATAATAAAAATAGATCACTCATCTCTTAAGACAGATGAATGGTACGTGCAACAGATCACACATCTATTGCAATATATGAGTGATCTGTTGGATCAATTAAATAATCTGTTATAATTGATGAGTAATCTGTTACGACAATACAAAACATATCACTCATTTATTGAGAAAGATGAATGGTCTGTGCAATAGATCACACATCTGTTGCAACATATGAGTGATCTGTTAGAGAAGTTAACTAACCTGTAGAAATGGCTGAGTAATTTGTTGCGATAATATAAAACATATCACTTATCTATTGAGAAAGATGAATGGTCTGTGCAATAAATCACACATCTGTTGCAACATATGAGTGATCTGTTGGAAAAGCTAACTAACCTATAGTAACGACTGAGTAATCTATTGTAACAATATAAAACATATCACTCATCTGTTGAGAAAGATGAATAGTCTGTGCAATAGGTCACACATCTATTACAACATATGAGTGATCTGTTGGAACAGTTATCAACGGTTAATATTGTTTAGATTTTTTCCAACATAAGGGTCGTCTATCGCTATAGATGAATGATCAGTTGAAAAAATCAAGTCTTGGACATATCCTGTTGAAAGAGTTGATAGGATTTTATCCAACAGGAGGTTCATCTGTTGCATCAGATCTTTAATCTGATGGTTCCTCCATTGCATCAGATGGTTAATCTATAGATTTTTAATTCAATGGTTCCTCTGTTGCATCAGATGGTTAATCTGTTGCATCAGATAGTTAATATGTTGCATCAGATGGTTAAACTGTTGCATCAGATGGTTAATCTGTTGCATCGGTTTTTTATCCAATGGTTCCTCTACTGCATTAGATGATTAATCTATTGCATCAGATGGTTAACTTGTTGCATCAGAATTTTAATCTGATGTTTCTCTGTTGCATCATATGCTAAATCTGTTGCATCAGATGGTTAATATGTTGCACTAGATGGATAATCTGTTGGAGAAAAAAAATAGTGGCATGATTTTGTTCAATAGAACAACAACAATATCACTATTTTTACCAAGAACAAGAACAAATCAACCCAGCAACGACCTCAACACAAAAAATACCCAAATCATTATTTTGTTTGTATAAACACAAACAACAAAAATCAAACTTCAAAAAAATGCAACACAACAAAAAATCATAATTCACTTCGAAAAGAGAAGAGAAGAACTACCAGAAATTAGGGTTTTATTCAGACGACATTTCAAATTAAAGCAACAAATATTGAAGTTGTTAACCAATACTATAAGAGAAGTTGGCTCAAGTTCCTCGTTTTCTTCAAAACTAAAAAGGCCATAATTTTTTACCTGTGAAAGAAGAAAAAGAACGATGAAAAATTAGAAGCTATTGTGGTCGGAGAGCAAGGCTGTCACGTCGATTGACGGTTGAAGTCTAAAAGGAACTCGAAGCCCAACTATTTGTCGTTGGAGGTTGAAGTCGCCGGGGATTGAAAGGAGAAATTTGCAGAACTGTTGGTTGGGAGAAACTGTCGAGAGAGGAGAGAGACGGTTGATTTGGATTGAAGAGGGGAGTGGGTTGGGTTGATTTGTATTTTTGAAAAGATTAAAAAGTTTTGAAAATATTAATCAAGTCCACAATCAACTTCATTAAGTTTTCTAATTATGTTTGACCCTTTAAGTTGGTCAATGTCACCAATCCTTCACCTTTCCTTCAATTTCTCTAGTGATTATCTATCAAGTATTGTAAATGTTTATCAAGATATGAAATATCTATCTTTTGGAGAGATATTAGGTGAAATTTTCCTTAGTTTTATTCATTGTAAGTCATTCTCACCTCTAAAGATAAATAAGAATTAGTCTATTCTTCTTCTTTATTTTATATTTTATAACACATTATTAGAACGAAACTTTAACTTGCCGACTAGATGGGCTAGTAATCTTTTGCTAATAAACCAGGTAATACATGTCAATGTAACTCTATATCTCCTACGCTACCTACATCTGGATTATTAAAATTATTGATTGTATGCCAAATTTTGTGGGAATCGGCCACTAGGCTATAACTAATTAATTATATATAGCATGCTTATCTTGATATTGGAGTAATTTATATGCTACTGTTGCAACATTAAGCTATGCGTGTTTGCAACATAATTTAATTTATGAAAAATAAACTCAACCATAAACAAAATATGCAGAAATAAGAATTTTTATTGATAAACGATATGAGTACAAATTT
Organism: Capsicum pubescens; assembly: GCA_030864215.1. Classification (NCBI taxonomy): domain Eukaryota; kingdom Viridiplantae; phylum Streptophyta; class Magnoliopsida; order Solanales; family Solanaceae; genus Capsicum; species Capsicum pubescens. Next base: position 36,680,758 of record CM061542.1, on the reverse strand, counting down.
GTTGCTCCCTTGATTCCTCTCTCTTGATTTCTCGATAATTCGAGGGTCGTTAGTAGCATATTTTTCGAACATACGATGATATATTTATGAATATCCCATGATTTTATGAAATATCGGAGATCTCTTTAAAGGGATATTTGGGTAGGTGTAATTTAGGTGTTAGGGTAGAGTAGAAGCTAAAGGGATTATTGCCCCCCGTTTATGCAGGCGTAATTTAGGGTTTAGGCTAGAGTAGCCACCAAGCTAGATTTAGGGTAAAATAGCCTCAAGAACTCTAACAAAAATTAAACTATTCTTGTAGAGTCCACAAAATTTCAATGTCTATAATGTGATGGTAACTATTTTACACAAATACTAGTGCTCAATGTTCATCCTTATAATTTTCTCACAAAGTTATATTTAAATGTTGAACTATTGCTACAATAATTAAACCTAGCAAAAGATGACTGCTATGTGCACGGACTCCTTACCGCCAAGTAGAAATTTCTTCATAGTCCAAAGAAAAAAAAAAGGATTACAATATTCATATCGTTTTATTGATATTAATAATTTATTTTATTTCATGATATTGAAGTATATTCTGGTATATATAATTGGATTAATACTTTATGTGGACAAGTCACTAAGGTGGTCATCACAAGTAAGGTAGTTAGAATCTTTTGCCAATTCATGATTTAATATGTTAATTATGCTGAACTTCAGCGACTGAAGCAATAAATTACTTCTCACTTCGACAAAGTGTAGAGTAAAGGAAAATTAACCACCATAAGTGGATCGATTAACTTATTGTAATTACAAATAAAGATAGAAAAAGAATAATCTCTATTTAATGTATCATCGCATTAAAAAGGTAAGACATCGGATTAGAGTCCTAATGCACCATGATAATATGGTGGGTTCAACTCCCGTTGATTAATAGCCTAGACGCCTTTATATGGATAAGACGTTGAATTTGAAGCTCAATACATCATATTGATGATATAATGATGGCTAGGGTAAAATAATGTATTTTTGATGAAAGGATATGAAATTCATCCCACCGATTTTGCTCCATTCTCTGAAGTGAATGTGGTAGCAGTATATCATAAGTCTGAAAGACAATTTGCTTCATTCCTGAAGTGACTGTGGTAACATTATATGATATGTCTGAAAAAAGACAAAATAATTATTGTGGTTATACGAATGTACGTGGGCATGACAAAGTGTAAAACAATAATTGTTTGGAGGTGTGATTTACTCAGAAATATATGTTAGAGAAAATTCTCTATATCATATGTATGACTTGATTTGCTCCTGAAGTAACAATATTTTGAAAGAAGTTTTAAGCTATCATAATTTGATATGCGTAAGACATGATTATATTTCATTTTTGGGAATGAGAATCTCGATTGTTATAAATACAAATCTATATCCTGGGGTGAATGTGACTATATTTAGTCAAGCTTATAAATTCGAACGTGCCCTGGGGTGAATGTGACTATATTTAGTCAAGCTTATAAATTCGAACGTGCCCTTGATTGTAAAAATATTACAACTCACTTCTATTCTGAAATTTACTCCCAAAGTAGTAAATCCAAAAATATATTCATATAAAAGTAAATCAAAAATCTACTAAATCAAAAGACACATGTCATGATAAACTTGAAGTTTACTAGTATAAAAGTTCATAAATTGACATGAATGATCAGGCAGTTCAAAGATATGCATATTCAATATTAGACATGTATTGAAGGACTAAAAGATTCTTCAAGAATTGTTTGTGTTGCTTGTTCTCATGATAAGTTGGTTGGACCAACTAATGTTGGGATTGAATCCCTCATATTCTGGAAAGTATAAAAGGTGAATATGGCCCTGTTACCGGTCATGTGATCTGTTAAGATGCATCGATATAAGATGATGCACGTTTACTGTTAACCTATAATTTGACATTCATAAAGTTACTTGCTCAATATAAACCGAGTTAAGAGCATAATTTTAGATTGTGTGATCAAGACAATTAATCTTGATGATATTGGTTTGACATTAAATGCTTTTGATAAGTAGTTAAACCGTTGCTAATGAGAACAAAGTTTCATGTATTGATTTGAAATATGATATATTATATACAGAAGTACTTGTATGCATCAAATCAATAATTATGATTAATTCCCTCAAAGTTGATTTTGAGTGCTGAACCACACATTGTCCGTCAAATAGTTTTGATAATGGCAATGGTCTCTGCAGTTCAAGAAGCTTAAAAGGATAATCCAAAAATTTTCAATGATTACATGATGAAGGTTTTGGAGGTTAGTTTGTTCAACTGTTTGTGAGTTGCCAACATCCTTCGTTTGTTTTATCAAAGAGTCAAAATTAAAGCAGTGTGAGGCAAATCAGTTACTCTTATTATATTTCTTTTCATCTTGATGTTGATAAGTAATCCTATTTGATTCTGTTGTTCTTTACCATGCTTATTTTAAAGTCTTGTTGCCCCGTGGAACTCTTTGTCACAGAACGACTGGAAGAAAGAAAAAAGAGACTTCCTCCAGAGCCTAAGCAGAATTTCAACCTTACTTAGGACAAATATCAGCGAATCAAGCCCTTTAGGTGGTCATCAGGGACAAATAGCATCTTTGACATATAGCCCTCAGGTTTCATCTGGTCCATCCAGTGTGGAGCCTTTAGCATTAACAAATAGGCCCATCACTGAGAAAAAGGCTGCTGCATATGGAAAAGTTGTCAAGAATCTCACTAGTGCAAGAGAGCGTGGTTTGGCCTTTAAAGTAAGTTCCATATGTTGGTTCTTCACGGCTTATTCCTCCTTCCCGTCATGCCATTGTGATTTCTCTATTTGCTTCTGCTGATTATATTTGTTATTGCTTCAAAAAGTAATTAGTGGACTAAAATGCCAGTTCATACGCCTATAAAGAACATGCATGATGTGACGTGGGGACTCAAAAGGGAATGCTTACAAAGTATTTAGACCTGAGTAATTCTATCAAGTCATCTAATCAAAGGTCGAAGGGGAAAATATACATGAATTACTTGTGTTGTATTTTTCTTGGACAAATAATAGCGTATTGGGGAAAAAGTGTGCGAGAAGGACGGAAAACACAGGCAAAAGCAAAATACTGTGATATGCAGGCTGTAATGTTATACTATACATGTCCTGCTTCATATGATGCTATTACTATTTGAGGAGTCAAGCAGTTTTTTCAAACATGTCCTAGTATTTTCAAATATATGAATGTTATTTTGCGGTATTTATGAATATATTTATTTTATTTGTTAAAAACAAATTAAGGAACAAATGTTCAAAAAATTTGATGCTTCAGTTGTCGTGCATCAAACCCTGTCATTCCTTTTCTGGACAGAGGGAGTGTATTTGTATTGATGTTGGACGACCAAGCAATCCCTAACTTAGGAAAGTGTAATACTTGATGAGTCGAATTAAGAATTTACGCACATTATCCCTTTGACCCCTTATTTAGTACCTTCGTCTTTGGTGTCCTTTTGTTGTTTCACTATGCTGATTTTATTGAGTGTGAATGGTCTTGTTATTTGCTTTAAAGAATTTTCATACTATCTCAGAATTTTGATTAATTAGTTGTGATTATTGTTAGCCTGCTACAGCTTTTAACTGTGCTCTCAAGAGTTTGGGGCTTAATGCATCGGGTGGGAAGTCAGTTGGTATTCCGAAGATCTGGCATCTAATATCGGTATGGTGTCAAATTTGACCTTTGTATATCCTTGAATCTTGTTCTGTCAGTATTTTCTAACTGCAACTAGTTATCAATTTAACAAATTTGTAACAGGCTCTGATGGATGAAGATTCAGCTGTCCAACATAATGTTTCAAAGAAAATGTCCTTAGTAATTGGAGCTAGATGCCACCTAGAATGGGGTCATGAGAAGTACATCATGGAGACTATTCAAGCCCATCCTGCTCAGGTAAATGAATTAGTGTTGTTGTTGTCATTATATAGGCATTTCTATGATTTACCTCGTCACACGCTCTATTTGTCCGTTTAGACTCGTGATGTGTTCAATCTTCTTGTTTTTTTTTTGCAGTGGGGTGGGGTGGGGGATGCGGGAGTAGCGGTTTCTTCGTCTCGTCGCCAATTTGATTTAATTGACATTGCTGATAATTGATGGTCCTGCTGACTATTATGGGCTGCACTTGGTGGTGCTGCACTTGGTGGTGCTGTTGGTAATTTGCAGAAAATCCACGCCTTTCTCAGGTTAGTTTTGCTTCTTTATAAAATGTCATTATTAATCTGTGATTTTCATTTTAGAAAGCATCATCTACCATTTTCCATATTATAGCATTTTTGCCTATTACTTTTCAGTTTCCATGATTGCATTTGCCTGATTGTTGTTCCTTATCCCAGATCCTTCTAAGGGACTATGGGATTCTTGATTTTGATGCCCGTAGACAGCCTCCCGTTGATACCACCTGGCAGCAGGTTTGAATGCTTTATTAAAAGTTACACAAACCATCCAGTGGCGGAGTCAGGTTTTTTATTGAGGGGGTTCAAAAGTTAATATACGGACTAGTCGAAGGGGGCAACATCTACTATATATACATAAAAATATTTTTGACCATGTAAAAATAGTATAATTTTCGGACGAAGGGGGTTCGGATGAACCCCCTGAATTGTCTGTGGCTCCGCCATTGAAACCATCAATATGCTTGCTTTTGCATTTTGGTATGAACTATAATTTTAGATGTTTCCATTAGTGCTTTTTTGATAGGTGATGTCTCAGTCATGGTTGTAGTTCAATCCATTCCTGTCTTGTTTGTTCTTCTATTCTAGGAATTGCCATTCCTTGTGTGAAATCTCCAGGCTGTGAATTAATTTAGTAACGTATATCAAACTAGATCACCTCCTCGTGATTTGGAAAGAAAATGACCAGATCTGTTCTTTTTATAAGCATATGTTGGGCTGTTCTGTTGTGACTTGTGAGTGATTGGTCTTATGATCCTTCAAGATCTCAGCGTTATTTGAGATTTAAATTTCTCCCAACAATTTCTTGAATTAGCAAGGTTCCTTTCTTTTCTCTTATATTTTTTTACAACGGTTTTTGTTGGCTTATGCTTACGCCTCTATCTTAAATTTCATAATTGGTTCCTTTATTTTGTTTCGGAAACAGCCTCTCTACCTCCCCGAGATAATGGTAAGGTAGGCATACACTTTGCCCTCCCTAGACTTCACTTGTGGGATTTTACTGTGTATGTTGTTAATGTTGTTGGTTCCTTTATTTATTATACTTCTTGCTTTGACCAGCACAAAAAGTTTTTACAGTTTCTCTACTGTAATCTTGTGCTATTTTCATATGTGGGCCAACTAGATTTCGTGTTTAGATTTTCATCATCTACTATGAATCTAGCAACAAGGTAGTAGCTTTTCTTTAATAACCCACCTGAACCAGCTTCCTTGCACCTCGACTAGTTCCATGGGGTACCTTTTACTTCCACCAACACATATAGTAGTAGAAGAAAAGAATACTAGTAGAATGTGTTGTTCTTGGTCATGACTTATTCTAATTTCCAAATGTACGTACTTCCTATGTTTACCCTGCTTTTTGCAACTGCTTGAACTTTTTAAAGCACCTGTAACTTTACCTAGAAATGTGTATCTCAAACTGATTTTGATTATTCCATCTTAAAATAGATTTACTTTTGCATGAGAACTGGCTACTACAATGAAGCAAGAGAAATTTCCCAACAGTCTCGCATGTCCCACCAGTTTTCTCCTCTGGTATGTGTTCTGTGGATTGCATATTTTATGTACATTATCTTTTCTCTTTCATTTCTACATTCCCTGTGTTTCACAGCTTACAGAGTGGATTTCCACTGGAGGCATGGTATCAGAAGAGATGGCGGCGGTTGCTTCAGAAGAATGTGAGGAGATGTTTGGGTTGGGTGATCGAGGAGGTCGACCCACGTATGATAAGAAAAAGTTGCTACTCTACACCATAATTTCTGGTTCTCGCAGGCAAATTGACAGATTTCTTCGAGAATTCCCAACACTTTTCTCTACTATAGAGGATTTCTTGTGGTTCCAATTATCTGCTGTACGTGAGTCTCCTGCCAGGTCTTCTGTTGTCCTAAATGAGGGGTTGGCACCCTACACATTGGATGATTTGCAAGCTTACCTAAACAAGTTTGAGCTGTCACGCTATACTAATAACGGAAAGGATCCTTTGGTTTATCCATATGTTTTACTTTTAAGCATCCAGCTTCTTCCAGCCGTCCTATATTTGTCCAAGGACATGGGTGACGGGGGATATAATGTAGATGCTGTTCATATGGCTATTGTCTTAGCGGACTATGGGGTCCTTTCCGAAGGTACATGGGTCGAGCAGAAATTTGGTGTCATGGATGCCTTTGCTGAAGCCTCTAGCATAATTAGACAGTATGGATCATTTTACCTGCGTCATGGTGATCTATTAATGGCATTAGAGTACTTGTGCAAGCAGCAGCAGCAGCAGTGGGTGGTGGGCAGTTGTTGTGAAGTGGACATGGTAATATGGATCAGCAAAGGCAAAGGAGCTCTACGTTGAAACAACTTCTTACAGAGCTTTTGTCGCGGGATGGTGGTATTGATATTTTACTTGGTCCAAGGGGTACTGGAGAAGAAGGTCAACTTGGAAGGTTTTTGACTGATGAAAAGACAAGACAGCAATTTCTGCTTGAAGCTGCTCGGCAGTATCAGGATGCAGGGCTGCATGACAAGGTAACCTTTTCTTTCTTCTTTTTACATAGTGACATAAATGAAGTCGTTGCTCTAACTTTCGCAGCTCGACATTGACATACTAAGCATTTTGAAGTGTTCCTTTCTTCATTCAATGACAGTGCATGATCTCTATAACATGAAATCTGTTTTGGGCTAGATTTGAAGTTTTTTCTTTTGAGCACTCGTTGTTCTTAGTCAATAATGCCTTGTCATGTACTTTGAATTGGTGTATCAGTAGACAGACAAGTCTCCTATTCTTTCATCATAACCATGGTGATCTTGAACTATAGGCATATTCCCTTTAAGGATTCTTGTATATGTTGTTATCTTTTCTTTTTTGTTGATAAAGTAATAAATTTTATTAATGTATGCGCCTTGACGTTTCAGTCCATAGAGATTCAGAAGAGAGTGAAGGCAATTTCAGCTGCATTGGATACAATAAACAAGTGCCTCTCTGATGCAATATGTGCCTTGGAACGTGGAAGGTTGGATGGGGAGAGCCGAACTTCTGGGCTCATTCTTTCAGGAAATGAGATCCTGGAAATGTTTAAATATTACCCTGAGATCAGGTAATCACCCTTACTGCCACTCTACTGAACCGTACATGAAATTTTCACCTCATATGGTTCCTCGTTCAATTCATGCAGATTTGGCCAATAAAACGTTATCTGCTTTGGTTATAAATAGTTTCTTATAATAATGTTTATGAATGCCTCTTTATTGTTCTAGAATGGAAGCCTAATCTCATCCATTTTTGCAGTCCCCAAGAGAGAGAAAATGTGTTGGCGCAGCTAATTGTTCTAAGACAACTGGAGGCTGTGCTATCCATTCATAAGCTTGCAAGACTTGGAAATAACTTGGATGCTATGAAGGAAGTGGCGAAACTCCCATTCCTTCCTTTGGATCCAAGGGCGCCAGATTTCGCCACTGATGTCTTTCAAAATTTGTCTCATCGTGTCCAAGCTTGAGTACCAGACCTCCTAAAAATTGCGCTTCATTGTCTGGACAATGTTAGAGATACTGACGGGTCACTTCGTGCTTTGAGGGCCAAAGTAGGTTTTACAGTATAGATTTTCATGTTCATTCTCTTTTAATTGTCCGTGGCTTTGTTCCTATTTAAGTCTTATCATATATTTAGTCTCAAACTTTTGTTGATTAACAATAACATCTTGCGATAATTGATGTGATGAATTTGGTTCTGCAGATTGCAAACTTCCTCGTAAGCAATTTGAATCAGAATTGGTCTCGTGATTTGTATGACAAGGTTGCTCGCAGTTTGTGAAATTGAAGAATCTCAACCAGTCTGTGCCATTTTACTTTCGATGTTCAACATTGTACAAAGATAGTTGAACATTCCAAATACGGATGTCATCGATGTATCTGATTAGTCGTTACATCTTAGAGATTTCGCTTGGACCGAGTGATGTTGGTGTCCACAATGGCCTTCTTCTTTTGATCTTAGATGCAAAGTATTGACAGTGAATAATTATTGAAATTTAAGAAATAATTCTTAAGAAATGCGGAAAAAGACTTTCCTAATGAAAGTAGGAAAACAAGCTTATAAGCGACATTGACGTTCCAAGTTCATTGTTTCCTTTCACCCATTCAACGCCTCCAACACCGCCCCTTGACCATCACACGTCACTCTCATAGTGTTTTGTTACATATAAATGCTTTTAGGATAACATTAGGAAACTCATTTAAAAAAAAAAAGGAAAAATGCTCTATTTCCACCTTGAACTATACGTGAAAAGGATGAGACACACCCGAACTTTAGGAGGGTCCTATTCCCCTCTGGACTAATTGAAATCGTATTTTTGACAATCTTAGTGCCTACGTGGCATACGTGGCACACACGTGTGCCTACGTGGACCCTTCAGTGTGTTGTGCCACGTGTGTGCCACATAGGCACTAAGATTGTCAAAAATACGATTTTAATTAATCCAGGGGTAATAGGATCCTCCTAAAGTTAGGGTGTGTCTCAGCCTTTTCGCGTATAGTTCAAGGTGGAATAGAGCATTTTCTCAAAATAAAAAATAAAAAAATCTTCATTAAACCTTAATCATACCTATCATTATTATAAAGATGCAATGTATAATTGAACTTGGAGTGCACGGCAGTCAAAGTTGACAAATGTCATTTCTCTTCCCAATTGAATTCTAAATTTCAATAATTATTCATATGATGTAACTTGCCATATTATACATGTGCAATATTGCATAGTGACAAAAACAAAAAGCTGTCTATGTTTTGTATATATATATACACAAACCCCTTTCAATACATAGCTTCTATAGAGCACCACAACTAACAACATCATACCGAGTGAAATTTCACAAGTGATCTCTGCAGAGGGTAGAGTGTACGCAGACCTTACCTCGAGAGGCTGTTTCCGACATACCATCTCTCGTCGCTAAGTTTACTTTTACAGAACACAACCAACAAAACTTTCATCAGTTTACTTTTACTTCTTGTTTTCTCCATGGATAATATCAATAAGAATGTTGAAATCTTGAAAAACCAAGAAAATGAAGTAGTTATAGTAATGGTTCCATTTCCAGCACAAAGCCATCTCAATCAACTTCTTCAACTTTCTTGCATATTTACCTCATCATCATATAATCTTCCTGTTTACTTTGTTGGCTCAGCTACTCATAATCATCAAGCTCGTGTTCGAGCCAACGTGTTAAATCCATCAGACATAGCCAAAATCCACTTCCATGACATCCCAACACCTGATTTTGACTCACCAGCACCTGATCCTAATGCATTGAGCAAATTTCCAGCTCAACTCATACCATCTTATAATGCTTGCACGCTTCTTCGCGAGCCTATCGCTTTGTTACTTGGTGAACTCTCGTCTAAATCAAGACGAGTTGTCGTTGTTCATGATGTTTTAATGTCCTATAATGTTCAGGATGTTTGTTCCTTGCATAATGCTGAGTCTTATATATTTAACTGTGTTTCTGTTTTCTTTATGTATTGTAGCTTTATATGTATACCTAAAGGTATGCCTATTCCACTTGATGAAGATTTACTTAAAAAGGTACCTAAACTTGAAGCTGATGCACCAGAAGAGATCAATAAGTTGGTGGATTTTCAACTTCAGTTTAGAGATATTAGAGCTGGTGATTTATACAATTCAAACAGAGTACTTGAAGGTACTGTTAAGGTTTGCGTTGATTTTCTACCGTGATTAGAATTACCTTTCTTGATGAAAAAGGTTTCATATTTGAAGTCGTAGTATTGCCCTTGTAGTTTCTTGTCCTTTAATTTCTGTTACTATTTGTTGTTTCTTGTACTCGGTTATTGCATTATTTTGTTGTAGTTTCTGTTTTGTTACTATCTGCTATTTTTGTTATTATTTGTTGTTTCTTGACTTCCATTAATTCTTTTTTGGGACTACTTTGGACTGCTTTTTCTTGAGCCGGTGGTTTATTGATATTTTCTTTTACATTGGTTTTTTCATACGTAGGCCAATTGGCCAAATTATATCAAAATATTATGCTTCTTTCATATAGTTTTCTTTGTCGTAACATTTATCGCCATCATGGCATGACACCCCGATTATTCTGTTCCAACAGGTGCTTCTCTTGATTTGATGGCAAAAATTGCAAGTACACAAAACAAGAAGCAATGGGCAATCGGACCGATTTTGCCTACTAAACAAGATCATGTATCAGATAAGAGAAACAAGTGTTTAGATTGGCTTGATAACCAACCTCCAAGATCAGTTATTTATGTATCTTTTGGATCATCAACTACATTTTCTGATAAAGAAGTCATGGAGCTCGCGATGGGATTAGAGAGAAGCAAACAGAAGTTTCTATGGGTGTTGAGAGAAGCCGATAGAGGAGATATATTTACAGGGGAAGCTAAAAGATTTGAGTTACCAGAAGGGTATGAAGAAAGAGTGAAAGGGGTCGGGTTAGTGGTCAGAGATTGGGCGCCACAACTTGAAATCTTGGCTCATCCGTCCACAGGGGGGTTCATGAGTCACTGCGGATGGAATTCTTGCATAGAGAGCATTACTATGGGAGTGCCAATAACTACTTGGCCTATGCACTCTGAGCAACCACTTAATGGTTTCTTTGTGACGGAAATCTTGAAAATAGGCTTGCTCGTTAGGGAGTGGGAGAAATGCAAGGAGCTTGTCAAATCATCCACCATTGAGAATGCCGTGAGGAAGTTAATGGCATCAGAAGAAGGTGACGAGATTAGGAATAGAGCAGAAGAATTGGGAGCAACAGTAAGGCAGTCCACAGAGAAAGGGGGTGCTTCTCAATTGGAGTTAGATTCTTTCGTTGCTCATATAACAAGATAAACTTGTTTTTCACAATAATATTGCAATGGTTCTTCCTTTTCTCCAGTCCCTTTTCCCTTTCTAGTTCATGCGTAAACTTGCTTACATAATCCTGTAATGCTGTAGTACTACAGAATAACAGAAAACATACATTGTCGTCTTGTATGAATTTATGAACCTTTCGAGGGAGTTAGGAATGTATGAACAAAGCAATTTAGCATATGCAAACAACTAAGAAATGTATACAAAGCACTACTAATTGAAGCCATAAAAGTTTCAGATACTGATCAAAGAAATATAAACTAGTTTGAGCCACGAAGAAGGTAAGTAACCAAAGTACTTGAAAGTTCTGGTGAAAATCTTGTCTATCTTGTGATATGTGTGATAAAAGAATACAACTCTATTTGAGAAACACTCCCTTTCTCTGTGGAAGCCTTACGACTTCTCCCAATTCTTCTGCTCTTTTCCTAATAACATCACCTTCTTCTGATGCCATCAACTTCCTAACAAGATTCTCAATGGTGGATGCACTTACCAGCTCCTCGCGTTTCTCCCACTCCCTCACAATCAAGCCTATTTTTAAAATTTTCGTCACCAAGAAACTATTCATTGGTTGGTTAGAGATCATAGGACAAGCAGCTATATACACCCCTATAGTAATGCTCTCTATGCAAGAATTCCAACCACAAAGACTCATGAACCCGCCTGTGGACGGATGAGCCAAGATTTCTGGTTGTGGCACCCATTCTCTCATCACTAACCCGACCCTTTTTACTCTTTCCTCAAATCCTTCTGGCAACTCAAGTTTTCTAGCTTCCCCGATAAGGATATCTCCTCTACCGGCTTCTCTCAAGACCCATTTGAATTTTTGTTTGCTGTGTTCTAATCCCATCGCGAGCTCCATAACTTCTCTATCGGAAAATGTAGTTGATGTTTCGAAAGATATATAAAATGCTGATATCGGAGGTTGTTGTTCAACCACTCCAAACATTTTCTATTAGAGGTATTATCCAGTTTTGTAGGAAGAATCGGTCCAATTTGTAGAGAATAGCAGAAGAAAGGTGTAATTGGGAAGACCTTCTGCTAGCCCAAGATTGTTAACTAAGATCGGAAGATTCAACTAAGTAGAGGAAGCTATGAAAAGAGAAGGAAGAACTTTAATATGGAGAACACTACTTGAATTGGTTTTAGTTTTTTTGTTGATTATAAATGCCTAATGTTATCCCTATTTATACTTGTGTAGGGATGATTCTAGATACTACAAATCTAGAGTATTCTATCCTCTTCCACAAATATCTAACACTCTAAAATATCTAGAACTTTCCTAAATACAAATATCAAAGAGACTACACTATAACTTTCTAGATTCTTCTACCAAGAATTACCTAGAATATATAGATATTTCTTCAAGTTGATTATCCTAAATACTACACTAGACTATTCTAGAAACTTAACCACAAATCTATGATTTCAAAAAACCTACTTTAATATTTTCATACTCCCCCTTAAAGTGATTTTTCAGAAGCTACCCTAAACTTGTCGCGGAAGAACTCAAATGAAACTTTGAACCACGCCTTAGTGAAAATCTCAGCAGTTTTTTGTGACTCCTCTTGCTTCCTCATATGATAAAGATTTTTCGTTAATGATCGGCGCTGCAAAGAAACAAGAATATAGATTGACCATAGTCCTGGTTGGCTTTTGTGAACCATATGAATCACTTCCTTGCCAAGTTTCATATTATTTAGTTTCTCGGCTCCCCCTTCTCTTAGCTCCTCAATAACTATATTATTTGGAGAAACACCTATGACAGAAAAGTATGAAACTCCAAGGTTTAATTTTTATGTTGCCTCTCCTTCCATCACAACTCTATGATATGAGGAGATTTCATCAATATCAACAACTTCATATGAGTTGGTGATGATCTGACCAATAATTTTCTTCGAAATCTCATAACTATTAAAGGTTTCACCATCGACTTTCTTTCCCAACTCCTTAATAAATTTTCTAGCGGCTTCAGACGTTTCAAAAATCATATGGTCTGTCTCTCTATCTGAGATTGAGACTACAGGGTCAGCTTCTTCATTTATTTGACCTTTTGTTTCTTTAGCTACTTTTGGTATTTTTTCTACAATAATGATTGGCCTTGATATGGTAGATGATTGATTAGATACTTCAACTTCCATTATATCTTCCTCAATGTCTTCTTCAAAAAGGTCACCACTGGTATGTATAGTTTCAGACACTGCCTGCTCAGGTTCTATTGCAACTCTTTCATGTTCAAACTTTTATTGTCAATTTCAGGATCTGCTTCTTTGAATTCCTCAATAGCAGCTGCCACGTCTCCATTCTGAACGCCTTCAGTATCATCTTACTTCTTATAGTGCCCTCCTTCTCCACATGATAGAATGTGTTATATCCAATCCAATCTCTTTCCAAATTTATGGAAGCCAAGGCATTTATTGCTCGACTCTCAGCTTCCAAACATATTTTCCAACCTTTTTTTTCTTCAACAAATTTTTTAGTATGAGCTATGTTGCTCTTCGTGGCTCGGTAATATCTTTTTATATGTCCTGCTTTTCCACACTGATAACATCTGAGAGACTTTTTATAATTGTTAAAAGACTCTTCCTTCTTTCCAGGCAAGGTTGAACCACATGTGAATCGAGAGTGAGACATATCTCTTGCTTTTCCTTTAACATTTCTCTTGTCAGCTACAAGAGAATTTCCTTCCCTTTCTTTGACAAATTCACAAGCCAATTGTTTGGCTAGTAACTCCTGTGACGACAATAAATTCTCAAATTCCTCCAGGGATGGTTGTTTAGCCCATCCCTGAATTGATGTCATAAAGGGAATGTATTCTAGTTTCAAACCATGAATGATAATTCTTCTCATTCGTGCTTCGGAGATAGCCTCATCCGTATTCAATAAAGAACTCTTAGAATATAAGTTCTTAATCTTTAAAAAGTACTCGGCAATAGAAAGATTACCTTGAGTGGTGCTCGCCAATTTATTCTCCAATATTTGTAGTCGAACTTCATTCTTCTTATTGAACAACTGATTGAGGGTCCTCTATATTTCATGAGTTGATTTGCACCTTATAATATGATCGAATAAGTTGGAGGATATGGATCTCTTCAAGATGAACTCCACCTTTGCATTAGTCTGCTTTCACCTCTTATATGCACGATCATGTTCCGGTTCGTCGTCAGGAGGACTTGTGTTACTTCCATTAACAATATTTGTTGGTGCATTTTATTACTAAAATAAAAATATTAAAGTGCATGACAATTAGTAGGCATAAAGTGAAGAAAGTGGTGTCTTTATTCTTGTAACTCACCACATTATCTTTTTGTGTTAGTGGGTATGATTTGTGGTAAAAGATGACCATTAGTTCTTGTAACTCATATGGCCATTTGTTCTTGTAACTCTCAAGGTCATTAGTTCTTGTAACTCCATGACCATTACTTTCATGTAGCTTATGTAACATCAAGACTATTCATCTACCCTCATTACTACCCCTCATTCATCCTATTCATTACATGAAAGAATTCCACACTTATAAATAATGGTGTTTTCTTCCTTTGTGATCATATATTAGAGATATGAAAAAGATGATAAGTGTAGAAAAATATCACTGTGTAGTAGTGAAAGAGAGACGAAAGTGTTCTTATGGTAGAGCTTTGGACTCTTCAACTAATTCGAAATTATTTGAGTTTTACATCATTGATGGGTTGTTGTATCTTGGAGGGGACAAGTCACGAGATATACTGTTGGATCGGTGTAGATTATGCCACAGTGGGCTTGAACCTCCTTAAAGAGAGCGAGATATCCGCGCCTCAACCAAGAAGAAGATGATCTTATTTTTTTCAGTTTTTGTTCATTTTATTTCAACTGTAATAATTATTGTAATTTGTGGTATATTACGCCAATAATTTTAAGGAGATTCAGGTTTTGTTACAGTTTGAAAAAATGCTGATATAAAGATGGAGAACTCAACATCTCAATGTCGCTAGTCTCTTCAAGAGATGGAAGAGAAGAGATAAAGTGTAAAGTATCTTTCTACTCCTCAACTCTAGCGGAAGAAAGGTAAAAACTTTTCTACTTGTTGCGGAGGAAAGGTAAAAAGTTACCTATTATTTTTCATGAATAAAATGATACTTTTCATGAAAGTTTATTTTCTTAAAATCTCAGGGGGCTAATGAAATGAGAAAAAATCACCATGAAAAGGTGATTTTTGCATTTTTGAGAATGTTTTGAAAAAAAAGTTACAAGTATATATATTAGTCTTGGAATAAATCACATGTTATTATTTATATATTTATTGATGTCTTTGTCTCTAACATGCATGCCATCAAATAAATGATAAATTGAATAGCCAATTTGGCATTAAATATTTGGATGAGATAAATTTCATTCTTGGAATGAAAAATACCTAAATTATGTGATGAACTTTTTCTTGACATGTCAAAATATGGTGAAAAAGAAAAATTGTGAAATACATTTTGTTGATTGTATGAGTCATGCAACTCCTTTTTGTTCAAATATGTGATAGTGGTGAAAAAAAAGAGTTTACTAGCCTACTAAAACATGAGATATGTGGCTAGTTGCACTTGACCTGAAATTGTGTAAAAGTACTTAAGCAGGTTATTACAAGCTAATGGGGTATATTTACTTTAAAAAATTGTGGCTTGTTTTATTAAAATAATTCATGTTGTACTTAAAAGTGTGTTTGATACAAAATGAGAAAAAAAACACTTGGTGCCATTTATTGATCAAATGAAGAAATAAATTATGATTTGCTAACTCATTATGGAGGTTGAACTAATTATTTTAGTTTCAACTAGTGAAAAAGTAAATTGATCAATCACTTTATGTTGAGAAATTGATTTCCCTAATTTTGAGTTATTGTGATAGCATCAAAATTTATTGGTAGAGTATAAACTATTATTATAATGGTAAATTCCAATTATAAGGAGAAAAACACAATATTGTGAAATCATATTGATCAAGGGTATATCAATATTAATTGTGTTAACTTTGTGATAATCTTACAGATGAACTAGTCAAGGCCTTGGCAAGATAAAGGATCTAAAATGCATCGAGAGGGAGGAAGGAAGCCTATAAAGAAAATCATGAGTCATATATGAGGAAACCCAACCTGGGGACTAGAGAACCTATAACGGGCCTGAAACGCATCGAGGAGGAGGAAGGAAACCTATAAAAAAATTATGAGTCATATATGAGGAAACCCAACCTGGGGACTAGAGATCCTATAACCAGGTTCAATAGGAAGAATGAATCATATGATGACTTGGTGTGAGATGCACTATTATTTAACCCTTCCTATGATGTGAGTGCATTTTGTTCCTATAATGATTTGTGAAGGTTGAGTTTAAGAACTCTTAATGAAATTTTGTATCTCTTATGAGTGGGGTGTCGAAATTATAGGACCACCCTTGACAAATTTCACCTATGTGAGTGTAGAAGTAGGCCACTTTCTATGAGAATGAGGCTTATTCTAAAAAGCACTCATGAAAAATCGGAATAACACATGACCATAATGTGCTGGCTATTAAAGCTTATGTCAACACCTTGACTATTGTATGTAGGCAGTAATACTTTATTTTCCTTAAGCAATCATAGTTCAAGTTTGAGACCACTACTAGCTTTGGTGTAAATGTTACTGTTTTTCTAAGTGAAGGTTCAATGAAGAGCACACCTTCATTATGCATAATAGTCTCCCTTCAACTAAATAGGTGAAGAACTCTTTTATTTGAATATTAAAATGAGTGAGAAATGTTGGTGCATTTTATTATTAAAATAAAAATATTAAAGTGCATGACAATTAGTAGGCATAAAGTGAAGAAAGTGGTGCCTTTATTCTTGTTACTCAACACATTATCTTTTTGTGTTAGTGGGTATGAATTATGGTAAAAGATGACCATTAGTTCTTGTAACTTATATGACCATTAGTTCTTGTAACTCTCAAGGTCATTAGTTCTTGTAACTCCATGGCCATTACTTTCATTAGCTTATGTAACAGAAAGACTATTCATCTACCCACATCACTACCCCTCATTCATCCTATTCATTACATGGAAGAATTCTACACCTATAAATAGTGGTGTTTTCTTCCTTTGTGTTCATATATTAGGGATATGAAAAAGATGAGAAGTATAGAAAAATATTATTGTGTAGTAGTGAAAGAGAGAGTTGAGACAGAGAAAATTATTCTAAGTCTACAACTATATTCACTATACAAAAGAGAGTAATTATATTAGTGAAAGAAAGAGTTTAGAAAAAATAAAAATTCTAAGTCTTTAACTATATTCACTATACAAAAAGAGCAAAGATATGTTGAACGAAGGTGTTCTTATGGTGGAGCTTTGGACTCTTCAACTAATCTAGAATTATTTGAGTTGTATATCGTTGACGGACGGTTGTATTCTGGAGGGGACAAGTCACCAGATATACTGCTGTATCGGTGTAGATTATGCCACAGTGGGCTTGAATCTCCTTAAAGAGAGCGAGATATCCGCGCCTCAACCAAGAAAAAGATGATCTTATTTTCTTTAATTTTTGTTCATTTTATTTCAACTGTAATAATTATTGTAATTTGTGGTATATTACACCAATAATATCCCACAAGTCCTCACACACAAGGTATGTGTAATGATCCTTCAGGTCATTTTCCATATTTATGATTATTTCTGCCGTTTGAGATTCTCCATAGATTCCCCAAGTCATTTATGACTTTCTGAGAACGGCGGTTTGATTACCGGGCAGTTCATTTGATTTTTAGAGTCAATTTCCTGTTTTGAAGTCTTCGTTGGTTCCAAATGACCCTCGGACGAAAACTTTAGTAAAACAATCTCAGATGCAAATTTTGACTGTGCCAGCAAATCTGAAATATTGATTTTAGTCGAGGTAGACCTTTGGTTCTGATTTCAATTCACCCGAGCTCATTTCGACCTATTAGTCGAAAAGTTGTAAAATTGGAACTATATGCGTGGGCCCTACATTTTGCCGAAACGACCTTGTATTGAAGTTTTGATGACTCCAATGTATTTTAATTGTGGTTTACACTCAAATTTAACTATTGGATCATATATTTTGGGTTTCGAATTAGTTCCGAGGGTAAAAAATAAGTTTTTGACTTTGCTGTCATAGGGTACCGCATCTCTTCGCCGAATGGCTCTATAAATAGACCCCAAAGTCGCAAATTTTGGGATTCTTCATTCACCTTTGAGAGCCTAAAACCCTAAATAAGTATGATAACTCAAAATTGAGTCATGTGGGTGTCTAGGGAGCTTGGTAAACATCTTTTATCATGATTATCATCCGGATTAAGGTAAGATTTCAGCACTTTATTGGTGAATTTCTTAGTTCTTGATCCAAAACCCCAATTTAGCTTAGGGCTTGATTTAGCCCTAAATTTGATTTGTTTTCACCCATTAATTGAGGGTTATGATTCTTTCGTGATGTATGAGCATTGGGTTGACCTTGGAAATGCTATTTCCGTACGTGGACCCACTTGGGGTTTTTGGTGTCGTTTTTGAACCTGAAGCACAATAGTGTAATATGGGTCTCTTTAGACTCGTATTGATGAGTAGATTATATTTTTGATAATGTGATGGCATTTTGGGGATTGTGAAGTGAAGACGAGCATGTGGTGCTTGAAGTGTTATTTTGTAGTTTAGCCTTGAGGTAGGCTCCTGTCCACTTTCCTTCATAGATTATGTATGATATGTATTGCGTGTGGATATGAATGTTAGGATTGATTATGAGTAAGATAGCTTAGCCTTGATTATTGATGTTTTGGGAAATTAGATGGTGGTCTTGGACCCGTAAGATAGTATGTTTATAACCTTGTGGACTCCTATTGCCTTCTCCCTAGTTTAGATTAAATTGTAGCATGGATTTGATACATTGCTAGATTATGGATGTGGTTTAGTGTTGGAAGCATGATTAGTATATTTGATCTTATTGGTCTAGTGTGGTATTCTTGGAATCGTAATTTGGATAGAATTGACTTAAGTGCCCTTATTTCTAGTTGAATTTCCTATCTTAGGTTTGTGTGTGGCTTACTTGACATCTAAAAGTTAAACTAGATATCTTAGCCTAGTTTGGGGCATAGTGTACCTAATTAAGGAAATTGAGGTTTAAAAGTGGGATTGTCCGGCCCACTTAGGCCTAGATTTGTGTTAACCCTTGTGGGCTTAGTTGCGGATAATAGGCGTAGTTGAGACTAGTAAGCCTTATTTATGAGATTTACTTGGTGAGTTGATAAATTGTAATGATGGTCCTCAGATTATGACTTATGAGTTATAGCTATGATTTTTCTTATAGAAATAATGTGATAAAATGGACCCTTAGAGATGTTATTTCCTCTTAAGACTTGATACTTGGCCCATAGAGATGTTATTTCCTCCTAGACTTGATACTTGGACCATAGAGATGTTATTTCCTCTTAATTATGATATTTGGCTCATAGAGATATATTTTCCTCTTAGTTATGATATTTGGCCCATAGAGATGATTTTCCTCTTAGTTATGATTATTGAGCTTATACAAATGATTTTCCTCTTGGTCATGATGTATATAACCTATAGATATGAGATATCTAATAGAGGTGATATGCTTGTTGATATTATGCTTCCTAGATGCGAGATGCTTCCTATATGTGAGATGATTATAGATATGCTACGGCTTATAAATATGATTATAGAGATGAGTTCCGGATATGTATATGGGACGATGGCTGTGATGATGATATTGTGATTATTTTGGATATATTATTGGGCCGAGGGTCGATAGATGATATCGATTGGACATCCGGGAAGTGTTTGTCCTTGTTGAGGATGCGACTACAGTTCGTGAATATATATATGTGTGTGTGCGTATACAAATCTTTCTGGTATGGGACGGAAGAAGGTGTGGTATGACGCTTATGATTTCACTGATTGAATATCGGTGATGACATGCATTGATTTGATTCATTCATCATTATTATATCAGTTATTGATGTGATTCTAGCTGAATGCGATCTTATGACTGTTCTTCCTAATTATGGTTTAAGCTATGTGGTAACTAGTTGTCTATTAGGTGACTATAGCACTTGATGATTAGAATTCTAAATACATTAGTTAATGAGACTTGCTTAGTCATATGGTAGCTAATGACTAGGGTTGATACACGGCTAAGAAGTTGGGTTTATCGATGGTAGTGATATGTGGATATTGATAACAAGTTATAATGCTTATTAGTTGTTAAGTGAGGATAATGTGGTCAACATTGCTAGGTGTTAAGCGATGCTAGTGATAATGATGCCTGGTTAATAATGATGCCTAGTTACTGATGCTGACTAGCTAATAACGAGGACTAGTTAATAATAAGGATTAGTTGGTAAATAGTATTATATATTGATTGGTGTTAGTTAATAAAAGATGTTTATTTGATAAATGATAAATAGTGAATAGATGGCGATTATGGTTTAATGGTGAACCTGGACCAGACGTTAGGTTTGGCTAATTATTTATTAATGGTTAGTTGCTATTCCATGATTAATGATTATTTGAAGAATCGGCTAGATTGATAACTAGATATCATGTGATGACTAGTAAAATAGTGGTATAATAATGAGTCTTGGCTAGTTAATAATGAGCAGATAGAATATAATGATAAGATTGTTATCTTTGCGATATTATGATTACGGTTATGAGTATATCGGCTTGCCTCAGTACACCTATTATATGCCTATATTTATGTGTTGATAGTTACGATGATATATTGATACCCGGCAAGGCCGGAGGATATTGTGATTGCATATTGATACCCGGCAAGACTGGAGGATATTGTGATGACATATTGATACCCGGTAAGATCGGAGGATATTATGATTATATTGATACCCGGTTCAAGTTCGGAGAATACTATTGAGATGATATTGATACCCAGCAAGGTCGGAGGATATTGTGATGATATTGATACCTGGTTCGATTCCGGATGATACTATTATGATAATACGTTGATACCTGGCAAGGTCGGAGGTTTATTATAATGATGATGATCATGATGATGACGATTATGATGAGTTGTGATATTGATTATGTACCTTGCATTCATTTCTGCATGCGTATCACCTATCACCAGTATGCACCAATGTCTATCAACTGGCATGGGACGGTTGCATAAACATGGGTGAAGAATATGCCTTGTGTTGTTTTGTGTTGATTGAAACTTTCGAGTCTGGGCCGGTGAGGGTACGCATAGGCTCGTCTAGGTATTTGGTTATCCAAATTAGTTAGTTATTAACGTTGTTATTGATATTGTTATTATCATTGTTATGATCAATAGTATGGCTAGCTATGATAGATTGGTCATTGATCCTGTATCGGGATTTGAGGTATGTCTTTGGCCTCTCCTATCTTATGATTGCATTATTATGCATTAGGATTTCATGTCTAACCATATGGATTAGAATCCCTGAGTATGATAGTATTTAAATCATGATAGCATTATAATGAGGGCTTAAAATGAGAACATGATGATCTAGGTTATGTTTGAGATGACCTCCTAAATATATGTATTATATTTATATATATATATATATATATATATTTAGCTATATGAAGCCATGGTACTATAGGATATCCCTTCCTCCATTATTCATATTGTATAGTCGTTCCTTCGCCTTGTATATTACAATATATCTTTCTTTTGCTCTTTATTTGTCTATTGACCTGGGATATACGGTATAGCATTGGCATATATTGAATGTAGATGGAATATGATAGTTCACCTTGATACTTCCTTAGTCTTATTATGTTAGACTCTCGGACATGAATATGATAGTTGTCCCTTGTTATTCTTATTGACTTATTACATGATTTATGAACTCTGGGTTGTAGTTTCCATTCTGTTTATATACTGTATATATCTACTTTATCTTTGGATCTCAGTTGGCAGTTGCTACTGAGTACCATTTATTTGGTACTCGTACTATACCTCTGCAACATACAAATCATAGTACGGGTTATCACCATTAATGTGTGCATTGTGTGGAGTATCCCTGATTCAAAGACTTAGAGTGAGCTCCTGACATTCAGAGTATTACTCATCTCTCTCCTATGTATTAGACTAGCCTCTAAGTTGTATTTAGAGGTAAGTTGAATCAGTGTATTTCTCCTTGATATATCACTTTTGTACTCTTATTATGTTTAGAAGATCTTGTACTGATTCCACCAGGTTTTGGGATTCGTTTATGTATGAATCTATATTTCATATATTCCGCATTCTTTTTCTTATATTATTAAGTAGTCTGTTACTAGCCGTTCTGGACTACAGATTGGCTTGCCTACTGGTGGGTTATGGTAGGCGCCATCATGACTTAAAAAGTTGGGTCGTGACAAATTGGTATCGGAGCTTAGGATTCATCGGTGTTAGTACAAGAGCTAAGTGTAAGTAGAGTCCTGCGGATCGGTGCGGAGACATCCGTAACCTATCTTAGGGAGGCTACAGTGACATTTTAGGAAATTCACTTCTTGATTCATTATCGTGTGTCCGCATTTCTCTGATCCTCAAACATATTCTTTGACTCTATTCTATCCCCGAAGGACAATGCGATATTATCGACAGATGCGGATGATACTTTAACACCCGTTTCCAGAGTTTTAGCACAATATTGGACTAGAGAGTCAAAGATCGATATCGAAGATCTTCAACGACATTCAAAAAGGATTTTTGGCTAGCTTAGGTTCCAGTTGAGCTTGTGACTATTTCTTCCTTTGAGGTTTAACATTGGGAATTTGAGTCATGTTGTAGATTTCTCTCAACCATGGATGACATTCGATTGATCGAACAGTTCTTAGACCAGAGTGGGATCTATTGGTGTTCATCAGGGTTCTTTATCAGTTTTCGAATATGAGATTGGATTTCTCAAGTGGGCCAGACTTATTTCTATGCTATATCCTTCTGAGCTGGGCATGGTGCATGGAATCATTAGAGGTTTAGCATTGCCGCTCTGTTTGGCATCGGGACCCTTGATAGACACTGAGTTTTCCTTCCTTCAGGTTGTTAATTATGAGAGGACCATAGAGAGCATAGGTATTGAGGCTTATAGAAGTGGCGGCAAGAGGCCATGCCATTAGTATAGTGGTTTTGGTATTGTATTCAGGAGTGAGGATCCTTCCGGTAGAGTTCAGCTTTATTTGTAGCCCATCGATTCTATGTAGTTGGTATTTCAAACTATGAGATAGTTGATCAGATGGAGTTAGCATGTATTTCCCCGCCAGCCTAGAGTCCCTGAGACAGGTCTAAAGTTTTTTCTCAGCATCAATTGTCCATCCATTTGAGCTCAGTTTGTGTCCCCGCCATGTTGATGCTTCAAGAATTGCTACGACTATAAAGAGATTGACTACTAGTATAGAGAGTGTCTTCGACATTAGAGTTTCAATTATTTAGCTCATTCAGATAGCCTCGTGATGTTGTGGCATCTCCAATTAGAGATAGTATGTGTGGCACCTCAGTTGATGATTCAGTCAGTCAATCCGAGTTAGGCTCATTTAGATTTACTTTCCCTATGCCCATCAGGCATGTGATTGCGGATGTGACCATGAATGGTGTGCTTTTATTTCTCACCTTTATCTATTATTATGTGTGTTGGGGTTTTCATACCCATTGGTGATTATATGCCTTGATGAATTGATATTGATTATTAGGTGCCTTGTTATTGAGTTCATGATTATGTTACTACTCCATGGTTTATTTCTTTTAGTAGTGGATAAAGTAGATCTATCTTGATGTTATTCTCCTATGGGTGTGGTTTGGGTTCGAGTCCTATTTATCTTGGCACATTAGTCATGTCGTGGTACATGACATTGATGTTCATTTTGGTATCGCTTATCGCGTATATTGATTTTGATATTGCTGTTGCTATTTCTACCACTGCATGAGGTTACTGATATTACTTGATATTATCACTTGATGTTGTTACTTTATAATTGGTTCTTGCTGGGTAGCTGTATAGACTAGTGTTATGCAGTTAGACTCACATTTTCTTATGCTATTATTTGGTGGCTTGAGTAGATATAGCCTAATTTGATGATTTCTTTCCCCTAGCATGGCGAGGTTGATTGTGTTCCCGCTTGGTTAGCTGTATTAGATTGATTCAGGGATGTATTGTGATATCGAAAGACAGGTTAACCTTTTGTGGCTCTATTATGACCCTAGAGTTGGAAATTTAGTTACATTGCCTATTATTGAGTCTGAGATCCTTAGACTTGCTTTCTGGGTTGCAAAGGTTTTCGCCTTAGCTATTCTTTTAGATATAGCCGTTTGTGAGATTGACCAGTTTGAGGTCCGTTCTTCGTTTGTGGCTATTTCTTTGTCTGATAACGGTTTCAATTTTGATGTAGAGATGCTGTTGATTCATCTCTTATATTTGTTGGGTTGGTTCCCTTGTGATGGCTTACCCTTGTAATCAGTGTGGAGATTGGATACTCCTTTTGCATGATGTCTATCTTGCGACTATATTTTGTGCCCTCCAGCCGATATAGAGTTGGTTTCTTGTGTTTTCAGTCGGTGGTTACCCCTGTGGTGATTTCGCTCTTTAGATATGTCTTGACTGTGGCTTGGTATGATTTATCTCAAATATGTCAGATTTGGATACTAGAGTTAGTTTGGGATAGTTGACATTGATATAGCCTTATTGGCTTAGTTTTTTTTATTTGACATCATGGAATGACGTTTTGGATGTATGATAGATTTGGAGCATTAATGCCTGCCCGTTCTTAGTTTTAGTTTAGATATTTGAGACCGAGTAATTCAACCCTGATATTGAGATTTTAGCTTGATGTTCTTGACCTTGCGTGCAATATTTGTTTTAGACTTGCCTTTGTTTAGATTTCATTAATAGGATGGTTGAGCCTACTTCATGATTTCCTATTCGGTTTTCTCGATGTCATTTGGATTATAATTGATAAGTGTTTAGATGATAGCCTATGGGCCCATATTGGTTATTTCAGTTTTGACCTCAAGATTCAATTTTCTTTAGGAATTTTGTATGATTTTTTCAATGGAAGTAATATACTTGAGTTGGTATCAGTGTGATGTGGTTCAGAGTTGCGTGCATCAGTCTTTTTAGTTCAGTTGGAGGCCAATTAGCGGTTGAATTTGAGTTTTGGTTGTTTGGGAAGTAAAATGAGGGTGCAGGTTGAAAAAGGGATGCCTGTAGTGAAATCCCTTGCAAGTGTTCTATCCTCGTGGAGGTTACCTAAGAAGTCATGATTGGAGCACGCAGGCCCAATACCTCGTCCCTTTGAGCCTTTGAGATTCTTTCTATTCGTTGACTTTCGGGTACGAAAGTCCTTTTAGTAGTGGATATTATAATGACCCTTTAGATCATTTTCCATATTTATGATTATTTCCGCCGTTTGAGCTTCTCCATAGCTGCCCCAAGTTATTTATGACTTTTTGGGACTGACGGTTCGGTTACCGGGAATTTTGACTGTATCAGCAAATCCAAAATATCAATTTTAGTCTAGATAGACCTTTGGTTCGGGTTTCAATGCACCTGAGCTCATTTCGACCTATTAGTCAGAAAGTTGTAAAATTAAAACTATATGTGTGGGCTCCACTTTTTGCCCAAACGACCTTGTATGGAAGTTTTGATGATTCCAATGGATTTGAATTGTTATTTTAACTCAAATTTCACTATTGGATCATATATTTTGGGTCCGGATGAGTTTCGAGGGTCAAAAACAAATTTTTGACTTTGCTGTCACAGGGTACCGCGTCTCTTCGCCAAAGGGCTCTATAAATAGATCCCAAAGTCGCGAATTTCGGGATTCTTCATTCACCTTTAAGAGCCTAAAACCCTAAATAAGTATGATAACTCAAAATTGAGTCATTTGGGTGTCTAGGGAGCTTGGTAAACATCTTTTATCATGATTATCATCCGGATTAAGGTAAGATTTCATCACTTTATTGGTGAATTTCTTAGTTCTTGACCCAAAACCCCAATTTATCTTAGGGCTTGATTTAGCCCTAAATTTGATTTGTTTTCACCCATTAATTGAGGGTTATGATTCCTTGGTGATGTATGAGCATTGGGTTGACCTTGGAAATGCTATTTCCGTACGTGGACCCACTTGGGGTTTTTGGTGTTGTTTTTGAACCTGAAGCACAATAGTGTAATATGGGTCTCTTTAGACTCGTATTGATGAGTAGATTATATTTTTGATAATGTGATGGAATTTTGGGGATTGTGAAGTGAAGACGAGCATGTGGTGCTTGAAGTGTGATTTTGTAGTTTAGCCTTGAGGTAGGCTCCTGTCCACTTCCCTTCATAGATGATGTATGATATCTAATGCGTGTGGATATGAATGTTAGGATTGATTATGAGTAATATATCTTATCCTTGATTATTGATGTTTTGGGAAATTAGATGATGGTCTTGGACTAGTAAGATAGTATGTTTATAACCATGTGGACTCCTATTGCCTTCTCCATAGTTTAGATTGAATTGTAGCATGGATTTGATACATTGCTAGATTATGGATGTGGTTTTAGTGTTGGAAGCATGATTAGTATATTTGATCTTATTGGTCTAGTGTGGTATTCTTGGAATCGTAATTTGGATAGAATTGACTTAAGTGCCCTTATTTCTAGTTGAATTTCCTATCTTAGGCTTGTATGTGGCTTACTTGACATCTAGAAGTTAAACTAGATATCTTAGCCTAGTTTGGGGTATAGTGTACCTAATTAAGGAAATTGAGGTTTAGAAGTGGGATTGTCCGACCCACTTAGGCCTAGATTTGTGTTAGCCCTTATGGGCTTAGTTGCAGATAGTTGGCGTAGTTGAGACTAGTAAGCATTATTTATGAGATTTAGTTGGTGAATTAATAAATTGTAATGATGTTCCTCAGATTGTGACTTATGAGTTATAGCTATGTTGTTTCTTATAGAAATGATGTGATAAAATGGGCCCATAGAGATGTTATTTCCTTTTAAGACTTAATACTTGGCCCATAGAGATGTTATTTCCACTTAGACTTGATACTTGGACCATAGAGATGTTATTTCCTCTTAATTATGATATTTGGCTCATAGAGATGATTTTCCTCTTAGTTATGATTATTGAGCTTATAGAGATGATTTTTCTCTTAGGCATGATGTATAACCTATAGATATGAGATGTCTAATAGAGGTGATATGCTTGTTGATATTATGCCTCCTAGATGCGAGATTGTAATACCTCGTATGTTTCTAAACTAGGAAGCGAACCATTTTTTTCCCTACGTATGAAACCTCCTATCCTGTAATTCATATTTGAGTGCATGACTTACAATGAGTATCCTAGTGATAAGATAGCTTTAGATGTGTAAAGCATGTTCATATGAGTCACTAAAGGTAATGCAAGCTAAGAGTTTTTGA
The DNA here is from genome assembly GCA_030864215.1 of Capsicum pubescens. Taxonomy (NCBI): domain Eukaryota; kingdom Viridiplantae; phylum Streptophyta; class Magnoliopsida; order Solanales; family Solanaceae; genus Capsicum; species Capsicum pubescens. Next base: position 36,653,306 of record CM061542.1, on the reverse strand, counting down.
ATCCATCAAGTTTTAGTGTTCGATTTTTCAAGGGTCATCTTTGAACGAGCATAACTCGATGTATATGTGGTGTTTTGGAAGATTTAAACCCACCAAATTGTAGATAATTGAATTAGCTTTCCAACGATACCAATTTTACCAAAATTCTACACCCGAGCAAGGAGTTATGGCCTTGCAAAGTGGAGTGCGACGCATAACAATCGCACATGGCTACTGGATCAAGTGTGCGATAGGTTGTGCGGCGCACACCCTCAAGTGTGCGATAGGATGTGCAACTCACACCTAGGCTTGTGCGATAACATGTGCGGCGCACACCCTAGCATGTGCGATGAGATGTGCGACGCACACTTATGATTTCAGCAACGAAAACACTTAGTTTTTGAGTTATTTTGAGGATAATTAAGTCTTTTGACACTCCTTACACGTCCCTAAACTTAACCCTATGAAATATATAGCTCCTAATCACATTACAACCCTATTAACATGTTAAGTTCATTATCCAAGAGCACAAATAAGAGAAAAACAACTAGGGTTGCACAATTAAGCTTGAAGATCCAATTTCAAGGAAATTCCTCCGTCAATCATCAAGAATCTTCCTTTTAAGGTATGCGTAGTGTTCATCCACGGATTCCTTTCATCTGTGGAGATCAAGAATCAATCTTTGATTATTAAATCATGAATGTTTTGTGGTGATATTGTTGTATTCATGTTGTTGTTTGTTGTTTGTGCTATAGAGTGGGAATTTGACGAATTTTCATTAAGATTATGATCATGTAGTTGGAACCCATGAATTTGGGTGGATTAATGTGGTGTAAATTTGCTAATACACCTATGCCTTAAAGAGTGCATGCAAGGTGTTTGATAAAATACCTAAGAGACTAGAAATCATGCAATATAGCTAAGTAGAACCCAAATGAAAAGTCCATGCTCTATCCCTTATGACTCAACATGAATTCCATGCAAATTATTATGTATTGTTGTTATGCTATGGAATGCTCATGAAATTAGAATCATGCAATTATTTACATATTATATGCATTATCTTTCGTGATCAAGAATATGAAATCATGTGTAGAGTGGAATCCCCTACTTATGGTATTATGTATGATCAAGAAGTGTCAGTTTCCTTCTATCGAGTCCTGGGGGTACTTGTACCCAAAAAATATAGCTGTGTTCCTAGAGCGATGTCATGTTATCATGATGCTCTTAGTCAGTCCTCAGAACTCTGTACGTTCCTTCAATCAAGGGAACTCAGTAAACTTAGTTTATCTCCGCTAAATAATACCACTAGGATCAGTTCAGTTAACTCAGTCCAACCCAGTTCAGCTAATCAGTTCAATTTAGTCAATCAGTTCAGCTCAGTTAATCAGTTTAGAGTCTTTCAGTTGGGAGTTAGAACTAGAACCGAGCGAGTATGGGGATGGAGGCTTCCCCGTTAGAGAGGCAGAGTCGTTAGCAGCAAACCCTGTACTCCAGAACTGCGTAGCCAGCGCAGGTCCAGAAGTCACCCGTCAAATTAAGGCTAGACTTGACTATTATATATTGCCTTAGGCTTGGCTTCCTGTTCAGGGTCACCCGTTAGAGAGGATTGACCATAGCAGAGGTCTCTACCCGTGGCACGGTATTGACTCCCTTCCAGCTGGGGTTACAGGTTGGACCCCACTAGTTAGATTCGGGGCATGTCAGTTAAGTGAGAACTCCCACAGTTACAGTTTCAGTATCAGTCTTCAGAGTAGAATTCAGAAATCAGGACTGTCAGATACAATTATCAATCTCAGTAAGGAACTTAGATAGTTCCACAGATTCAAAGACCACCCGTTATATAGGCTTGGTATACCATTAAGTTATTCAATATCTGTACTTACAGAGGTCACCCATCAGATAGGCTTGATCTCGATCTCAGATTCAGCTGAGTATTCTCAATATAAGTTCCAGAGATCACCCGTTAGTTAGGCTTGATCTCAAGATCAGTCACTCTTAATTATTATTAGAAGATTTAGACTGTCAGATACAGTCACTCAATATCAGTTACATCGGTTAGGCCGATCATCACAGTTATATCATTCGTCATAGCTTACGTTATCAGTATTTAGTTTAATTGACTATTAGACACAATCAATTAGACCAATTCTTCATAATTTGAACTGTCAAAAAAAGTCATTCATCTATTCAGTATCTCAGTATCAGTAAAGTCAAGACGTCAGTATTCAAATTCCGTAGTCAGTATCTCCATAAGTTCAGTTATAGTTACTTATGCATGTATGTATTCTCACGTTCATATTAGTCAGCATTGTTCATGCATATAACACATTGCATTTAGCCTACTTCACTCGTATACTCAGTACATTCAGACGTACTGACGTATTTGTGTTATGTTTCTTTCTCTTATGTTACACCATAGGTTCAGAGGAACGAGCTCCAGATCAGCAGTAGATTCCAGTATCAGTAGTCAGCATTAGAAGTCAGTCCTCATCTTTCGAGGACATGACGATTTCATTACTATTTCAGTTTTCAATTTATTTCAGTAGTTCGAGTTAGTTGGGGACATGTCTCATCAACTCCTTATTCATACAGTTTAGAGGATTTCCATACTACAGCATGTCAGACAGTTATTTCAGACATTATTTTATCAGATGTTTATTTAGATTTGAACCTTATGGCCATTCAGTACATGTTTCCGCATTTTCAAGTTATATTATGCAGTGTACAAGTACAAATATCAGTCATGGGTTAGCTTGTGGTCCTTCGGGGTCATGAGCACCGTGTAGCATTCCGATTCAGAAAATCGAGGTGTTACAAAGATGCCTCCTATATGTGAGATAATTATAGATATGGTACGACTTATAAATATGATTATAAAGATGATTTCCGAATATGTATATGGGCCGAAGTCCGTGATAATGATATTGTGATTATTCCAGACATATTATTTGGCCGAGGGTCGATAAATGATATCGATTGGACATACGAGAACTGTTTATCCTTGTTGAGGATGCGACTACAGTTCATGAATATATATGTGTGTCTTTTTCCCTCGTTAAACAACTAGATTTTTGAGTATTGGATACCTCAGGACTCGGTAGCATTAAAAGTAAAGAATAGCATGATCATAAAAGCACAACAATGCACTCATTTAGACATTTTGTCAAGCACTTGGTATACATAAACTTGTACATGAACGGGACCACATAATAACATGTCATAAATTCACTATCTAATGCACTTGAGCATTTTATCAAAAACTTGAGGAGCATGCTTACTTCATATAACACTAAACATATAATAATATCATTGCTACTACATTTAACTTGTAATTCAAGAGTTCAACATGAAGATCATATAATTCAACCCACAAACTATCTATTTTGCATGAGACTTGTAATTAATCATGGAATTAAATCCCAAATAATATCATGAGCATTAATTCAATCTAATTCAAGCATGGGAATTATAAATCTGAGATCTTGTATGTTTAAAAGGAGTTCTTGGACTTCATGGGTGAAAGGTACCCATGAATGAACACCTAACATACATGAGAAAATTAATTCTTGAAGGTTCTTGGTGAAATTCTTGAGATCGTTCTTGATTCTTGAAGCTAGGATTTTGTTATTTTGAGAGAGAATCACTTAATCTTGAGAGAAAGTGAGTGAATAACGAAATAATGAGCAATTAGTGCTTTTTTAGGGCTTAATTTAGTGTTTAGGACTGATTAGGGTTGTGAAAAAAATACCAATTTACCCCTAAAAAAATATTAATATTCGTTACTGAGAAACCCAATTTTTGGCTTCACTGCGACGCAGTGGCATTGTGGTGAGCCACTAGAATTTGATTGGGAACTGTGTAAAAAGGACGAGCATAAAATTGATCCTTGGCGCGATGCGGCACCATCGCGGAGTCTTGCTGGATTTTGACAATTGAAAATTGGCCCTTGGCGCGATGCGGTGGGATCGCGGTCCCTCACTGGAAAATGACAATTGTGAACTGGAACATTGGTGCGACATGCCATTATCGTGGAGATTCACTAGAAACTGACGAATTCCATTTGAACTGGCTTCGCGACGCGGTGCTGCACCAGGTGGCACACTGTTTTACAAAAAAATACTCTAACTCTTCACCCGGGTATTGAATTTTGGCAAATTTTATATCATTGGAAAGCTGACTGAATTTCCTACAGAATGGTAAGCTCTAAACTGAAAAATTCTAAGTATTTTGCAAATTTTATATAGAAATACTCATATACTGAGAGTTAAATTGAGCTAGGAAAATATGGGGTATTACATATGAATTATGCAAAAGCTTAGGAAAATTATGGTATAGCAGATGAAAATAAAGTAGATGCGGTTAATTTAGATGAAGATGATAAAAATATTGGTGAGACACTCACAGTAGGAAATGCTAATGTTAGATATGAATCGGTTAATCGTTCTCCCCGTGCACCAAGAGGTCGTAGAAAAACTAGTATTGCATGGGAATTTTTTTTGGAAATAGAAGGACAAACTAAGGTGCAATGCAATATTTGTGAAATGATATATGAGCATAAAAGAGGAGGCAATCAAGGGGGTATGGGTTCGTGATGAGATATTTAAGAGATAATCACGCTAGTGAGTTACTTATTGCACAAGGCGGTGATGCTGTTGGTGGGCCAACACAAACTAGATTGAACCCAACAACTGGTCAATTAACTAAAAATTATAATAAAATGAAGGATCGGGAAGAAATAGCAAAAATGATAGCTGTGGGTTGTTTGCCTTTCACTTTTGCTTCTTTTGATGCTTTTATTCATTATATTCAAGCAATTATAATCCTATGTTTAATTGTATTCCTAGAAGTACTAGTCGGGCCGATATTTTTAGACTCCATGCATAATATATTTATTATTTATCTACATTATTAAAAATATTCAATGTAGAATTGCTCTAACTTCTGATCTTGGTTGTGCTATTAATAAAAATGATTATTTAACCATTACTTGTCACTGGATAGATAATAATTTTATTATGCAAAAACGTATTCTAGCTTTTTGTATGATGAAGATCGTAGACATACTGAAAAATTTATTTCGGAATCTATTACTAATATCGCAAAATATTGTGGTATTGAAAGAAAAATTTTGTGTATTGCTTTTGATAATGCATCTAACAACAAGGCTGTTATTGACAAGTTAACAGCTGAACTTTCTCTGTCGTTACCTGAAATTTTTCATGTTAAGTGTGCTTGTCATATATATAATTTCATTATAGAATATGGTTTTGATTTTTTTGAGCTTTATATTGAAAAGCTCCGGCTTTCTGTTGTCTTTATTTAAGGAAATAATCGAAGAGGTAAAGTGGAAGAATTTAAAGTTAAATATGAATAAAATGGACTTAGACCGATATTAATGCCTGAAGAATATGATACTAGATGGAATTCTACTTATACTTATTTAAAAACTTGTCTTGCTTATAAAGTTCCTATCATAATGACTTTTAATCAATTTTGTGGTTCTTTTCCTGAGTGTATGCTACATGATTCTGATTGGACTGTAATTGATGATCTTGTTAAGTTTTTGGAAAGTTTTTATATAGCTACGGTTGAATTTTTTGGTGTTTATTTGTAAAGTTCCGAGAGCACACTCTGGGCGTCACACGGTGCTTACAGTCTCGAGGGACCACAAGCTAACCCATGAGTTGGTACCTGCTGTGAGCACTAGATAACATGATCATAAATGTAGAAGAATACTGACATGCCATTAGGTTTTAATAATTGAATTCAAAACTAAAATATGGGTCTATATAAATAACTGTCTGAATTTGATAAAATATTGATAAACTGGATAACTAATTGTAATGTCTGTATACTGAATAACTGACTCTAATGTCTGATAAATCTCTAAAACTGAATGACTGTGAGTTGATGGGACAGGACCCAATTAACTATAACTAACTACTAAACTGAGACATGGAATAAAGTAAGCCTGTCCTCGAAGTATGAGAACTCACCAATGCTACTGCTGAGGATCTGATAAGTCTAATTGCAAGCTGGGAATTGAGTGTCAAAACCTATGATATAATACATCATAGGGCAAAAGAAAAGGTATGCGATCAGTACTTTAAATGTACTAGTATGCTAAATGAGGTAGGATGATATGCATGGTTTCATGAACAGAACTAATAATTAACTGAATATGCATGTAAATCATGGAGTACAAAATAGAGAGCATGAAATCTTTAGGTACTGGGAATATGTGGAAATCTGTAAATACGGAGTATGCATGAAAATCTGTAGATACTGAGGATGCATGACCAAGCATATAATATGAACTGAGTAAAATCTGTAAACTAAAATACTGAAATAACTAAAATCTGTATGGTTTGGTCAAACAACACTAAGAGTAAATAACTAAATTGGGACTGTAATTGAGATCGTATCTGAGACTGTGAGAGGTATCATCTAACCGACATTCCATAATTTGAGCTAATCGGGGTCCAACCTGTAACCTCAGTGTAAGACCTCACAAAAATCCTCGCTATCTAAGTCCTTTAAAGCATGCCAAAAGAGGTCTCAGACTTAGAAAATTTTCAGCTAAGTGTTAGGACTTAGTCTTTTCTAAAGCCCTCAAACTTTGAGGAATTTATTTACGACCTTCCCGAACTCCAAAAGTTAATTTTTAAGTTGATTCACGATCGAGGAAGTCAATAGTACATCTCGGGTGAGTTTTGGAAATTTTGGAGAAGCGTAAGGGCATGTTTGGAACTCCAAAATAGCTGCTCAGGGCAATTAGCCCGCGACGCCCTGCCTAGTCTGGTTCTGGGGGACCCCACGATGGAGACCACGGTGCCTCGCCTAGATCACCATTCCAGAGCCCGCGGCGCCCTGGCCAGTATGGTTCGGGTAATTTTTACAGTTTTATTCCGCATTTTTAAGGGTAAATGAGTCATTTCCCCCACCCCAATCCGTCCAAACACAAGATTTAAGCCCTTCTAAGCACATTAGGCTTATTTTCATTACCTTTCTCTCAAACAATACCCTAAGAACTCCAAAGCTCCTCCTCCAAGAAGTCTAGATCCTCCATTGTTATTCTAAGAAAGTTTTAGATTGAGGGTTCCCAAGTAAAGATACTCAAGAATCCATCTTCAAGAACGCGAATAGGATCTTCAAAATCAAGCTTCTTCATCTAGTTCTTCATCCAAGGTATGTGGGGTTATGAACAAGGACAATCCTTTCGTTCTTGAGCCCAAAACTTATTTTAATTCCAATTTTACTGAATTCTTATATGATTTCCCATGAAATTCAAGTTAGGGTTTATACCCATTATTGTTATTTACAAGACTATGAGATTTCAAGTGATTGAATGTTGAATTGCATGACTATTTTCATATAATTATGTGTATAATGTGATTTTCCAGATTTTCCCAATTGAGTTTAAGCATGATATTGAGATTCTTGATTTTATTATTTTGATATTGTTGAAGTATTTTCAAGAAGCATATTGAGCATGATATTTTGCTATGATTTTACATGAGTTTGAAGCATGGGTCATTAAGCCCTAATGAGTATTTCTATTTCAAGATTGATTGTGCTATGACAACTTTATGACTAGATTCTTTTTAGATTATTGATAAAGATTTGACCTTTTGGTCTCAGAATAGATATGAAATCCACTTTACAGATTCAGATTATAGATTTAGCTTTATATATATATAGTTGGGTTTCATTATAAACCATTATACTATTTTAAAAGTGGATTTCCATCAGAATGAGCATACAAATTTAATGGGAGTAGTAGTTAGCACCGAGATGGGTACGTTACTACGGTTTCATACCCCAGAACTACGTGCCACCATAGGATTTAGATTATACCCACTTCTACGTGGATGACATATATATGATCACTTAGATAGGTTATACTCCCTGGCAAGAGTATGACTCCTCTCCCCAACGTGAGAATTCTTTCTTAGGAAGATGAGACGTTGGACTCCATGAATGCTCACATGGTTTATGTTGGTTAGAAGAACCTCCCTAAACCCTTTGGAAAGTATTTCCCTTTCAGATAAAACATTTTCCCAAGAAAAATAAGTTTTTAGATTTCACTTGGCCTATATGATTTGAGAATTTGAATAGAATACAGATTTTAGAACCAAGTATAATGGATCACGAGATTTACATTACATGCCTTACTATTTATAATATCTGATCTACAAATTTCAGATTTACTCAAGCCCGTGTGAGTCATTTACATTTGGCATGCATGAATGTATAGATTGTGATGAATTTGCTTATTTATTTCATTCACCCTCATATACTCAGTACATTATCAAATTACTGATCCACATATACGTCTATGTGCTACATTATCTCATAATGTAGGTTCAGGAGCTCAGTCTCAGCAGCGTGAGTGACTTTCAGGCATCTCATCTACATCTCTGCAGTTGGTGAGTCCTCATAGTTCTGAGACTTAGTTCTATAGATTTCTAGTTTCTTAATAAATATTTCATTATTCATTTTAGACAGTTTGAGTCAGCTTGGGCCTGTCCCCAGTGACTCTCTAGATTCAGTCAGTAGAAGCTTGTCGGACTACTAGATTCAGTTTTAGAGTTTTGATTCCGTATTCAGATTTTTTTGTATTATTTTATCAAGATTCATGAGATTAGTATGCTTCAGATAAGAATTCCGCATTTAACATGTTTTCATGTTCATTTTCCCCTATTTTGAGATTCAGATTTAGTAGAAAGTAGCCAGGGTTAGCTCAGAACTACTTGTAGTTTGGAGCACCGTGTGGCATCCGGGAAAATCAGATTTTGGGGCATTACACCCAGTTGGAAGGGTGTTAATACCATGCCACGGGTACTAACACTGGCTGTGTGGATCCACTAAATTGATATAATGTCCAAAGGACTAAGGGTGTCAAGCCTGAACTGATGGGTGACCTCTGCGAGATAGTCAATCCTAATCTGACGGGTGACTTCTCATATTCTACGGTAGCTACGTAATTCTGGAGTATAGGGACTGCTACTAACGAATTTGCCTATCTGATGGAGAAATCACCATCCCTACACTCGTTCGGTGCTAAATCCTACCCCCAACCGAAAGACACTGAAATACTAGACTGTTCTGAGTTTAACTGACTGATAATTGACTATTTTGATAATGCTCATAGTATGTTTGGAAGACTATGCTGTAATGTACTGAGACTAGACTAGATAAACAACTATGGTTTTTGGGTATTCAATACCCCCAGGACTCAAAAACAACAATGGTAAAATGACACTAAAGCTTGGGGGACAAAGCATGAAGGCTTTTATTAAATCAATCACTCTTGTAGGCATTTTATCAAACACTTGTAGTTCATGGTTTAAAACAACCATAGGAATGTCGTGAAACTTATAGAAATAGCATGAATTCGACATAATAGTACTAAATAATGGTTTAATTCAATAAATAATAATATTAAAACATGGTGGATTGAATAACAACAATAATTTCATTGAATCATGGTATAAAATCAATAGTACATGGAGATTCATGGGTGAAATCACAATTTAAAATCAATTAACTTGAAAAAATCACAATTTTGTAATTTAAATAGGATATTTGGACTCCATGGATGAAAGGGATCCTTGGATGAACATCTACCATACCTAGGATAATGAATTTGGGAGGATTGATGGTGAGTTCTTAAGATTTGGTCTTGATTTTTGAGAGCTAGGGTTTCTTGTTTTTGAAAAGGGGATCTTTAATTTGAGAGGAATTGAATAATGAATGATTATTTAGGTCAATTGGGGCTGAATTTTGTGTTTTAGGTTGATTAGGGCCATGGAAAAAGACCCAAATACCTTTAAACAAATTTAAAAATGCAAGCTGGAATCTGACTATCCCAATTTTTTGCCTTGGCGTGACAAAGGAACAATTGGGAAAAAGCATGGTGGCGCGACGTGGCCTAATTGCATTTCCACCTTGTTGTGACTTGGAAGCTCATCGCGATGCGGGCATCGCGCTGTAACACTGGAAAATGACAAATACCAATTTGGCCTATAGTACGACATGACAGGATCGCGATACCTCACTGGAATTTTCCAAATGGGAAATTGGCCTACTGCGCGATGCGCTAAGGGTTAAAATGACGGGATTTAATGACTGAAACTTAAAATTGCCATAACTTCTTACCCGGTTACCGAATTTGGGTGAATTTTATATTGTTGGAAAGCTAATTCAATTTCCTATGCAATGGTATGCTTTAAACTGAAAAATAATGAGTATTTTGAAAATTTCATATACAAATACTCATGTAATGGGACTTAGATTATGCTAGGGAAATACGGGGTATTACAATATCTCCCCCTTGGGATCATTCATCCTCGAATGAGCATGTTTAAGTTGAAAGAAAACTGATGGACTGAGCTTACACACTGAACATGCATATCTGATACATGAAATATATGACTGAACTGATTTGTGAATGCACGACTCACATGAACATGATTTGCAATTGAAACTGATCATGATAGAGAAAAATTTTAAGAGGATTAGTACCTTATACTGAGTCTTAATTCACAGAGAAAAGATGAGGGTAATTGCTCCGCATATCTTCCTCTGCTTCCCAAGTGGCTCCCTCAACAGACTGATTCCGATAAAGAACTTTGACTAGTGGAACTTCTTTGTTCCTTAGTCTACAAACTTGATGATAAAGAATTTTGACTGGAACTTTCTCAAAGGAAAGACTGTTCTGAATATCTACACTTTCTAAGGGAACAACTACAGCTGGATCACCAATACATTTTTTCAACAATGAGACATGGAACACTGGCTGTACTGAGGCTAAATCTGAAGGCAACTCAAGCTCGTAAGATACCTTTCTGAAACAACTGAGAATTCTGAAGGGACCGACATATCGGGGACTGAGTTTCCCTTTCTTTCCAAATATCGTCACTCTCTTCATGGGAGAGATTTTCATGTACATAAAATCACTGACCCCAAACTCGAGATCCTTTCTCCTCACATTTGCATATAATATTTGTCGGCTCTAGGCAGCCCTAAGCCTTTCTTTGATCAACTAAACCTTCTCTAACGTATCAAACACCAAGTCAAGCCCTACTACTGTGGACTTACCTACTTCAAACCAACCAATTAGAGATCTACATCTCCTATAATAAAGAGCCTCAAATAGAGCCATACCAATACTGGAATGATAACTGTTATTATATGCGAATTTAATCAAAGGAAAATGGTCATCCCAACTACCTTTAAAATCAACTATGTATGCTCTCAGCATATTTTCTAGAGTTTGAATGGTCCGTTTTTCTTGACCATCTGTCTGAGGGTGGAAAGCAGTACTGAGATGGACTTGGGTACCAAGACCCTTTTGGAATGCTTTCTAGAAATGAGAGGTAAATTGGGTACCTCTATCTGAGATGATAGATAAGGAAACACCGTGCAATCTAACAAACTCTCTGAGATAGAGTTTGGCATAGTCCTCGGCTGAATAAGAGGTATGGACTAGCAAAAAATGAGCTAATTTGGTCAACCTATCTATGATAACCCAAATAGAATCATGCTGATGATGAGTACGAAGAAAACCCGTGACAAAGTCCATGTTAACTTCCTCCCATTTCCAAGTGGGAATACGAAACTCCTGCATGGACCCACTAGGCTTTTGGTGCTCAATCTTAACTTACTGGCATATATAGCACTTAGCCACTAACTCTGCAATATCCTTCTTCATCCTACTCCACTAATAGATCTCCCACAAATTGTGGTACATCTTAGTGGCCCCTGGATAAATACAGTAACGCGTACCATGCACCTCTGCAAGAATTCATTGCCTCAAGTCATCTACACCAGGCACACACAATCTACCCTGACAACGCAAAACACCATCTCCCCCTTGGGAGAAAACCTCCATATCTGATCTCTGACTGATTCTTTCAACTTAAGTAGACTGGGATCTCTATCCTGCTTTTCTTCACCTCAGAAACTAGAGATGATTTGGCGCTACTTTGCACCCACATACTACCCTCTACTGAATCGAGTAAGCGAATACCTAGTCGGGCAAACTGATGAACTTCTTGAGATATATTCTTCTTACTATCCTCAACATGAGCAACACTACCCATAAACAACCTACTAAGAGCATCAACCACTACATTGGCCTTGCCCCAATGATACAGAACACTCATGTCATAATCCTTCAGTAACTCTAACCACCTTTTCTGATGCAGATTTAAATCTTTCTAAGAGAACACATATTGCAGGATCTTATGGTCAGTGAACACATCAACGTACACCCCATGCAAGTAATGCCTCTAAATCTTTAAAGCAAATACTACTGCTGCTAACTCAAAATCATGAGTCAGATAATTCTTCTCATGGGGTTTGAGTTGTCTGGAGGCATCGGCTATAACCTTACCTCTCTGCATGAGGACACAACCCAAACCTACTCTGGATGCATCACAGTACATAACAAACCCATATGAACCATCTGGAGAGGTAAGAACTCGGGCTGAGGTAAGTCGAGTCTTCAACTTCTGAAAACTCTTCTCACATGAATCTGACCACTAAAACTTAACTTTCTTCTCAGTCAATCTGGACATGGGGGATGCAATAGAAGAAAATCCTTTAACAAACCAACAGTAATATCCAACTAAACCCAAGAAACTCCTAATGTCTGATGGAGAGATGGGTCTAGGCCAGTTTCTCACCGCCTTGGTCTTTTGAGGATCAACCTTAATGCCATCACCAGAAATAATATGGCTAAGAAAAGCTACTGATCTTAGCTAGAATTCACACTTACTGAATTGAGTGAACAATTGGTGAGCTCTAAGAGTCTGAAGTACTATTCTGAGGTGGTCTGCATGATCGCTTTCGTTACGGAAGTAAACAAGAATGTCATCAATAAAGACTATAATGAACATGTCCAAGTACTGCTTGAACACTCGGTTCATCAAGTCCATGAAGGCTGCTGGGGCATTCGTGAGACCAAAGGACATGAATAGAAATTCAAAGTGACTATACCGAGTTCGGAAAGCTATTTTTAGAATGTCACATTCCCTGACCCTAAGTTGACGATAGCCTAATTTGAGATCTATATTTAAAAAATAGCTGGCACCCTGAAGTTGGTCAAACAAGTCATCGATTCTAGGAAGTGGATATTTATTCTTGACTGTGACATTGTTCAACTGACGGTAGTCAATACATATTCTAAGAGAACTGTCTTTCTTATGCATGAATAGAACAGGTGCGCCCCACGGGGAGATGCTGGGTCTGATGAATCCCTTATCTAGAAGATCCTTTAACTATTCTTTTAACTCCTTGAGTTTAGCTGGAGCCATTCTGTATGACGGAATAGATATAGGTTGAGTACTTGAAGAAGGTATATTCCGAAGTCGATTTCCCTTTCGGGAGGAACTCTGGGAAGATATTCAGGAAATATATCTAAGAATTTATTTACTACTAGAACTGATTCAAGAGTTGAAGTTTCTGAGTTAGAGTCTTTGACTCACACAAGATGGTAAATATACCCCTTTGATATCACCTTTCTCTCTCTAAGGTATGAAATTAACTAACCCCTAAGAGTTGTGGTACTACCTCTCCATTCAAGGACTGGTTCATTTGGGAACTAAAAATGAACTATTCTATTTCTACAATCAATTGAGGCATAGCATGAGTGGAGACAATCCATGCCGAGAATGACGTCAAAATCCATCATCTCTAACTCCACAAGATCAACTGAAGTAACTTTCTGTGATATTGTGACCAAATAGTTCCTGTATAACTGTTTGGCTATAATTGGAACACCTACTGGGGTAGACACTGAAAAAGGGCTCTGCTAGAGTTTCAGGACTGACTCTAAAATTGATGGCTATATATGGAGTTACAAAAAAAAGAAAAGCTCAAGGGTCTAGTAAGGCATAAACATGTAAGTGAAAGACCTGCAACATACAAGTAAATATGTCAAGCGAATTTTCCTGATCTTAGTGGAACTGAAGAGCATATAATCTATTCAGACGTTGACCACTGGTAGCACTGGAGGTGGCACCCTGCTGAGTTGGGCGACCGGATAGAACTGACGACTGATGGGACTGGCCTTGTTAGCGCACATCTCTACCTTTCTGAGAAACTACCCAACACTCCCGAATTTGATGGCTTGGATTACCACACCCGAAGTACACATCACTACCCGCTCTATACTCACCCTAATGGTGTCTGCCATATTTCTGACATAGAGAATTTGTACAAGCACTGCTAACACTGACCTGGGACTTAGATCCTGATGATTTATCCCTATTGTTGTTTTTGAATTTAGGTACGGGAGCACTAGCTGTAGAGGGTGCTGGGGTTGAAGAACTCTGATGAAACTGAAGACGGCTACCACTCTCTGACTTTGGCTGACTAAAATTAAAAGTACCCATCCTAGCCCTCTTATTTCCTCTCTCCCTCTCCTTAATATTTTGATCCTCTTTCTATTGAGCATGGACCATTATCCTAGACAAGTCCATCTAACTAATCAACATTTCAATCCTGCACTCCTTGACATACTATAAGATATGCCAGACACAAACTTACTCGTCTTGGACCTGTTATCAGCTACAACATGAGGAGCATATCAAGATAACTGAGTAAACTTGAGGAAATACTCCCTCACGCTCATGCTTCCCTTCCTCAAGTTAATAAACCCTAATACCTTGGCCTCCCTTAACTCCAATGGGAAGAATCTTTCTAAGAAAGTTGTGGCAAACTCTTTCCATTCTACAGGCCCTGAATCTATACCCCTATCAACCTTCCACTGTTTAAACCAAGTATGGGCTACATCCTGCAACTGGTATACAACCAACTCAGCACTCTGACTAGATGTTACCCCCATAGCATTCGTGACCTTCTGAACCATATCTAAGAATTCCTGTGGATCCTCTTCAAGCTTGGATCCCATGAAAGAAGGAGGATTCATCCAGGTGAAATCCTAAATTTTAGTTGCAGCAGTATTGGCCACTAAGTTGGCCGAAATAGCAGTTGGCCATACATTCTATGATGCTACAGAGTTTGCTAGAGTAGGAAATGTAACTCTAAATTCTGTGTGAGAGACATGCTCGTCTAGAGGATCTGCTTGGACGGGCTGAGGGGCTGGATGGTTTCCTGTTTTTCTACCGTTCTTCTTAGGAGGCAAGTTATGTAAATGGAAGAAAGAAATGGATTAGACAGGGAGTTTAACTTGAGCTCATGCTCACTCGCACAGCATGAATACTTAAAGAAGGGAAACTTTTTCCTAAATGCCTTGTAGACTCTCGTCCATAAGTGTGGCGCGCTACACACCCATGCACAAAACTCTACTTGATGTGGCTTTCAGACTTCCCAGGACACTTTAAAACCTTAGGCTTTGATGCCAAGTTTGTAACACCCCGAGAGCACACCCTGGGTGTCACACGGTGCTTACAATCCTGAGGGACCACAAGCTAACCCATAAGCTGGTACTTGCTATGAGCACTGGATAACATGATCATAAATACGGAAAAATACTGGCATGCCATAAGGTTTTAATAACTGAATTCAAAACTAAAATATGAGTCTATAAAAATAACTAGTTGAATCTGATAAAATACTGATAAACTGGATAACTAACTGTAATGTCTAAATACTGAATAACTAACTCTAATTGTTTGATATGCCTCTAAAACTGAATGACTATGAGTTGATGGGACAGGCCCCAACTAACTCCAACTAACTACTAAACTGAGACATAGAATAAAGTAAGCCTGTCCTCAAAGTATGAAGACTTACCACTGCTACTGCTGAGGATCTGATAAGTCTAATTGCGAGTTGGGAACTGAGTATCAGAACCTATGATATAATACATCATAGCATAAAAGAAAAGGTATGCGATCAGTACTTTGAATGTACTGGTATGCTAAATGAGGTAGGCTGATATGCATAGTTTCATGAACAGAACTAATAATTCACTGAATAAGCATGGAGTACTGAATAGGGAGCATAAAATCTGTAGGTACTGGGAATATGTGGAAATCTGTAAATACTAAGTATGCATGAAAATTTGTAGATACTGAGGATGCATGACCAAGCATATAGCATGAACTGAGTAAAATCTGTAAACTGAAATACTGAAATAACTAAAATCTGTATGCTTTGGTCAAATAACACTAAGACTAAATAACTGAACTGGGACTGTAATTAAGACTATATCTGAGACTGTGGGAGGTATCATCTAACCGACATTCCCCAATTTGAGCTAATCGAGGTCCAACCTGTAACCCTAGTTGGAAAGGTATTAATAACATGCCACGGGTACTAACACTGGCTGTGTGGATCCACTAAACTAATATAATATCCAAAGGACTAAGAGTGTCAAGCGTGAACTGACGGGTGACCCCTGCGAGATAGTCAAGCCTAATCTGAAGGGTGACTTCTCATATCCTATGCTGGCTACGTAGTTCTGGAGTATAGGAATTGCTACTAATGACTCTGCCTATCTGATGGGGAAGCCACCATCCCTACACTCGCTCAGTGCTAAATCCTACTCCCAACTGAAAGACACTAAAATACTAGACTGTTCTGAGTTTAACTGACTGATAATTGGCTATTCTGATAATGCTCATAGTATGTTCTGAAGACTATGTTGTAATATACTGAGACTAGACTAGATAAAAAACTATGGTTTTTGGGTATTCAATACCCCTAGGACTAAAAAACAACAATGGTAAAATGACACTAAAGCTTGGGGGACAAAGCATGAAGGCTTTTATTAAATCAATTACTCTTGTAGGCATTTTATCAAACACTTGTAGTTCATGGTTTAAAACAATCATAGGAATGTCATGGAACTTATAGAAATAGCATGAATTCGACATAATAGTACAAAATCATGGTTTAATTCAATAAATAATAATATTAAAACATGGTGGATTGAATAACAACAATAATTTCATTGAATCATGATATAAAATCAATAGTACATGGAGATTCATGGGTGAAATCACAATTTAAAATCAATTAACTTTAAAAGATCACAATTTTGTAATTTAAATAGGATATTTGGACTCCATGGATGAAAGAGATCCATGGATGAACATCTAACATACCTGGGATAATGAATTTTGAAGGATTGGTGGTGAGTTCTTGAGATTTGGCCTTGATTCTTGAGAGCTAGGGTTTTTGTTCTTGAAAAGGGGATCTTTAATTTGAGAGGAATTGAATAATGAATGATTATTTAGGTCAATTGGGGCTGAATTTTGTGTTTTAGGTTGATTAGGGCCATGGAAAAAGACCCAAATACCCTTAAACGAATTTAAAAATGCAAGCTGGAAACTGACCATCCCGATTTTTGGCCTTGGTACGACACGCCACTATCGCGCCAAACTACTGGAAAAAGGGACAATTGGGAAAAAGCATGGTGGCGCGACGCGGCGTAATCGCGTTACCACCTTATTTGTGACCTGGAAGCTCACCGCGACACGGTGGCATCGCGCTGCAACACTGGAAAATGACAAATGCCAATTTGGCCTATGGCACGACATGCTAGGATAACGATACCTCACTGGAATTTGCCAAATGGGAAATTGGCCTGCTCCGCGATGTGCTAAGGGTTAAAATGACGGAGTTTAACGACTGAAACTTAAAATCGCCATAACTTCTTATCCGGTTACCGAATTTAGGCAAATTTTATATCGTTGGAAAGATAATTCAATTTTCTACACAATGACAGGCTCTAAACTGAAAAATAATGAGTATTTTCAAAATTTCATATACGAATACTCATGTAATGGGAATTAGATTATGCTAGGGAAATATGGGGTATTACATTATTATCCTACTGTTTGCAATATTTTAGCTTATTTAGCCAATATTTTTTGATAACTTAAAGAATATAAGGATAGAGAAGGTTACAAAGAAGTTATTAGTGATATGTTTGCTAAATTTAAAAAGTATTTTTTTTCGTTTCCCCCAATTTATTTGGTTGGTGCTATACTAAATCCATGAATGAAATATCATACTATGTACGACTTTACTACTATTATTTATAATTCCTTAGAGATAGAGCCTCAAGAAAAACCAGATTTATTTATGGCTATGAGTGAGGCGAACATTTACATAAAAGCATTATATAACCATTATGCCAATTTATTTGATGTAGATATACCGATAAATATCACTCCAACTGTTGCTCCTCAAGCTCCCGAGGATACATCATCTTCTAAAAGTCCGGCACATAGTAGTTTTTCTGATTACTTTTATGATTTAAATATTTGGGACAGGGTTTCTTTGTCAATAACATACACAACAAATTATTGGAAAGAGCTTAGGTATTATCTTCGACAGCCAACAGAGGATCGTAGAGCAAGGATCAATGCATTGGATTGGTGGAAGAATAATGAAAGACAATATCATGAGCTTTCAAGATTATTCAGAGATATATTGAATTTTCACATGTCAACCGTTGCATCGGAGAGCGCTTTTAGTTAGGGACGACAATAGCTTGGAGACAACCGACACTCATTGGGAAGCAATGCTATGAATGTTCTAGTTTGCCTCAAAGATTGGATTAGAGCGGAACAAAGAAATCAAGGATTGGAGGTAGAGCCGAAAGATGAATAGAATATTGAAGAAATTCTGACTTCAAGAGAGAACTCATCACAATCAAGTCCAATGCAGGGTTTTGTCCCCATTGATTTTGACTATCCTATGGCAGTTCCCGTTAATATTAACATGAAAGAGTTGGAAAAAATGATGCAAAATTTGTAGATTTTTCATTCATTTAAATTATAAGTTTTGGATCATTTTCCAATCAATAAAATACAACATTCATTCACTCCTTACTTTGCAATTTTTTTCATTAAATTGAATTTGTTGTTTGAATTAAATACTTTTAATATATTACTATCAAACTTTACACTAAGTAATAAACATAACAAACATATATACACATATATTCTACATATATACACAAGTGGTATTTAAAGTAGTATATATATATATATATTATTTCAAGTGGTACTTAAAGTAGTATATATTCTACATATATGTCTATATATTTTCTATAGACTAAAATAATATATATTTAATGTGTATAAGTTTCTAAAATAGTATAATATGTTACTTTTAATTTATTACTATCAAACTTTACACTAAGTAATAAACATAACAAACATATATACACATATATTCTACAAATATACACAAGTGGTATTTATATATAGTGTATATATGTTGTATGTATATTGTTTCAAGTGGTATTTTAAGTAGTATATATTCTGCATATATGTCTATATATTTTCTATAGACTAAAATAATATATATTTAATGTGTATAAATTTCTAAAGTAGTATAACATGTAATGTATAATATGTTACTTTTAATATATTACTATCAAAATTTACACTAAGTAATAAACATAACAAACATAAATACACATAATGAAAAAATAAATATCTTTTAAGTTAAAATACAATGAAAACATATAATGAATATATGTTCAAAACTTCAACTATTATTATATTAAGTAGTATACATTGTAATCTTGTATATGTGTTTCCTAAAGTACTATAATATGTAATGTATATATCTTTCAACTTTCAAGTGCTATTTAAAGTAGTATATATTCTACATATATGTGTATATATTTTCTATGTTTTTTAAAGTAGTATATATTTAGTGTATATATGCTGTATGTATATTATTTAGAATAGTATATATATATTGTATTGTACGTATATATGTGCATATATCTCCTATAGAATCTAAACTAGTAACTTCTGATATCCGAGAAGTTAGATCTCTGATAACAAATTGACATGATCTGAGGGATGACGGTAATCCGCGCGGCCATCCAGACCTATACTATTGGAAGAATCAAAATATATGAGAATTTCTTACAGCTTATTGACTGTATGTGTAATGCCCCGAGTCTGTACCCTGGATGCTACATGGTGCTTACGATCCCGAAGGACCACAAACTAACCCATGACTAGTGCCTGTTGTGAGCACTGAATAATAATACTGAAATAATAAGGAAAATCGGTTGAAATGCCATAAGGTTCACAAATTTGAAATACTGGTAGATACTAACATCTGATAAAAAATCTGAGATCTGAATACTGTCTACACTAGTCTAGTCTGAAAAGCCTCTAACTGAACTATCTGAAAGCGGAGTTGATGGGACAATCCCCCAACTAACTCCATATACTGAAATATTGAATCTACTAAAAAATTAAAATAATAGAATATCCTCGATAGATGAGGATTCACTACTAAGTCTGACACTGCTGGCTGAATCTGAATCTGTCTATGCGCGGTCGGGAACCTGAGCATCCAAACCTATGATATAAGACATCCTAGCGCAAAGAGAAAGTATGCATCAGTATATGGAATGTGCTAGTATGCTAGATGAGGTAAGGCTGAATGCAAGGGTTCATATGCATGAACAGTAATTGACTGAATGATACGGGATAACTAAATATGAGTACATGGATAACTACATCTACTGCAAATATTGAGTATGCAATACTACGCATATACATATATAATGAATTTGAGATTTGTACTAAAATTGAGTACTGAGTTTTGATAATTGAGTAACTAATATCCGAGATTACTGATAACTGGATGACTGTATCTGACAGTCCTAATTCTGTAAACTGGATTGAGTTCTATACTGAGACTAAAACTGAAACTGTGAGAGGTAGTCATCTAATCGACATGCCCCAAAGCTGAGTTGATTGGGGTCCAACCTGTGACCCCAGTTAGAAGGGTGCTAGTACTGTGCCACGGGTACTAAAAATGGCTGTAGAGTCAGTCCTAATCTAGCGGGTGACCCCTGAGATCAGCCCTAAACTAGTGGGTGATCCCTGAGAATGTCAGTCCTATCTAATGGGTGACATCTCATAACGTACAATGGCTATGTAGTTCTGGAACTTAGGGATTGCTTCTAGGGACCCAGTCCTAACTAACGGGTGATCCCCCGCCCCTAGGCTCGCTCGGTGCTGAATCCTACTCCTAATTGAGAGACACTGATTATTAAACTAGACTGAATGGGACTAAGTTTCACTAAGTTCTATAACTGACTGAGTACTATTATCCATGACATTACTAAAACTACTCTGTAACTGACTATGGCTCTAGGTAACAGCTAGATATTCGAGTATTGAATACCCCCAGGACTCGATAGCATTTGAAAATAAAGCATAGCATGATCATAAAAACATAATAATACTTGCTTGCTAACAATGAACTCATTTAGACATTTTGTCAAACACTTGTAAGGCATGAACTTGTTCATGAAAGGGACCACATAATAGCAGGTCATGATTTCCCTATTCTATTCACATAGGTATTTCATCAAACACTTCGGGAGCATGCTTATTTCATATAGCAATAAATAAATAATAATATCATGGCTACTACATCATATCCAACTTGTAATTCAAGAGGTCAACATGAAGATCACATAATTCAATACACAACTATCTATTTTTAATGAAGCTTGTAATTAATCATGAAATTAAATCCCAAATAATATCATGAACATGAATTAAATCTATTTCAAGCATGGAATTCATAAATCAATAAGCTTGTAGTTTTAAAAATGGGTTCTTGGACTCTATGGGTGAAAGGAACCCATAGATGAACACCTAACATACCTGAGAAGAAGAGTTCTTGAAGGTTCTTAGAGGAATTCTTGATCTTTGTTGTTGATTCTTGAAAACTAGGGTTTTTCTTTCTTGAGAGAGAATGATTTGATTTAGGAGAAATTGAGTGAATAATGATGTAATAGGCTATTTAGGGTATTTATCTCGTGCTTAGGACTGATTAGCACCGTGGAAAAAGACTTTAATACCCCTGGAATGATTTAAAACTCGGTACTTAAAACTAAAAATCCCAATTTTGTATGCTGGCGCGATGCGGTGAAATCGCGCCAGCTTACTGGAAACTGGGAACTGGAAGCTTGGCGGGATGCAGTGTGATCATGGTGCTTTACTAGATGTGAAATGTCACATTGGCGCAACTATTTATGATCGTGGAGTCACACTGGAAAGTGACGATTGGGAAAATAGATGGTGGCGCGATGCGGTGGGATCGCGATGGCTCACTGGATTTTAACAATTGCCATTTGAACTCTCTCCGTGATGCGATGAAGTACCAGGTGGTTCACTGTTTTACAAAAATGGCTATAACTCTTCACCCGAGTATTGAATTTGGGCAAATTTATATCGTTGGAAAGCTTACTAAATTTCCTACGCAATGGTAAGCTTTAAACTAAAAAAATTGAGTATTTTAAAATTTTATATATGAATACTCATGTACTAAGAGTTAAATTAATCTAGGTAAATACAAGGTATTACAATATCTCCCCATTGGGAACATTCATCCTCGAATAAGACTGATTAAGCTGAGAAACACTGATAGATTGAGTTTACACACTGAATATGCATATCTGATGCATGGAATACATGACGGAAACTACTGATAAGCTGAGTTTTCATACTGAACATGCATATCTGATGAATTAGTACATGGCTGAACTGATTCATGAATGCATGACTGAATATGCAACGGTAATGGATACCAAGTTTATTACTGTAACTGGACATGAAATAGAGTAAATCTAAGGAAGACTGTTACTCCAAACTGAGAATACTAATGAACCTGAGATCATTTACTAAACATGTATGAATAGGAATATGAGAACATGACTGAGTCTGAAACATGATACATGAACTGAATCATGAACTGAGCTGATTCCTTGAATACATGCCATGACATGAGACTGGTCATACAACTGAGATTGGAATGAGAGAGTCGACTTATGAGTACCCATTACTTCAAATTAGATCTTGTTATGTGAAGAGAAAATGGAAGGTTTAGGACATGAAAGCTCAGGGGTTATAGTGCATCTCCCTCTTGGGACATTATGCCCCCGAAGAATGCTGACTTGGCTGAGATACTGAGGAAAAGACTGGGGTGATACACAGGGCACCTACGAACTGAATCGTGACTGAATATCTGGGATTTAAAACTGAGGCATGATACATGAACTGGACTAAACTCACAACCACCAGGATGCTCCATCTTGGAATGGGCATATTCGTGAGACTTCGGATAGGACGACTGGACGAAAAGATGGGAAACCATACAAACTTGTCCGCCTGACTGGTAAAATGAATTGCTGGCTTTACGGACTAACTCATACTGAAAACTTATACTTAACTGGAGCATTTCTTGATACTCTTTCTTTAATGTTCTAGTGACTTTAGGGAGCAAGGAGATTTTGGCATGGTCTGAACAAGACATCTGAATGAGAAATCACCACATGGATAAAATTCTATAATATGGGCACTGATAAATCTACCTACCGAAGTCTGAGCTGGACTAAATACTCCCACTATGTTCAAGCCTACTCAATTCTCTGAAATGCATTTAGCCCATTACTCATCATCATGACATTCAAGCCTATCATCATAAATACAAACTCGTGTGAAACAAGCATGCAACAATCTTTCCTTAACATGAAACATTTACTCTATCCCATCTTAGCAATTTCTCATCACTCCATCATTTCATAAGGAAATTTCACTAAAAGGTCAAAACAGGAGGACCTGAAGAATGAATGGATACTATACAAAACTTGACACTTAACAGAGGCCTAAGGAATAGAATATCAACATCATGGATTTATCAAGAGATCTAAACTGAGGATATACATGACATAATCTGAATTTAGATGATCATCAGAAGTGTAGCATGAGTCATGGGAATTGAGAATATTGTAAAGCATGAGTACATGAGTCATGAGCTGCATGACCTAAGTTTAGAGTTTCTGTATTCATGGAACATGATTAGTAACACTGAGTGAACTAGAACTCCTTGTGATTGGAATTATAAGCGTATATGATTTTTGATAATGTGCACAAATATGAGCTATAATCATAGAGCTAACATGTAAGGCATGAGTAGATATCATGATAGCTGGAGTGCAAAATTTTGCACTAAGTTAAAGAGGGGTTGGCCATCATTCTCTCCCACTGCATTTCTACACATACTGCCATTACTACTAAAATATGAAAGCCTAACTTGGTTACTTATTCTACCATCTCCCCCTTAGCTTAAAGCCATTATTCTAAGTCAGTGAATCACTTAACCAACAACTCTAAACTGTACTATCACCACTTTACTCTAGAGTCTGGGGTGAACACTGAGGAGGGCTATGCTAATATTTTGGGCCTAACACCAAAGTTGACGACTATATAGGGGTTACAAAGGAAGTGAAGCCTCGGGATCTAACAAATCATAAACATAAATATGAGAGACTCGTAACGTACCTGTAACTATATTAAGCGAACTTTCCTGATTATGGTGAGACTGGAGTGCATAAAGTCTGTTCTGGCGTTGACCCTAGTGGTACTGGAAGTGGTGCCCTATTGATTCGAGCGACCTAACTGACTTGAAGGATGATTGTACTTACCCTATTGACGCAAATATTTTCCTCTTTGAGCCATCACTCTACACTTTCGCATCCTGTGGCCTGGATTTACACATAAAAAAACATACATCGCTGCCAGCTCTACACACACCTAGGTGATTTCTACCACATTCTTCGCAAAGCGGATGGGTACGACCACAGCTCAGACTACCCTAGGTTTTGGAGCCTGGCATCCCATCATGACCGTTATTCCTGAATCTTGGTACTGGCGCACTAGCTGAAGAGGGAGAAGGGGCTGAAAACTTCTGACTAAACTAAGAACGGTTACTACCCTCTAACCTAGGCTGAGTGAAATTGAAACTACCTATTCTAGATCTATTGTTCTCACTCTCTCTCTTTATTCTTAGCCTCTTCTATCTGCTGAGCATGGACCATGAGCCTAGATATATCCATTTCCTTAATTAGCATTACTGTTATGCACTTCTTAGCAACACTTTCTGACACCCTTGACACGAACTTGCTCATTCTAGACCTACTGTCTGCTACTACATGGGGAGCATACCTGGCTAACTGAGTAAACTTAAGGGAATACTCTTTCACACTCATACTGCCTTGCCTAAGATTGATGAACTCTAACACCTTGGCTTTTCTCAACTCTAAGAGAAAAAATCTATCTAAAAAACCAGTAGCAAACTCTTCCCACTCTATGGGCTCTTCTGTGCGCCTGTCTACCTTTCACTGGTTAAACCATATATGAGCTATATCTTGTAGATGATAGGCAGCTAACTCAGCACTCTCACTGGAAGTCACTCCCATAATATTTGTGACTTTTTGAACATGATCGAGGAACTCCTGTGGATCCTCTTCTGACTTAGATCCTGAAAATAGGGAAGGATTCATTCAGGTAAAGTACAAAATCCTGGATGCAGCAGTATTGGCCATTGGGTTAGCCTGAACAGAAGTTGGTCCTTCATTCTGAGCTGCTACAGAATTGACTAGAGTAGTGAATGCAACTCTGAATTTTGCATGGGAGACATGCTCGTCCAGAGGATCTATCTGAACGGGCTGAGGTGCTGACTGGTTTCCAGTTCTTCTTCCGTTAGTCTTTTTGGGAGGCATGTTCTGTAATCGAAAAGAAGAAAAGGATTAGACTGATAATTTAGCTTGAGCTCATGCTCGCTCGCACGACATGAATACTGAAAGAAGGGAAACTTTCCTAAACATCTTATATCCTCCTATCCATAAGTGTGGTGCACTACACACCCATGCATAAGACTCCACTTATCGCGGCTTTTCAGACTCCCTAGGACTCTGTTGAACCTTAGGATCTGATACCAAGCTTATAGTGCCCCAAATCTGTACCCCGAATGCTACACGATGCTTATGATCCTGAAAGACCACAAGCTAACCCATGACTAGTACCTGCTATGAGCATTGAATAATAATACTGAAATAATGCAGAAAATAGTATGAAATTCCATAAGGTTCACAAATCTAAAATACTAGTAGATAATAACACCTGATAAAATATCTGAGATCTGAATACTGTCTACACTAGTCTAGTCCGAAAAGCCTCTAACCAAACTGTCTGAAAGCGAAGTAGATGGGACAATCCCCCAACTAACTCCACCTATGGGAAAAAATAAAATAATAGAATATCCTCGATAGATGAGGACTCACTAAAAAGTCTGACACCGCTGGCTGAATTTGAATCTGTTTATACACGGTCGAGAATCTGAGCGTCCAAACCTATGATATAAGATATTATAGAACAAAGAGAAAGTATGCGTCAGTACATGGAATGTACTAGTTGCTATATGAGGTAAGGCTAAATGCTAGGGTTCATATACATGAATAGTAACTGACTGAATAATACGGGATAACTAAATATGAGTACATGGATAAATACAGCTACTGCAAATACTGAGTATGGAATACTGTGCATATATATATACTAAATCTGAGATTTATACTGAAACCGAGTACTGAGTTCTGATAACTGAGTAACTAATAGTTGAGATTACTGATAACTAAATTACTAATAACTGGGTGACAATATCTGATAGTCCTGATTCTGTAGGATGAACTGAGTTCTATACTGAGACTAAAACTTAAACTGTGAGAGGTAGTCATCTAACCCGACACTCCCTAAAGCTGAGCTAATTGGGGTCTAACTTGTGACCGCAGTTGGAAGAGTGATAGTACCGTGCCACGGGTACTAACAATGGCTGTAGAATCAGTCCTAATCTGGCAGGTGACCCCTAAGATCATCCCTAAACTAGTGGGTGATCCCTGAGAATGTCAGTCCTATCTAATGGATGACATCTCATAACCTACAATGTCTATGTAGTTCTGGAACTTAGGGATTGCTTCTAGGGACCCAGTCCTAACTAACGAGTGATCCCCCGTCCCTAGGCTCGCTTGGTGCTGAATCCTACTCCCAATTGAGAGACACTGATTATTAAACTAGACTGAATGGGACTAAGTTTCACTAAGTTCTATAACTGACTGAGTACTATTATCCATGACATTACTAAAACTACTCTATAACTGACTATGGCTCTAGGTAACAACTAGATATTCGAGTATTAAATACCCCCAGGACTCGATAGCATTTGAAAATAAAGCATAGGATGATCATAAAAACATAATAATACTTGCTTGCTAACAATGCACTCATTTAGACATTTTGTCAAACACTTGTAAGGCATGAACTTGTTCATGAAAGGGACCACATAATAGCAGGTCATGATTTCCCCATTCTATTCACATAGGCATTTCATCAAACACTTCGGGAGCATGCTTATTTCATATAGCAATAAACAAATAATAATATCATGGCTACTACTTCACATCCAACTTGTAATTCAAGAGTTCAACATGAAGATTATATAATTCAATCCACAACTATCTATTTTTCATGAAGCTTGTAATTAATCATGGAATTAAATCCCAAATAATATCATGAACATGAATTAAATCTATTTTAAGCATGGAATCATAAATCAATAAGCTTGTAGTTTTAAAAATGTATTTTTGGACTCTATGGGTGAAAGGAACCCATAGATATACACCTAACATACCCGAGAAGAAGAGTTCTTGAACGTTCTTCGAGGAATTCTTGAGGGTTGTTCTTGATTCTTGAAAACTAGGGTTTTTCCTTTCTTGAGAGAGAATGATTTGATTTAGGAGAAATTGAGTGAATAATGATGTAATAGGCTATTTAGCGTATTAATCTTGTGTTTAGGACTGATTAGGGACGTGGAAAAACACTCAAATACCCCTGGAATGATTTAAAAACTCAGAGCTTAAAATTAAAAATCCTGATTTTGTATGCTAGTGTGACATGGTGAAATCCCGCCGGCTCATTGGAAACTAAACAACAGGGAACTGGAAGCATGTCGCAACACTGTAATACCCTGTACTTCCCTTGCTTAATTTAAGTCTTAGTACATGATTAATCCCATACAAATTTTTTGAAATACTCAATATATTTGAGTTTAGAGCCTGCCATTACGTAAGAAATTCAATTAGCTTTCCAACGGTATAAAGTTTGCCCAAATATGACACCCGGGCGAAGAGTTAAAGCCATGTTAGTAAGACAGTATTCCACCTAAGCCATCAACGCATCGCAGAGCATGACCAAATGGCAGTCGTCAATTCCAGTGTTGCTCCATGATATTGGCGTGTCACGCTATGGACCTAGTTCACAATTGTCAATTTTGAGTGAGGCAACACAATTCCACCGCGTCTCACCAAGGACTAAAAATCGCATCCAGCAAGACACTGCAATGGCGCAGCGTCACGCCACCAGTCCAGTTCCCAGTTGTCCATTTTCCAGTGACACGATGCGATAGCACCGCATCATTTCGGGTGTCAAAATCGGTAATTTTCAATAATTCCAAGTTTTAAATCTGAGGGCATTAAAGTCTTTTGCCCCTCACCCCAGTCAGCCTTTAACACAAAATTCATCTCTAATTAACCTAGTGAGGGTTGATGAAATGTCTTCCTGTTAGTGAGGGTTGATGAAATATTATCTTGTTAGTTAGGGTTAACTTACAGATTGTTAGTACCTGTGGCACGATATTATCACCCTCCAATAGGGGTCACAGGTTGATCCCCTATCAGCTCAGATTTGGGGTATGTCGGTTTGATGATTACTTCCCACAGTTTCAGTTTCAATTTCAGTCTTCAGTCTACAACTTCAGAGTTCAATTATAATATACATATATGAATAGTATTGCATATTCAGTATTTACAGAAGTATCAATTATCTATGTACTTTCATTTTCAGTTACTCTATATCATTTAGTTAGTTATTGTTCATGCATATGAACCCTTGCATTCAGCCTTACCTCATTTAGCATACCAGTACATTCCCATGTACTGATCGCATACCCATTTCTTGTGCTATGATGTTTTATATCATAGGTTCGGACGCTCAGGTTCCTGACCGCGTCAGCCAGATTCACCGAGCAGTAGCAGATTTAGCAGTGAGTCCTCATCTATCAAGGATATGCTTTTATTTTAGTATTTTAGTTTGTCAGTAGCTTAGTAGTCAGAGTTAGTTGGGGGTTTGTCCCATCAACTCCACTTTCAGACAGTTCAGATTAGAAGCTTTAAGACTAGATTTTCAGATAGTATTTAGTATTATGGATTGTTATTTCAGATGTTATGTTCTATCAGTATTTTAGATATTTTGAACCTTATGGAAATTTAGCTAAATTCTGCATTAGTTACAGTATTATTATTTAGTGCTCACAACAGATATCAGTCATGGGTTAGTTATTGGTCCTTCGGAGTCATAAGCACTGAGTGATGACTAGGGAGTAGTCTCGGGTCGTTACAAACTTCGTATCAGTGCCTAAGGTTCAACAGAGTCCTAGAGAGTCTGAAAGCCGCATCTACTAGAGTCTTGTGCATGAGTGTGTAGCGCGCCACACTTATGGATAGGAGGTTATGAGATATTTTTGAAAAAGTTTCCCTTCTTTCAGTATTTATTTAGTGTGAGTGAGCATGAGCTCAAGTTAAATTCTCAGTCTAATCCTTTTCTTCCTTCCGATTACAGAACATGACTCCCAAAAAGACTAACGAAAGAAGGACCAGAAATCAGTCAGCTCCTCAGCCCGTTCAGGCAGATCCCCTAGACGAGCACATCTCTTATGCAAAATTCAGAGCTGCATTCACTACTCTAGCCAATTTTGTCCCAACACAGAATGAGTGGCCAGCTGCTGTTCCAGCCAACCTAGTGGCCAATACTGCTGTAACCAGAATTTGGGACTTCACCCGAATGAATCCTCCCCTATTCTCAGGATCTAAGTCAGAAGAGGACCCACAAGAGTTCCTCCATCAGGTTTTAAAAGTTATAAACATCATGGGAGTGACTTCCAGTGAGAGTGATGAGTTAGCTGCCTATCAACTACAAGACATAGCTCATACATGGTTTAGGCAGTGGCAGGTAGACAGGGGCACAGATGCAGAGCCCATAGAATGGGAAGAGTTTGCTACAACTTTCCTAGATAGATTCTTTCCCTTAGAGTTAAGAGAAGACAAGATGTTAGAGTTCATAAACCTCAAGCAAGGCAGTATGAGTGTGAAAGAGTATTCCCTCAAGTTTACTCAATTAGCCAGGTATGCTCCCTATGTAGTAGCAGACAATAGGTCCAGAATGAGAAAGTTCGTATCCGGGGTGTTAGTGTGGTTAAGAAGTGCAGAACATCGATGTTGATTAAAGAGATAGACATATCTAGGCTTATGGTCCATGCTCAATAGATTGAGGAACAGAAGCTAAAGAAGAAGGAGAGAGAGAATAAGAGAGCCAGAACGTGCAGCTTTAGTTTTTCTCAGCCTAAGTCAGAAGGCGGTAACTGTTCCCAGTTTTGTCCAAAGTTTTCAGTTCCAGATCCATCTTTAGCTAGTGCGTCAGTACTAAAGTTCAGGAATGATCGTAGGGATGGGGTGCCAAGATCCAAAACCCAGGGTAGTGTGAGAAGTGGTCGTACCCATCCACTTTGCAAAGAATATGGTAGAAATCACCTAGG